>OZ008347.1:8616370-9816370 GCA_963931975.1 Cataclysta lemnata
TCACCAGCCCTTTAATGTCCCCCACTGCTGGGGCACGGGCCTTTCCTATGGATGAAAGAATATAGGGAGATT
The DNA here is from genome assembly GCA_963931975.1 of Cataclysta lemnata. Taxonomy (NCBI): domain Eukaryota; kingdom Metazoa; phylum Arthropoda; class Insecta; order Lepidoptera; family Crambidae; genus Cataclysta; species Cataclysta lemnata. The sequence continues at coordinate 8,616,443 of OZ008347.1, forward strand.
GGGCCATAACCCACCACGCTGGCCCAGTGCGGGTTGGTGGGTATTAACGACTGCAGACGCAGCCGGGACCACCGGCTTAATGTGCCGTCCGAAGCACGGAAGAACTCGAGATAATAAATTTTTGGTCACCCATCCTATGACCAGCCTTAGCGCACTTGCTTAGTTTACGCAATCGCTGGCCAAGCGCGATATGCCACTGCGCTAGCGAGCTCCTCTAGCGAGCGGCTAGTGTTTGATAATATTTTAAATAGGTATTATAAGCCACTAACATAATAATGAAGATCTGGATTCGATCTGATGATGGAACTGAAAGACAGTCGAGGGAACTCGTCAACTATTTATAGCAGTTACCTTGTGTTTAATTGGGCTTGATTGTTCGATTTTAATTCTAACATTATATAAATGTTAGAAAAATTAGTACAAAGATTTTGGTGGTTAGAAAAAGAATTTCGAAAAATTATGATCTTGAGGCGGGAATCGAACCCGCGTCCGCTGCTATCCCGGCAGGTGCCTGACCGCTCGGCCACCCAAGACACTAATTAACTTGCCGAAATTCTTCTAACCTTTACACTTCACGTTGTAAGCCAACGGGTACCCTCGCAATGTAGAAATAAAGTAGTAGCGGACGCGGGTTCGATTCCCGCCTCAAGATCATAATTTTTCGAAATTCTTTTGATTTGTGTTGGCGAGAGCTTTACACCTAGATAAGTTGCTACCGTCTCTGATGATGAAGACCAAGCATAGTTAACGAGAACTCCTCAGCGGTTTACAGTACCGAACTTGTGATTGGGCTTGATTAATATGTATAGATGAGCCTTAAAACCACAAAAAAGTTAAAAATAAATATGTTTACAAAAAAGAACCGACCCTAAAAGGAAACAAAAAAATGAACATAACAAAAACTTTTTACTTAAAAAAAATAAAAAGAGAAAAATAAACTATTTACAATTTGATTTTTTTTCTGTAAATCTAAATACCCGTTAATTTAAATAAAGTATTATTATAATGTGTGATAGGTACTACCTACCGATTTCTTTGAAGTCGGTGCCATTAGCGTTCCGTTATGGAGCACTGCGTTCGGTCACAATCGAGGAATAGTGTGACCAGTGAATGTGATATTGCGGGGCCGAGGTAATACATTACCTATTTGGCTTGGCACCGACTTCAAAGAGTATACTAATATGTAATACTTTATTAAAATTAACAGGTATTTAGATTTACTGAAGAAATGTCAAATTGTAATAAGTTTAAGGGCCTGAGGGGTTACTCTGGAAGTTTATTTCGTTCGATCTAGTCTTTGCGTCTTTGTCGCTCTTATTTTAACACGCAGTGGCGTGAGAAAGACGGATAGATGTGAGTTCGTTCGTTTGAAGTTTCAGAGTAGGCCCCCTGTTTCACAATCGACAAGTAAGTTCGAAGTAGCTTACTTTGCAGTTGACATATATTTCATATTACAACTGTCAAAATGATCTGCGAAGCAAGCTACTTAGAACTTACTTGTCGATTGTGAAACAAGCCCTAAGTAGTTTTCGCTTTTCAGTGTTTTTAGGTGGAGTTTTTGTTCTGTTCATTTTTTTGGACTATAACATTTACTGAAATAATAATATTAATAGTTATTAGTTACCTATGTATGTATTTTTTTAAACACTTTTTTATTGTGCGATAATACAAAAGAAAATTTTATTAGCATTGCGAAGTAGAAGGTTGAGTAGCGCTAGTCTTTTTGGGGATATTATGTGATCTGAATTATTGAAAACGCAGAAATAGCGTGTATCAAACAGTCATTATTTTTTGAGCATGGGCAACTATATTTGGGTTTTGTTTCCTAGATGTGGACTTATACAAATCCAATTTGCTGTTGTTGAGAAACAGTTGCTTTAAATTAGTTCAAGTTGCAGGTTAGCGGGTGTTTCATGGACATTGACATTATAAACGCATTGAAAAAATATTTAGTGATTCATTTCAAATCCCTTAAAATCTTGAAATCTCTTTTCTCTGATGCAGTTTTTTCAGTTCTTGAGCAAACCTATTAAGATGTAGCCTAAGACATGTGAGTTTGGGAAAATGGGTTATTTAATTTTTTCCACACAGCTTAAAAACTATTTTAAAGGCTTTTAAATGGCCTCAAAGCTCATCATAAAATTAATTCTGGCCTTGAAGCTTCATATTTAATTTATTTAGGTGTGAAAATCTTTGCAGTATTCGGAACTCAGCAAGGAACTCAGCAAACAAACATTGCAGAAATACTTAATACTTACATCATTTTAAGGGTTTTCTTTACAAAATATTCACATAAACCCAAATTGGTACCCAAATGGTATTCACTGATACTGCCCGTGCTCGCGAAACTATACGTGATAGTTTTATGCTAGCCACGGATTGTCAATGAGAATGAAATTTCTAAGAATCAAATACTTCACTTGATTTTACTTTGATGGGCGCGGGCCGGATTTAAACACTTTGCGGGCCGAAATGGCCCGCGTGCCGTAGTTTCCCCATCCCTGCTCTAGGAAATTGTTTCACCTGTACAAATTTAAATGTATTCCAAATAAAATTTGTTGTATTTATATAAAGGGTCAAATTTATTTTACTAACAGGAAATAATAAGTATATTAGGCAATGTTATTTTCCTGGAACCTAAATTAAATTAGGCCAGTTTATTAAATATACGTAAGGCTGAAAATTGATTTAGGACTATCCAATGTCTGGTCTATGCCCGTGAAAGTATGGTTACATAGTAAGTACTCTGTTTTATAGTACCTACTAACATTTAGTTTGATACAATTTTGTGCAATATTTACTAGATTATAAAAGTAAATTAATAATATTATTCTACAACAAAAATTTACAATTGAACAATTGCAATTGCAAACAATTGAATTGGGATATAGGTAAATTTTACATAATTTTAAAGTAATTTTTTAAGTGAAAAACTAATGAAGTAGGTCCTACTAGGATACTTTTTTGAAGGTAAACAAAAATTATATTATTAGATTTATGGACTTACCATAACTTTTCTCTTTGTTAATAATTATTCCAGTGTGGTCTCCTCCAGCTACATGGATCTTATCACTAGACTCCGCTTCTACGGCCTTCCTTTCAATAACCAGTGTGGTAGAATTTTCTTTTTTAGATTTTGGTGTCATTACCACCTTTTCTTCAATAATAGAAGCCATTTCAGTAACACGTTATTCTAAAAGAAAAATTATAAAGGCTTTTAGTGACTCAGACCTCATGATTTAGTAAAACTACATAGCATCATAACATAAATATAGAACTGAATCACTTGTTAGATCGAACTTGTACTCCACAAGGCAAACTTGTAGATTGGAACTAATAAATTCACCTTCACTTACATTTTATATATTTGAAGATGCAGTTTTATATAGAAGCTTAGAAATTAAATGAAGAAAAATAAAAGTTAAGGATAAACTAAACACGTAACATGAAAAGGATCTCGGTTTTCTAAATCACGGATTTACCACCCCACACCACAACACAAAACATTTGAGTTTCTCTTTGATTTGAGTTTGACAATGACAGACAACAGAAGTCGCCCACCACAACTGTCATCACGAGCAGAAAAGCACCAACAAGCACAGCAATGAGCATTGAGCAACCCTCCTAGCTTGGGATGTGGTCAAAATCTCTCCACCACTGTGCAGGGTTTTGTCTCAGGATTTAGTGGATGTTAGAGCGAGAGAAAAATATATTATTTACCTCCGAGGAGATTTTGTCCATGTCATTAGCTTTTTTTTAATTCTCCCTATATTTTAGGGAAAGCAATCTCTCCTATGCTGGCCTGGGAGCGAACAAAAAACGTAGAATAGGCCAGCCCCAACTCATCCCGTGGGTGTCGTAAGAGTCGACTAAGGGAGATTGCCCGGTGTAGACCAATAAGCACCTTGGGGCACCCGAATGGTGGAGGGCAAACCACCAACAACAGCGTACCCAAAGAGGGTTGGTGTCAGGCAGGCGGCCGGCTGTAAAACCTAAGCCAAAACCTTGAGCAGTATGGAATGGAATGTTGTCATTCTAATCACTCTCTCCGTTCATGGGTCTCTCGACATGGTCCGTTCCGTCTCTTTTCTATACATTCATTCATCACTAACACCATTACGGTGGGATGGATGATATGAATCAAAAGGGATTGGATGGCTTGATGGCGTCTGACATATGAATGGAAGAGGAAGCATACTGCGCCGACCCCAGATAGACTGGGAACAGGGCAGGGAGAAGAAGATTTTAGGGAAAGCAAAGGGATCTAGCCCATACAGCCATGTCTTTAGTGTATATTTTATCTGTAGTCATATGAAAATATGAGTGGGTGAAATATAGGAATGAAGTGAATTTTACGTTAAAATATGGGTGTTACACATTTTACCGCATCTGGGAGTGCTTAGAGCGAATTTAATGGTAACAGAGTTCATGATGGTGCCAGCTGATGAGGTGGACAAAACCACTTTTTAAAGTGGTCTTCAACACAACATCAAACACGTCACAAGACTTATTTTCAATAATTCTGCATAATTGCACATCAACACGAATGCTTGTGCATCAAAATAACACCACTTTCACTGCACAAAATCCATTCTGAAAAAAAAACATTTGGGTCACACGCCGGCTTGTGGCAGTTCTGCATATGGTGCCTACCGCTGATGAAGAATCGCTCGTCGAGGCTTGCCGACTGGAGCGTCACAAATTTCAAATAAGGGGGGGGTGTGATGTAGCGGCTACGTCAGAGCGCTACGTAAACAAAGTGTCGAGTAACCGAGAAATGGTTGATCAGCAATAAGTACGACAGCTCTCGATAACAATGGAGTCAAACCAATTGTAGACCTAATGACTGTTGTGTTAAGGCAGAATGAGAATAGCAAGTCCTGAATCACGACTACAAAGTTTCTGGAGGAACTCAGAATATATACAAGATCCGACGAAGTACAGTCGGACCGCGGTCCCCGAGTGCACTTTATCGCTGAGTATGCGGCGACTTTATCGCATACCCACTCGGAGTAAACCCACACATTTGCTCATTTCAATATAGTAACCGAGTTATAGAGCCAAAGGAAAGCCATAAAATTAAAAAGAAGAAGAAGATAAAAAAGAGGTGGAGTGTTTGGCGCGTTTCGTGGTGAGAGTAAGATTTTTTTTCCATAATTAAAAAATTGGTTGAGAGTGAATTTTGTGCAGTGAAAGTGGCGTTATTTTGCTGCTCAAGTTGATGTGCAATTATGCAGAATCATTGAAAATAAGTCTCGTAGCCTCGTAGCCTTCTATGCTGGCCTGGGAGCGAACAAATAACGTAGAATAGGTCAGCCCCAACTCATCCCATGTGTGTCGTAAAAGTCGAAATTGCCCGGTGCAGACCAATAAGCACCTTGGGGCACCCGAATGGTGGAGGGCAAACCACCAACAACAGCATACCCAAAGAGGGTTGGTGTCAGGCAGGCTGTAAAACCTAAGCCAAAACCTTGAGCAGTATGGATTGGAATGTTGTCATTCTAATCACTCTCACCGTTCATGGGTCTCTCGACATGGTCCGTTCCGTCTCTTTTCTATACATTCATTCATCACTAGCACCTTTACGGTGGGATGGATGATATGAATCAAAAGGGGGTGGATGGCTTAATGACGTCTGACATATGAATGGAAGAGGAAACATACTGCGCCGACCCCAGATAGACTGGGAACAGGGCAGGAAGAAGATTGAAAATAAGTCTCGTAATGTGTTCATTCAATTCGCTCCAAGCACTCCCTAGATGAGTTAAAATGTGTGACACCCATATTTTAACGTAAAATTCATTTCATAAGAGTTCAGATAAAATATACACTAAAGACTTGGCTGTATGGGCTAGACCCTTTGCTTTCCCTAATAATACAGGGGAGAATTAAAAAAAAAGGTATGTATGTCACTGTCATACTATTCCACTAGAATGAGGGCCAGATAAATCCGCGCGTGAGGGAAGGGTGGTGCTGCCCTCTACATTGACACTCTAACTGCCGCACTCAGAGACGATGAGTACTAAACGTCAAAAAATGACAATTCAAAACTAGTCGCTAGTCTTGCCGGGTCTATGGTCTTGATTTGAATGAAAATTTTTGACATTAAATACTCATTAAAATTAATTGACGTCTCTGAGTGCGGCAGCTAGGCAAACGAAATAGGAGAAATTTTAGTTCCAATTTTGACCACTAGAGCAATTTCTACCACACGAGTCACGAAGTGTGAATTTGTATGTATTCCTATATTTCCTATGAATGAATGAATTCGCAAACGAATTCTATTCGTTATTAACAGTCCCTAAGCAAAATGAAAAAATATTTGTGTGTTTTGGTTTGTTTCTGGAGTGTCGTAAATACGGAAAACATTTTACAAAGTGTTAGTGATGATGATGTTTTACAACTAATCAAAGATTACGAAAAACTTATTATTTTTTTCAGTAAGTACTTTTTCCGTATTCTTATTAGGCTGTAGATTGTATTAGTTCGTAACAATCTACATCATAATAAGTTCCTTAAACTATTAATGTTGCAATTTGTTTTACAAATGAACATAATTTATGGAAACATACTGGTCCAATCCCAGATGGGGCAGAAGTATGTTTATAAGCTTATTTTACTTTTAAAAAGTAAATAAAAAATATAATATAAACATATATGTATTAATAATACTAGGTCTTCAATGCTGGCCTGGGAGCGAACGAATAACGTTAAATAGGCCAGCCCCAACTCACCCCCCGGGTGTCGTAAATGTCGACTAAACGAGATTGCCCGGTGTGGACCAATAAGCACCTTGGGGCACCTGAATGGTGGAGGGCAAGCCACCAACAACAGCGTACCCAAAGAGGGTTGGTGTCAGGCAGGCGGCCGGCTGTAAAACCTAAGCCAAAACCTTGAGCAGTATGGATTGGAATGTTGTCATTCTAATCCCTCTCCGTTTATCAGTCTCTCGACATGGTCCGTTCCGTTTCTTTTCTATACATTCATTCAGCACTAGCACCTATACGGTGGGATGGATGATATGAATCAAAAGGGAGTGGCTGGCTTGATGACGTCTGACATATGAATGGAAGAGGAAACATACTGCACCGACCCCGGATAGACTGGGAACAGGGCAGGAAGAAGAAGATATGTATTAATAATAGCCTTTATTCAGACTATTAATTTACATTACATTATTTATAATACAACATTTTTATGTATTGATTCCCTGTCTGTATCTCACTGGTTGACAAAGGGCCCCCACTTCTGTCGCCATTTCTCTTAATCATTTGCTACAGGTTAGATTCAAAAATCGGTATCCTCGCTAGAATGCTACTCTTGTCCATGTATTTCTTTAGTTTCAACAACTTACCATCTAAATAGTCTACCTTGTTTTCTCTTCTTGTGAACTAATTTATGATTAATTTTGATCATTTTTATTTTTATATGAATATATCCATTTAAAAGTCTTGACTAATTTTAGCAAAACCAGACTGTGTTGCCTGTGAAAAGTATGAAGCACATTTGGATAGCTTGCATGAAGATTTCGAAAAACATTTGAAGGCCCCCACTGTTAAGGCTGTCAGTAGTCATTTAGTTAAATTATATAGTCCCAGTAAAGAGCCAGCTATTGTATTCTTCAGACATGGAATACCACTGCTGTATGATGGTAAGCAAAGCAGTATTATATTTTTAATATTATGCGACTCAACCAATAACTGAGCCTATGGTCATCAAAAGCCTGATTCTACAATGTAATCTTAAAAAATTACAAAATATATTAAATCACCAGCCTTTTTAATGTGATCACTACTGGAGTATAGGCCTTCTCTGTGGATTGGACAACAAAGGGATAATAGGCCATTTCACACTACATTGGTCCAGTGTTGGTTGGTAGCTGTTAATGATTGCAGGAACCAACAATTACAGCTTAATGTATCTGAAGTAAGGAGGAACTCTAGATAAAAATGTTTTCAATATCCATCTGATGATGGGCTTTGAAATGCATAGTCTAAGCAATAACAGTGTATATATTACACAAACTAATACAAATTTGAATTTAGTTCACTCAAAATGAATGTTAAAAGTAGTTAAGAAATGATTAAGTTCTAGAAACTAATCATCAAATATGATAAAACAACGATCATCAAATATAAAAATAACTTTCATAGATTTAAAATTATATTTTAAAAGTGTATTCTATATAAAAGTATAATATTGAATTCTCTTGTAATGAATTGTTTTCCAGGTGAAGCAGATGAGACTGAAATATATACTTTCTTTGAGACTAATCAATCTCCAGCTGTTAAAGAGTTATCAGATAAAATTTTTGAACATATGACCCAGGCCGCTACAGGGGCAACAACTGGTGATTGGTTTGTCATGTTGTAAGTATCTGTAAAAATAAATGTTTTAATTGTTTCATACCTACGTTAATAGAAATGTGATCCAAGTTTGTCACTATTTGTGGTACAACTTTTCTTAATTCTTATGATGCTATTATAGTTATGGAGCTTCTTGTGTGGAGTGTCAGAGATTACATGCTGTATGGGAAGGAGTGGGAGCCACATTACGAGGGCGCATCAATGTTGCTAGAGTAGATGCCAATTTAGTGGGACTGAATACAGCAAAAAGATTCAGAGTTACCAAACTACCAACATTCCTCTTGTAAGTTTTTACTAAGAAGCAGCAGTTATATAATATCTATGTAATTTTAATTTAGAACTGTATTCATCGTCATGATGGGATGATATAGGCAGAAAGAGCCATAACCCCACCAGTCTTTCATGATGGCCTGAGTGCAAAAAAAACATGTAAAACATGCTAGCCCTAACTAACAGCAGGGGAGTCAACTACTGGAGATCCTCAGTAGGTATACCAATAAGCACTTCAAGGAAGATTGCTTAAGGTTAAACCACCAACAATAGCATGACCAAAGAGCATTGATATCAGTCTGGTCATTTTAGCCAAATCCTTGAACAAAATGGATTGCAATGTTGTTGTCGCAATCATGGCCATCACTATTCTATACTATCATTCATAACTAGCATGTTTTCGAACATTAATAATGATATACATCAAAAGGGTGTGGATAGATCTGATTTCTGACCTATATAGTATAAGAGTGGACAGCAGATAATTATTCCTCCTAAATTATGGCAATTCTTATGAGAAAAATTTAATACCATTCGTTTTATAATTGGTTCTCATGAATACTCCAATATCTTTTCATTTAATTACAGTTTCCGGTTAGGTAAGGTATACAAGTATGATTTACCGAAGACTGATATAAAATCATTCACACTTTTCGCCCAAGACTGGTATAAAAATGTGAAGGCAGATCCTGTACCATTATTGGCATCACCATTGTAAGTATTTTATTAAATTGTAACTACATTATTGTTATTAATTATATTCGTAACCCTTTTTCTTTGACACTCACATTTCCAACGTTAAATGATACCTTATAAGAATAAACCATATTTTTATTTTTTTATAGCCTTTAGGTACTAAGCTCTCTCAGAAAATTTTCCAAATAACGCATGGCGTTATACGCGAGTTGAACTCGCGCGACAAGTGCCATTCTAAATACAAATGTATCTACTTATATTGATATTTCAGAACTTACGTATAACAATAACAAAACATATTTAAATTATAATGAATGCCTGGTATTGGTATTGGTGACTAATGAATTGTTATTTTTTTCAGTGATGAAGCGGTTGATTGGTGCGTTGAAATGATTAAAGTCAGTATTGATTTAGCTCTGAAAATATTAGTGGCCTATCCGTGGATATGGCAGATAGGACTTGCTGGATTTGGTCTTGTGGCCCTTACTGCACTTATTGCTTTAGTCAAGGCTGGACGATCAAAGCCTGTCAAAGATGTGAAAAAAGAGAAGAAAAGTAAATAATATTCATATAACATGTTAATGTTCCATGAATAATAGTGATTATTCATGGCACATTTTAGTGAATTCAGAATCTTGCATTTATGACATATATAATATTAGAAGCTGTAGTTTTATATGTATATATAATAAATCTGTGTCTTCGTGAATATGATATTCAGAATATACTTACCCCCGAATACAGAAACGCTATTCAAAGTTTGAGACCTGCATAACATTTGAATATTGTCAAAATTGACGTTTTTCCATACAAATTCTGATAGGTAATGTCCACTTAACTTGATAAGCAGTCCCAAAAATTTGAGTAGCGTTTCTGTATTCGGGGGTTAATCTAACATAATTTTGAGTTATGTCGTTATTTATTTATAGTGTGAGTAATATTACTATCGGTTAATGCAGCTTAAATATTGTCTTGGGCGTTTGTTTATTTTGTAATTATTAGAGATGTTCCAACTAGTTGGTAAAGCCGACTAATCGGCTACTTTTGTAGTCAGCGAATAGTCGACGACTAGTCGGTAAAAAGCGCCGACTAGTCGGCTTCGTCCTTTCTATGTCATTGTAATTCTCAATAAAATGTATACAGAGTTAGTAAAACCCCACCAACCTCGCAGGGCTAGATATTTATAAAGCTATATCATAAATGGCATGGATTGTTCTACGACTTTTTAATATTCGTTATAGAGTAAGATCCCAGAGCCGCCAGACATAACTTATTTTCACATAGATGAAACCTTAGGTTCTCAGTAGCGTCTTATGTTCTTTGAATACCTGCGCGCTTGTGGAGCTTGACCAGTGACACCTGGGCAGGTACCAGATAAAAAAGGTAACTAAAAATAGGGGTTACTTAACTTAAATTATTAGAAAATGCACTCTGAACCAAAAAAAAATTCTAAATCATAAACCGGGATTTTACTAACATTTCTTAGAAAACTATATTGAATTAATATTAACGTTACAAACACTTGCTTAAGATGACAATGTAATATATTATTTTAAAAGTAAAATAATTAACTTTCATTTTATTTATTATCATGTATAAAAATAAATAAATATTTCTTGCTTATAATAAATTGTTATGTTTGGTTTATGGGCTTGTAAACAAAACTGCGATGTGACGCGTCGCATCGTAAAAATCTACGAGCTCCATCGCAAGAACTTGCGAATTGATTAGCATCGCGCATTTCTCCAATTTGACTCTTCTTTGTTTTGCCGCTTTCTTCTCCCTGCCCTTATCATAATCCTCTAAGTAGGGTCGGCACAACATGACTTCTTCTTCTACTCTCCTGTATTAGACGTGAGCTCAGCATGAACTCCCCCTTTTCCATATCATCTTTCACACAATCCATCCATCGCTTCTTCGGTTTTCCTCTTATTCTAGGTCCATACACATCCATACTTAACATACCTCTAGTTACGTAACATTCATCCCTCCTCATCACATGCCCGTACCACGCTAACCTGTTACTCTTCAATTTTTTGGTAATCGGCGCTACTTTCAGACTTCCTCTGACGTGCTCATTTCTGATTCTGTCTTTCCTAGTCACCCCACACATCCATCTCAACATTCTCATTTCCGCAGCATGCATTTTTCTTTCATTCCTCGCTTTCGTTGCCCAACACTCTGATCCATACAATACTACAGGTCTTATTATGGTTTTGCCGCTTTGCCTTACCAAATCGCATCGCATCACAGCCATTTACGTTGCAGTTTTCTGCGTTGCGCATTCGCATCGCGTGAAAACGCAGTTTTGTGTACAAGCTCTTTTAACGGTTTCCATGGCTCTTGTTTTTTGACGTTTGAACTTTGGAATGCGAAAGTTTTGATCGATTGATTGATTGTTTGATTTTTCACGTAAAATTTTTAGGAAAAAAAAAATCATATTCGAGACTGTAGAGCTGTCAAACATCACGAAGATTGTGGAAGCCGTTCGTAATCCAATTCAGAAATTTCTGAATATTCCCAATGACCATGATCGGCTTGGCCGACTAGTCGGCCGATTAGTCGGCCTTTTTACAACCGACTAATCGGCTAGTCGGCCAGTCATAGTCGGCACATCTCTAGTAATTATATATTAAAATCGCTGCAATTATCATGATATAAGATTCGAAATCAAAAGATCATATTTTTATTTTATGTATTTATAAGTTTTTATTTATTTACTTATAGGCATACATATTATATGTATTAATTAAGTGATTTTTAATTTCATACCAGGGACTGACTTGTTATGTAATTATACTATGTTATGTTATTATAAAATAGCGCAAAATAGATTGCATTAAATTAGTAACGAACACATATTTACATACTTATTTTTATAATCGTTTTTACAATAACCTAATAAAGAAGGTAGAATGTAAAAAATATTTATAAGTACAAGAATGAAGTTTGAAAGAAGATGAGTTTGAAGATGAATTTTTGTATAAATCGCTCGCTTGTCGGAAATAAAGTATATGTAGCAAAGCTTACTTAGGTTTGAATTGAAATTTGGCTACCGAGTTACGTACATAGAACGTAATTTCATATTGACCCTTGCGTAATACAAGTGTACAAACTGAGTAGGTACCTAAACAAATACATAGGGTTAGCATCAGCATAGCTCTAATTGTTTTAATGTTCTAAGTATACCTATTCAGTTGTTTCAATTACGTAAATGGTGATTTTCGACATTCGTTAAATTGTAAAACTCCAATGATGACATTAAGTACTATCCGTCCATTAAAATATTTTTGTGTAAAGTTTATGTAGTACAAGCAACCAGTGCCCTTAATATATTTTGTGACTTAAAATTTCAAAATTGTTTTATTTCTTGTTGGTAATAATAGCTAAGTATTCTACCCTACCTCCTCCATTAAAATACATTTGACTAGCTTACATGTCGCTGTAGATTACAATGTAAGCTAGCCAAACGTATTCTAACATGCCAAGTCGCCGAGTTGATGCTAATTTCGGCTAATAGTTGCCGCATAACTGTTTCGACTAGTAAGTGATGTCCATAGGGCGTAGAGTGCAACAATGACGAAAATATAATCTTTCCTTTTTTGAGTTAACGAATATTCTAATACAAAAGTAACGAGACTTGCATGTGAAATTGTAGCAAATTGAACTGCTACTGGCAAGGCCTCTAAGCACCATGTGCCAAAATACATAATGTATGAACAAATCAATCACCATTATTTCAGTACTGTCACCTGTCACTTGTCACCTTAAATATATTATAGTTTTTATTCACAAAATCTACCCAGAATAAATTATTATTAGTCAAACTCATACTAATGGGGATAAAATGTATTTACACCCAAGTTTCGCAAAGTAAGCTTGGTCTTATATATTAGGGGGTGAAGTTATTGCCATCTATTGGGCACATTTTTGACTATGCTTTGGTTGATAGAAAGAACATCTAGAGACTAGTATTGTGGAGGTTGATCTCCTGATGACTGTAGGTACTAACTAGGATGGCACAAAAATACAAATTTTGATTAAATAGATTTTATTCAAACACCAAGGCACTGACACAAGAAAAATACACCCTTATGTGCAGGAACCAAAGTCTAATGTTCCATTAATGCTGAACATAATTTCATAATTCTGAAATATGAATAAACTATATATATTGAAATAAATAAAAATTATCCGGTTTGTATAAAATACCTATATTTTCAACTGGTTAAAAGAGAGACTAAGATAATAGTCTGCTCTTAAATAGTAAAACTTTTTAAGAGACTATTATATTAAGTAAAGAGATTTCATATTATCACTTGTAAAAGTATTAAATAGTTAATCACATCAATTATCAATATTAGTTAAGAAATGTCAACAGATAATGAGCTAATAACATAGAAAACAAAATTGCTACTTGTTTATTATTACTTTCTGGTCTCTCTGTAACCTGTTTATTTCAAAACAAACAAAGTTATTTGTGCATAAGTACTTAAATGATTCATGGAATATTCATTAAGAATAAAGATCTTTTAATTATAATATAGTAAACTATCAAAACTAATAATCGCAAAATTGTATAATAAAATATTGAAGATGATAAACACAATTTGACTAGTAATTATTATAAAGTGTGCTTTAAATTGACTATAATCAATTTCTAGGGGAACACAGTACAAAATATAAATAACTAATGTGAGGCAGCTAAAAAGTTCTAAACATCAGCATTTAATTGTGCTTTATACAGTACAGTGAAGTATTATAAATATAAATAATATGCTAGTAAAGTGATACTAGTTAGTTTAGAATGAACCCAACCTACACAGTATCTATTTCAATATTTATTCTAAATACTGTAGCAGGATCAGCTAGTTCTGTTCTAATGGAATTTTCAAATTTTCTAAAGATATTTGAGAACTCCATAATATTTTCTGGTTTAGCCTCTATCCACATTTTATCAAATTCATAAAAGAGATAGCAATAAAACCTGTGGAATAATTGGACACTGGGGAGTTGTCTCTTTGCATTAAACATATATGTTTTAGCAGAGCCATCCTGTAATAGGTAATAAGCCATTGATGTAAGATTTATGCCTACAATAGCAAAAGTATATCCATATTTTGGGTGAAGTGAATGACTCAATACATGACTTGAAGCTTGTGGATATTCTGTTGCAAAGAACAAAAGGTTCTCCAATCCAAGTATCCCCATCCCTCGGAAATCTGTTTTCGGATCATCACCCTAAAAATAAAATACATTAACAATTAATCTATTACAAATCAATAAATATATTCAAGTTATTGATACAGCTGTAAAACTGCATAAAAGTTACACTTACTTGAAACCCAATGAACTGCCACTGTTTAGTTATTCTTGCATCAAGTTTATCATTGGGTACTAACATATCCCATAACATAAGTAATTTATTTTCATGGTCAATATTGTTGCTGTCGAATGGACATCTACGTAGTTCTTCTACTTCATCAACCAAACTCCGATAGCACCAAATTTGTTCAAGACATCTTCTGAACGACACAGCAAAGGCACCATGGAATTTTGGATTAATTTGCTTTATTCTCATAACCACTGATATGGATGGATCTAATATATCACTAAAATTTCCTGGAACAAATCGGCGTTCATACACCACTGAGTCTAGATAAGAGACAACTTCCTTTACACATTGGGTGCGAGAGAACATCAAAGAATTTTCTACTCCGCAAGTTCTTGCTGCTCCAGCTTTCTGACCATAACAAATCCTTTGCAGTTCACATAGTTTCGTTGTTTTTCTTAGAAACCACTTAATGAAAGGCCTGAGGTACCACTGTAGGACTGACCAAATGTTAAAAACTATCATTTTCACAAATATATTTGCTATTCATGAAATAAATCTTAACATAATTTACTATTTTGTTGAATTCAACCGTTGTCATCCATCACGTTGTCATGGTCACAGACAGTGGGTGTCAACTCCTTTAATACATCGGATCAAAGAGTATATAATACACTACGTTTACATCGGATTGAGAATACCTACGGGGGCAAACGTTTTATTTTGCAAGTTGAAAAAAATATATAATTTGTCAATAATTTTAAGTAGGCAACATCAAATTTAAAGCCAGGTTTTCATGGTCCGAGTTGGTTCGAACCGAGTGCACTCGAACGACTACTCTGAAGTTAGTCGTATCGTGTAAACACGTAATCCGAACGCACTCGGATGCCGGCATCCAATCCGAGTGGAATAGGACCGTGCTCTATTCGTCCGAGCCCACACGAATATTATAAAAACAAAAATTTACACCTTTCGATTCACCTGGCTTGTACTTCTGCTTGACTAGCAATAAACAGACGATTACGCCTATTTCTTTTTCATAATTTACAATAAATAAACTGAGGCCCATATTTTGAAATGGCACTAAAGTGTTTAATTTAAATTCAAGTGATTTATGCATTATGTGTACCCTACTTAAAGAACAATGACCTCTACCCATACTAGCGTTGACCTGTCATTGCTATTTTTAAAAGTGGATGTATATTGTAAATAATATTTTATTTCATTAGTGGATATAACCGAAAGACACTGGCATCAATGATTTTTTATTTGGCAATTAAAAACAAATATAATGGTTAAATCATCAATGATAATTATGGCTCCGTTCTTATATTTTTCTTAATTGTGTAAACTATCAATCTTAATTACTGTTTATCTCTCTTCCTAGATTACGGATTTTGAATGAGTCATATCATATTTATAAATAAATAAAAATTGCAATTTCAGAGCTATATGATTATTGTCCTATACACGATAATAGTTATTTTGACAGGTCAGAAATCATAGTCATCATGGTCATCATCATCATCATCAGAAATGTTATTTGACAGGCATCCTTCTTTATGTTTTATTCCAAAACGGCTATCAAGCTTGACTTACGTAAATTTAGATTCAAATTTTTAAGTCGAGACTTCCCGATTCTACCTTTAGAAGTGCGAAAAGGTGAAGCATTAAACGATAATAACTCAACTCAAGTTTGGCAATGAGGTGTTTTGGGCGATCATAGCATAAATCTCGATTTAAATACCTATCGATTATTATACGTGTGACTATTTGCCTTATGTGACATTATAAGTGAATATTTGCCATAAGTCGTTTTTTATCTCGGATAGTAAATTAACAGCTGAAAATGTCATTTTGTATAGTTTAAATCAATTTTCAACAATAAAACATGATATTTTCACCTGTCAATTTACTATCCGAGATAAAAAAATACACTTTAAGGTAATTTTTTTGTCATGATAAACTGTTAAGAGTTGAAAACATGACATTTGCAGCTGTAAATTTATCATCCGAGTTATAAAAAATAGACTTTAGTCTTAATTGGCCGCAATCCGAGAACGTTCGATTTACGAGCTTACTCTTTCGAGTGTACTCGGAAGCGTACACTCGAAAGAGTAAGCTCGTAACTACTCGAGCACTAAACTCGACTCGAGCCAACTCGGACCGTGAAAACCTAGCTTAAAAGTTAAAAATAGAAAGTAAACAACAAAAATGGCTGAAGTGTGTTTGTTATTAATAATTACGGTTTCGTGTTGATTTATTATAGTATTACTAGTTGTAATAACTTTTGAACGTTTACGACGGTTAGTTTGAGCCTAGGTCTGTTTATTTGGTGACAATTATTTATAATAGTGATCAGTGAATACGAGACAGTGATTCTAACCTATACGGTGCTCAACAATCCTAGTCTAGCTCTAAGGAAAATAGACGCAAGTGTTATTAATCTATTATTACTATTCGTGCAGCATTTTGTAATTTTATATAGGTACCTATTGTAATAAAACTATTTGGGTAAAAAAATATTTTGTTTAAATTTAATATTTGTTCATTTTTGCTTTCATAATCTATCGATGGAGGTTTAAGCAATTTCACTTGTAAGAATTAATAGTTTTCTTACAAGTGACATTGCTTAAACCTCCATCGAAAACCTAATTTATTCTATGTGGAAAGTAGGTAGGTACTTCATCATTCAAATTTTGCCGCCACACAATTTATTTGCGGTGGGCTAACTATAGATGGCATTTCATAAAAGCATGTTTACTCTTATAATATGAAGTTATCGTTCTTCTCCTAGAGTAATAGAACACCCATCAAAGAGTTTTTTTGTTTTTTAATTCTCCCTATATTTTAGGGAAGGCAAAGGGTCTAGCCCATACAGCCAAGTGTTTAGTGTATATGAATTAATGAGTGGGTGAAATGTATGAATGAAATGAACTTTACGTTAAAATATGGGTGTCACACATTTTAACGCATCTAGGGAGTGCTTGGCGCGAATTGAATGGTAACAGAGTTAATGATAGTGCTTGATGAAATGGATAAAAACCACTTTTTATAGTGATCTTCACCACAACATCAAACACATCATGAGACCTTTTTTCGATGATTCTGCATAATTGCACATCAACACGGATGCTTGTGCATCAAAATAACACCGCATTTACTGCACAAAATCCACTCTGTAACAATTTTTGAATCATTGAAAATAAATCTAACTGACACCACGAAACGCGCCAAACACCTCTGGCCATCAAAGAGTACAAACAATGTTTAGACAGACATCCAAAGAGTATTTATTACACTACGTTTACA
Organism: Cataclysta lemnata; assembly: GCA_963931975.1. Classification (NCBI taxonomy): domain Eukaryota; kingdom Metazoa; phylum Arthropoda; class Insecta; order Lepidoptera; family Crambidae; genus Cataclysta; species Cataclysta lemnata. The sequence goes on from OZ008347.1 coordinate 8,634,419, forward strand.
GACCCACCCACGACTTTAAAAAAATATATTAGAGAGTGTTTGGCGCGTTTCGTGGTGTCAGTCAGATTTTTTTTCGATAATTCTTAAATTGGTGCAGAGTGGATTTTGTGCAGTGAAAGTGGTGTTATTTTGATGCACAAGTATCCATGTTGATGTGCAATTATGCAGAATCATTGAAAACAAGTCTTATGATGTTTTTGATGTAAAATAAGTCTCATGATGTGTTTGATGTTGTGGTAACTCTGTTACCATTAAATTCGCTCCAAGCACTCCCTAGATGCGTTAAAATGTGTGACATCCATATTTAAACGTACAATTCATTTCATTCATACATTTTACCCACTCATTATCTCATATGACAACAGATAAAGTATACACTAAACACAAGGCTGTATGGGCTACACCCTTTGCCTTCCCTAAAATATAGGGAGAATAATAAAAAATCTGGAGTGCTTGGCGGTATTTCAATATTTTAAACTGGGACAGCCCCGACCCATACCATGGATGTCGTAAAAGTCTTCTAAAGGAGATTGCTGCCCGGTATACCAATAAGCACTCTGCACCTGCCACTGCTCATGCTCCCGGCGGCAATGTTGCCGGAAACCCCTACTCGTCATTTCGCTTTTGGTTGACGTTGTGTTTGCTACAGCGTCCGCGCTGCGTCTATATGCGATACATAATTTTATACGCGAGTTAAAAATACACTGAATAAAAATATTCATTCATCGTAATAGAACCTTTATATTACATGGGACCTAACATAATTGGCGGAACGTGGGTGCTAATTCACCATTGCCTACCCCTTCGGAGATATAGGCGTGAATTATGTATGTATGTTTGTAATAGAACTCTGTAAGTACTGTCTATAATTTACGTACAGCATGTGCGTACACCGAGTCTAAACATAAATTAAAGTAGGTACGTACAATAAAACACTAACCTCCAAATACAGAAACGCTACTCACATTTTGAGCACTACTTAAAAAGTTAAGTGGACACAATGCTTGCATGCGTCAGAATTTGTATAGAAATACGTAAATTTTGACAATACTTAAAAACTTTAAGTAGCGTTTCTGTATTCGTCCAGTACATAATATTTTTTGTAAATAAACTTAATATAATAATAATATTTTGTAATTAAACTAAATAATATACGGCGCAAACATCCATACGCTACAAGCGCTCGGCGTGAGTGAAGTGACAGTCACGGCTGAATGTAAACTCAGTCTGCCCCTGCCGCCGTCCGCCCTTTGAAGTCCGCAAAAAACCTTTCCTTGGAGCATTATCGGGGCAGGGACATGAGCAGCGGCAGCGGCATGGGAAGTATCGCGTTTACATTCAGTCCTGCTCACTTCCCGGCCCACTGCCCCCTGGGCAGGGAGAAGAAGATCTACCGTAAAACGGGGTAAATAAGAATGGCGGTGTAAATTGGAATGAAAACCTACTTTTCTACTCCGTACCTACTTATTTCAAAAATTATTTCAGTGTGGACATTGTGCAGTGTGTGTTATTTTGATGCATAAGGATCCGTGTTGACGTTCAACTCTCAGAGCCCGTAAATATCAATCAACCAACTTATTTTCTTCGGAACGTTCAAATTATGATACAATAAATCACATTTATATATCCCCGAAAGAGTAGGCAGAGCTGAAATTATGTCAGAACCCATGTAATAGGTGGCGAGCCTGTTGCCATCCAACGAGGAGGAGCCTTGGGGTAGTAAGAGGTTTGGGGTGGTGATATTTGTACCTATTCTGCTTTGTCGTCACCACGGTACTTAAATCTACTACATATATACATGAATTACGGCTATATCCCCGAAGGAGTAGGCAGAGGTGAACTCTTTTATCTACTACATACACAATTATTTACATAGGTAGGTATTATTTAGTTTTAGGTATGTAGTGTTCTTGTCTTCTATGCTGGCCTGGGAGCGAACAAATAACGTAGAATAGGCCAGCCCCGACTCAACCATGGGTGTCGTAAAAGTCGACTAAGGGAGATTGCCCGGTAAAGACCAACAAGCACCTTGGGGTACCCAAATGGTGGAGGGCAAACCACCAACAACAACATACCCAAAGAGGGTTAATGTCAGGCCGGCGGCCGGCAGTAAAACTCAAGGCAAAACTTTGAGCAGTATGGATTGGAATGTTGTCTTTCCAACCACTCTCCGTTCATCGGTTTCTTGCTCCGTTCCGTCTCTTTTCTTTACATTCATTCATCACTAGCACCATTACGGTGTGATGGATGATATGAATCAAAGGGATTATTCTAATATTCTAAGGTTCTTTTAGTTGATTACATAGGTAAGCCTGTAGTTGGTCATACAGTTTGTAAAATAGAAAAACTTGTCGATTTGAACTTGTGTTTTATTTGATGAAAATTGTAATTCATTAAGTTACAATAAAAGTATTTACATTGCCACTTAAAATACATGAACGGGGCGATCATCGCTGATTGTTTATTTACATAGGCGATGCGTGCCAGTTTACAATATTATATTAAGTTACAAAGTGTTTCAATCTTGTACTTATTCATAAATACTTAGGGTTCTATACCAGTGTTTACAGTAGATAATTAAAGTATTGATAAACATGTGCCAATCTTAGACTTTTCACAATCATACGGCCACAAATACCTACAAAAACACTATTGAAATTTTCAAAGTAAATAAAGTGACATTTTTCAAGTACTGTCATCAGCATATCAGGCCACACCAAACCTGTATGACGTGCAGATTTTTCCAATTACATTGAAATCGAAATATGTAGTTTGAAAAATTCTGCCACTTATACAGATGAACTAAGGAGGTAATATATTGTTACTGTATTGAATTATGACCATAACACTGTGACTAATACAGCACGTACATAAAGCTCATCAACACAGTTGATTCTTTAATTGATTTTTAATCATAGCATTTCACGATGAGTTTGAAGTTCATTGAAAAATTTGAGCGTTTCTCTTTACCTGAGGGAAAAAGATTTCAAATTCTATGCTTCGTAGAAATAATAAAATATATACCTAGTTAATGTATGCCTACAAAATTAATTTAACAAGTTTCTGTCTCATTTAATTCATCGGCATCATTATAAATATACAACGGGTCGATTATTTTGGTAAGCAAAGCAAAAAATATTATCTGCTCCAATATTATGTTGTCTACACTATAAGAATGTTATTCCTACGACAAGTAAGATTTAGAATTTGAATTCATTTCCCTAGCTCTGATAGTCTAGGTTTAGATCTCCAAGGATGTTTAATTTTAAGTCTTTATACCGTGTGTCATGTCAATTTCGTAGAAGAAAAATTCGTGAACTATTGAATCATGTTTCTGATATATCGACACTTCCAGTTAAAAGTCCTTGTACAATTTTCAATGATAGAGACAATTCGATAGATAAATAAATCAACAATATTACAAAACATACAAATTTATAGCAAAATCGTAGCAGTTTATCACGCACTTTACTGATACAAAGAGAAAATGTATAAAGAGTAATACATACTCCTGTAATTGCTAATGTAATAATACGTTTGCAGTTGATAAAATAAAAAATACTTACCATAAAATATAATTATATAAGAGAAATAACCAAAAACAGGAAAAACGGCAGACAGTAGCATTATAAGTCTGTTGTAAATACCACGGCGGAAATCTTTTTAACATGCTTTGCATGAAGTTGCTTGGAGACCCGTATGAACATGGGTTCTACAATACTTACTACCACCATATTTCACCATTGTATTTACAGTTATTCTAGTAGTATAATATATTTAATATTCACAGTGGACATAACTGTAAATTAATTATTTAAAATTGCACAAACCGCAGTTTTTAAATTACCATAATAAATAATAAGTTTATCTATATAAAACGCAACATGCATTTGATACACTTGTAAATTATTACTATAATGTTATATACATAAATATTATGTTAGATATATTATAATCTATACACACTATCCATTTAAAATGAACAATAATGGATTTTCATAGCATTTAATATCTCACTAATGTCTTTTCGTGCATCGTAATTTTCATTAATTATCGATATATAACGAGCTACTTAGATCTAGTTTAGTGATAGCAGCCGTGCTTATATCGCACGAACAAGAACATAATTATATTAAAGTATAAAGTATTCATAAAGAAAAACCGCATAAATAAACTTCAATGAGTTGATTTTATAATTAATAATAAAATTCCCCTATTGGCTCTACAAACGTAAATCACATTTATGTATGTAGTTTAAAGTAATTTTCTTGAGACGCATGTCACTCCTCCAGATTTCTTATGAAAAAGCATACTTTTCAATATTAATATTGCTATGATTGATTGAGACGTAATTTTTAGTGAACAGTATACAAGGTATAGTGATTTAAATTCTATTAAAAAGTAGCTAGCGTCAATCGCAGCACAAACATATTCACAAATTATGTATTTTAAGACTACCTTTTCTTAACATTACTAATTCAAAACTATTTGCGAAAAAAATTCATTAGGATTTTTGATGAACGCATTTTGATTAACACTACTCATATTATTGTTTTATGGTACAGCACGCTATTGTATATATTCCCTAAAAATTTGTATTTTATTATATTATGATTATAATTTTCTTAAGTTACACTTTATATTTAACATTAAAGCGGCTCTTCAGCCTACTCTCTCGTATTGGGCGAAGCTTTTTTTTATAACTATCATTGTAGGTACAGCATGACAATTGATAACATTGTAATTATTAGTCTTGAAAGTTAGGTTGGCACAAGAAAATAATTACCATTGATATTGAATAAAATATATTTATTGAATCATACGAGTTATTCTATTTTTATATTTACCGTATTTCAAGAAGCAATGGCCAATATTTCGGAGAGAACACTAGGTCTCTAAACTTTATACGATTTTATTTTCATATTCCACTCAGCTTATTTTAAAAATCTTATCCTGATTTACTTTATTTACTGAAAATAAAGTAGTAAATTTAAAAGTGCTTATTAAAAGCGGTGTTTTTACGATAAAAGTATTTCTTCAGGTTTACTCTCTTATGCCAACGTCATTTTCAGCCCGTATAATTTGCACATTATATTACAATAAAAAGAGAGAAAACTATATAAAAATATAAATAGGATTTTTCAAAATCAGTCGCGTGTATGAACGATTTGCTTCGATGATTATATATTGTGAATAAAGCGTAGGTTTGTAAATTTTCCTTAAACCGAAGAAGGTAGCTTTTAAATATTTTTTAGTATATAAACCAAGTAATTTCAATGTAGTAAATATTAACAGAAATACTGGTCGACGTTTTCTATTTCCAGACAGAATAAATTATAAAATAATGGTTGTATGCAGGCTTCTAAATTAAACATTCCATTTTACTTTCAAGAGTAATATTCTTTCTGTTGTGTTACACTAATAATCTGTAAATATATTCCTAATGAATGTGTAATTGTGTATTATTATTATCAATGAAAATACTTCAATATACTCAAATTAAATAATCAAATTGATATTCTGTTTATTATTGTGTGTCGTAACACATACCTACTATGGAAGGTTAGTAGCGTATAACAGTTAAATACGTAAATGTCTCAAGTATGCTGTATGTTTGGTAAAACTAATCGACTTTTATATACATAATGGTAAGGTATTATTAAAAAAATACGCTCACCGATGTGAATAGTTTTTTTATTTCTTTTCATATTAAAAGTACTTATTAATATAAGAACCCGAGGATAAATATTTATTTGATTAAATTCTGCCGAATACCCGATTAGATAAATCATAATAAAAAGGAATGGACTTTTGAAGTAGGTTCCTTTTTTAAGACTATTTTTATGGCAAGTCAATAGTTTACACAACAATCATATTTTATACAGTTTATTAGTTAAACTTTAAATATTTCTTGCTTTATTTAATAGCGCAAGTAAATATAATGATTTGTTACATATGTATACAGTTTAAAACACCCTTCAAGTAATAAACTCTATCTAGAAATCTCAACAAATGTAAAATATAAAAGCAGCATAAAATATTATATAAAGCTCTACTTATAACAGGGTATAGCGTAATTTAAATAGGTAGATAAAGGATCCTCTTATAAAGCGAATGATATGTAATTTTTTTCTTACAATATGTTAAATAGTATAAAATTTTGCAAATTGAAAGTGTATCACTTGGCGTTTAGTATTTGGGAATGATTGTATCACAAAGGACCATGATGTAAATATTTTATAATTTTATACACCAACTTCTATTATGTTTAGTTTATTTTTAATTTACCAACCACCGATATTATAATAAATTAGTTTTAATTTGAACATCACTTAAGTATTGCTATTAAACACCAAAGTCGCTGCACTGGTATTACTACGAATAGTTTTGTTTAGATACGTGTTTGTTGGTGTTGGCTATGTTTTCCATTAAAGTAGCAACGATCCCACCTGGACCAAACTCCTATCAACAATATCAATCGAAAAAATCATAGGTTAATAAAGAAACAATGAGAAAAAAATTATGTTCGTTTATTTGATGATTTGATGAAAAAAATATTTCACACAAAGCTACCAAGAGTGTATTGTAATATTATCGAGTAAAAAATTCTAAGTGAGGCATACCAGTTGCATTGGCTATGGATTGGCGGGAATAAATTATAAGATATTAGTAATCTTTAATAACGTCTGCATCTATAATGAATTAAATACAATGTACACTGTGGCCAGAATAATGAAAGGGAAATATTTTTTTTTTACGGAAGTATATAATGTCTATTGTTAAAATTATAAAGATATAGCTGGATACATTTTAAGGTGATAAGTTATGTTGGCGATGTGTACTTACGCGACTTAGCCGAATATTCCACATCAAAATCTGAGAGTTTAAAATTTAGATCTGGCGTATGTAACTACGTTAAATATCTATACGTTATTTGAATTCGAAGCACAGCCAAAATGCGTTTATCACTTACAATAAATGGTACTTTTTATCAATATAAGTTATAAAATCTATTTTTCAAAACAGTTGACTCGTTGGTCCACGTTTAGTAAGCAAAAGGCATGTGTCGATGGGTACCTACTTAAGTTGAATTGGCTTACGCTACCGACAAACTTATGTACCTACCAACGTAAGAGATGCACTGGAATGACGTCATGCAAATGATGGGTTTATAAAACTTATAGTATTGATATATAGATATAAAAATACGGAAAATTTACCAAAATATACCCAATTAGATAGGTTTTTATAGTTCGAGGGCGGAATATTTAAATATCTTAGCAGAAGTGAAACCTATGTACTTTGAGGGTTCCGCAGACAATATAGGAACAGACATAGCTTTTATCCGTGTGAAGTCAAATAAAGCTATTACTCGTACACTGCCTACTTAGGGTACTGTGTTGAATTTGGCACAAGTATAACAAAATATGATAGAGAAATAATTATTTGGATTTTTAGTATGTTCCAAAATTAATTCATAAACACACATTAAAACTCATGCTAATCATTCGTGGGAAGATTATTGCTGCAGAGAGCTCCGGACTAAAGAAGTGTTAAACATATATAGCTTATTACATATTTAACTTCAAGTAGAATTAATATTACATTATATACTAAGGGCGATAAAACAAAAAAATGTCTCAGATCGCAAGTAATTGGCGATAAATATGTGATCTGAGGCCTTGCTATCGGTCTTGTGACATAAACATGTTTTTGTCACAACACCACTAATGTTTGGGTTTTATTTAGCAGATCATATCATTTATGTCACACTGACCATAAAGTGGACTTTTCCGCCTGCTACGCATACGGAAATTCCCACTTCATGGTCAGGGGGTGACATAAAATTATGATCTAACCTCGGGTGAAAAAAAGAAGGTCTCAGATCGCATATTTATCGCCCTCGCTTTCGACTCAGGCGTCAATTGATTGCGATCTGAGGCATTCTTTGTTTTATCGCCCTTGGTATATAATATACTATTAATACGCGAAATCAGATGGTCACTGTAACAAACTATTGTAAAAAAAGCGACCACACCAGATTTATACACGTCTTAATATCTTTTTGTAATATCACCGTGTAATATGTATTTATTTATAATAGTGCAACATACAATTAATATTAGACTACTACGGAACCCTACGGCGTTAAAATGAGAAGTTTTTAATTTATGATTCCATAATTTATTTTCATATTGGGATAAAAAAGGAAAGGAAAAATTAGAAATCACCATTACTATGACGATCCTGTGCAAGTAAGATTTATAAGATACGTATAAATTCATCTTGGATATAACACAGAAAAATAACAATAATTATACACAGCACAATTCGCGATTAGCAATGACCATATTGTCATCTTTGTAGTGTTTTTGATGTAGGTATAAGATAGATTCACGCTTCTTTCCTTCATACCAGAAACATTCGATACATTTTCAACGCCCATTTCTTACAAAACACCGATTAACTCGACTCCTACGACTCGATAATTATATAGATAAACGACCCTACATTTTCTACATTTTGTGAACTTTGATGGTACTTAAGTCGTTTCTTTCTCACTTATTGGCAGGCATTTCATTCCATTTTAACATTATTTACAATTGGAACAATGATAAATACACACTAGATATCAGGCAAAAATAATTATTTGAATATAGAAGGCATGTTCATGGTTCAATACATAAAAAAGAAAATATCAGGGCTTAATTTTTTTATAATAGTTTAAAAATTACAAGAAGTGAATATGTGGTAACATCACTAATAAATTACTAAATTTTAAAGATAGTAACGACTTGAGCTTTATCTACTTATGCACCTACATCTAAATGTATTTTTACATAAACTAAAAACTTATTCACATAATTTCACAAAAACAATTTCTCTAATTGATAACTCACTTACGAATCTCTTCTATTTATAAAGCAACGTTTTAACATTATTATCACAACTTATGTGGGTGTTACAAATAAATTAACACAGCGTAACTAAATAAAGTGAATAATTCTAAAATTACTACGTTTTTCATGTCTTTTACTATCTTATAATTAGAGTAATAAATAATTTAACGTAAAGCGATAAAATACATTGGACTGTCTTTAGGTTTGAAATAGATTTCTTTGATCTAAGAGAGTGAAAAGGCTCTCATTAAAGTATCACTTCAATCGCCATCGCCCAAGGTCTAATAAGATCGACACAATTTATTTTTCATACAATTATGTTATTGATCCCCCTTTATCCTATCATTAGTTTTGTGTACATATAAATATACTAAACACCGTACGCATGTATAATACAAACATACATAGTTAATTTCCTCGAAAACTATTTCAAAACCTGCAGAAATTCATCGCACAAAGACATTGTCGGGCGACAGCTTCGTTATATAAAGCGGCAAATGGCAATTCTTAATTTCACTTCTTAACATTAGTCTTCATGGTTTTAGGTCATCACAGTTCGTGTGTGACGCCTAAACGTGTGAGATCGTCCGCTAAGTAGAAGAATAGTAAGACGGTTTGTTCACTAAAGCGACCATGGAAGCAGAAAAGGCACCATTAAGAGAACGCTTTGTAGTGGATGAAGAAGAAGATTAGAAAGACAGCGTAGGCAGTGGGGAAGGTGATGCGCGCGATGACGTCGATGGTCTTCGCCACGCGGATCGGATGCGGTGGTTCTTTTTTGCGAACCTGGACGAAACATGGCTGAAAGAGATTAATTTGCAAATGAATGATGATAGGGGAAGCCGGCAGCGTGGGGTAAGCGTATGGATCTGTGATGGGAGTACAACTACTACCCCCTTATTATAAAACATGGACTAAAGTTAATCATAGTTAAAAACTAATGCTGTCACTTTAACTTGCTGAATGAAAGAAAGAGTTAGCATCAATTTTGGACTATGACCAACTTTAGTCCACGATTGTTAATAAGGGGGCTTGTGTTTAAGTTTAACGTTGTTCGTAAATGATAATCTCATGATGCTTGCAAAGTGTTTGAACTATATACTTGTCATGAGAGGTTTGAGAAAGTTAATGTTCAATTTGACAGAGTTTGGGATGGTTTCAGCTGGAGGATTTAATCATACCAAGGAAACTTCTTTGTCACTAATAATAATAAAATATCCAGGCATATTCGGCTTGAAGTCTAATTTAAGTGTCATAGGTGTTCTTTGTTTAAGTATATGCAGCAGCAGCTGTTCCAGTTACTTCATTATCAACAAGGCACCTCTAAGTTAAGGTACTATCCAGATATATGAATTTATATCCAGCTCTTGCAAGGCATCACCGAGCTTAATGTCAACGAGAGCATTGTTCTGTGTATCAAGAGGTTAATACTTCAGTACTCTTAACATTGATTTTCAGGCCAAATTTAAGACCAAGACTCATTAAGACTCGACATAAGCCTCTGAAGAGTGACGATTCTGCCACCAAATAAACATACATACATACATACATAAATCACGCCTATGTCCCCGAAGGAGTAGGCAGAGGTGAACTAGCACCCACGTTTCGCCAATCATGTCAAGCCCCATGTAATAGGTGGCGAGCCTATTGCCATTTATCGGGTACAAAAGTCGCAGTATATTGCTAGGTGGTTGGTATAAGAGGATCGCTGCTGCCCATTCCTCATCACTGTTTTATCCTTAGTCGCCTTGTACGACACCCACGGGAGAGATTTGGGGTGGTGACAATTGTATTCTACTCTGCCATCACCACACGGCACCAAATATACATTTCATACATTTCCATCTTCCACGCTTATTTTTAAATATTCATTAAGGATCAGGGTCTCTAGAAAGTTCTCTTTTATAATAGCTTCATGGACATCATCAATCAAATCCACCGAGTTTTTCAGCGGCGCTGATGACACAGTGGAATTCGTATTATTAATAATGCGAAATTTCAAGATTTCCTTACTGTGAACAGCAAAATGATAAAGAAAAATGAAATGTCATGAAAACCTGTGGCATCATACACAGTCCAAATAAATATTTGAGGGCCTAATATACAACGTATGACAAAAATATCCAAAAAAAGAAAGAAATAGAAAACGAATTTATTTTAGTAAAACAAAAGACACTGTCAACCTAAAGACAATGTAGAAGAAAAAACAAATTGTTAAATATATTGACTGGCATGAAGTTTTTCGAAGCCAGTATTTCGGCTTTAATAATTTTTTGAGGTATTTTTGTAACACTTGGTATAGTATACAACGTGATAGATCTTACCTCTGCTACACCTCCGTTATTGGCAGTATGTGGACATGACCCAGGAGGTCCTGTACATGTCGTACACGTGACTAAATCTGCAGCACTAGTTGATTCACGTTTTTTATCACCCTATAACATAAAATTTGTGTGTAAAGTATTACAAATGAAATGACAATAAATATTATTTAAAAAAACGGGGGGTCTAACTAACTGCAAACATGAAATTATAGAGGTATACATTCCCAATTACGACAAGGATAAAAACAATAATGAATATAATAATGAAAAATAATAGGTATATAAAGGATAGAATAGGGATAGTACGACAGACGATTTAAGGGATAAAGAACAGGGTTAATAATTAGAATATATAGGCAGTAGTAGCCGAAAATAGGTACGAGTGTGTAGGGGATATTGAACATACTTACAGGCTGTTGCAATCCGAAGCAGCGTTAAATAAATGATGCGTTAGTTTTCGTGATAATCAGTTCAATGATGAAATGTGGGCAAACTCTATGATGTTTGAACAGTGACCTCACTTACTGCACCACTAGTTTCCGGTTGGGGGATATCAGATTTTGCCCAATTGATGAATGCGATCGCCTCCTACGTAATAGATACATTCTTAAGCATTGCATTCTAAGTCAGGCTTAAGCTTCACTTGGGAATATTTCGGTTCAGTGGCTTTTAAGTAGGTATTTCAATTTTAATGAGCACCACATTTTAATATAAAGTATCATCATATCATTTAAGATTAGCCACACTTTGATTACACGGAATTACAAAATAAAGAAGCCAGATGTCTCAAATCTCTTCATAATTTTACAAAAGCTGGATGTGCAGAAGCTGTATTATGTTCTAGTCATACTTAAAGCTTCATTGGAAGTTTAAAAATAAGCAAGAGTGTATTCGTTACGTAAGTATGATGAATACTGCTTAATAAAAATAACTTATTTATTTTTAAAAACCGTTAGGTTCGTCTCCCATTGTCATAGAAAATTCATAGTTTTCAATAATTGTAGGTACATGTGACTAACAAATACAAAAGCTTAAAAATAGGAATAAAGCTTAAATGTTACGTCGCCTGGTAGTCGCAGTGAATATTTTGCCAGACTTGCACAACTAGCTTGACATCTGTGCAGTAGTTACTGTTTATCCATACTCAATGATTTTTATGCCAAGTAAGCTACTTGTAATAAAGTTTTTCCAAATATGACTAATTTGTGTGGCATTTATTGCTGTTTTATCTTTTATGAAACGCCACTTTAGTTTTACGCCACAAATTAAATTTATTCCGAGTTTCAATTATTTTTTTTTGTCACTGTTATACAAGTTGATCCTTTAGAAGATCTTTTTCTCACCATGCAGCTTTAGCCTTTTTCATTTCCTTAAATAACTAATATTGTAAAATACAAAAACAAGCGATAAGCACTTACCTTTCCTCACTAACTGGAAAATTATAAAAAATATAGATACCAAAATATTGTAATAATAACGCATGCTGTCTTAAAACCGTGCCTCTGAAAGTGTTTACTTTAAACGATCTGTCATATTCATTTTACTTCATCAATTTTCCCATAGTATCATCTCTTAGGGCCGGTTATTTGATGCATAGATTACTCAACCAATTGTTAAAAATTGTTACTAGAGTGCGCGCCAGATAAGTCAAGTTAAATGTGAGCGAGCAGCGCCACCTATCGCGCGCAGATACTCTAATGCTTAAATATCAGGCTGATATTTAACCATCAGTAACAATTTTCGTTCCTAATGTTAGTAATGGTTAAATATCAGTCTGATATTGTTACTAATGGTTAAGTATCAAATTCTACCAATTATTAATACAATGCATCAAAAAACTGGGACTTAAGGCGCTCTTTTTTGATAATGCTACGAAATAGTTACTTGAACTTCCGAAGTTATAGTAAAAGAAATATAACAGAGAATTGTCTGGGAGGTGCCAATGAATGTGGCGGAGTCTTACCAAAGGGCTGGCGAGTATAATGCCAATTCTGCTCAGGACAGCGGGCAGTCGCTGCGAACACATCACACACACATTTGTTCACTCGTGACAGATGGTCGGGGGTTGTGCCAACGTGAACGTAGACTAGATTGTTGTGGCCACAAATCAATAAACGACAAAAATCACAAACACAATGTTCTGGTATTTTTTTTAATAAAACAATTATCTGTAATATGTATAAGATATTACTGCTTGATTTCAGAAGTGAATAACTTAAATGTGTCAATTGTAATGGTAACATGGTTTCATTTCATTTCTTTGCAATGTTTTCTGTAAATCAAAAGAAACATTGTATAATAATAGATTTATTTGTATTTGACATTGAAAAGTTTAAACACAAAATTGCTTAAGTAATGTCACAGTAGGTAGTAGAAGATTGGCCATACAAAATAGTCTAAGATTTTCTGAATGGAAATAGCACGATTGCAAATGAAAACATGTGATGGATTCAGACCTACCCAAAGGAGTAAACGGAAAAACATGCAAAAAGAGAAATAAGTGATGCATGCTTATAATAGAAGGTTTAGTCAACAACATGACATTGCTGTTCATTTAAACAAAGTACTTGCTAATAGCGTTGTCTTGTTGTTATGTAAAAAGAAAACATTGCAAAGATTTAAAGAACAAAATGGGATATTTCGCGAAGGATCCATTAATATGTGCTGTTTTTTCTGTTACCGTCAACTAGTTAGATCCTTCGTGAACCGTTAGCGAAATTCATTATAATACTTAAATGGGTCTTACATAAATTGTTGTGTTTTGTTATTGGTATAATGTTGATAGTTGATCTCTACATCTGTTATAGGTACAGATAAATCAGAAAGTATGTCGTTTTGGAAATTATTTAAAGTGTATTTACATAAGTGTGTTAGCTTCGTTATCCAATAGATACCTATTTACCATCAAATACACGTATGTGAATACAAGAAACCAGTACATACAACGTTTAATAAATAGCAAACATCGAGAATTAATTTTGAGAAGCAACAGGTTTTACATGTAGGATAGGTACAAGTTTTAGGACAAAACAGTGATAGAATTAAACCGCTACTATGCGGCACTAATGAAAACAACATCGATAAACATAGTTTTTTTCAAAACACATAAAGAGGTTATAGAAAAAGGTGTGAATTACCTGCGTGACGGGATTTTCCCCTGGCCTGTACACTACGTTGTGTAAAGGCCGTTTTCTTCCTACGTAGTTGACGCATACAAACTCCAACAGCGAAGCGTAGATGAAGCACATACAGACGCCATCCCACACGTTCATAGCGGTTAGATTCGATACGACAGGAAGTGTCGATCGAAATCCGTTGGAAGTTGTAAAAAAATTCAACATGGTCGTGACTCCTGTTTACAGAAATACGGAATTGGTTTTAGCTCATAATAATAGAAATTCAACGAGTTTTATCTCTTTTGTGACTGATTGATTATCATGCATATTTACTATGTCCATACAGCACAGCAACTAATGTTATACAGCATATTAAGTGTCGAAAATAATGTAAGTCACCATAAAAAAAACTATTTTTAGAAACATTAATATAACAGCCAATTTTTGATGATCACATGTAGACTGTAGAATGATACCAAGTGACTTAAAACTAAATTGGTGAAAAATAAGCAAACTAACTAGTACACCGACCTATCATTACTCTAGCAGGCACGGCATTCCATTCCAGCCAAAATGTTATAAACGATGATGTCACCAAAATGATGCCCGGAATGAAAACGGTGGTGAAGTAAAATGATCTATCCCGCGTGAAGATGAGATCCACTTTGAGGCAGCTGTAATTACCTAAAAATGTCAAGCATAATCTAAAAATAGTACATACAAAATAGCAGGCATTTGTGAGGTGATTGTTGGCTAAAGTTTGCGAATTATTATTTACACGGCCAACCAAAAGCGTATCCTGCGAAGGGAATTTAGCGTGTCTATCGACAGCTCCAGCCATATCTAATAATAAGAAGAGAAAGTATGCAAGTCCGAGAGCATTCTCAACTGCCAGCCAATCTTGTTACCTATCATGGAACGTGCTGGCACTGCGTTCCATTCCAGCCAAAAGGTGATGAACGATGAAGTCACCAGAATGATTCCCGGGATAAATACTGTTGTAAAGTAGAACGCTCGGTCTCTAGTAAATATTAGGTCGACCTTTAGACAGCTGTAGTTACCTGTGGAGTGAATATATTTAGATACCATTTGAACACTATACAATAATCAACACAATAATGTACTGGTCATTGTAATCTGTTCAAAAACACTATCAACAGGATCACAGGCAAAACTGAGAAAATTCCAAATAACTCTATTCAGAGGCCTTGTAATATTAAACGTTAGTGGAAATAAATAGAAATCTACTTTATTAAAACTGCATGAGTAATGCGTGTTGTGTTTATATTGTGATTAATACATAGAAGATCTAGCACTGGATAACATCTTATGACAAGAGAGCTGACTGTGTACTTGAACACGTGCTTCACACAAAATATCACATGCAGGCTGTTGATGACAGGATGAGCTAAACATTGAATGGTACGTGAGTGTGTAAGATTGATACAAGTACCTTTTTCTATCGTATTGTACATCCATAGCTCGTTATAAAACACAATTACGCATTTACTCACACATAAGCGGAAAAAAATACGGCGAATACGCCGACACCGGACTCAACGGTGTTGTCCGGTGCTACTCAAGTACCTTGCTCCTCAAATCGTCTCTGGCAAAGGTTACATGTCAGCTCCTCATCATCTTCGTAAAGTGAAATACCATCAGCTGCTTGCAAAGACGTGAACAAACTCTTACATTCTACATCTCAATTTTACGTTACAACAGATACTACTAATTAAAACGTTCGTGTCACAAATGTTACAAGAAATCATGTCAGTGAAGAATCACATTGTTATTCAATGAACTAATGGTATTACCTACAATGAACATGCGTTACTAGCTATGTTCTAAAATTCTAAAATAAAACACGACCCGTACAGAACTGATACTAGAAGCTGCTACGTTTTAAATGATAGACAAAAAGAAATTTCCAAAATCAACCTTTGACATAAATCAAGACCAAGCTGAAAAGAGTTAATCAGAATTCCGATCACGTTACAAAAATATCACTGATCCTTTCTTGTGCAAAGTGTAGGATGTGCTTGTAACAAAAGAGAAGGATTTTAGGAGGCTAATCTACGTATTCGAAGATTTGTCGACAAAAATAAAAGTTTCGTTGTTTTATTAAGCAATGTTGAATGTTACAAGTGATTCGGTAATCGTGATGGCTGTTACCTCTCCAGCTGGCTTTGATGGGGCAGGGGATGGTTTGATTCTGAATGAGATACGCGTTGAGTGTCGTCAGCGATGGTGACTTTCTCAACGTGTCCTCGTCATTTTTCCACACATATGTGATAGCTGACTGCTCGTACGATACTGAAAAACAAAATCTAACATCAAACACACCAATATCGAATGTAGAGATCGTCTAATCTAAAAATGAATGCCCCTTCACAACAACGTCATTGTTTTAAAGTGTCTGAAGGTACTCTAAAGAGTCATCGAAGCGTGCCGTCACTTTCGTGTCAAGTCGGCGACTGAATCAACCAATGATGAGCTAATTTGAGTGTGTTGTATCTGCATACTGATTGTTCATGTAAGAGTAAGAAAATGGAGGGGCGTTCATTTTAAGATTAGATGATCTCTACTTATTTGTTTGTTTATACTATAAAATAATAAATAAAAATATTTTTATATTTCTACAGAAAGGTCAAATATAGCAACATTTGCTGACTGAGAAGAATTACAAGGAAGTAAATCGACTATTATGCTTAGTAAAAAAGCTAACGATTCTAAAATATTAGGTTAATATAATTTGCCAGTTTGCAACATTTACTCAGGAACATCTGTGTTACTGTTTTATTTAATACTTTTTCGAGGTTTTATGGAGGCTTTTACGAGGTTTATTTATATATTTAAGTGAGATTGAATTTAAGTCCTGAATGCTTATTTTAATGTTAATAATGAAATAGCCCAAAAACTTGATGCTGAATATAAACCATTTTGATTGTCACATTTTTATAATTTTTTTCTATATTGTACTAATTAAAGCCTACGATAAAATACTGAATACGTATAAGAAAAGGCAGGTAATGAAGAATTGACTTTTTGATACTTACTACTTTCTAAGGCAAATGAACACAATGGGTCGTCGAAAGGAAATATGTTGAGTCTCCCCTGACAGGAGAGAATCAGGTGTCGGCGCATCAGGTAGTTGATGGTGCCGTTCCGATAAATACGCAATGCGAAATGCATAGGTATTATCGGATCCTGTAAAAAGAAATATTTCAATAAGATTCCAAAAATTTTGTGCTCAATTGAGCATCACATTCGAACGTAGAGCGCGTTCTGGGTAAAGAACCTCCACCTTACACTGTGGGCAAATGCCACTAACTTATTAGTTCAAGCGGCGAAAATAAGAACTAAAGGACATGGCTAAATTGAAGTATGGGCGACTGCCCCAGCAATGTATAGACATTGTACCTATTACGATGTCATATTTGATAGCTGAATATTAAGTATTTCATTTAAAAAAACGATCAGGAACTTCTGATATTTTTATAATCCTGAAAATAAAATAATGAAATCCTACTGCAACGTAGTGTGTAAATACTCTTTGCTAGTGCCGTTATAGGTATACAGACTTCAACTGGAAACAGTTTTGGTGTGCACTTGATTTGCTGGTTATATATTGGTTTTAATAAATTACAACCAGATGCGTTTGCGTTAGTGATTCGTTGTTTGTGATATAATTGTATCGTTCTCGTCGATACATCGTTATTTTATAAACATCCCTACGTCAGTACAGACGCATGATAAAATAATCTAAGAACTTTTAATTATTTAAGTTGTTCAAAACGGTTGTACGAGCTTATGAAACTTGTAATAATTAATTAATTAATATTTAAATATTACCAGTAAGTATAAAATTATTATACACATCTGGGGAATTCGTTTAGCCATGTCCTTTACCGATCCATAGATTTTGACATTCCTATGCAATGATATTATTATATATCAATAATATTATTGTTAAATATAATGTCATTGTTTCTATGACACATTTTTTCACGACTACGAACTGACCAGATAGTTGGCTTGATTATAGAATAATATTAGTTGGTAAGGCTGCTGCCCATTACTCATCACTGTTTTTAAACTTAGTCGCCTTGTACGACATCCGTGGGATAGATGGCGGTGGTGACAAATTAAATTCTACTCTGCCTTTACCACACGGCTTACATACGTTTCAGTAATCAGGAATAATAATAGGAATGTAAACGTATCATTCCTCCAACATTATATGGCTAAGCTAAGCCAAAATCTCAATTTTCAACGATTCTATTAATTTCAACAGTTCTCCTTTTTCCTGACCTTGAAATCACCGTGCATAATGAAGTAGGTATCCGGCAGCCAGATGTCTTCGTGATGGTGAATGGCGTTGAGGAAGTCGTAATGCGACTGATTTGAGTACCGGAGCCGAGGGTCGTACCACTGTTGCTGGAGAAGGAACTCCACTTCGTATTTCTGGACAACGTAAGCAGACACGTGAATGAGGCGATACGATTCCTAACACTGAGGTACTATCAAGGAACTTATCGGTAGTCCACTTTTAGATTCTACTGCATTGTGATACGGTCCAAAATTGGTTGACCAGTAACTTCTTTCATGGCACATACCTACACACTAAATCTAAATTAAGCACCTTGGATATTACGTTGCAGGTGATTTAGTAGTTATTGTAACACAAAAATTGCCACATAAGTATGTCAATAGTTCATAATAAAATTTGCGTCCAAGTTTTGTCAATGGTTTAAAGTAAAATTTGGTTCCACCTTCTTAAAGGTTCAGGCAATTAGTCGGAAAAAATGTAGACCTTTATATTCTATGGTATTTATAGATATGAAGGTGATGGATGTGAATGAGTAGATGACGAGTGACAGAAGAGAATGGAAAAAGAGGACATACTGCGCCGACCCCAAATAGAATGGGATAAGGGCAGGGCGATGATGATATTCTAAAGTATTTACTGAACGCATATACAGATGTCGTCTAACTACTAATAATGAATAGAGATAATAATATCATTTGTATAGTTGATGAGTCTTTCAGTCCTAGAGCTAATAAAGAGTCTTGTCATATAATAAATATGATTGACAACTCCAATTTTAGCGCCTCAATAGAGAACAGTATTTTAGAATAAATAAAACCAAGTATAAGCTTTAAAGCAGCGTTACAAAGAAAGATTTACGTATAGCGATTAACACTAAGAGTACAATATACGAAGAAGAAACACTTACAAGACTAGATTCGTCAGGAGATGCTAAACTAAGTAGTAGCACGCTAACATTAACGGTGAGGACACCTGAAAACGAACGAAAAATATCGATAATTCTTATATAAAACATAATAAATAGCACAAAGAAACAGACACAGATCATGCTGATAGACTAAACGGTGCCAATTATGTAGTATATTCGTAGTAAAAGTAAGAGCCAATTTAAAAATTTCCAAGGTAATCATCAACATGGACTTAATAATTTATTTTACTTAATTATTGATAGGAATTAAAACTTAAAATGACGAAGTAGGCGTAACAGCAAAAGTAATTATCGACCAACCGCAATACGTTGCAAGATGAATATGAAATGATTTTTTTTTCAATAAAAACCAGTTTTATGATCTAAAATATTGTGTTTGATGTTTGTGAAAAGAGAAAAACATTTAGACAATAAAGCATAAAAAAAAAACAAGGAAACTGTGTGTTGATTGTAAAAATAAGTCATGTTAAGATAAAAAACAGTTAAAGTATTGTCAACATGAAAATGGTCAAAGATAACTACTTTTTCTTTGTTAGTGTTTACCTGATATTCTTTGGTTTGAAACAAATCTGTGCTTTTAATTATATTGTGATCTACAGCTATACATCGATAAAAGGTGCGCAAAACAAAAATATCGATAATTACACTAGTTTTGGTATATAGGTAGTACAATATAGCATAGGATATTATCTACTTGGCGTGCGATAATCTTTATAGGTACTTAGAGTTGCGTGCGGATAGTAGGTTGCAATACAACATAAAGGACTGCGTAAGTATTCTAAGTGACAGGGATTTCTCTTTTCAAAAACATGAACACAACGCACCGCGGTTATGCGAGCGAGGTCGCAGTGAGGACAGCCCGACCCTATTTTGAGCCAGAGAGTCATTGGGTGATGTTAGACCACAACAGAATTCTGGATCTGGAATTTCATATCAATGTTTTAGTTCAGTAGTCTATGTATTGCATACATCGTCTATTCTATAGTCCTGCCATTATAGCAATAGAGGAAATGTAAAAAATCTTGATGTATCTTTTAATATGAAAATAATAAATAAAATAAAATAAATGTAATAAAGTGTAATACCAATCATTGTGATTTTCTGAACCCAAAATACATATTTTAAAATACATCTTTCTTGATTTTAAATGCATTTATTTCGTAGATAAAGAAATATGTATATCAAAATGGTTTACATTTTCTCTATCACTATAGTTGACAGAGTATAGATTATATTATCGTTTAGTTTAGCTTACTTGGGTATTATTCTGGATTTAAATCGTAGATTAAAGTTTATAGACGTTACACACAAACTGGGTACAAAGTTCACTTACTAATGTATGTAGAATGAATGTTTCCATACTTAATTATAATCGCTTCCCGGCAAGAAAAGTGTCACAACACATATTGTGTACAAAATGACATTACGACTCATTTTTTACCGGGAAGCGAAATGTTGATTCTCTCCAAGAATTCTAATCTACTGCACCATTATTAACAGCTAAAAACACACGGGACATTGGCAAAACAAACTGACACACAGAATAAAAATAGAAATATGGCGGAATATTTACCATCTACTGGTGGAAGCAGTCTTTTGTCGTAACGGGAATTTTTCAGTAGATTATCCAGTATCTCTTTGTCCGACTTTCCCGCAGCGAAGCTGTGAACATTGGCCAATATTCATTTCTTACTGGAAGACAATTTTTAAATTGAACACAATTAATTTGTTTGTACGATAAATAAGGTTTTACGATAATAGTTTGTATAACGCTAGTACTGTCGACGTCATCATTTTCACATGAAGAATATATAATAATATGGCACTAGGTTATAAAAAAAAATCGAAAATTATAGTCTTGATGAGGAAAACGTACCCGCGTCCTACCCGGGCGAATTGTATCTAATCTTTACACATCACAAAAAAATCATTATTAAAAGTTAGTAAATCCAATGGTAACTTTTACTTTAAACTGTAAAATAAGAAATAGTTGTTAGACACAAATCATAAACTTTCCTTAATTGTATTTACATGTTAATCTTAGTAAGGATGAAAATAACGAACATGTTGCTTGAATTTTCTTAGTTAAATATACATCAGTGAGAATAATCGCTAACTGAACAATATAACGTGATATTTAATATCACAGACTTATTAGTCTATTGTGAACATTTTTTGGTTAATGATTTGGTGACGGATCATCAGTAACGACAATCTACTGTAGCGCAATTAGTTTTTTTTTATAAATAAATAAATAAATATTTTTTTTTTATAAATATTTTTTTACACTCACACCTATCATCTAGCCCAAAGTAAGTAGCCTAAGCACTTGTGTTATGGATACTAGATGACGGACATATTTTTAATATAATTATGTATATAAATGTTGAAAATATACTACATAAACATATACACAACCATGACTCGGAAACAAACATTTGTGGTCATCACAAAGTTTGCCCCTACCAGGATTCGAACCCGGGACCTCTTGGCCAATACCCAGCAATCTGAGCATTCGACCAAGGCGGCCGTCAGTTTTGTTATTTTATTTATGGAGTTAGACCACAGATATATCGAGTTAGACTAATCGCTTATAGTCGAATCAATATTGCAGCTATTAAACCAGCAAATACATATTATTTTTAGATTGTACATTTTGATGTTAAAACAAGTGCTACTATAATCGCAAACAACACATTAGTAACGCTGTATACAACAAAATCACGAGATATCGTGTACAATTCATCAATTCCGTATATCAAAGCAAATTAACCGTGTGCTAAAGCAGAATGGTAGGCTTGTATTGATTTTAGATTAGCACTTACAGCCTTACTATAGTGAAAGCGTTTTAATAAAATATCCCTTTGCGTAGCCTCCAGCCAGACTAACAGCAAAATACAAAATCTCAAACGAGCTCGAGACTGAGTTGTAAATAATATCTTTTTTAGGATTCTTTTGATGTTAAATCTAAACAAATATTTCTTACATACAAACATAAATCACGCCTATATCCCCCAAGGGGTAGGCAGAGGCGAACTAGCACCCACGTTTCGCCCATTATGTTAGGTCCCATTTAATAGGTGGCGAGCCTATTGCTATTTATCGGGCACAAAAGTCGCAGTACATTGCTAGGTGGTATGAGAGAAATGCTGCTGCCCATTCCTCATCACTGATTTATCCTCGGTCGCCTTGTACGACACCCACGGGAGAGATTTGGGATGGTGACAATTGTATTCGACTTAGCTGTCACCACACGGTAAATATTTCTTACACTCACAAATATTGGCTAGTCCATAGCCTAAAAGCTTGTGTTATGAAAATAAGGTGAAGGACAAACATATTTGTACAATAGAATTGGGATATTTTATTAATATACAGCAACAATTAAGACAGCAATGAGTAATGCCATCTAGCCATGTACTGCGATTTCCGTGCCCGATGCTATAGGTTCTCCACCTATTACATGGGACCTAATCTAATTGGCAAACCGTGGGTTTTAATTCACTTCTGCCTACCCTTGGCGTGATTTATTTATGTATACTTACTATATAAACACAATACATAAACGAATAATTAATTTATATATATTCATAAACGAATATATATTCGTTTATGAATATATATTATAGCGATATTATAGCGAATATATATTCATAATTAATTTATATATATTCATAAACGAATTATTATTCAATGTCTCGAGAACAAATATCCTTGTTCATCAACAAACATTTGTCCCCACCAGTATTTGAGCCGGGGATCTAGGTTCTGGCTTAGAACACTTGATAAAATTGGCATTATTTTTACGTAATCTGCGAAACAGGACAGAAGTTAAATTGTGTAGTAGCTAACATTGAGATTAAATAAAAAAACTTAACTAATTTGTACCATCGCACACATCGTTGTATTGTGTATGATGGATGATATGATAGTAATAATTGGTGAAAATAAAAAATAATAGCCAATCATTATAAAGAGAATGTTATTTCTTGCTGGAATACTAAATTAACTGCATTATTCACATCGAAAGTTGAACAAACTGAGCAACAGAGTACAATGTAATCTAGTTCAGTGATTCAATCATCTCTAGCAGTGTGTGAGTGGTATGCTATCGCTACGAAATCAAATCAAAGTTGAAACTAGTACAGTCAACAGCACGTTAAGCTATACAAAACATTGAGATCATACAATCTCCTTTAACACATTTGTCGTAAAATGTGAAATTGCTTGAGCAATTTGACATCGAATCCAAGCCAGTCGACTGTTCGTCTATTGTTTGTACAACTTTCAACACTGGAGCAAATCTCGCCTATTTAGGAAGCCAATTTAAGTTCTAGTGAACTTACTTGCTTTTGTCTTTGTGGTTACAAAGTTTATGTCAATTCAAACTGAACTGCGCTCAATGTTTCTAACCTAGTAAAACGTAGAGAATATTGCAATTGCAACGACAATATTATATTATATACCAAGGGCGATAAAACAAAGAATGTCTCAGATCTCAATATTTGACGCTTGAGCCGAAGGCGGGGGCAATAAATATAAATAAAATAAATATTTTTTATACCCACACCTATCATCTAGCCCAAAGTTCTAAGCACTTGTGTTATGGATACTAGACGATGGACATTTTAATATCATATTAATTATGTATATAAATGTTGAAAATATACTACATAAACATATACACAACCATGACTCGGGAACAAATATTTGTGTTCATCACAAAATTTGCCCCTACCAGGATTCGAAATGAGGCCTTCTATTTTAACGCCCGAGGTAAAATCATAGTTTTTCGTCCCACCAGCTCAAAAATGACGTATTCTGGGTCAGGTAACCTCAACTTAAAGTTAGTCATTCTAGGCCTGTACAAAACAGGGATATAATGTTGTACTCTTAGGGCCTGTTTCACAATCGATAAGTAAGTCCTAAGTAGCTTACTTCGCAGATCATTTGACAGTTGTAATATGAAATATATGTCAATTGAACTGCAAAGTAAGCTACTTCGAACTTACTAGTCGATTGTGAAACAGGCCCTTAGAATATATTATTCTATATTCTAAGGTTGTACTGAATTTCATTAATTCCCTAGAGAAATAAAGTAATTTGAATTTGGAACACCAACTTATCACAAATATTGATTGAAACCTGTCTTAAATTGTTAAGCGAAAAAAAATAATGATTTTGAATTCGACAACTTATATGTTCAAAGTCCATGGAGTCACTAAAATGTAACAAAATAACAAAAAAATATTGCCGCCATCCGCCATGTTGTTTGTTTACAGTTTCAGGGGTTTTTTAATTTAAGTGGAAAAATATGGAATCAAGCCCATTCAGCCAAGTCTTTCATGTTGTAACTTTTTTTCAAACTCAAAAGTTTCGTGACTATAATATTTATTATGAATTATTGTTTGCTTTTAATATATCATGTAAGAATAAATATTGAGACACGAAAATTTTAAATATTAATTCCAATACTAAGACGTGGCTGTATGTACTAAGCAATTTTAAATGTTCCTAATAAAAACAACTCTGAGTACTCGTATTAATAATTGGACCCATGTTTCCAATGTAAACCTATACTTCTGATTTAACAAATTAAATATTGAATAAATAATGAATTTTTATCAAATTTGTTTTTATTTCCTCGCAGTTGGTACGAAAAGCAGAGTATATTCCTCGGGAAAAAGCGGTCCTATATCTTGGGTGCGCTTGAATCCCTGGCTCCATTCAGGACTCTATTCTCAAAAACATCGCTTCGCTCGGGAGTAAACCATACCTTCATTGCGCTCGGGATACAAGTCTGCACCCGTGACATAAGACAATGCTTTATTCCCTTGTGACATAATCTACTATTATGTCACCCTCTGACCAGAAAGTCAACTTTATGGTCAGATGTGACAATTGAGATAAAAAATTCTAATTGTCTGTAAAGAAAATTTTAATCTTCGAGTGCAAAGATTGTGCGATCGGCGATAAATGACTTCTAATTCCTCTATATCTGGAACAAGGTTCTGCTGCCCATTACGCATCGCTGTCTTCAGCCTTAGTCGAAATTACAGTTTATAGGTAATTCCTTACAATATTGTTATCAGGCAATGTCCACCCTAGATACCTGAGCTTCGGAGTCTATAAATGGAGCGAGGGACTTCACGGTCCAACGCGCTCGCTCCCGCTCCGTATTACCTCCGGTTCGGCGCCCGTTACACTCATACCCAGTTTCACTTGTTAGCATAATATTGCCGGCTGTGTTTACTTACTGCTGTCTATCTTGCATTTTCATATAAATAAAGTTTCGCAGGAGTATGTAATTGTAATAGAGTGGACACTTATTAATGTAAATTCCGAGGCTGCTACGAACTATTCGACTAATACTATAGATAAATTTATATTTTTTTATTTCATTTGCGTAGATCAGTAGTTTACTCCAGGGAACTCAAAAAAAGGGCCTTTGGGGCGCTTTTTATAAAATTCTTAAAATTATTATTAAAAAATTTCAATTTTGGGTTTAATTAAAACGTTAGATTTACAAAAACCGAGGCTGCTACGAAATATGCCAATCTCTATTCTACATAGCACTATTCACTAAGTCAAAATTGTCAATGTATTTTTGTTTCTGAGATCAAGAACGTAGCCGTGTGGTGACGGCAGAGTAGAATACAATTGTCACCATCCCAAATCTCTCCCGTGGGTGTCGTACAAGGCGACTAAGGATAAATCAGTGATGAGGAATGGGCAGCAGCGTTCCTCTTATACTACCGTCCTGACAATGTACTGCGACTTTTGTGCCCGATAAATGGCAATAGGCTCGCCACCTATTACATGGGACTTGACATAATTGGCGAAACGCGGGTGAGAATTCACCTCTGCCTACCCCTTCGGGGATATGGGCGTGATTTATGTATGTGTATGTATGTATGTATGTATCAAGAACGCCAAAATTGGCCATTTTAAGCAAAAATCACAGTCAAAATGTGATAGGGCTCATAAGACAATAATATAATTATGATGCTTTCAACTTACTCAGCTAATAACAGTTATGTATGTATTTACTGGTAGAATATTGAATGTAGTAAACTTACATGTCGGATGTCAATCCATTCACCCTGGTAAGCATGAGTAAGAAGGCCACGGCGCGTGCCACCACGCATGACCAACCCATATTAGGACATCTGGAAAGGAAACAGGTAGCAAATTAATTATTTGTATTAACACAAATGCAGAAAATATTCGATGCAGTTTGTTTCACTGCCATTAAGCTGTGACTATAGGTATAGGTACATACTATGTGTAAGTACCGCGTGATAATGATGACGTTTGGGGGCTCAATGGCGCAGTTGCTTAGCACACACGTCCTGGCTGCATCTGCAGTGGTTAATGCCCACTAATCCACGTAGTTAATGCGTAATGGTTAATACCCACCAATCCACACTGGGCCAGCGTGGTGGCTTATAACCCATTGGGCCTATAATTTCGATCCATGTGAAAGGCCTGTGCCCCAGCGGTGGGTAGATTGAAGGGCTCGTGATGATGATGATTATTATTATCAACAGCTGAAAATTATAATTAGGTATTTCTATCTGAGCTCTACAAGACGACATGTCGATATGCATAGAGTCGCATAGAGTACACGGATGGCTCGAGTCTGGTTCAATTAGTGCCAACTTTCAGCAGTCAACGTCTATCGAACGAAATTATAAATACCCAAAATAAAACAAACCGACATGGTTTGTTTTATTACATACGATTACTTTACGGGCCTTTGTCATCATCACCGAGCCACAAAATTATCCGTGTCCAAAGTTCATTTCTGTCGTCGAAAAACTTTTGTTTCAACTTCGTTGCGACAACGAAGCCGCAGTCATTCCGTGATTATGAATATTTTAATGGTGCTTATTTTTGCGATGGCAGTTTGAGACGTCCTGTCAAAGTAAGTCTTCGTGCTTGGAAAAGAATTAACGAACCGCTGCCTTAGATCGGAATCGGACATGTAATTAAAAGGCAATGCTTTCATGCTGGCTTGTGAGCAAAAATTAATAGAATGTGCCATCGCCAATACAAGGGACCTAACTTAATTGGCAAAAAGTGAGTGTTTACTACATCCATTTTAATCGCCCTTCTGCTAAGTCAATATTAGTCCTGATAATTTGTTTAATTGGAAAGAAAAAAAGGTCCTCGTAACATTAAGTATTCGCGCCATAATCATTACTAGTTTGTATTCAAAGTTTATTCGTTTCGTTATACAATGACGTAGAAACCGCTTGGTTGGTTATTAAGTGCTTAAATAACGTGTTACCACGCAATCTTAGTGTAGATAAGAAAGGGTTCCTTTTGAAGAATAGTTGGTAAACTGTCGTTTTAAATATATTCTTACTTTTCATGATGATATTCGTTATTATAGTATAAAAAAGCTCATCGAATTCTGAATACTATGGCTTTTAGAATAACCTTTCTAAATGTTTATATACTCAATGAAAGATGAGCATTAAAACTATAAACATAGAAAGCAAATTTATTTTATTAGCATGATAATTATGGTAATATAATTATTATATTAGTTGATGACATTTTTTATTAACTCATAACTTCATGTAAAGGGAGGAACAAAACTTGCTGAGTTTCATATTTCCTATATTCATTTACTTTTAATTAAGGTTAATATTGATAGTTCTTTTGATTATTTTATCGAGCCAATAAATATTATTGAATTATCTAAAAATACAGACATTAACTGCTGCAATGAGCTATTAAACCCATTTTTATGTAAAATTCATAATTTCAATGTGAACATTGCCCGCAGTGGGGGATGTCATGCAAGCGGAGCTTTCATTGGCGTGTTGCGAGGTCACCTTTGCCGTGTGATATTATTTTTTTCGCAGTTACCGCGGAATTGAACATGTGACCCACTTTTAAATATTACGCTATGACGTCAATGAGGGGTCAGCGCGTCCAAATAATCGTTGGTAATATTCTGCGAACGTTATTGTTTAATACGCCTAGACAGATATTTTTTTCTGTCCTATTCCTTTTTGAGATGTATGCAATATGTTATAAGAAAATACGTTCCGCTGCTGGACGTATTTTTTCATTCCGTCCTAAATTTTAATTGACAACATTTTTATTATTTACCGACATAAAATTTAAACAAAATATGTCTTATTACCGATTCTTGTCATCCTTTGAGACAATTTTATAAATGTTTGCATGTCTGTCTGCAAAATGCATCTCGCCATCTTAAAATAAGTACTTTCAAATTCCCTACTCTTATATTAATTTCGCACTTTATCCATTCTTATCGCATCGCAAATCCGTCTCGAGATTCTCATCTCCTTCTTTATGTAATGATCTAATAAAAATTATAAAGTTAGAGTAGCTCCATTAAAATTAATTTAAGACGAGCAAACGGTTATTCTGTGCGATTCTATGAACGTCATTGCGTGGCTCCAAAACGATGTTCGCAGTTTCAAACCGAAGCTATTGCCTGTTAACGACGAGGGACACTCAAAGACTTACACTCAAAGAATTTCGGGCAATCCCAAATTCCAATAAAGAAGATTCACTGACTGAAGATATCGGTTTATCCATTCCCCTTTCCTGTTTGAAATTAAGCGCTAGATTCTGCCGACCGTAGAATTGTATGGTTACTTTAAGTTAACAGCTTCCAATGGTGCAATAATTAACTGTACAAGGCACAATAAATACAATAATGACGGATAAACGTCATTCGTTATGCCATATGTCCTATTCGTCACACCGGGCGCTTCGACGTTCCAGAAAAAGCGGAACAGCAAACGAAAGGGAATAGGCACAGGTGTACTACAGTAATCCCCCATCACGAATCGGACAGTAAGCCTTTCTTTTTGCATGCAGAATCCAGTCGGAAGTATTTCTCTCGTCGTGTTGGTGGCTAATCCTTTGACAGATTGTAGTGGGACTTAACAAATGGCAGACGATTTGTTTCCGGGTTAAAGTGCAGTCGTGGCGGGGCTTTAAAAATGTAGTGTACCGCCTCGGGTCTAAAGCTGCCATGTTTAATTCTAAGCCCATTACGGGTGAATTTTTTCTCTGTTTTCCACAAGACTTCTTTGTTCTTATTTGCCTGATATCGTTTATACCCACTGGAAAACTAAAGGCATAATTAATATGTATCGCTATCGGACTATATAATAAGTTTTATCCGAGGATTAAAAATTACCCATCAACCGTAGGTTTAATACAAGACTGATTAATGAATATTTCTAAGTCAAATGATTTTAGAGCTTTAGCCTTGGTTTTTAACACAGCACAAACTCAAGAGGCTTCTAATTAAAAAAGTTACGGGCATAATTTAGAAGCCGTAATTGGGATTGCAAGCTTCAAATTCAGTTTACAACGGAGTTTTTGGCCGAATAACTAATGCCTGTTTTTACCAAGCGGCTTTTAACATCGTACGAACATATCAAACTGTCACTTAATATATTGATATATCTTGAAAATAAATACAGAAAAATGTAAGACGAAAAAGGCTTGAATGTTCACACCTGCAAAGTATATTTCACTGTTCTCTCTTACGTAACTTTTTCCTTGTTTCGATTGGTACAAATCACAGAGGATATTACTATACAAAATATCGAGGACTCCTCGGGGAGTTTTTGGAGATTAAGTTAAATTGAGATGGCGTAAAGGAAAAGTCTGCGACTTTGTAGAACCAGGGCGCTGTCTAGTTTTATAGCTGTCTTGCCAACGTGAAAGAGACAAACGTGTTACTCTCGATTGCGAATAGCCTGTGGGGGTAAGAGACGGACAGTGCAACATTCCGCAGACATCATCCTGCCCCCTAGAGTAGCGTGTAATAAAAGTAAACCAAGAATTATGAAGTTAGTTCAAGAGGGGGTGAAATGTGGGCGATGTCAGGAAGGATCAACTAAAAATGTCTTGCTAATCTTTATGAAGCACTGACAATATTTTCGTTCGGGATGGGACATTACTAGATTTACTAGGTTCTGATAAGCCTTAGTCAAATTGTACGACACCCGAGGGAGAGATTGGGAATGGTGACAATACTTCCTCCGCTGCCACCACACGGCACTACCTAATATAAAAGTGTTATGAGAATTTTTTATACTCGTATTATGACAAATTTGTCCGTTATCCGTTGCCTGTCAATAGTATCCATAACTAACTTTAGGCCTTGTGCTACTTACTTTAGGCCTGATAGGCGGATAGGCGAGTGTAAGAAATAATTATGTATCTACATTCCGTACCTTTCTGCTCACTGCAGAGTGTTGTAGGCATGTGGAGAGATGATCAACCCGTCCGCGCCACTTGCTCCCTTCGCCACATCGCGCAGTTGATTGGATCACTGGAACAATGAAATAAGTTTTATGCAAGTTCAAAGGATTTTATGACAGCGGACCGGGATGAATGGAACAATAAACTTAATTGCGCCGACTACAAACAACTTGGGGTCAAAGGATTGATGGTGAAAGATTATGAAAACACATATATAGAATTCAAGTTTTTTTATGACCGATATGTTAAGGTATTTATACCTCAATTTCGCCAGCTATGTTAATTCTTATGTAACAGGCGGTGAGCTTATTGCCATGGTTGAAACATGAAATATATTATGAATGATTTTGTTACTTTTTTTGTTGCTGTTATAAAAAAGCTGTCGTTTTAAATTGGTAGCTATATACGATATGTGTTACTATTATTTTGTGCGTATTTTTTATAATAATACGATTATTAAGTTATGATAGCCTTACATGTTATAATGTTCATATTTTTTAATTAAAGTGAGGTTAATTAATGATCGCTACTAATCTAGCTATGCTATATTAGTCGAATATTTAGTTGATGAGTTTTATATTTAGGTCTGTAAACGAAAACGTACCACAAGGAGATAGCGCGTTCCCCGACCTTGTGTTCTCGATCGTATTATATCGTAATATAGCAACGTATCCATTGCAGAAATTAAAACCATGATAAAAATAAACTAAACTAAGGCATGTTTCACTTTTTGTAATTGAAATTTTGTAACTTTTTGCAATTTGATATCTTTATTTAGTGATTTAAAATATATTTACTTGTTAAACAAAAAATCCAACTCTGATTTGAGAAATCGAGGGAATTCTTCAAATATTTTAAGCAGAAAGCAATCCAGTAGTTAAAGTTTGGTGATCACAATAATGCCTGGATCTAGTATTAGTGCTTACTGTAGGCATTATTGGATTGAACATGATCATGAAGATCAACTGTTTTGAAATTAAGGTCGACAATCGATTGGAGATATTACACAATATTGTATAGACTGGCTTTTGACTGCACTTAAACACATGTATTTATTGCTTGGGGTTGTAAATTTAACATAACACAAGCATAGCACATATGAAAAGGTTATAAACACATAGGAAATAAAAAAATAGATTGTGACATAAATTTTAAAAAACATTGCTATTTCCGTCCCTTTTTTATGTGATGTTAAAAATAAAACCTTATTTGCGTTTTGTCGTTGCTGGACGTTGGTCGTTTACATTGAGATCTTAATTTTGCAAGCCCATATAAATTTTAACGGCTTCGTTCATTCTTTTTTTAATTAAATGTAACCTTTTTTTCTTCATTAACACGCACCATATTTTTCTCCCCGAAATAAAGCACCTACTTAAAGTGGATTTTATATTGACTTCTATTCTGAACATTATGTAAATGTTAGAACATTATTATATTGCAAAGAAAAGAGGTCAGAAAACCAGGTCGTTCTGGTTGGTCGAGTGGTATAGACAATCGTCTGGATTACGAAGAAGGTGGGTTCGATTCCTGCATCAACACATAATTGAACATTTTTGAACTCTTTCTCTTACTGTCGCACTCAGAGACGTCAATTAACGATAATAAGTACTGAATGTCAAAAAATGACAATTCAAAACTAGTCACTATTCTTGCCGGGTCTATGGTCTAGATTTGAATGAAATTTTTTGACATTAAATTCTCATTAAAGTTAATTGACGTCTCTGAGTGCAGCAGTTAGTAATACTTAAAGTGGAATTCACGCACGCATTCATTTCAAATAAAGGTATAAATCTAAATAATTGTTAATAAATAATAAGTATTGATGAAGGAAAATAGTTTTGTAATAGCTTTTGTATTAATACAAACTACTTTACAACATTTTCGAATGACCTAATGGACGTAGATTCACAAAAGACCATGTCTACTGTACCTACTATGGTGTCTTGGATCCTTTATTGCTAAGCTACGTACAAATACTACGTTCATCTATCATCATCTACAACAAAATCTGAAACTAAACAATCACAAATAATAGCCGAGTTTAGAGATTTGTTACCTAAATTACGGTTCAAATTCAAATGATAGAAATTTGTAAAACACTCTAGAAGAAGTACTTCAAGCTTTTTGTAACAGCAACTCACTTTATAAAGTTACGAAGTTTATGCTTTATATAAAGCCTTTGTGGAGCACAACCGCGAATTCAGAACAATTTCTTTATTTCGTATTTCTTTAGTAGGTATTCAATGTTCAACATTCCCCAAATAGGTATATTAAATTAAAATCATTTTCAGAAAATGAATAAACAAAAAACGGTGGGAGGAACTAATTGGATTTTATAGGTTTTTGATGATGTAGAAAATTTCAAAACATTTTCTGTTTGAACCGGTATTCATGTTTGATATTATTGTATTAATGCTGGTTAAAAGCATAAATAACGAAAGCATTGTTTATGATCTTTTGAATATAATTAATATAGGTACACAAAGGCCATATATTAGCAAAAGACAAAATAATTATACAGATTATAAACACAGAATTATATGAAAATATTAAATCATATTTGAAATTGCAATTGCAGTCTGCAGAAATTAAGCAAAATATACATAGGATGAGAGGGCAAAAATTACTAAACTCGGCTATTGTGTAAGATTATTCAGTCTCATATTTTGTTGTATTTGTACGTAACTTAGCAATAAAGGATCCAAGACACACAATAATACAGTAGACATGGTCTTTTGTGAATCTACGTCTATTTGGTCATTCAAAAATGTTCATTTCCAAGCAGTTCTGTGTTCGATTGGTTCAGTCACTATTTATTGCTGTATCGCATTGAGACGCTATAAAACAATTGTGTTAGCGATTGGTTGCTCTAATTGAATGTCCATTTTTACGAGTATGTAATACCTTAATTAATGATCGATTTAATAGTGCATGTTTTTAATGCTATGGGTTTTATTAATTCTACCTAGAGTCAATGTTATGAGCGATCTGACATACATTTGTGGTGATTTAGAAACTTCCCTTTTACATTGCTTTTTATAAAGCGCTTTAATTAATTGGTTTATTGTCCTACCAGTATGTACAGTCAACAGCACGTCAGACTACCTCAAAATGGCAAAATTTCTCAATCGATTTTGTGCTCTATTATTACCAAGTAAAGGTTGACAATCGATTGACTTGAAATTTTTCCGTTGACTGTATTTGAAATTGGTTAAAATTTCGCGAATTTTGGATTATTAAATCTGTTTGAGCCCAGAAAATAATTGAAAAGGATCGCCATTATTCACCAAGCTTGAGATTATTCCTATTCAACTTTTGCTGAAAATACTTTGCGAATAAATGAAGACTGTTAATCAAAGGAATATGTTGATGTAACAATTATTTAAGGAAACATTTTCTTTTGTTTGCTAATTTCCTTTTTTCACCGACGCTCAAAACGAAGTGGGGAAATTAAAATACCAGCCCGCAACGTCCTCAGTCGAACGAGTTTTTGTGTTGGGGTAAAACATTGTTATTCGTTTGTAGAGCTTCTTGCTAAGGCGATTATGTTAATGTTGGATTTCACAGTAAGTCCCAGCATATGTTTAGTTGATTTTTCATCAATAATATTTTAGTGTTATAGAATTATTTTTTATAGGAAGTTGCCCTGCAGCTAAAAACACACATACATACATAAATCACGCCTATATCCCCGACGGGGTAGGCAGAAGTGAACTAGCACCCAATTATGTTAGGTCCCATGTAATAGGTGGCGAGCCTATTGCCATTTATCGGGCACAAAAGTGGTGCTAGGTGGTATAAGAGTAACGCTGCTGCCCATTCCTCATCATTGATTTATCCTTAGTCGCCTTGTACGACACCCACGGGAGAGATTAGGGGTGGTGACAATTGTATTCTACTCTGCCGTCACCACACGGCCGAAATGCAGGTAAAAAGATTTCAGTTTTTTTAATATACGATTAAAAACTTAAAGGTGTTGACGTAGCTGCTGCAGTAGATATTGAGTTTGATTTTTCATCATTCATCACGTATTTTCATCATTTTGTTGTAATTAAATTTTTTGTTAGGCTATTTTGTGAATAGCGAAATTTAGTCTAATTTAGCACCTATAGAAATTTACCCTAGTTTTATTTAATATCAATACAATCTTGAGAGTGAACATTATTTTGGCTATTACCTTTTTATACATAACACATCCAAAACAGAAAATTTCACGAGTTTATAATATTCTGTGTTTGGAACCTCGCCAATTAACATCGGTTCTACGAGAATTAACTAAGATTATGAGGATATTGTTAAAATCATTGTTATGACGCTGAATAACGAACTTGTCCAAAGTTTTGTGTTTAATGACTGAAGTAATTGATGCAAATTAGGGCTTTGTTCTACTTGTTAGTCGCGACGTGCACTAAATTTGATTGAAGATCGTGAATAATTACTCAATTCAACAGTTAATGGAAGTGTGCTTGAGACAAGAAATCTGTGGCTCGGCAAAAACATCAGGCCGTAATATTTAAAATATGATTCCTTTATGGTTTATTTGGAACTGAAGATCCTTACTCCTTACTGAACTGAAGAAGCCTTACTCCTCCTCCTTATAAATCTATACATAACTTGCGATTATTTACCTTCAAAAAGATATATTGAGATTTTAACATATTATTAATGTTTAAATAAAAATTAAGTAAACAGCGTTTCAATATTTATTAGTAAAAATTTCAAAAATATACAAAATTTAGATATTAATTAGAAATGGTAAACATTTAGAGGCAATTGGTAAATAGTCTTTAAAATTTTTCATATTTGTTTATGATTTTGGTGTGTTTACCAAAACTGGTATACATTTTATATGAATAAAGGCTAACTGAATACGACTATTAAATAAGTGATACCAATATTATGCTCTCATAAATAACAATAAGTTTTGCCCACCTCCTTCAATATGAAGGGTGTGTTGATATTAGGTTTTTCGTGAAAGCGTAACCTAATATTAACTCATTTATAAATAACATCACTCTGCTTTCTCATAGGGGAGAATGGGGGCCAATTCCTCTTGCATAATACATATTTGCTTCTGACATTCTCATCAAATTTCTTATATAAGCGATTATGTTTCAGGTTTACGTCAAAGGCAGTTGTTTTCAGCTTCCTTTCTGGACGTAGATTGTTGTTTCACCAACAAAAATGAGAAACCTTGGTAAACTAGACTTTCAATCAAGAGAAATGTCAGTGTGGTAATACTTTTGTCAATAGTGCAAAATATCAGCCAGATAATTAGTTATTTATTATTTACATCATCAGTTTACGCCGTGTGGTGAAAGTAGAGCATAATATATAGTGGCACCACCCCTATCTCTCCCGCGGGTGTCGTACAATGCGACTAAGGGCTAAGACAGCAATGAGTAATGGGCAGCAGCGTTCCTCTTATGCCACGTAGCAATGTACTGCGATTTCCGTGCCCGATAAATGGCAATAGGCTCGTCACCTATTGCATGGGACCAAACCGAATTGGCGAAACTGGGTGTCAGTTCACCTCTGCCTAACCCTTCGGGGATATAAGCGTGATTTATGTATGTATGTATCATCAGTTTCCTGTCTTATTCCCAGGTTATCTAGAGTCGGCGCAGTGTTTCACCTTCCATTAATATTGATCAGACGTCATCAAACCACCCACTTCCTTTGGATCATATCATCCATCACACTGGAAAAGTGCAAAAAATGTATACAATAGTGATGTAAAGACCTGTCAACCAAAATACCAACGTGTTTTGTAGTTAGCAATAACGGCAAAACAATTTATTTGTAGACCGAAAGAGCTTGACTTAAAAAATTTTTGGTCTGCCGAGGCCTATGAAATTGTTGCTTTGGAGCAATCAAAAATGGAAACAAGTGATTTAATAATTTAAAGTGGAAGTTAATAGATTAATATTAAGCATTAAATGAGAAATGTTCTACGCATTGGGTGTCGTGTGGCCGTCGTAACGTTTAATTTTCGGCCTGCCTTGTCGTTTGCAGAGGTGTATCATATAGATTTTGTCTGCATATTTTAAATTTTAGTATCAACTGAGGGCGAATCTAGTGCCATTATCTCTTAACTAAGCATTCACCTAATACCTAGACATTGCACAAGAAACTGTTGCCCATATACTTATTCGCGATAAACTTATCTCTTAAGTCGCCTGGCACGACACTCACGGGAGACACAGAAGTTTGTATACCTATTCTTAGATAATGGTAAGATGGTTGACCTGGTGAGCTTAAAATTAGCCTTTCCAAGAAAATCTTTGCACATAGTTTTAGTCTATTTGTTCCCTTGCCGCCTATTATAATATAAAATTTCCTTTTAACCTACAAAGTACACATACATTTCTAACATGAACGGGTAATTGTATAATAATAGTTTTACAAAATGATTTATCAAATAAGAATATTGATTTGTCGTGTCAGGTAGCTTGGCCAATGACGTCTAAGAAAATGATTAAACTTATAATTTCCCGTCACATGATTGGTCGACTGGTCGAGGGCCGATGTCAATAATTGTGATCGCGGATACAGTTTCGCCATATTCGCTACTAGTGGACGCCTGCGTCTTCGATCGCGTTAATGTCGGTTATTATATAGCCTATAATATAGCCTTCCTCGATAAATGGACTATCCAACACAAAAATATTTTTTGGAATTTGAGTCAGTAGTTCCTGAGATTAGCGTGTTTAACCATACAAACAAACAAACTCTTCAGCTTTCTAACATTAGTATTGATTAATTCCTCATTATTACCAAAGTTTGCTACGATATTTAAGTTAAAGTATATTAGAGGATAACAGTTTCCCAAACGTTTACGTATACTGTATGCGTGTGCAATATTGCCGTCCGTGAGCATATGGGATTCTTCCGGGATCGCTCGCTAATCCTTGTGATCCCACTTGTAGAGCAGGCTTACTTGACCACTTGCATTTTATTCAGTAGTGGATAAAACAGGACATAACAATTCGAAGTAGCGTTATGATAATATAAAATTGCAGTTTGTACTATTTTTTATACTTTTTTTGTAACACACATTATATTGATTCATCGTCACAGTAATATGTCTTGTTTTGTAAAACAGCAATCCTTTGTTGCAAAAATACAAAACAATACTGTGAAAAAACAATATTATAGTTAAAGTCAAACTAACATCTTGTACTGATCACTTTAAGGTAGATAATCATAAATAATTTAGTAGATTTGGATATCGTTGAGTTTTGTTTTTATTTAGAAGAGGTTTGTTTACGCATGTTTATTTTTATCATCATTGTTAGGCTTCCATACTAGCACGCAAAATATTCCTGACTCACCAAATAAAGCAAAATATGCCTGACTCACCATAGACTAGAGGTATCGTAAAAGTCGACTTACTATTAAGTAACTTGGCATCCGAATGGCCTAGGGTGAACCAATAACAGCAAACAGTCAGGCAGCCGGCTGTAAAACCCAAGCCAAGACCTTGAGAAGTATGGATTGAAATGTTGCTCTCCCTGTTCATTGGTCTCATCACATGGTCCTTTCTATTACTTTCTACGCATACAATAATCATTATCCCTTTTCCGATGTGATGAATGATAAGAATTAAAAGGGAGGGGATGGCTCGATGGCGTCGGGCCGATATTAATGAAAGAGGAAACTGCGCCTATACCAGATAACCTAGGAACAGAGAAGGAAGATGATGTTAATGATGGTTTTAGCCATGACTATTGCACCGTAGAGGCACAGACGCGTTTCCATGACTTAACTTGTCTTCTGGTATGCTCGGGAAGACAGCTCGCGGTATTACGTTTTTGGTCACCCGTCTGATATCACATCGTAATAGAGATGAGTAAAGAAATTACTTGTTAAAAAATGTTACAATAACCCATGTAACAATTTTCGTGTTTGGCACTTCATCGTCCTAATTCATGATTGATTGATTTTATGAAATTAGGCAAGTCTATCAGGAATAACAAAACTAGAGTCGAGACTTTGTATAACGCCTTTGTTTGTTGTACTTATAACTTTTCTGGCTTAGTGCCGAAAGTGTTATGTCTTTAGGGAACCTAACAAAGTAGGATTTTAGTGTCAAAATATATAGGTTCATTAACTCTAAAAGCCTATACTTAATGATTAAAATATAAGTTTCAGGTCGCAGCGTTATACAGTTTGTCCGGGGTAGTAATAATCAAACATTGAAAGCGCGTTCTAAGGTAAATTTTACCGGTAAGCAAGTTAAATTTGACATCACAATGAGTTACATTTTTATTGGTTGTCTATCGTTTGCCCGAAAAACAGATGCCACAATATGCCAGAATTTTTTTTGCCGAATTTCATTTGCCCGAATGTTTTGTTTACCGTAATATTCATTTGCCATTATTTCATTTGTCATACTATTCATCAGACAAAATATTGTTTTCCATAATTTATTATGTCATACACGCACATTTGCCAGAATTTCATTTGCCATAAAAGTAGTTAATAGACATAAAATTGTTTTTCATAATTTCATATGTCATACTCATTTATCTTTATCTATAATCGACCAAGTCGTTTCCGTACAAATTTAGCCTAACGCCTGGTATGGTTTCTGTCACGGCTCCGGCGGTCCCACGCGAGCCTATCGTCGCAGATGGTTTAACGCTCACCACCGCAGTTTCACCTTGCCTCCATCAGCCACAGCCGCGGCGCCGCCGAGCCTTACACCTGCTCCTTAGCTCGCGGGCCTGTCTGCGCCTACGCGATTCTAAATTACACTCTAGGGGTAGGGCAGACAAGTACCACGTGGAGTCGGAGTTGGCCGAGTCGGATTCGCCCTAAAGTAGAAATGAGTAAAAATGACAATTATATGAACAGAACATAATATGAAAAGAACATTATTCTAAGTGAAAATTCTGTATTTAAAAGTTATCAATATTGTGTCTATTGTTGACTACTATGGCAGATGAAATTATGGCAAATGAAATTCTGGCAAGTGTGAATATATGCCTAATAAATTTATGGAAAATAATACTATATCTGTTAAATAGTATGGCATATGAAATTATGGAAAATAATATTATGTCTGTTGAATTGCATGGCAAATGAAATTCGAGCAAGTGTAGGTATATGGCATATGAAATTATGGAAAATAATATTTTGTCTGTTGAATTGCATGGCAAATGAAATTATACATACATACATACATACATCACGCCTATATCCCCGAAGGGGTAGGCAGAGGTTAACTAGCACCCACGATTCGCCAATTATGTTAGGTCCCATGTAATGTGTGCCGAGCCTATTGCCATTTATCGGGCACAAAAGTCGCAGTACATTGCTAGGTGGTATACGAGGAACGCTGCTGCCCATTCCTTATCACCGATTTATCCTTAGTCGCCTTGTACGACATCCACAGGAGAGATTTGGGGTGGTGACAATTGTATTCTACTCTGCCGTCCGCACACGGCCTTGCCGTCACCACACCCCTACCCCTAGAGTGTAATTTAGAATCGCGTAGGCGCAGAGGGGCGAGGCGGCCCGCGAGCTAAGGAGCAGGTGTAAGGCTCGGCGGCGCCGCGGCTGAGGCTGATGGAGGCAAGCTAAAACTGCGGTGGTGAGCGTTAAACCATCTGCGACGATAGGCTCGCGTGGGACCGCCGCCCGGAGCCGTGACAGAAACCATACCAGGCGTTAGGCTAAATTTGTACGGAAACGACTTGGTCGATTATAGAGGTAATTCTAGCACGTGACTGATGTAGTAAACAATGAGTATGACATATGAAATTATGAAAAACAATTTTATGTCTATTGACTACTTTTATGGCAAATGAAATTATGGCAAATTAAATTCGAGCAAGTGTAGGTATACCATTTTTATTTGCATTGCAGAATCAATAGCACGTCAGACTGAACAATACTGTCAAATACCTTTAATTAATTCTCAACCTTAACGAATTTGATGTCAAAGTCACATCTACAGAATTTCAGGATACCGATACACGATATGATATAGCCATTTATCGCTTTGAACTATCAAAACTCCATAGATTTTTGAGAATTCAAAGCGATAAAGGGCTTTATCATATCGTGTTTCGTTGGTCATGCTAGCCTGGCAGGTTTAAATATTATATATTTTGTGGAAACCGGACGTTCTGTTGCCTATCCCTATGTTATGAGTAATGAGCGAGGTATTTTAAAAGAGGTTCCGATAAAAGTAAACGAACACTCTTTCCTAAAATAATATGAATTATTAAGTACGACAGGAGCTAACTACGGAAACGACCTCGTTGTAATATGGTTATTCTTATTTAAAGAATTAATTGAGGTCACGAATTTACTTGAACGCGATACCACAAGGGGTTTCTACGCTCCTGGCACTGAATCGGTGTAAAATATTAAGTAGGAACCGCCTTGATTTTACCTCGTAACAATAATAATTATTTATACACGCACACGCTCTAATTATTCGGTAGGTACATTATTAAGCAACATTAAGAACTTGTGTTACAGTTGGGAGACAAACCCAAAGAGGTATAGAAAAAGGCTAGGCACGGTGGATATAACTTGAAATAAAATTATTGAAACACAGCTTAAACCAATAGTTGCGGCGAGTTACCTACGATGAGTCTAACTGACGTCAAATAACGTTAATGAGTTCTTAACGTCAAAAAATGACAATTCAAAACTAGTCGCTATTATTGCCGGGTCTATGGTCTAGATATGAATAAAAAAAAATTACATTAAATACTCATTAAAGTTAAATCACGTCTCTGAGTGCGGCATCAAGTATTCAGACAATGGCTAGCTCTTCTGATATATTTTTGCCTATTTTATTTATATTAAAATTTGTTCGTCATCTAGTAACCATAACATTTGGCTTAAGCTATTTATTTGGGCTAAATGATAGATAGAACCGTATTATAGATTGATTGTTCTCGATGTCTTCTGACATTTTAATAGTATTTTATTTGCTGATTCACTTACGCCGTTTGGCTGTACTGAGTTCGTAATTTGTTTGTTTTTGACGGCATAACCATAAATTTTGTGAAGCTGACTCGTCTTATGAAAACAAACGATATCTCGATGCTTATCCGAAACTTTCGACTCAACCAATTAGTTTTAAACTTTGATCAAAGTCTCCAAGTTGACAATGCAGGTTCGGATTCTGTCTTGAGATAAAGTTTATATATTGTTTACATAGAAAACTTTTTATTTGTTTCACATTTTTAATTAAATATTTTCTTTTATAAATGAAATACAGTTTCCATATTTAATTTTTAACCATATCGTGCTCAATACATTTAAAAGTGAGGCTAAGACATAAAGCCCTTTGTTTAATTGCTTATATTTAACCTGGTGTTAGATTGGCCTTCATAAAATATTAAATATAGTGAAATGGGTATATTCACTACATCAATCTCACTCGGGGGCAAAGATGAGCTACGGAAGATCGAAGAGAATCCTATTCACTCGCACCTTAAAGAAGTTTGGGTTATAAGCTCCCGAAACTATGGACGCCGCGCCGGCAGCGCATTCCAGTCCTTGGCTGTGCGCATAATTAAAGGTGGCTTAAAGCGCTTAGTGAGTAAAATATTCGGAATACCAACCAAATACGCATAGTAGCTTGCCATGCGTTTAGTGTTCCGATGGCAGAAAGAAGAAGGCGGTATGAGATTATGATGTCCCCACAGTTGGGGCACAGGCGTTCTTTATGGATGGGAGTTCATGGATAAGAGTAGATGAATATAAAAAAACATCTTAATCTGTTTGCAAAAAAAAATGACTCCACTAATTATTAGTAGAGGAGGTCAGAAACTACAGGTACCATACCAAAGACTGAAAGTCTATTCCGCGAACTCCTACTGTATTACAATAAAAATTTATAACAAGTTACCAGACACATTTTATAAATTAAATCTACACAAGTTTAAGAATGAGTTGCATAAGATGCTTTTACATAAGAATTACTATACAATACAACAATTTCTTAGTGATAACACTCTTAGCAGTGTTTGACTGTTTTCTTTTCAATTTTATGGAATCTATTGAGTAATAATGTAATAAATAATTTATACAATATAATCTAACTGTGAATTTTGTAATAGAATTGTGAATTGACACACTTATTGTTATTATGATCTAATTTATTATATTGTACTACTTAAAATGACAATTTTTAGACATAGAATTTCGTTTGACAATTAAATGACAATTATTAAGTAATGACAATTATTTTGTTTGACAATTTTTAATAATTTTGAATTAAGTAAATTTTGTAACATCATTTGCACGTTGAATACTTCAACAGGATATGTTGGTAAATTACTATTCTGTAACAACTGAAGTATACCATATTGTTGCAAATAAATACATTATTATTATTATTAAACCCACCACGTCAGCCCAGTGCGGATTTGTGGGTATTAATGAGTACAAACGCAAGTCAAGGCAAAGAAATTGAAATAGTATATTTGGTCTTGAATTTTCTTACACACTGTACAAAAAGTTGATAAAGGTTTAGATTACTATACAAAACTTAGCTTGGGACGAATTGCAGAACAGATTTTTAATTATTTTTGGTTTTCTTCAACTCGTCCTAAATGGGCCATAGGCACTTGGGACCAGATGACGAACTACCCGCGCTATCGAGCTCCTACATTTCAGTAAAGTTAAAAACATCACGGTAATAAAAGAGCTATAGAGTATAGCTCTCCATAGCATAATGTTAATTACTCAGTCACCAAATTTTGTAGTGTTTATTGTATTTATTATTGTACTTTTATTTTTTATATTTAAGCATTTATTTATTGACATTCTTATAACGTCTTCGTTTCTCACCGTATTTATTTTTATAGGTCGGGCCGGAAGAGATTTCGGTACAATTAATCGTAACCTTTTAATCTCTTTTATATTTTTAAAAGCTTATTTATACTATAATTAAATAAATAAACATCGCTAATTCACATATTAATAACAGTCACTTAATAAATTGATACTTAGGAATCTTTATCCCACTTCTTCGTTTACACGACGTCTCTATTAAATTGGCGTTTATATTCCGTTGTTGTAAGATACTTTCACGGCCCAACGGCTTCTCAAACTTTGCTATTAGCTCCAGCTTGAGAGGCAATTATGGGGCGCCTGTGTTTTTGGCGTGTACGTGAAGGATGAAATGTTGCAGTAAAACCACTTAGGGATTGAGAGTGTTGTGTGTAGAGAGCAATCTGGTATCGCTCAATGTAGACATGCACTTCGGCTGTTATCACGTTGTTAGCGCTGGAATGCGTGTATATAATTATATGTCTACAGAAATGTAAATAATTAATTAAATAGTAATACCTAAAGAGGGTTGGTGACGGGTTGGAGACAGACCGCCGGCTGTAAAACCTAAGCCAAAACCTTCATCGGTCGACAGTCCGGTTTAATTGTCTCACTTTTCTTT
Source organism: Cataclysta lemnata (assembly GCA_963931975.1). NCBI lineage: Eukaryota > Metazoa > Arthropoda > Insecta > Lepidoptera > Crambidae > Cataclysta > Cataclysta lemnata. The sequence goes on from OZ008347.1 coordinate 8,678,711, forward strand.
AAATTTATTAATCACGTATCTTTCCGGTGTGATCGATGATATGACTCGAAAAGGGAGTGGATGGGTTGATGACGTCTCTGACCTATGAATGGAAGAGGAAACATACTGCGCTGACCCCCTGATAAACTCAGAACAGGGCACTAGATGATGAACGTAAATAGTTAATTCTGCCGGAAATATAGTTCTCAAGGGCATTGTTTTGTAGCCTTTATCCGCCTACGTATATACCTCTTGTTAATAATCTAACTGATAGTGTAAGCTGCATCAAAAACCATCTCGTATTTTTTAAAGGAGGAGATAGAAAATTTACTTACAGACGCGGAAACCGACATTAATACTTATGTACGTATATATACTATAATGGATGAATTACAAACATGAAGCAATCGTCATCAAACTAACTTTATAAAATAACAGTCAAATGATTTATTATATCGCATTGTTGCTTGCGTGAAAGGGTAACGATTTCTCTATTTAAAAGTTTCAATTTCCTCTGCCGATCATCATTATTTTTGGTCTTTCAATAGTTCTGAATAAACCTCCTTTCGTATTATAATATTGGGTTGGGTGAAGCTTACAAAGTTCCTTTGAAGTTAAACTAAGGAAATGAGGTCGGTCCGACCAAAGGCGATATTGAATTCTTCAATGAAATTTGAAAGTTTAAGATCAGGTGAGCATACATGTGAATTTCGTGCAAATATGCTCTTACCCAAAACTGTGTTAGGAAAGCGTATTTTGGATTAAAATATTCAGGCGTTTTAATCGTTAATCATCTCCCTAATGTATGTACGTTATAGACAATAATATTCAACGTGCATTGAATTTTACTCTTAAATGTATTTTTGGCTGCTTCAAAAAAAAGATTTCTAATTAATATTTGGTTGGGCATTGTTAGTTAATATGAATATCAGTTCATACAGTTTTAAAACAATATCGAACTTCGAAGAGTAATAAAGACGAGATGATATAGACTCGTACTCGACACATACTATTATCACTGAAGGTTTAGCTTTGGGATTTCAGTATTATGATTCAAAATTATAAAATAAAATACGTACAAAAGAGACCTTAACTAACCTCAATGGGCATTCCATTACTCTAATTTTCTCAGTCCGCGTACTACACACTGTAGGTAGGTCCTTCCAATAGCTTAATGGAGGTTGGAATCAGTCCGTTTGTTGTAAGTATAGCTCACATAAATACAACGCGCTAACCGCGGGGAGTCTGCCATACAACTCTCTACGTTCAAAGCCTCTAACTAAATTGCCTCGTTAAAGATACAATGCGTTTTTTGTACCAAACATTTTTGGTAGTCAACATCGTTATATTATTATTATACCTACATTTGTGCAAATATTTATTTACTTAAGGAAAATTTGGTAGAGTTTATTTTTCCAGGACCTTTTTATGTAATCTCGACCATGATCGATAATGATGGTATTTACATATTTTTTTTAGACATTTCATCATAACTAAATGTAATAAGTAGGAATAGTAGAGTGGCCCCCGTATTATGTAGGCCGATTTCAGTTGCTGAAATCGGCTTACATAGGTAATACGGGGTTTTGTATTGCTATTCAAACTCGTATTGATATTTTAGTAAGTAACCAGCCCTTTAATGTCTCTACTGTACCCTGTGGATGGAAGAATAAAGCAGAATGGGCTTTAACGCAAGTCAAGTGCGGAATGGTGGGTATTAACGACTGCAGTTGTAGCCGGAACCAACGGCTTAACCTGCCTTCCGAAGTACGGAGAAACCCAAGAAAATGTATTATTGGTCCCGCATCCAATCCATCGCTTTAGAGAGTACTGTGCGCTGCGCATGTCAAAAACGTAAACAAATTCCCCATAAAAATTCATGACGCTGCTTGATATGTAGGCAATTGACAAGAAATGACTTTGCCCCGTTCACAACCAAAGTGTGGAGGACAAAACTTTATATCGCTAATTTAATAAAAAAGACATTCAAAATGGAAGGGTATTGAGAACACTCGTATCTGTAGTCAAGGCAAAGTGTAATTTTGTTAGTCTTGTGAGAAAAGCGTTTCTGATTTGTGGCTCTCTTATATTATATTCAAGAAGTGTATATTTATGTGTAACATTATAAATGTAATAATCAGTCAGTGTCAGTGGTTACAACGCAACTGTAACTAATTTATCAAGTATCAAAACACCTAAACTCTTCCGCTGAGAAAAGTTTGTTTTCATAAAATTAATTACTCACTGTTTCACCGAGTTGCGTATTCAAACTGCCTGACTACGAGCCTTATTTTAATGCAATTGTTTTTGTAATTGAATTGCGTTTTTAACATTAAGCACGTTTTGTAACGTATCTAAATGGGGAACGTGCTTTAAACAGGCATACCTACTGTCCAAAGCAGGCATTTTAGTTTGTTACTACAAATAAAATATCCTTCCTCACTGTCCTCGCTGTCCTCACTATACAAAAATTGAAATCGATTTCTTTTTTTATGCTATATACAGGGCAGGCATCTAAGGGTTAAATCAGTGATGAGGTGGGAATGGGCAGCGGCGTTTATTTTACCAACCAGCAATTATACTACGATTTACGTGCGCGATAGATAGCAATAGATTCATCTCCTATAATGTGGGTCTTAACATAATAGGGGCCCATCGTTAGCGAAATTTTGGTGTTGATGCACTTGGTATTATGGATATCATGATGCCCTGTAACTTAAACACCCCTCCTTACTTGTTTGTTGTAAAGTAATGATGTCTTTGCACTTATTAGATTGAGAATGGCAATATAAATCATATACCATGTCCTCAGAAGGGGTGAGTGGACAAAGTGTTATCTAAGAAAACGTAAAGAAACGACTTTTTTTAATGAACATATGTTTTATGTGACGGAAAATCGACTGATGAGCTAAAAACACTTAAATTTTGCTTCGTATAAAAAATACAGACCCTAACAACGGTGATACCTGACAAACGTGCATTCAGGCATTTCAAAGACTAATATTCAAATAACTCATTTTGAACTTCTTGTTAGTTACCTAACGTAACCTTTGTCCACTCACCCCTTCATGCTTTGGCACCTTCCAATATTGCAATATGGGAAGATGCCAAGTCAGGCCTTAGGATAAATAAATATATGTATAGAATTTCTTTGCTGACCCAGCATCGAGACATTTATGGCGATATACTTCATAAATTATTCATTAGCGGTCTGTTTCTTTTCACATTTTATGTTGGTACTTTTGTTGAGAGCGAGGATGACATGTAGACAAAGACGACTTTTTCTATAGGCAGTGGTCGTAAACTGTTGGATATATATTAAAACTGGGAGTACTGTATGTAGTCCTTTTTTAAAATTATACACGTTAGGACCACATTCTATTACATAACAACTGGGTGGAACGGTGCATATTGTATTCGAAATTGTTCCACAGTTAATCTCCTTATGCTAGAACAATGTAACAAATGTACTAATTTACATTATTGTATATGTATATTTTATCTAATGCGTTACTGTCTTCAAACATTCCCACCAGTTAGGCGTGCACAAGAATAGCTGTTTATTTACTTTATTCATAATAATCGCGCAGGATCTACAGCAACTATAAGAGAACCGAAACATGTATGAGTTTCAGGAATAAGTAGGCAAGTACATAATTCCCTTTCCACAAAAATGGGCAAAGTAACTTAATCAAGATTGAGCACGGAAGTGATACTCATCAAACTCATCTAAATTACCGTTCAATGAGCCCTGCGGAAACGTCTGGGTAAACTCACGTACACCCGCTGCGTGGAGAGTAACCGTTGGCGAACGTCACTTCGAAAAACGCTCTTATTACAACGGCGTAAGATACGCACGTCCAAGTGGCGCCAGTGCTGTCGCAATTTGTCCCGCACATAGACACTTCTGTCGTAGTTTTTGTGTCTCCGTGACAGAGACGAGGATAATGAAATTTCCATTGCCGTGTTCGTTACCTGTTATTAGGTTTGCCAGGGTTGTCGAAACCCATGTGCGAACGATGACTGAAATAGTATGTAAATGAGGAACTCCGCATTGTGAATAATACAAAACCCCCGGTACACGTGCATATTAATAAAAACAAATGAACACAGACTTATTGGAATGTTACAGAATGGGGTCAAAGCTATTGTACTGCCTAAGTATTAAAGCACTGTTGTATTTAGCTTTCTTCCCATCATAAAGAACCATTGGTAGGATATATATTTCGGACTAATGCCCCAATAAAAGGCAAACCGTGCGGTGTACGTAAATAATATGATTATCGAAACTGATTTATACCCAAAATTGTGGGTGTTAGGACACCCCTGGCTACCCTTCAGGGATAAGCAGCCGTGATTTTTGCAACTAATACCTGGGAGCTTAAGGCATCATGCTCGCTTTGGATGAGGCTTGAGCCAGAAGACCCTGCTAGTTTAGTATGTGACAAATTTAGTATAGAGAAGAATAATTTGTTCAATGATTCATTCATTTCTACAAAAAATCCGTTCAACATACATTTATATTTTTTCACAGCCGTTAATACATCGTATAAAATTATCTTCATTTGTATCTACTGCGGTGACATACTATAATAATTATAAACAAGAGTTCTAGCTATAAGAGTAGGTACTATACATTTATATTACATCCGTCGTGTGGTGACGGCAGAGTAGAATACAATTGTCACCCCCCAAGTCTCTCCCGTGGGTGTCGTACAAGGCGACTAAGGATAAAACAGCGATGAGGAATGGGCAGCAGCGTTCCTTTTATGCCACGTAGCAATGTCCTGCGATTTCCGTGCCCGATAAATGGCAATAGGCTTGCCACCTATTACATGGGACCTAACATAATTGGCGAAATGTGGGTGCTAGTTCACCTCTGCCTACCCCTTCGGGGATATAGGCGTGATTTATGTATGTATGTATGCACGTACCCACGTACTCATTTAACAAGTCTTTAGGACGTGATTGTGAATGTCTCCTTTAGGAATCTTGAGTGAAACACAGAATATGTAGATATTTTTATGCGATGGGTATTTTATTTTAATTACATATTTGTAATTTAATTTTAGTCATCGCGGTTAGTTAATTTGTGCGTGAGACTGGCAGGGGAAGGTATTTAGCGGCCACCTTTTACCTGGTCACTGGAAATTCGATCGATTATTATTATATTTAGAGTTTAATTTCAGTTGACCTCCCCAACCCTAGCCGTTCTAGCGAAGAGTTCCTGATCGCCGCTGAAACTGAGAACGCGACCTGCACACAAATACGGCAATCGATAACACTAGCTGCTGCCGAGGCCCGTTCCGATATCGAACCCGCTAGTGCCCAACCAATTAGGGGAAAGTGGCCCAGAACGGGCATGCTGTCTAAAGCGGCGACTCTTATTCTCGTTGCCAATTTTCCTAATTGGGGACGGCACAACGTGTCTTCCTAGTCCTTACTCTTCTATAAGTAGAGAGCTCAGCATGAACTCTCTTCTTCATCGTATCATCTTTCAAACAATGCATTCATTGAAATCCAGTGAACTTAAATGCATTGTAGTATAGCTTTTGGATTTAAATTTAAATTTCAGCACGGAAGCGAAAAATAACGTAGACGTGCCAGTCCCGACTCCTCTTCCCAAGGGTGTCGTAAAAGTCTACTAAAGGATATTGTCCGGTGTATACTAATAAGCACAACTTCCTTTAGGTGCTCTAAAGGGAGATCCCTCTTAAGCAAGAAACAGACCATTACTAAAATAGATTATCATTTAATAGGTGCTATAAGGTTTATTGAAATTATTAGAGGTACAAGTTATTACTTACTTATTTCTTATTTTATATTCATTCTGGTGGTTTGAAGGTGTGAAACACTGAAGGTGTGAAATACTTCAATAAACTTATATATTTTCTTACTATCATAGCCATTTTCAGCCTAGTTTTAAATTCCGCAATATGATATATGATAATGGATGCATATCCCATCCATTATCGGAGTAACACAGTGCTTGCCCAATATTGTTCGACATCCCACGTATCGGAAACCAACTACCGAAGTAAAATGAAAAGATAAATTACAGATTTGTAAATCAATAATACAATGAATCCAGTGAAAACTGGGGATTCGTAAAAGTGATACGGCATGGGTTTCAATTGTTAAACCCTTCATTGTACTGTTGCCAAAAAGAGCGTAGTGTTGCGTAGTTTATCGTGCCATTACGTTATCAAGCAGTTAGTTAAAGTTAGAAGTGAATTATATTATTTATTTTATCATTTGTAATTACGTGTCCGAAACGACTTCTAAATGTTATAAGCTAATTTCGAGTAGTGGCACTAGTGGCAGTTATTCGCAAGATGTAATTACTGGACCGCCATCATAATCGACATGTTGCCGTCAGACACAGACTAATTCCAGAAGGCCTGCTTATCACGGCTAAGCTTTGAAATTCAGTGAACACGACATGCACTAATGAGGCGTATTCAGAAGAAAATTTAAAAATACAAAGTGCAGCGTAAAAATTGTTAAAGAGTGAACTCCGACATTACGCTACTCCAACAAATTAGATGTTATTTTTGGCTTTAAGTTTTTGACAGCCGGTTGGTTTGGTTAAATGGTCAGATCCCTGGCTATTGGCCATACGATCCCAGGTTCTCAGGTAATCCTGGTAGAGTCAAGTGTCTGTGATGAACACAAGTATTTGTTCCCGAGTCATGAATGTTTATGAAGTATGTAATAATAGTTATAGAGTGCAACACGTAACTTTTCATCCCCCCCAACGAGGAAATTGCAAAATACAAAAAAAATACAATCACAACAGTTTCTGTTTTCACCCAGAAACTTCCACAACACCCTCCCATTAACCCAAACACACCCTCAACACCCACCCAGAAACACCCACGACATTCACACCCATCCACTCAGACACACCCAATAAACACCCATTCACCCAGAAAACCCCACAAAACACCCATTCACTCAGAAACACCCACAAAACACCCATTTACCCAGAAACACCCAAAAAACACCCATTCACCCAGAAACACACACAAAACACTCATTCACCCAGAAACACCCACAAAACACCCATTCACCCAGAAACACCCACAAAACACGCATTCACCCAGAAACACCCAAAAAACACCCATTCACCCAGAAACACCCACAAAACACCCATTCACCCAGAAACACCCACAAAACACCCATTCACCCAGAAACACCCAAAAAACACCCATTCACCCAGAAACACCCACAAAACACCCATTCACCCAGAAACACCCACAAAACACCCATTCACCCAGAAACACCCACAAAACACCGATTAACCCAGAAACACCCACAAAACACCCAATCACACCCAAAAAACACTCAATCACCCAGAAACACCCACAAAACACCTAATCACACCCAAAAAAAACTCAATTACCCAGAAACACCCACAATACTCACCCATCCATTCAGACACACCCACAAAAACCCATTCACCCAGACACACCAACAAAACACCCATTCACCCAGACACACCTCCAACAGCCACCCATCCACCCAGCCACACCCGCAACATTCATCCAGACACACCTGTAAGTCCCTAATAAAAATTACCGTCGCTAATGGAGTTCCGAGACGGTCAATCAGCTTGAGTCAAGCACGTTGATTTTCTGTATGTTTTTGTTCCGTTGCTAGCGTAAACAAATCAAACAGACCTAAAAAGCTTTTAAATGCTTGACTCAAGCAGCCAGCAAGCGTTGTAGACGATCAAAATGTTTAAAGCAAGATTGACGCCAAGCTGATTGACCGTCACGGAACTCCTAGGTTTTAACAAATTTGTGACGTGAAAAGAAAATGGCGCGCGCAAAGCAAATTACAAAAAAAGTACACCAAGAAGGTTCCGAGTCTGAGTTTTAACAAATTAAAATAGGTTGCATGACAATTTCAGCACCATGGAGGTAGAAATAAATATGTGTTGATGTTTTGAATTCACAAACTCATTGCACACGATATTCTAAATTCAAATTTACTTTAACCTCTAGAGGATAAAAACGGCTTTTGCACTCAGATATCGAAGAGCAAAAACGCTTTTTCCGAGATGGTGGGATGAAAATGTTTTATATATAATTATTATGTGCTTGAAAGATTTGACTCGTGTTTGGAAAATGTACAAAATACAAGTAATATTTATTTTAAGCATACACATAAAATGTAAATTATAAAATATTGATTGTTCGAAATCGATGAGTACTTAAGTGCTATATGTAAAAGCCTTCTTTAACCAAAATCAAAACCAACCAATAATGTAGAAAAGTTCTCACGTAGGTACGTTAAAGTTTTGTTTTTTTTGGATGACATATTGAATGTCAGTTTCGTGGATAATAGTGGAATGCAAAGAAACCCACTGTTAGAAATCCTATGCTCCCACTTTCGGACCATTCAGTGTTATTTAATATCTCTTAAGTAGTTTTAACCTTGAACTATTTACGATTTCCGGTCCTTGATGGTCACTGTATCAACTTAACGTATTCCACCACTCTATAAAACATCATCGACATTGATAGAATAGCGTATGTACGAGCTTAGATTCTGGACGCGTTTGGAAAAATATTTGGAATTTTTTTCATCGCAGAAGGACAAAATCCAGGTCCGCGTATAACGTCATGATAATAATTGTACTACTTACCCCCTGACTGATTCGTTCACCAAATATCTAGAACAAAAAACCATATAATAAGGATTTGTGTTATAGGTGTTTTTATTAACTAAAAACACATTATTTAAAATATATAAAATTTTACCAAAAATAAAAAAGTATATATTATCTTTTTTTTTCACGGGTACATTGGATTTTTTGGTTAGGTTTAATAAAACATCTGCATCATCAAAAAGTCCTTTAAAATTACAGAATTCTTCTTCTTCTTCAGAAAAACCTAATTAATTTAGTTAAAATTCAAAAATGTACGGGCAATTACAGCACTACAGTTTACCACAAATTGACAAATTTCTTTTCATCCCACCATCTCGGAAAAAGCGTTTTTGCTCTTCGATATCTGAGTGCAAAAGCCGTTTTTATCCTCTAGAGGTTAAAGTAAATTTGAATTTAGAACATCGTGTGCAATGAGGTTGTGAATTCAAAACATCATTATACCTATTTATTTTTACCTCCATGGTGCCGAAATTATCATGCAACCTATTTTAATTTGTTAAAAACTCAGACTCGGAACCTTCTTGGTGTACTTTTTTTGTAATTTTCTTTGCGCGCGCCATTTTCTTTTCACGTCATAAATTTGTTAAAACTTAGGAGTTCCGTGACGGTCAATCAGCTTGGCGTCAATCTTGCTTTAAACATTTTGATCGTCTACAATGCTTGCTTGATGCTTGAGTCAAGCATTTAATTTTTTTTTAGGTTTGTTTTATTTGTTTACGCTAGCAACGGAACAAAAATATACAGAAAATCAACGTGCTTGACTCAAGCTGATTGACCGTCTCGGAACTCTATTAGGGACGGTAATTTTTATTAGGTACTTACAGGTGTGTCAGGGTATATTTTGCGGGTGTGGCTGGGTGGATGGGTGGGTGTTGGAGGTGTCTGGATGAATGGGTGTTTTGTGGGTGTGTCTAGGTGAATGGGTTTTTTGTGGGTGTGTCTAGGTGAATGGGTGTTTTGTGGGTTTGTCTGAATGGATGGGTTAGGTTAGGTTAGGTAGAGTATTATGGGCGTGACTGGGTGGAAGTTGTGGGTGTCTGAATGGATGTTGTGGGTGTGTCTGGGTGATTAGATATTTTGTGGATGTTTCTGGGTGAATGGGTGTTTCTGGGTGAATGGGTGTTTTTTGGGTGATTCTGGGTGAATGGGTGTTTTGTGGGTGTTTCTGGGTGAATGGGTGTTTTGTGAGTGTGTCTGGGTGATTGGACATTTTGTGGGTGTTTCTGGGTGAATAGGTGTTTTGTGGGTGTTTCTGGGTGAATGGGTGTTTTGTGGGTGTTTCTGGGTGAATGGGTGTGTTGTGGGTGTTTCTGGGTGAATGGGTGTTTTTTGGGTGTTTCTGGGTGAATGGGTGTGTTGTGGTTGTTTCTGGGTGAATGGGTGTTTATTGGGTGTTTCTGGGTGAATGGGTGTGTATTTCGGGTGTGAATGTTGTGGGTGTTTCTGGGTGGGTGTTGAGAGTGTGTTTGGGTTAATGGGAGGGTGTTGTGGAAGTTTCTGGGTGAAAACAGAAACTGTTGTGATTGTATTTTTTTTTGTATTTTGCAATTTCCTCGTTGGGGGGGATGAAAAGTTACGTGTTGCACTCGAGTGCAAAGATTTTTCACCTTGTGCTCTTTTGATTCCCTCGCTATCGCTCAGGATTCTAATTTTTGAATCACTCGCTACGCTCGTGATTCAATTTTAGAATCCTTCGCTAGCTCGGTCATCAAAATTGAGCACGCGGTTAAAAAACAACTTTGCACTCACGTACAACAAATAACTATTAATTGGTTGTCGATAAAAAGTGCATTTTGTTTCACATTGTCAAAACACATTGGGAAAAGTTTGTGGTAACCATACGTGATGTACAAAGATTTTAGTGGTTACAAAAAGGATTTCGAAAAATTATGGTCTTTATGCGGGAATCGAACCCACGTCCGCTGCTATCCGGGCAGGTGCCTGACCGCAAGACACTAATTAACTTGCCAAAATTCTTTTAACCTTCCTTCCTTCTTCCTTTTAAGTATGCAGTTTTGTAGAAACACATCTCAGCGTTCTCAGTATCTATTATAAATAGGTACCAATCAGAAGCGAGACAGTTTACTAAACTAAGTAGTACGCTAGATAATTTACTCGCACCTGCATCGACCATGTTTAATTTTAATTAACAGATATACTGGCAAGGAGCCAAAGCACTTACATGGTTTGCGTAGCTCATATTAATTTATTAGTAAGGAAGTGTGAATGATTAAACCTGTGGAAGCCTATATATCTCTTACACGTATGGCATTGGAGTGAGTTTGACTCAGTTGGAGTCCGACATAACCTACAGTTGGGCCCACTCACCATCTTTGGGCTAAAAAAAATTTAAGTAGATAAAATTATGAAGATGATGATACAATTATGATGCTTTTCGAAACAATTGCACATTTTCGATTTTCTTTTGTTTAATATATTTTCGATTTATTTTAAGGTAGCTTGAAGACATTTACAAAAAAATAAACAGTAGCTTTGTACAATTTGGTCATTATTTGTGTCTATATTGTTCTGTGAGATTATTTATAAATTAATGTATTTAATAATAACTCTTGGGAGTATTTAGTTAAAAATTATTTAGTCCAGTTTTAATCATTTTGAATCACTCTATCCATAACTTCAGATTTTCCTAAACATAAGTCAGATAGATCAAATTTATTATAAACTAGTGGTAACCCACGGCTTCGCTCGCGTTAATGTCGGTTGTTATATAAATTATAGCCTTCCTCAATAAATGGACTATCCAACACAAAAAGAATTTTTCAATTTGAACCAGTAGTTTCTGAGATTAGCGCGTTCAACCAACCAACCAAACAAACTTCAGTTTTATAATATTACTATTGAATAGTTATTTGTGTTTTGTCTAGTTTTTATGCCAAATGCATGCATGTAAACTTAAATTCCGTAAAACGGAAAATAAGTAAACATTATCTATCTTCTAAAGTCCTTTAGTATCACGCTTGCATGTGGGCAATATCGTGGAAAGGTTGCTTGTTGTTGCGTGACTATGTTGAAAATAACAATAGACGGACTCTCTTTTTACTGATGATAAGTGGTTCTTGATTCAGTATTTTGAAATAATCAATTTTCATAGTATTAGGTAAGTTAAGTTTGTAAAAATTATCTACAACCATCAGAGTTGTGTGTGGAATTGTCTCGTTTTAGTAAAAAGTTTTCTAGATTGAGTTTTCTATAAAGTTTACAGAGTTTAGAGTTTATAGAGTTGAGTTTATTGAGTGTAGTAGTAATTTAGATGTTAAAACAACATCAAAATTACGCCAAGCAAATATTTAAATTTACTTACCTAACGCAATAGGGGGCGAGGGAGCGACATTGCTATGACCTAGCGGCCATAAACCAGTATTACTATGCCAAAAATAAAACGGCACAAGGCATTTTCAATTAGTATCATTATATCCATTTTGTGCAGTATATTGTTTGAAAACTCCGTAAATGTATTTTATTTCGAAGCATTGCCCCAATAAAAATAAAACGACAATTCGAAACTTTTGGATTTATTGGTCTTCTGGGCGTCGCCGTCCGGGACTTCAATAGAAAGTTCCAAAGAGATTTCGTACGGCGTGAATTTCAAGAACCCTTGTTATACTTATTCATATTTCAGCTTTTTATTTGCAAAATGGTTACCCTCAGCTGTGGGTTGCCTTCCATGCTAGCTTTAAATAACGTATATGTCAGCCCCGAATTACCCCAGTGGTGGCGTAAAAGTAGACCAAGGGAGATTGCTCGGGGTAGGCATCTTAGGGCACCCGAATAGTGTAGGTGGAGGATACGAACTACAAGGGAGTTGATGATTATAGTATATGTTTGGAAGCATGGAATTGACTTCGCCGATCTCAGACAAGACAAGCTGGAACACGCGAATGATGATAACATTGGCAAAACTTATTGGCAAAATATTTATTAAATGTGAAACGTTACGGTTATACATGCGTTACTTGCAAGTAAGCTACAAAGAAAAATCTTTATATAATGTTCAAATAGTAATTAAATAATACCTAAATAACATTACATTATGATTCAAATATGTTTGCATTTCGGAACGAGGCGGTAGCTGTCAAGTATGTACTAAACTTCCAGTTTAAGCACCTTACCCCAATATGAAGTGACTTTACAAATTAGATTTCGTTTTTTACTTTATCTCGATAGTATACGATAGAGCAGTAACCTGTAAGGAATCGAAATTGAATAAAACTAAGTAACTTGCACAAATTGAGGACTTTTATTGCCAGGTATAGTAAAATAACTACCCTCAGAAGGAACGCGAACTCTACTGTGCTGCCACACATTATTAGGTAAATTAAAAAAAAAACATTTGATATGGTTCTCTCTCTTTCCGTTCATCGGTCTCTCGACATGGTCTGTTCCGTCTCTTTTCTATACATTCATTCATCAGTAGCACCTTTACGGTGTGATGGATAATATGAATCAAAAGGGAGTGGATGGCTTGACGACGTCTGACCGATATGAATGGAAGAGAAAACATACTGCGCCGACCCCAGATAGACTGGTTACAGGGCAGGGAGAAGAAGAAGATTTGATATGGTTCAAATACGATTATTGTAAGATATGTTACCTTTGTGGTGATAATTTGTAACTGGTCATAGGTTACATAGGTCATAGGTTAGTAGTCTACATATGAATATGTGTCAGCGCTAGGTATCTTGGATACCGGATTGTTTTATTGTTTACTTTGGTGTCAACAATATAACAGTACGAATAAACTGCAAGCTCTAACTTGATATATTGTTTCTCATTGGCAACTGTTGCTGGCTTTCAACCCCAACAATAATTGCTTGTATTATAACGTTTTTTGAAAGTTTTGCATAAATATTTACGGAAGCGAACACTTCAAGAGTGGGACATTGCAATACTGCTGCTGCTCTGCACTGCGTATTGTATCGTATCTCGTTTTGACACTTAAGTTCGGATCACCCTACGGAACATGTTGTTCTACTTAATTTAAACATATTTCCATGAACAACACCGTGTTTGGTGTCAATTAATAAAATAAAAGAGATTATCACAAAGACTCAAGTGCAATATGAAATAATTATGTCATGCATTGATCCAACATCGACTGTACTAATATTAAGGCAGTAATTTGCGATAACACATCATTCTGCCAAACATCAATATTATTGCTGTTTTTCTAACAACTACGAGCTAATCGCAATAATATGCCAATCGTATAATATTGTTTTTTTTTTATCAACCAACAGTGTCACAAGTCTCATAAAGCGGCGTTGTCTAAAATAGTCATTGTCGCGTGACTATTTCCATTTATAAAGTGCTCCAACGTTCCGTTTCTATGCAAATAGAACTCGCGGAGACCACACCCCGTTCCTGAAACTGTAATCTTCATGTCAGGCGAATTTATTAACCGCACTTTACTGTAACATACACTTAATCAGAGCTGCCCAGCTAGCATAACCACCGAACCACGATATGATATAGCCATTTATCGCTTTGAACTCTCAAAATGATTGGATTTTGGACAGTTCAAAGCGATAAATGGCTATACCTTAAAGCCCATGTGGCTTTATCACATAGATAATAGCTCTTTTGAGAGTTCAAAGCGATAAATGGCTATATCATATCGTGTTTCGGTGGTCATGCTAACCAGGTTGGACACAATATTACTGTAGGAATTCGTGGTATAAATGTCGAGATACCGTGACAAGTCTAGATGAAATCTAAAGTCTATTTATTTTTGAATCGTAAGTTGGTTGTAACGTATTTAGGTAAGTTTAGTCGTCATTTCCCGATGTTTCAACTTGCTTCCATTAGTCGAAGTGCAGTCGAATTCGAATCGAACTGGTGGCATTTTGTAGACGAGAAAGCGATTGAGATATGGAACTGACAGGAACGTAATACGTTTTTTAGACAATCTGTCATGTGTTTTCTTATCGTTACTAATGTAATGGGAGGGATCAGAACTCCCTGTAATGTTGTTTTGATAAATATCTTTTGGTTTTTTAATATATAAAACTAAAGCAAACAACTTATTTATGTTACAGTTGCTAATAACAGTAACAAGAAATTGCGTCCAATTTAAAACTGGAGACTAACGAAAAGGCCATTTACCATTTAGGATTTGCTTAATTAGTAAATATAACGCTTAAGCTGTGAGCAGTAAGCTTCAATGTCATTCAGCAAATCTGAATCTAACGGACGGATAAAATTAATATCACTGATTGAACTTTTACGTATTTAGCTCTGAGCGTCATTGTTAAATGGAAGGAATTAAAGGGTTCTTCGAAAGGTCATAACTAATGGCTAGATTTATTTTGGGTTTAATTGTTACGCTCTTGACGTCTATCATTGTAAAATATTATGCTATAATTATACTGTTGAACAGCTAAATTATAAATAGGCGCACTGATGACAATGTCATGGGCGGTTATTGGTCAGCAAAGGCATTATCTGCAGTACTAAGAATTACACTATGATTCCAGTTAACTCTACTAGTTGAACTTTACACGTTCAGACATCTTCAATTTAAGAGATTCGGCAGCGGCTGGTAAGTGCCCGTCAGTTGTGCTTTCATAGAAAAGTTACAATCTAATATTAGTTCTCTCGCCCCGTTTTCCCCGCTAAATACCTATATGGCTGAATTTTAGTTATAGCTAAATTGTTTACATTTCCGATTGCTATTTAGGCAATGCATAAATTTCCTAAGAAATGTGTCGTATATAATTTATTTCATACATTTCTGAGCGATTTTAGGATCTATATACATTTCCTAGGAATTCAATACAATGACGGATAACATACATTTCCGTTATCATATACATAAAAATAAAAAATATTTCTGAGGTATTGGCGTAAAATTAACAGTTTTGTTTGATATAATCTTTACAATTACATAATCATGCTGCTACATGTGTGTAGCAGGATAAGACAAAATCTACCTTAAGTAAAGACTGAAAAATTCTGATCAGGTTTCCTTACGGGAAATTCGGCTAGACGTGTTCCAGTCAGCTCGGTATCTGCTGCTATCGATTTGTTGATCGGGATAGGGGCAATAAGAACTTGGAACGATTTTAGCGCTACAGCATGAGCTGTCTTGTAAATTGTTCACCTAATTTCTATACACTTAAAGCGAAATATAACGCCGTGTGGTGACGGCAGAGTAGAATACAATTGTCACCACCCAAAATCTCTCCCGTGGGTGTCGTACAAAGCGACTTAGTATAAAATAGTGATGAGGAATGGGGCAGCAGCGTTTCTCAAACCACTTAACAATATACTGTAACTTTTGTGCCCGATAAATGGTAATAGGCTCGGCACTTATTACATGGGATCTAACATAATTGGCGAAACGTGGGTGTTAATTCACCTCTGCCTACCCCTTAGGGGATATAGGCGTGACTTATGAATGTATGTAAAATAAAACGATTGTACAGTATAGCATGTCAGGTTACCAAGATATGTGGGAACCTGACATGACATGCTATGCAAAGTTGCTGCTCAGCCGTTATTGTGCATTCCGTCAAACAAGTTAGGGTTGACAATAGATTGGATATATTTGACAGTTTGCAACGGCTTAACGTGTCTTCTGAAGCACGAAGGGACTCGAGATAATACATTTTTAGTCGCCCATCCAAGGACCGGCCTTAGCGAACATTGCCCAGTTTAAGCAATCGCAGACCGAAAAAAAAAAATTCCTACTGAACAATTATGTAAAGGCCAAGTAAATCCGTCATTAAAATAAAATAATTATCACAACAAAACACAAGTCAAGATAATAATAATGTCATTTAAAATTGTTTAGTATGTACCTTCAGGACTACTATATCTGTCTTTCCGTATATCGCCACATCCGGTGGTAGAGGGGGAGACGATATATATCCTCGCGTTTTGCTTATCAGCGTCATCATACTCAATTTGCCTTGAAGTGCCCTACCGATATAAGTTTATGACGCGACCCCTTATTCAAAACAATTCAATAGTAAAACAACACAGCGTGCGTTATACAAGCTTCGTGTGTTCAACGTTTACATAACTTCAGTACATTGAGCTGCAAAAAGTGAGTAACAGTAAAGAATTATAAAAACTGACCTTAGTTATATTTATGGTATTTGGTGAAATCACCAAAACCAACATAAATTACGCCTGTTTAATTTCTGAAAAGCTAACCCGTCTTCCGGGTCCCATGTAAATAGGGAGCGAACCTAATGTCACCAAATAAATGGGCACACATTATATTTGATAGTTAGGAACTTTTAATTTTTAACCACGCAATCAAGCTACGCACGGTTATGTATCCTACATAACAACGTGTTTTATATTATTATTTTATTTTTTCTCCTTCTCTGTGTAATGTTGATGGTTCATTTATGTTATTCATATAATTTCTAATTTTTATTTAATTTCTAATTTTCATATGATTTTTATTCGTAATACAAAGGAATCGGATAATTTTGGGTATGTATGGACACAAATTTTATTCATTATTTATTATATCCTCTTGCCATTCGAAATTCAATAATCTATGAAACGTATTGTTATTAGTAAAAAATCCGCCTGGGAACTGCAATAAAATTACCTGTCACGAAGAAGGTTCGGTGCCGCGTGACAGCCCCATCAATCAAAAGGGCAATAGCTGTTTGTTAGCTCTAAATTGGTCAGATACAAATTGATTTGTTCCTAAGGGCGATCCCTTTTAATACACGAAAGAGTGCGAAACGCTCTGTATTACGAAAACGTTTCATAAATATAATATTGGCTATAATTTATTTTTTATTTGAACATTATTATAAATGATATAAAAAATATTACAAAGAAAAATACATAAGGTAATTTTTCGAAATTTTCCTGACTTTATTTTATCTAGGATTATCTAGATTCCTTATCGAGATCCGGGATTATCTAGATTGGTTATTAAATGAAATCGAGTTTTTGAAGTGCTCATTATAAAAAAGGAAAAATGGGTCATATTATATTTCTGTAGAGGTATATGTATGCTTTGCCTGAGCAGGCAAAGCA
Organism: Cataclysta lemnata; assembly: GCA_963931975.1. Classification (NCBI taxonomy): domain Eukaryota; kingdom Metazoa; phylum Arthropoda; class Insecta; order Lepidoptera; family Crambidae; genus Cataclysta; species Cataclysta lemnata. The sequence goes on from OZ008347.1 coordinate 8,696,394, forward strand.
ATTTTCTATATGTAATTTTCGATGTGGCCTGACGAAATTCTCAATACGGAATTCCACGAGAACCCATGCAAAATAGCGTGCTTTCGAGGAGAGAACTGATGATAATGGTTCATAATCATCATAAAAACCTACGTTTTATCAACTAAACGTAAGAGATTTAACATATATGTTACCATCCCTATCTCTGCCGTGGATGTCGTACGAGGTGACTGAAGGTTTAAATATCGGGCACTAGCAGTGGCTACAGACTCGCTCCAATCACATGAGTAAGTCAACGGAACAGAGAATAAGTTTGTCAACTGGCCACTAGGTGAGACTGAAAAAACCGGTTCGGTTGTGCCTAGCCTTTTTGTTTGTAAAAGCGTGGTACCAAGATATGTCACACAGACCCTGTATTATATAAGCTGATTTCAGTTGCTTTGGTTTACCCGTCACTCTCACGCTTTGCTATTATTCTCAATGAGTGAGAGAGAAGGGGAGAGCAAAGCAACTGAAATCGGCAACGACAATTTTAGGGTCTTGGGAAAATAATAGGTAACTACTGAGAAAGAACTTATTTAGTTTACATTATTATTTTGTAGCTTTCATGAATCCGTCCATCAAATTGATTAAGCCATCCGTTGAAGAGCTTCTGTAAGATTAAAGGGAAAAAATTCAATGTGTGGCAAATATGATGAAATGTGTAATGCGACCCAACGATGCCCTTTCCTCGGTAAAGAGCACGCTCACTCTTGCGGAATAAGTTTCTGGGGCGTCTGTTTCACACTTTCTTTGTTCCATGCTAATTTAATATTTATACTGGAGGTGAATTGAAATGCAGAATGAAAGAAATGCTCCTTTTTATTATACGCTTTTCTGCTGTAGGGATATAAATTGAAGTGTCTGCGGTATTACTAAATTAAAATTAGGTTTTTGTTTAATTCTGTTAAGTGATTAAATAACTCTAATAACTTACCAGAATTCAAAAAAATTCAATTGAAATTTAAAATAACACAGTCACTTTTTACCTTATACAACTAAGTTTAGTTATAAATATCTTTATCCTTGGAATTTGTACACAACTTTATGCTACATTCTAAGTAGACCATTGACTTAATTCCAGGAACATTATCAATATAGATATCTACTGTCAGCTCTGTAAATTCATTTTATGAGTGGATATTAGTATAACCAAAATCAAATAAAAATACCATTGCCTTAATGTAAATGTTTCTTTTATTGCCCGTCAGAAGATATCTCTCGGAGAATAGAGTGCTTATTCCAATAGCTTCTGGAGCATCTCCTGAGAGCTGCTCAGCCCTTTTGGCGTGGAGAGCGTTTACTTATCGTAACTTCGCGACAATAGCTGGAACTTTGAAAGACAAGTTCTTGTGATGTGTCTCTAAGCGGTATAAAGGAATAACTCCAGACATTACGCCGACGGTTTGCTCATGTTGTTCAGAAAAGTTTTATTTAATAATATCTACAACAACGCAATTTTAAATATTAGGGGTTAAAGTATGAAATTGTCGTTTTTTACTGAAATTCTTAATTGTTTATGTTTTAGTTTATAACAAATTTATTTAATTAAAATAGTTACCATTATTATCTATACATTGCTGCCATCTAATAGGAAAGTCATTTATGCCTTTGCGATAGAACTCTGAGGATCTAGACTGCACAAACTGCGTGAAGACATCACGAAAAAAATGGTAGTTCGTTGAAGCAAGGTCTGGCGAATACGGAGGATGACGAATGGTTTCTAACTGCAGTTTCGGAAGGGTTAAAACGGTTTCTCATGCTGTATGAGGTCTCGCGTTGTCATGGAGCAATAATGGTGAAGATCGATTCATGAGTCGGGGCTGTTTTACTGCTAGTTTTGCCGCTAGTTTTGCCAATAATAAAGAATTCACTTTTCATCACATGTCACAATTCGATCCAATATTCCTTCATTTCTGTACCGATACAACAAGGCAACACAAGTTACAACACGCGTTTCTTTCTGCAGATCAGTCAAATCATGAATTTTTCATATGTTTTTATTGTATTGATTTGACGCAAATGAGTCAATATTGTGGGTAAGGTAACGTTAAACCATGCCGCTAATTCCTGGATAGTTTAAATAGGATCGGCTTCCACCATCTCTCTTATTTCATCGTTATTCGCCTGTGTGGTGGTCTTCCTCGTGCTCGTTCTTCAAGTTTCTATCACGAATAGCATTTGAACCATAATCGCAAGGTACGTTCATTAGCAGACCCCTCATCAAACGCAACATTGATATTGCGGGCTGTTTCTGCAGCGTTACTTCCGCGCCGGAACTCGTATTCAAAACTCACTCGAATTTTCGCAGTATCAATCTTTCTTGTCCAAGTTGAATAACAAAAACAATTGAAAGTCGATATTATGTTTCACATTTTTTAAAAAAAGAACATTATAGAAACCATATGAAAAAAGTTTCATTCAGACTCCGTTCTGTTTGCTCATTACACACAGCCATAGCATTTAAATATTTCAAAAGAAGAACACAGCCACTAATGGCCGTATACTTCTCACTTATATGCCTTGCTTCACTAGGATAAGGTTGCTTTTTCACTGTCTATGGGTATAGAAAGACTAGTATATATAAAAAGTAAAATGATTTTTATCTTTAAGTTTTCCGCTTAATGCATTCCCTTATTCCAAATATTTTTGTTTTTTTTCTTCTTAAATTCTCCCTATATTTTAGGGAAGGCAAAGGGTCTAGCCCATACAGCCATGTCTTTGGTGTATATTTTATCTGTAGTCTTATGAAATAATGAGTGGGTGAAATATATGAATGAAATGAATTTTATGTTAAAATATGGGTGTCACACATTTTAATGCATCTAGGGAGTGCTTGGAGCGAATTTAATGGTAACAGACTTTATGATGGTGCCTGATGAGGTGAACAAAACCACTTTTTAAAGTAGTCTTCACCACAACATCAAATACGTCACAAGACTTATTTTCAATGATTCTGCATAATTGCACATCAACGCGGATGCTTGTGCATCAAAATAACACCACTTTCACTGCACAAAATCCACATTACTACAATAACATCCATAATACTGAAAATACTGCAAAAAATCAACTTTGAAACAATTTTTTAATTTAATTATTGAAAGTAATATCTGACTGACACAATTGAACATACACATACACATATACATTAAATTGAGGTAGTTCAACAAAAATATTTCAGGAGCCTTTTCCCCGCCCAAGGCAGTCGAAAGCCCGGAATGGAGTATAAACAACTATGCAATATAAAACCGAGACCAGACAGCGCTTTTCAAAACAAAACTCCCCGCTGTTTATTCTACGTCATCTGAAATTTCTCTCTCTTAATTGTTAAAAAAAATGTAGGTTCAAGTTATTTATAGATTTTTGTTGAATAAGCTCTATCTATTTTAGGAAGAGTTGAGAGTTGAGTTTGTTTAGTGCCTTTTCATTTTGTTGTATTTTTCTTTCAATTTGTATGAGTTGGAAATGTTTTTGTGAGAAAGATAATTTATTTTAAGATGTTGTTCTATTGTTCTTTATCTAAACTAACTAATAAATTTTCTTTAAATTTTTATTCTATTCTAGTTGATGGTAAATAAATGCTCGCTTCCTTTGCTTTGTGACTCAAGATAAATGGCCGAAATGAGTCGTATTAAACATCTAATTATACATACACAAAACTGTAATATTAGAATACCTACATAATTATTTGTTTATTCGTCACGCTAACTACAGTACATATGCGAAACTAGAATGCAACCAAACTAGAATGCACTAAAAAAGAAAGTATGAGAAATTTCAAAAACTATACACTGCGAGCGATCTTTAAGATGTATGAAAATCCAATAAGGTGATTTTAGTGCAGCTTTATTTTAGCATAAAGTCCCTACGACCCGTTCATCTCGGCTTCAATGGATTGTCGCCCAATCGAATATAAAACATAATATCTGATAGCGGTAGCTCTTCGTGTATGCACCCTAAGCACTGTCTAGTGAGCACATGGCTTTAGTATTTTTGTTTTAGTCAGTTTTATAACCGACGCCGTGTCGCGTGCAATATTACTAAAGTTTCAAACATTGTTTTGCAACATCCAGCACCTGGCTCGTATTGGGGTAGTTTCTCAAAGGGCAGATAATTCAAAAAGTTTACTGAACCAATTTTTGTTACATCCTACTTAAGTATGCATCGACACTTTGTTTAGATTATACCGAAAAGTTGTTTTTTCTTTTTCATGTTTTGTATTTACGAAGGGATTTGCTAGGGAGTCTCGATTCAAACTCATCTTCTAAACCATGATCAATTCTATCCGGATTTAGAATATTATGACTATTTTGTTGCCCCTTTTTATGCCAGACAGGGAAACTCTTGGCCTTCATCTCACCTGATGGTAAGTGACGATAAGGGCCAAAAATAGAATCAAGCTTCATCTGGGACCCTTAACTGCAGAGGGACTAGCTATCTTATCACAAATTGTCCGAACACAATAATGCCGAACACATCATTATTCTGATAAGATAGTGGCAACTAGCCAGGCGGACTTTAAAAAAGTCTTACCACCAACCGTTTTGGTGAAATAATCTGGATTTACAATGAAACCAGCTTACAGCAGAAATTTTAATAACAGATATAATAACGATATAATGAGATACAATAACGGATATAAGATTTAGGTACTTTCTAGTAATGTATACGATACAGTGAAAACCCATTCGGTCAATACCACTTTAGACTGCAAAAATCAGATGCCCTTAGATAAAAACAGTTTTGACTAATTTGCTACAGTCAAAACTTTTATATAATATTTACTTGTTAAATCAATATTAGGTAATTTTGAACGAAGGATTTCAAGTGTTGGTTACTGCTCCAACCTAAACTTACCACTATTATTAATAGCTTATATTATTTATAGCATAATAGTACATAGAAATACCCCAATGTCAAAACATTGGTAGTTGCCACCGTACTAAAATTCACACAGCCAAAATTACGTTTTCATAGTGACATCTCAGCGAAACAGCCAATGTCATACCAACACGCTAAGACTTTAATTAACAGAATAAACTCTTACAGAGGTTTACGGGTCCTCTTACCAGAGAATAAAAGTGTTGGTCCGAGTTTTTACTATTTGTCACTACAGGTATTTACTTTTCAGATTAGAATACCGGGAGCGTGTTTGAACTACGAGAAAGATTTTTTCTATGGCAATATTATAATTTTTTTTATCGATTTCAGAAGATCGATAGCATGCCTTGCATGTGTATAGTCTATGCTTTGCGCACTCAGTCTGCGATTGTGTTAACTAAGTATTGTTCGCTACGGCTGGTCATTGGATGGGTGACCAAAAATATAATATCTCGACACACTCTCCACAATGTTTCGGAAGGCACGTAAGCCGTTCATCCCGGTTGCACTTCAGTCGTTAATCCCGATCCCGATCTTATTTTCCCTATATTATTCCATCCATAGGGAAGATCTGTATCAGTCAGCAGTGGGGACATGAAAATACTGGTGATGTTGAATTTTATCTTTTTTATGGCAGAGCAGAATACAATTATTTTCTCTCGTGACACAAGGCGACTAAGTGGTAAAACGGTGATGTCTAGTGTTAATTGTTCGTCCCCTTTCCGAATCGTAGCGCTCTGCGAGAGGACACGACAGTGGGTCTCCCCCGGGAGATGCCTGCCGTAGAGAAACCCTGTCAGGGCGTGCTCGACTGTAAGGCTCGAGGAAGAAGACTTCTCGGTCCTCAGCTTAGGTCCTTCAAAAAAAGGAAACTTGACAATGATCTAGTTTAATTTTAATTACATTTGAAAATTACATTGTAATATTAATCATCACCATTTGCCTAGCCTTTTCCCAAGGTTTCTAGGAACCGCGAATCTCAGATTTCAGTCAGCCATCAAAAATCATCAACTCCCTTGTCATTTATCCACCTATTTCTACTAGATTCGTGCTATTTCTGCAACTTCTACTCCTACGAATCTCCTAATTTCTAATTCGGTTTAGTGATTAAGATTGGTGATCCTCTCAGCATCACCCTTCCTATTTCCTTTAAGTGGCCTTGAGCCTCGGCCTATTTTTTATGCCATTGCTAACATTATACACCAGTCAATGTGGATCTAACTGATGTCAACAACAATCGTAGCTTCGTGAATAGAAAATGCGCCCGTGAACCACTTCCTTTGACTATTCGCTTGGTCCTGAATAATTTACTGCTTTAATCAACAGTGTAATAGTGAAACTTCAACCAGTTTTCGAATGTGCTAGCATTCTGATGAAGGAGCATACATTTTAATTTGCATTGGTTTATCACGCCTTTGGATGTATTACGTTGCTTGTGTCACAATGTCAATTGTGTTTAACAGACGACGATGTGTTAACATTATGGCAATTCCTATTTTCTCCACTGCTTGGGAACCGACCTTCCCTATAGATAGATGGAATATCTAATAGATAGATGGAAGAATATGTGTTATAAATGATGCAACGGCCATAAGCCCATAACCCACCACGTTAACGCTGTTTTTGTATTAATTATCATATTTTGTAATAAGTCAATAATAATTTTTGTGTTGGCTTGGGATCGCTTGAGATAGAGGGTTGAGGGGAAGGCCTTTGCCCAGCAGTGGGATCTATTAGGCTAATAAAAATAATATTAAAAAATAATTTTTGATAAAACTTATTTTTGATAATTTGAAACTTAGCTTATTTATTTAATTTTAAATGTTTTTATTTCACAAAGTACATATTCGATCGGTATTAACTGTTAGAATTATTGTTTTACAAAAATGTCCGGTTACATTTTTTGAGATCGACGGTAATACCGCTACAAGTGATAATGTATTATAAATATATCCTTCGCTTGATTAGGCAAACGAATTTATTGCCAATTCCTTTTGAAATGTGCTGGTAACTTCTCACTTAATGGCAATAATTTTATTCTAAATATGTTTTAGAATGTATTTTCCCTTAAAGTAGCTAAAGAGGGTTGGCGTTTATGGCGTAATGTAATTAGAGGGGAACCAATGACATTTCCCTGGGCCCCGCGGAGACTTTGTGAGTCGTGTTTTCGGTAACAATAGATCACTTAGCGTAAGATAGCTATTTTCGTCTTACAGCGTATAATTTCACCTTTGAGGTGAAATTGGTATTTTGTGACGTGAATTTGGGATTGGATTTTCACTTTTAAAGCGGACGTATTTTCGGTTCAAAGGGCGGGTTTCTACGGATGTATTTTAATTTTAAAACTGAATGCTGACATAGCGCGCTCGGCCTGCGATTGCGTAAACTAAACAATGTCGCTAAGGCCGATCATTGGATGGGTGACCAAAAATTGATTATCTCGAGTTCCTCCGTGCTTCGGAAGGCACATTAAGCCGTTGGTCCCGGCTGCAGTCGTTAATACCCGCCAACCCGCACTGGGCCAGCGTGGTGGGTTATGGCCTAATCCCCCTTTTTTTTTTTTTTTTTTTTTTTAACGGAGGGACTGCGTTCGGCACCATATCAGCCGCTAGCTAGGCGGCTGACGTGTGTGGGGCTCGCCCGACTCTTTCGAGTCGGGAATACCCACTAAACCACTCCGGTGTTCCCCTAGCCCTTCAAGCGGGGAGAGTCTGGGATCCGCCGTGAGGCAATTCACCAGTCTCTCCCCAGGGCCTCCCGGCTTACGCCGGGGTCAGCGCCAGCGGAGGGGATGTCCGGAACACTGGACATCCCCCCAGACGGGGTGACCTGTGCAATGCACACACGGGGGGCTTAGACCCATGTGTGCAGGCCACACTTGTCGGACCTAAGGAGGACGAACGTGAGCTCGCCTCCTTCGGCCCGTCCGCCTGCGCCGGAGGGGAGCGGCAAGAGCATCATCTTCCCGCTCCCTCTCCGCTGCCTCCTTCTGCGACATGACAGCTTCGCAGAAGGAGGCGGCAGCCTCCCAGATTCTCTCGCTCTCAACCATGGAACGAACCATGGTTGGGAGCGAGAGAAAGCCACCGCCAAGCGCCGCACGAAATTCGCGGCGCTCGAGTCGCCAGGCCGGGCACACGGAGAGCGTGTGCTCGGCCGTATCGTCAGGAGCGTCACAGTGATGACACCGTGACGACTCCTCTCGACGGGCGACCTTGTGCAGGTAGTGACCGAAGCACCCATGTCCGGTCAAAACCTGCACAAGGCGGTAGGTGAGGCTGCCGTGATGGCCTAATCCCCCTATATTCTTCCCTTCATAGGGAAGGCCCGAGCCCCAGCAGTGGGGAAAATAATGGGCTGGTGATGATGATGATGATGGTGCTGACATACGGTACTAAAGTCATTACGCTCTCTGCTGTTTGTTATAATGTCGGGTCCCGTCTCCGGGACCCGACATTATAACAAGACAATATATATAACAAGACCCCCCTAGACGGGGGGGTCCACATAATGGGGGGTCTCAAAATATCACTTCCACAGACGAGACGTTAAGCTTCATTAAAAACTGCGAAGATATATTTAAATTAAGGCACCAATAGAGATAAGAGTCGTTGTCGGTGAGCAGAGGTGAATAACACCCAGGTTTCGCCAATTGTATTAGGTTTTTATGTAATAGTTTCATGTCTTCGATGCTGGCCTGGGAGCGAACAAATAACGTAGAATAGGCCAGCCCCGACTCACCCATGGGTGTCGTAAAAATCGACTAAGGGAGATTGCCCAGTGTAGGCCAATAAGCACCAAACCACCAACAACAGCATACCCAAAGAGGGTTAGCGTGAGGCAGGCGTCCGGCTGTAAAGCCTAAGCCAAAACTTTGAGCAGTATGGATTGGAATGTTGTCATTCCAATCACTCTCTCCGTTCATCGGTCTCTCGACATGGTCCGTTCCGTCTCTTTTCTACACATTCATTCATCACGAGCACCTTTACGGTCTGATGGATGATATGAGTCAAAAGGGAGTGGATGGCTTGATGACGTCTGACCGATATGAATGGAAGAGGAAACATACTGCGCCGACCCCAGATAGACTGGGAACAGGGCAGGGAGAAGAAGTTAGATGTCATGTAATAGGGGGCGAGAGAACCGGATATATACCAGATAGATCTGGTATATATCCGGTTTAGGGGATATTCCATTATTAAATGCAGAGGTCTTTACCCCTAGTCGCCTAGTACGACAATTGTAATCTGCTCCACCGTCACAACAAAACAACAATGTCATAATTATTTATCATTTTGTTTGTTCCAACTTTATACTTGTTTTGGAGACAAACAAAATTATCGACGCTCCAATAATAGATCCCTTGGTAAGGAAACTTTCTGTTTTCATAGAATCTGTCACGACTTAGAGCAAATAATACGTCCGATTTTTCATCGGGCTCCGAAAGAGGTTTTTACCATACAAACCATAGTAAATGGCTGTGCAAAGGGAAAACATAATAATTATTATAAAAGTCTACAAGAGCCCTTATCAGACCATCAATAATGTTCCTTTCTTATAAATAGGTATTGATCGTGAATATTTTTTGTTTTGATATGAAAAGCTATACACATAGACAATATTAAGGGAACGCAAAACAATGAAAAAATCGTGACAATCGGCGTTAATTTGTCAAAGTGTGTGGAGATATTGCAAGCAATATTGTAATCAAAGGTACCTATACAAACATTAATGACTAAAAAAACAATAGCAAATAAATTCAGCACCATTATATTTTTTTTGGTTCTGAAATTAATGAAAATGTTGAACGTTTCCTGCCTTCAGAATTCAAGGCATATATGACAAATCACCTCTTAAATATACCTACTACCAATGATATTATAAAAGATAATATCATTGCCTACTACATATTATCATAGTTGTTTTATGTGGGCTGACATGGGTCGTTTTATCGTTGCGATAACACGACGCTGGGGCTCAAACTTATTTTATAATTTAAGCCCTCATCTGGAAATACCCTACAAACAGTTTTGGCTGATTAAAATTGATCAAAGGAATCTTAACATTGGCTCACGTAGGCACGCATAGATAGCTTTAAATATTTGAGACACATGGACATTGATGGTCATTTTAAATAGAGGTTTGTTTTTGTTTATGATTTATTATAAAAGGAACAGTAGGTATTTAAAATATTGCTTGGGATTTCTAAAGTATGGAAATAATTTGAAATTGGTTCCATGATGTGTGCCCATTGTGATTCGAAGAGAAAGTATAGTGCTCTGACAATTTAGATGACCTGGGAACAGGGAAAGAAGATGCTAATTATATGCATGACAGATATAATATATATGTGATATGCACACTGTTAGTGTTGTGGGGTATTTTGTGTAAATTTTATAAAAAAAATTAACGCCAATTTTTTATGCAAAATAAAATTAAATATCTAAGTTATTTTTATAATGCAATGGTAGACTTACTTCGATCTTCAGATTACACAATATTAATCAATATAAAACAAAATATTTTGATACTGCACTTTATTATTTAATAAAAAACCTTTTGAATTAGGATATTTTCATCTCCTCGTCGAAGAAACTAAGTAGAATAGTTTTGTTCATTTTTAATGCGCCAGGAAATGTATCCAAGAAACTTTAAAGGTTGCGATTTGAAACAAGTTCATAATTAAACTATAACAAGATTATTGATACATTGCCTTGCGCAATATTGGAAGCAGCCTATGTGTCAAAACGTCCAGCTTGATGGACACGACTAATGTGCCCGGGAAATTGTATAATGGACCATCGGGAACGTGATAGGCACTTTCGGAGCCATCACTTTTTATTGGCGACTTGACCGATGACTTTTACACGTTTCCCCTGACTTTTAGTCAACCATGCATCTATCCATTCATTGCCCGATTCGACCTGATTATGTCCTTTTGTCCGTAGACTTCGCGATGTGGACGGGCAGGCAACAGCAGGAAATATTTTAGAGACAATAATATTGCTGCTGTATTCTAAAATTTAGACTTATGAAAACATATTTTAGGTTGAGTGGTTGTGCTGGGTCGCTGTCGATGTCCATTTGTTTGTAGATATTTTGATTTCGCAAGGTACGTTATACTGTTTTCTCCTAGAGGTTCAAAAGAAAAAGAGTTCAGAAATTTTCGAATAATTATTTTCCTCATGTGAGAATCAAACTCACGCTTTCCGCATTTCAGGCGGCTGTCTATACTACTCGGTCAACCAGGACGTTAGTTAACTTAGCGAAATTTATATAACCAACTTCACTTTGAGCCGTGTGGTGACGGCAGAGTAGAATACAATTGTCACCACCCCAAATCTCTCCCGTGGGTGTCGTACAAGGCGACTAAGGATAAATCAATGATGAGGAATGGGCAGCAGCGTTCCTCTAATACCACCTAGCAATAGCATTGTACTGCGACTTTTGTGCCCGATATATGGCAATAGGTTCGCCACCTATTACATGGGACCTAACATAATTGGCGAAACGTGGGTGCTCGTTCACCTCTGCCTGCCCCTTCGGGGATATAGGCGTGATTTATGTATGTATGTATGTAACTTCACTTTGAAAATCAAGTATTTTTTTCTTTAATTTATATAGGCAATGTTCAAATAAAAATCAAATCAATTACTATTGTTAATTTTTATTTAGAAGATTTTTATTATATTTAGTCCCCTGCAGATGGGGGCTTAAAATTACGTTAAAGGTACCATAACATAATGAAGTCTTTAACTCAGCACCCACATGGCAATGAGTAATTGAAGAGGGTTATCTTATCATAGTAACCCTCTCACAGACTTCCAACGTTTCACGAGTCAGAACACACTACCGGTACCTACAAAACCACACCCCTAACGATGTTATAGTTGTACTAATCCGTGAAGCGTAGCTGTATGTACGCAAATCTATGCCAAGGCTGAGGCGACATCGTATAAGTGGTTAGTACTAGGAGGCGTGCACGGAGTAATTCATTATTGTACCCAGCAATGGTTTAGATTGAGTCCCGTCGTATCAGTTTTTTAATCTTTGTCAGGCTGAATCAACTTTGTTCGTAGCGTGAGAAAAAATATCCCATTTCATTACGAATTTGCTCCTTGAGCACTAAACAATGATAATTTGAAATACTCTTCATTTCCTGTAAGCATTTTTCTTTATTCAAGCTTTGGGAGAAGTTAGGTCTAGAGTACCTAGTGCTACAGCAAGACAAAAATCTTAAAATAGGTCACTTCTGTTCTAAAACAAGTCATTTGGACGACTTCTTAATATTATATCGTAAGACGTAGTAAGAAAATGGGCTTAGCTTTTCGAGGTCAAGTTTCATTTACTACCAATGGCCTCTACCTATAGTTGCAAGAGTATTGTAGCAGTTATTTTATTTATGGTCTGAAGTATATTTAAGTATTAAGTATGTTTAGTGATCTGTAATTTATTCATCGTACTTCGCACTAAATAAATTATTATTATACATATACAGCACATCATTTGCCTGCTCTGCTTCATGGTTATCTGGGTCGGCGTAATTAGTCTATATTAAATATTTCCATGCATTCAGGTATATACTTCGATACATTTCGGCCAGCTGCCATTAAATCATGTACTCCATTGTTATTCGTGTAATCTTTCACACAACGGCCAGTCGCATTAAAACTCTGCTTGAATGCTTGTCATTTCTTTTTTCATTACATACCCATTCTAGGACAATCGCCTTCATTTCAGCTTTTCTGTCACGGGTGCTTTTCATGTTATTACACACAGCACTAAATAATAATGTTATTGCTCGGCAACAGTAAATAGTCTTACGGAGCTAAAATTGCTTGGTAAAGAGACAGAATTTTGCTATAGCCAGTGAGAAACTCTCAAGAAGTTTAGCTAGCGTGTCTGAGTGTCGAAAACCTAACAGCTTGAATCGATTCTGGCAGTCTGAGCAGCTTTGTTCAAGAACGCAACAAGAACGCTTTGTTCGGTCCCATGCCGAGCGAACTTTCATATTAGCTTAGAGTTTTGATATTTGATTTCACTAGAATCTGCTTTAGACTGCATACTAAAATAGAGGCGAGGGTTCTTTTGCTGCATGCATTGGTATTTCATGTCGTTGATATGTCTATCTTTATCGCTAAATATTTTAAATTTACAAAAAACCACAGCACTTTCAGTCAATGAGTTACGAAAAGAAAGAAGCATAATTATAAACAGATGATACCGCCCTTTCAATGGTTTTTTCATTTTAAAATTATGATTCAAGTAGCAAGAGTTGTATAAATAGGCAATAAATTAATAAAACAAAAGACGAAAGTATGGGATGGGGATAGTAATGATAGAATGTGAATGGGCGTGTGTGTGTGTTTGCCTGGGAAAAGCAGGGCATATTGAGCAGGTTTTAGGCCAAAGAGATACCCAGAACGAAAGGAACGGCGAAGAAACGATGGGTAGATTGTGTGAAGGATTTTTTTTAATAATGCACGCACACTTTACCTCTCCCCGTGCCGCTGTAAAGTGATCCTAACGCCGAGACAAAATCAATATGCCAACACCAAAATACCTGCGAGTTAAATCCATTAAGTTGTTTTATTTTAAACGTATAGTGCTCATGCAAATAAAGATAAGACGAGAATAAGAGATTATATGCGAAAGAATGAAGTAAATATTGAATGCATGGCAGAAAAGAAAGGAATAAAGAAACGGTCAAAAAATGGAATTGTGGGGAAAGAAAATATTTGTAAGGTTTGTCAATTAATATTTTCTATATGACTTATGCTTTGCTGCCAGTATTTAAACTATTTCAGTCAGTAGGCAGCGTTAATCACAATGGCGATAATTAGTGAGAAATTGATAAATTTTCAATAACATATTTATGCCCCAGTTATCACTCCTGTTCTATTTCACGGTAAAGTTGAACGTCGGGTGGTCATCGATTATTTTATTTGTAGTAATACGACTCAGTGAGGTCACGCTTCAGACGAAAGTAGCAAAATATGTTTAGCTTACATACGGTTACTTTATATTAGTCATAAGTTACGTAAGCGTATCCTAGAAACTATCACAAGATACTCTGAAGTATGGAATTTAGCACTGGTTTTATTCTATTCAGAACATGCCAATACTCACCTTCGCCTCTACAAGTTCTCTCTCTTTCTCTCTATCTGCCTAGTCATGTAGTATTAATTAAAAGTTAGAATATTCTAATATTTCTTACTCTTGAGGATTTCTTCTACTCTTAAGAATAGCCAAAAACAAAATTTGTCATGGTTATTTTTTTAAAACAGTATTAATCAGAATATTTGATATTATTAAATTGATTTCTGATAGTTTTGGTCAAATAAAACGATGGTGTTCCATTAGCTCAATAAATGGAACTCGAATGATTGATTATAGAGACATTAATGCATATATGCTCTCTAACATTATGTTCTCGTTTACCAAACGCTAACTGCGATTGAAGGATGATAAATATAATTCAAATAAAAAATACGGCTCAGTTTTTGTTACTCGTGTTTCATTGTTTCATTATTTGTTATTCAGTAGGTATATGAAATGAATCCCGATTTCCATATTTCGCATGAAATAAACGCAATATTTGCTAAAGAATCCTTTTTGTTTCGTTTATATTTTAATAAATATTGAAAAAATATTACAAGAAAATTAGGAAAAATTGTCTCTCCTACGTAATGTAATATAAAGTTATATATATTACGTATGAGAGACAATTTATCCAAATTTTTCAGGAATTTTTTTCTTACAATTATCACCGCTACGCTATGCTACAAGCAAAAGTGTTTACGGTAATAAAGCTCTCGTGATTTTGCATTCCACGTAAGATTTGAATCCGAGACAATCTTCCCGAAGAATAGAAAGCTATATGCAATTCTCTAAACTCAAGGGAGCTGCGGTTGTATTTTCTCTTAGTATTGGCAGAGTGAATTTACATTTTCAGTCCTCTGTAATGCCAACCTGGACAGGAACGTAATATACCTATCGATTGCGAAATATGTTGTAGTTTCCTGAATATTCAAACCATCAAAAATAATGTAGTTAATAACCAAAGTAGTCTAGTTAGACCAAAATGGATCCGTTATAATCGTTTCCTTTTTTAATACACGATTGTTACGTCAACGTTAGCTGAATCAAGGTCCTGTTTATTACCACTCACACACACTAAGCACACATCACATTTTTCATGTATCGTTTTGAAGTACAGTGAAAAGCAAGTCATAATAGACGAAACTATTAAATATTTGGTGTTAATAAAAATTTGGCCTTAACATGGTTTGTTTTACACATTAGTCAAACTTATGTAACCTGACGTGCTGTTGATTGTTTGACAATTTATTTTTAATTTTCACTTTGAAAGCGAATTATGTCCTAATGGATTTATAAGCCCCATTATACCTTATTACGACAATTACTCTAACAGTGATTATTACAAAATAAAATCTATGCTTACAATGTTACAAGCCATATTCGATCGTTACAATAGCGAAACAAACAATTGCGAGAAAGGAACAACGATCTGTGGCTTTCGCGTTGTATCACACAGTCCGTACCGTTTCCTATTTATTAAACAGCATTCTTAGAAAAAGCTGACGCAGCCGAATCTACATAGCAAAAAGGGGTTGGTCGGAGACGTGTTTCCTGGCTTGTGTGAATGTGAATACGTCGCTGAATTATTTAAAGCTGTACTTTGTGTTGCGCGAGTCGCACCCAACCCAACTGGGAGCAGTTGCATAGCGATTCTCTCAATACTTGATACGACATCTGTTTTGAATTCTTATTAATTTATCTGTGTATCTATCCCTTATTAATATCGCCGTGTGGTGATGGCAGAGTAGAATACAATTGTCACCACCCCAAATCTCTCCCGTGGGTGTCGTACAAGGCGACTAAGGATAAATCACTGATGAGGAATCAGCAGCAGCGTTCCTCTTATACCACCTAGCAATGTACTGCGACTTTTGTACCCGATAAATGGCAATAGAAACATGGGTGCTAGTTCACCTCTGCCTACCCCATAGGCGTGATTTATGAACGTTTGTATGTTATATAGTAAGCGTAATGTGGGGTGTTTATACACCTCTGTCTACTATGATAAATAATAAATAAGCGTGATTTAACTTTTTATGTTATTGGCAAAGAACCGAAATATTGATTTCCGAAAACCACGCAAGGTGTATTTCTTAGCTAGTCTTTTTATAAATACATTTTTTTAAATAACTTTGTGATATTTATAAAAAGTTAATTAGAAAAACCGTCGTCCGGACTGCTGCTCATGTTTAGGACCATTCTGTTTCATTTGATGGCGTTCGTTCCCGCCTTTTCCTGCTTTTTGTTCATTCTCCCAGGCCAATTACGTAACACGTCCTCTCAAGGGATGAACGTTGCCGCAAATTACGACGCACGTATTTTGCACCACCTCAAGCACTGTATTTTGATACCGAAATGTTTTTCATTGGTACTTTCTTTTGTTTCGGCGATAGTTTCACTTGTTTTTATTCATACTGTTATTGTAGTAATAAAGTAAACTATTTACACAGTAAACTATTACCGGTTTTCATAGTCATCTTGTATTTTTTTACATTATTCTTTATTCATTATTAAGTGTAATATTGTTTCATTACAATTCGACAGACGTGTCAAAGCCAAAATGGCGGTCGACACCGTGGTGGTTAAAGGTTTATAGGAATTTTCCTAACATAAACTAAGATAATAATATACCTTAAATATATGACCAATGCTGGAAAAAGCAACAAACATTATGTTTTCGGTATCAAGTTCTATCAATTACAACACTGCAATATTTTGAAGATTTTAATTGCATTCAACATGGACACACCATGTTGAATGCAATTAAATTCATTGTAGAATTTATTATTCGGTACTAAATCTCGACACTCAAGTTTATCTTTGTGGCAGCCCTATTAATTTGGCCAATCATAGTTATTAAATTACTATAAAAAGAGAATTACACGCAAAATGATTTAAAATTGACAACAGCAGATTTTATTTTTATTTTCAATTCATCTACACCACTTATTCTGAACCACATCTACCCAATCGTAGATCATTCCAAGTAACCTTACATTACATAAAATCCGAATTGTTTTTCCTTAGTCCTTAGTTTAGAGCAATAATGCCGGGAAAAAGACTTAGTGCGAAGTTTGGTACAACAGTACCTACAATTGGAGTTATAAATATCTCCCTCTTAGGGGACCCAGTCCAATTGGAGTTATAAATATGGGTGCTAAGTTTTCAATGGCAACGTAGCACGCAACATACAAGCGAGATTGTTGTGACAACGCATTTGAAAAACATGAGATAAAATATTTACCAAAATATTTACCCCCATCTCGTCCGTACGTCGTACAAGGCGACTAAGGGTAAAGACAGCAATGAGTAATGGGCAGCAGCATTCCTCTTGTACCATCTAGCAATATACTGCGATTTATGTGCCCGATAGATGGCAATAGGCTCGCCACCTATTACATGGGACCTAGCTAAATTGGTGAAAAGTGGGTGTTAATTCACCTCTGCCTACCAATAGGGGATGTAGGCGTGATTTATGTATGAGATAAAATATTTCCAGACTGAATTGCCTACGTTAAAGCCCCTGTGGCCGTACCATGAAGTATTAATACGATCCAAACGCGGGTGACAAAACGGGACGCCGCTCTACTCTGCTTATAACGTTGTCTCACTTTAACAAAGGGAATTGAGTCGCGTTTAGAGTTGGTGGCAAGGCCCCTGATGTGACCGGCCCCACTAAGGGGACCGACTCGTGCAACTAGAGCACATCTAGCTTCTAGGAGTTAGCGAAGCGTCTCTTCCGATACCTTAGGGAGAGATCTTTCAACGTAGCCTATTATGGGTATAGTATAGCATTGAAGTGGGTTTTATATTAGTCGGTAGTGTTATAAATGGTATTTTATATGGAACCTTATTTAATATTTGGACAGTAGTTTGTATTTTATTAGAACTGAGTGTGACATGTTTTTGTCAACATTCTTTCATCTTGTTCTTTTGATAAAATTATACGTCTTGAATCTTTACGCATATTTCTACTTATTTGTTAAAATTTGGACTATTTACAACTTACATAATACATTTGTTTCTCACGCTGCTATGCTGGGCCCATAACCTGTTGTTGTTTGTTATGTATTGCGTGGTAAAGATTGTAAATAATAGAAAATTATACGTCTATATATTTTACTTACATATTTCTACTTATTTCTATTATTTACCATCTTTACCACGCAATACATAATAAACAACAGCCGGTAGGAACCCGACGTCCCGACATAACCTCTTTTTCGGCGTCCAGAGTAGACATGTGTAGTTCCGGACCGTAATAGTTCCAGGAACTATGTCCGGCACTGGAACGACATCGGTCCTCTCCGAAGCGTCTTACTAAGCAGGTTCACAGTTCCTCGCATGTCCATGTCCATGTCCAAAGCGAACCGAGGCATGCCGAGGACCGACGACGGTCGGAAAACTCCGGAACGAGCGGCGCCGGCAGTTCCGAGTCCGAGCCGAGCACCTTCCGAGCATTCCCGATTTTATCCCAGCGGGATTTATATAATAAACGAATGTAAAACTGCTTATGGATAATGTGACTTATGTTTTATGCACATTTAATGAAATTAGAATTCTTGTTTTGAACTCTTGACCTTATCACGTGCTTACTGCAATTCTCTGAGCGAGTTCTTGGAATTTTTATTTAGCACGCTACCCAAAATAATAACATTAATAAGATTATATAAATAAAGTATGAATATTTTTTTTAAAATAAAATACTTTAATAATAACTACTATTAATTATCATCATCAAAAATATAAAAAAATAATAGCTATGAGTTTGTCTCACTAACTGCCGCACTCAGAGACGTCAATTAACTTTAATGAGTACTTAAAGTCAAAATAATTTATTTAAATCTAGACCTTAGACCCAGCAAGAACAGCGACTAGTTTTGAATTGTAATTTTTCGACATTAAGCACTAATTGTCGTTATCTGACGTTTCTGAGTGCGGCAGTAAAACTCGAGAATGGCTGGGCCGATTTAGCTGATTTTGATTTTGAAATTATGGTGTCGGGCCAGACAAATAAAGAAGTAAATGTGATAAAATATGGAAAAATTGCGAGGGAAATAGTAAAAACAACACATTCATTTTCCCATTTAACCTGCTTTCCTGTCACACATTTGACGTAACCTACGCTACGGGGTAATTTATATGGCATAATAATGTACATAACAACTGACCCGGCAGGTCAGCTAGTTATTAATATTAGTATTTGGTTGACAGTCCTAAGCCTAATAGGTATTAAGCTAAATCAATTGATAACAAAACAGAAATATTTATTTGTCATACAGTCTAATCCAAATAACTGTTTAGATTATAACTGCACGTAGATAAGCAATAATGTGTCAAGCCATATGAATATCAATTTGAGAAAATGGCGCCCATAGATTCTAAACATGATTTAATTTGCTATTTTATTAAAAATTGTTTTTATCTTTTTGTTAAAGAAAGTGTTTTAAGTCAGTTAGAATTAGAACACTTTTGAAAATTGTAGAATAAAATAATGATGCTTTATCAATCTATGTCGAAATCTCGGAATATGGGTTTTTGTGGGTTGACACATTATTGCTTATCACCGTCCATCTGGAACTAAGACCGCCTATGCCCAACCAAAGGACCTACATTACATAGCAAGGACCTAACCAGTTCCGTTATCATGTCCGAGGACATGTTAACGGAACTAGGTCCGAAACGTTATGGAACCGTTCCATGTTCAATCCATTTCCGGACATGGTTTGAGCATGTCTAGTCCAGAGGGTTTTTAAATTTTTTTAAGCCTGAAGATGATGAGTGTAGCAGTGGCGTGGCGTGAAAAAACAAGTTAGGCAAGCCACAACTATATGAAGCCTCTTATGGTTTAAGCATTAACTTTTAACACCGCCTGCTAGGACACGGCTACAACTGTTCAACGCCATCTAGTGACGAAGCGGAGAACTACGTTGCCACTTTTGCGTGCTTGTGCTTTGTTTTATACAGCCAGAAAGAGAGATCATTATACAAACAAAAGCCGTGTTAATAAGGGAAGGACGATTCAACCCGGTCCGGAGCGGCTTGCAGGAGCGGCGCACGACCGCGATATTGAGTGCAGTTCACAAAAGAAATTCCGCTTTTATGGCTATTGCAATAAGATCTAAAATATTTACTTTTGACGGAACTTGTTTTCGTGGGAGTTTATTACTAATGTGTGCGTGTGTCGTAGTGTATCGATGCATAAGCGCGTAGGCTGCCGAAATGCCGGCTTGATGCCGGCTTGTAGGCAAACTTTAGGTACTATTTCGCGTTGCGTGCGCCTGACAAGACTACGCTTGTCTGTGTGCGTGCAGGCGCTGTATAGCAGGCGTCCATAACTCGATATTTAGCGAGTTAGTTGAAGGAATCTAGAGAGCGGGAGCGAATTGTATGTACCTGTGTTGCATATTGTTTCGCGCGCGTTTAACACTGTTATGATAAGATTATATTGATGGATTTTTTTTATTTGCTTATAAAATGGTATTGTACTTGAATTATGGTAATGATTTTTTTATGCTCGCTCGTTTGGTACGGCTGTTGGGAATCGGGTTATATGGACGCTCCGCCACTGGAGTGTAGTCATCATCTTCAAGCTTAAAACATTTACGGTAGAAACGATTATACCGAACCGTACAATGAAAATAAAGTATTGTCCTGTTGCGGGAATCCAAACCACGACCTCCGCTATCAGGGCAGATATCTAACATCGAGGAGTTCTATGACATTTTTCTGACATAATTTTCTTTGTAATATTTTTTTTAACATTTAGGTATATTATTTTTAAATAGAACTCAAATTATTATAGATAAAAAAAAACAATAAATTGTTTTTTTCTTCATAATTATAAGCCAACAACCACATTTCGTCAGCAGCTGCGTTAGTTCCCATGTAAACTGAATACAGCTTCCTGTATTTATATTCATATATACCAGGCACGGCAATCGTAGTTAGCACTACGTCTACTAGGTCTACTAGGGGCGTTCCTTATTAAGTTACAACCCTTGTTATATTTATACCGCCTAACTATTGCTAAAGCAAAAGCTATAGTTTATGACGTCATGCTGTCATTTCACAGCAAATGTACCTAAACTATCGGCGATAGCTTTGAACGAATGATCACCGAATGATTTTCTATGAATTTGGCACAAAATCCGTACCGCCTAAAAATTCAGGATGGCTGCTAAAGCCCTAAGCAGTGCATTGCTATATAGCTATCATCAGAAATAGAGTTAGGCGGTAGGCCCCCTAGTCGTAGCTTATTTACACGACACTGAATATTCAAATTTGGGCTTAAAGTCGTGTTCTCTTATTAGCGTGCCATTGAAATATTAGTTTGCCTTTCAGTCCACAGTTAACTTTTCCCGGTCTGCCCTACCAACTCCGATAAAACCTTTACTTGGCTAAAATAAACAACACTGACAGTTGATTAATCATTATTCAGCCTGGAGTTAGTGTGTTGCGGAAGTATAATTGGGTTAACCCAGAATGTATTTATCAACCTACCCTGGGTCGCTATAAAGTAATAGCAACGTCGGGACCTGGGACAATACAAAAACAACAAACATTAATCCGTAAATACTTAACTAAAATGTAGGCATTACTTGTATAGGTATAGTACTTAGGTACTAAGTATACCGAATGAGTACCTATTTAAATAAGAAATATTAATAAAATTGAAAATGATAGAGTAGATAGGAAGCTGATACGTCGCATGAGAGTTTTTGTCACAGTCATGTTCAAAGTTTTGAAGAAACAGTATAGGTTTTATAACTTGTGTTTTCAGAAAGCTTTTTTTTTCAAAGAATAAATTTAAACAAATTTGAACATTGCTTTCTTTCTCTTGTAAAAGAAATGGAAATATACATTGCATAGTCACCAAGAAATGATGACGTTCTTGACGTATATTGTTGTTAATTTTAAGTCATTAAAATGACATAACGGATATAATTAGGGACTGTCTAGGCACAATTTTATGATATTGGTTGATATCAATTCATATCAACAAAAACAGCTTAAGTCATTTGCTCTAAAAATGAGTAGAATCGAGGTAAGCAACATTCAACCTTTTAGCTGGCGTTATAGAAACATTTTAGGGCTACTCTGGCGAGAGCTGCTTGCGGGTAGCGGGAGGGACTCCTGAGGCCTTTGGCCGGCTCTTAATGGTCCTTAAGATACCCATAAAATGTAAAAGTGGACGGAGAAAACTGAATAACGTTTCACGCGGCAAACAAAAAAGTAAAAAACGAAGTACTTTGAGGAAGTCGCTGGTTGGAGATGAGTCAATAGAGCTTGAAAATATAAAAATAAAGCTAAGGTCTGTCAATGCTCTGTCTTAAGCTAAACAGATGTTTTATTTAAAATATTAAAAAAAAACTCACAATCTAATTGGCAATGTACTACTTTCAAGGCTAGGTGTTGCTTCTAATCCCTCAACTCAAAACTTTAATGTGTTCACTAGTACATCCTCTATGGAAAATGTAAACCAACTTATCAAAGCACGTCTTTGGTTGTGAGGCAGTAAACTTTATGGCATCGTTGTAAAGTTGGGCGTTAAAATCAGCGTTGTAAAAATAAGATATGCCAGGTATAGTAGCATCATAGGCGTTATAAAATGTGAAATTTCCCGAAACGATTTTGAGCTTTATGCTGAAGGTGTCAAGGAGCAAATCCAGCAGAGAAAGTCGATAGTTTTGAACTATACAGTTGGGTTGATTTGAATAATAGCGCCCATTGCAATAGGCGCTATAAAAGTCAAAGGAACATTGTGAATTAATATAGTCTAAAATAAAACAGTGAATTAAAATAGTGTCATTGTATTTTATACGCTTAGAAGAAAATACTAAATACTGCGTGGTAACGGCAGAGTAGAATAGAATTGTCTGTACCCCAAATCTTTCCTGTGGGTGTCGTACAAGGCGACTAAGGATAAATCTGAATATGATTAGGAATGGGCAGCAGTGTTCCTCTCATACCATCTAGGCTAGCAATGTACTGCGACTTTTGTGCCTGATAAATGGCAATAGGCTCGCCACCTATTACATGAAACGTGGGTGCTAGTTCACCTCTGCCTACCCGTTCGGGGATATAGGCGTGATTTATGTATGTATGTAGAAGAAAATACGCTACTCGTAACGTGATCTGTATAAATGTATAGAGAATGAATATATATGGAGCATAAATGTATATGGACTAAGCGATAAACAATCAGTAGCTATAGCTCAGTTGCTAACCCACATTCATAGACGAAATAATTGATTCTACTATAACATGCTACGATAGCTACGGCGACGCGTGACACGGAAACTTACCTCTATCAAAACAGAATTCTTGGTATAAAACGTTTGCTAAAGCTTTTTCAGGTTGAGTAAGCTACAGGAACCCGTGGAAATATCAACACCTGGTGTAATTTATTACAGGAGAAAAACATTATAAGTCTATAGCAGTACGAATGTATAAGAATCGCGTTTTCCGAGTTTTCTCACTTAAAACTCGTACGTTTTACACGGTCGTTTCTTTCTGACTCGACTACTCAAAGCTAGCTTCAGCGAGACTCAGAATGTGAGATAAGAGCTCGAGTTTTTTTATGCGGCCGAGTCTTTTTCTGCAGTCGAGTGTTTTTCTGCGCTTTAGTTCTTTAGTTTGATATTCCAAAGTTAGGTGATGAATTACAAATGTTGAACGGTTGCGATTGGAGTGACAATCAGTTGTTTTCGAATCAAACCACTGCTATACGGTGAACATACAAAATAAATCATGCTTTTACATTATATCCTTTGATTGATGCTTTTATTGCTTTATATAACGTATTTATTACAAAGTTTTGATAAAAAATTACCCATGTCGCTAGACAAATTGGACCTTGAAAGAATCTACTTATTTTTAAAAGGTTTTAAATAAAATTAAATATATTAAAACACGAGTTTTTAGACTCATTGTCTTTACTCGGGACTAGGCTCGTCCTAGACTTGTACACATCACTATACGGCCGTATAGTGCCTTCGATATTTAACCGGGTTTTTACCCAAGGCTGCTTGCGATTGTGGTGTTTTGATAATACATACGTTAAACTGCTTATTTGCGTTTTCTTTGTATTCCTCCACCTATAATTTTTGTCCATTTATAGACATTTGCTTATAATGGGTAGAGATACTAAGCTTTATTATACTTATTTTCGTAGATCTTTAACGTTGCATTATAGCGCTTTTTTTCTGAATATAACTAAAAAAAATGCGTCTGTATTATATCTGCCCTAAAACAATTTGTATAAACGTAACTGTTACAAAGTAAACGCACCAGGACACTCTTTATCTTTGTAATAATTTTACAATATTTATATAATGTCCAAATATGAAAAAAAAAAAAAATTAAATATATTCTGCTTTTAAATTTAAATTATAAAAATATTTATTGGATCACCTTCCCTTTTCGCTGATGATGCGGCATACTTTTGGTATCCCAACATTAGTGACCCCGATTGCATAAAAAATTCCAAATATTCACCAAGAATTTCTTATAAGTTCACCATAATCAAAATGTTCTGTTTATAATAATTTAATATGTTGTGTTGATTTTATTTTTATCGGTTAGACTAGGTTAGTAGGGTGGTCTAGTATATTCGTTGTTAATAAATATCCAAAATAATTAAGGTGCTTTAAGTACTCAACAATTGAAAAACGAAACGTAAAAGTTATACCTGGGTTAGCTGGATCATCTTAAGTTCGTATTATAGTTACATAAAAAAAAGTTTAAGAATGTTACTGGCATAATAATAAATAAAAATAATTAAATATTCAAAAGAAACTATTATTCTATATTGCGAAATATTTATTAATTAACTTAGTCTTGTTTACAAAGATTTTGGTGGTTAGAAAAATAATTTCGAGAAAATTATGATCTTGAGGCGGGAACCGGACCCGCGTCCGCTGCTATCCGGGCAGGTGCCTGACCGCTCGGCCACCCAAGACACTAATTAACTTTCGAAATTCTTCTAACCTTTACACTTCACGTTGTAAGTCTTGTTTTCATGTGTTATGGATAGCTATCGATTTTTATCTGAAACGTTGTTAGCTACACCTTTTTTCTGTGTTTACACTTAATATGTTTACTATGCGCAATATATTATAATAAAAGCTATGGATATTCTAATTAAAAGTTAGGTGCACGAACTAGACGCGGGAAAATATTTTAATTAATTTAAAACATAGAGTGCAGCATAGTGGATCGGAAACCACATGCACAAAAGACATTCCTACGTCTTATCACGTCCCCAAGACATTCCAGACGTGAGACTACTCGCAAAGGCAAAGGATTGGTAATACACAGGACTTTGTATGGGAAAATAGGGTTTTACATTTTTTAGTTACAGTTACATTTGAGATACACATATGTGTAATTGCAGTGGTAAATAAATGGAATATTTTGGGTATTCAGGACATTTTATGCCGCAAGACTGTAGTAGTGTGCAAAGATTTTGGTGGTTAGAAAAAGAATTTCGAAAAATTATGATCTTGAGGCGGGAATCGAACCCGCGTCCGCTGCTATACGGGCAGGTGCCTGACCGCTCGGCCACCCAAGACAATAAGACAAGAGTGTCTTGGGTGCAGCGGACGCGGGTCCAATTCCCGCCTCAAGATCATAATTTTTCGAAATTCTTTTTCTAACCACCAAAATCTTTGTACTAATTTTTCTAACATTTATCTAATGTTAAAATTAAAATCGAATAGTGTAGTAGTGTGTTTCTGTATCTGTTGAAAACACAAGATTTTACACTAATTGCTCGGAAAGCAAAATAATTATGCCATAAACATCTTATTCGATTTTGTTCTGTCTCATTAATGCTTTTATTTTCTGCGCTGGCGTCACTACTCGGCTCACAAGCAGTCCAGAAAAAAACATCGACAAAATTTGTGGAGACTTTTTATTAGCTTCCTATTTCATATTGTTTGTTACAATTGTGTATAATTAATAGCTGTTAGTCGTCCATTACTATAAATAAATATTTTATTTTTGTTTGTGGAAAAAAGCAGACAACGTTTATTCATTTGTGCACATTGCTCGAAACATAATTGTAATGTAGTATATCTTCTAACCACCGCATCGTCCCACTTTTTCACCCTTCGCTGAGAAATGTTTTCCATGGATTAAGGTCGACGTCAAAATATTTTTGTAGTTTAAGCAAAATGTGGTATGCAAATTACGACCTCGCATTTAAAGTGAGGCAAATTCGCGAAACAACTTTCAACTTCACGCCCCTGCCTTGTGTGTTAAGTGAGGTGGCCGCTAATGAAGTTTCGACTATAATTTTAATGCAGATTTTACATTTCGTGTGTGTCAATAAACGTTACTGTGATAATGCTCAAAAATACGGAGTAATTATGAACTTCGTGTGGGTATAAAAATGATTTATTTGACAAACAGACAAATTAGACAGAACTACCGTTTTCAGTCACCTTCGCCTATTGATATATTTGTTTGAACGCGAATAAATTACAGGTAGCACTGTTGATTTTATTGGTGAATCGTTGATCGCCAATCAAAGTCTTGTAATTAGCTAGAAAATTAAAATCAATGTAGCATTTGACACACTCGGAACAATTAGCTGCAAGCCTTGTCCTTATTATATCGCCTCTTGAATTTTCTTTCTTTTTGAATACAGAATGTTTCTAATTATTATTTGTGTTATGCCGTTTTTACACGCTTTTTTATTAAATATGCTCGTTGAGTGTTTTATGTAGAGCGAATTGGTGCTATAAAATGGACAGAAGGGGAGATTTATTCTTTTGATAAAAGGGCCGAAATCCCGGTCAAACCCGAGAAACACATTAGTATGCATTGGATCTATTCACCTAAGATCCTAGATAAATACGTTCCTAGTCACCGACGCTTAGGGTCCGTATTCCTTTCTTATTGTCAACTGGTGTCGTTTTGTAAGTAAATTGCTATATACGAACTAAAGGACATCGGTGCCTTGGCCTGATTATGTTCGGGAGCCTGTTATGCAGTAATAGTGTAAAGACTCAGTCGTGCGAGGCTTAAAAAGGACAAAATTGAAGCAGCACTGGAAGAATAATTTTGAAATATACCAGGATTTCTTGAAACAATAATAGAATTAGAAGTGATGACTATTACAATATTTGATTAAAACTATTTCAATATTTAAGTAAGACTATTACAAAATGTAACATAATTAACATCAGAGTCTAAATTTAATATTTTTATTTATAAATTTCACAAGATAATATAAATGTAAAAAAAAAACAAACAAGTAACAAAAATTCCGAATAATGCAATCTTGAATGTGGTTGCTTTCACTTCGTCACACAGATAGCTTGAATGTATGTGTCCGTATAAAATTTTTAGAAGAACATAGTTATCGGTAGGCATCACAGATTTCACTTGAAATACACTTAATTCTGATATGTTACTCTACAATATTTACTGTTGGCTATCCGATAATACAATGGTCACCACACCCAATCCTTCCCGCGGGTGTCGTACGAAGCGGCTAAGGGTAAAGACAGCGTTGAGTACTGACGAGCCTATTGCCATCAGTCGGGCACACATTACATAAGACGTAATATAATTGGCGAAACTTGCGTGTTATTTATAACCTATGCCTACTTGATAAATAGGCGTAGTTTATGTATGTATTTATAGTAATATGATAATGAAAAATAAGAGACACACCACTATCTGGTATATCGATTATAAGTGCGTATGTAGATCAGTTGGTCACGGGCCGCCTGGCCAACTTGGCAAGCGTCTGGTTTTGTTAATTATATCGATCCGTCGCATCCAATCGCCTTGTTGTAATATCTTCTGGCGTTGTAACGCTTCCTGAGTGGAGTGCGATACGTGTCCCTTCGCAAGGCTTCGGACAATATGATCGTATTAGTATGCTATTCTTTTCAGTGCTACAGTTCTCTTGTCTATCTGAAAAGTGGGCTTTGTCAGGCAAATGTTTGAGCTATGTATGTTAGACAATATCAAATTGTCAAATAAGTCCTATCAAATTGTAAACCTTCATTTGAAGATGAATGAGAAAATAAGAGAGTTGTGGTAACCTGATGTCCTGTTGACTGTACCTTAGTATACACGATGTTTATACAAGATGCCAGACTAGGGGAGACTGTCTATTTACACCTCTAATTATTGTTCTAAAATAAAAGATTTACTTAAGACCATAAAAATACATACAAACATACATACATAATTCACGCCTATATCCCCGAAGGGGTAGGCAGAGGTGAACTAACACCCACGCTTCGCCAATTATGCTAGGTCCTATGTAATAGGTGGCGAGCCTATTGCCATTTATCGGGCACAAAAGTCGCAGTTTTTTGCTAGGTGGTAGGTATAAGAGGAACACTGCCCATTCCTCATCACAGATCCTTACTCGCCTTGTACGACACCCACGGAAGAGATTTGGGGTGGTGACAATTGTATTCTACTGAAAATGCTGCTGAAAAATATGTCTTATAGGGAAAGTCGCCCCACTCTTTCATAATTTGAACTTTAATTCAATCCTAACTAAATGTTTGCCTAACTTAAACTGTATTGGTGCCTCTATTACATGGGACCTGAAATGAGCAGGCGAAACGTGGGTGTTATAACATCTCTGCCCACCCCTTATGGGAGACAGGTGATATTTATGTATGTATTTATGTTATTAATAGCATCAAAAAAGAGTTGGTGATATTGAAAATATTCAATGAAACGCATCCGCCAGAGAAATCCATTAAGTACCAAACGCCAAAAGGAAATTGCAGCCCAAATATACACTTTAGTCTCCCCAACGCTTCAGCAGATAGAGATCGGTCTGTTAATTAACTAGAAGATGTTTAATTTCCATCGGTGTGTACCTGGAGCGAAATAACTTAAAATTTCCGCCACTTTGTACCTCGGACCATTTAAGTTTGGGTAAAACTCTATAATTCTTTGTTCCTTTCCCGTTTCAAATGTCGGCGGGAACAAAACAATTCCTTGATTAACTTAAATAATGCCTCGGGGAGTTGGAGCCTTGATATTTGCCGTTTCAAATTTTTCCCATTTCACATTGCACGTCGCCGGTGGCTGTAGTCCCAGAAATAAGAAAGTAGAACTCGGCAATAAATTCGCGATGGAATCTGTGTATCGGAGTTGCAATTTCATACGTCTATGTGGATAGATAATATTTCAGAATCTTAGAGAGTTACATAAAGGAATAAAATTATCTTACTGATAGAAAGTTATGTTATTGTTATTGAATATTACAATAAAAATATTTTTTTTTTTAAGGTACAATACATACATACATAAATCACGCCTATATCCCCGAAGGGGTGGTAGGCAGAGGTGAACTAGCACTTACGTAATTTTTTTAAGTTTCAGTTTTGACTCAAATGGACATTAACTATCAACTTTTATACTATTTTGCGATTGATGCCATACAACTGTACGTAAAGCACGAGCCTTGTGTATTTGCTATATTAGAATTTAAGGTACTTACTCATTTTAATAGAGTACCCATAACATTATTATTATTTGCAACCAATTTACTGCCAATGTTATAATTATTAGAGATTTGTTAGGTAGAAATAATAAGTAAATTTAAATTTTCCTATTGTTATTTTTTTTTCTGTTATTAGATAATTGGCTGAATCTACGCATAGTAATATGTATAATTGTTTAGTGGAAACTTTTTTGGTATGTGTACTTTTTTAATGTTTTATTTTAGATTGTCATGTAATACTGTTTGTTTCCCAAATAAATAAATAAATCTCTTTTTAAACACCATATTATTTAACTTACAGAGAGAGAGAGAAAGGAAATAGATACAATCCCTATTATTAGTTACGTTTATGTTTATTTCTGTGTAATCATGGCCCAAAGTGTTAATAGCAATTGTTTTACTGATTATATGTTGACCTATACGCTGAATAAGTTATGAAGCGTCGTCTATGTGACTAAAATCGATCTACACCGACCAAAACCGGACAGGTGGGTTGTTATACTCGTTCAAAAGTAATATGATGCCTTATATACTTTATTGCACTGGACATTTTGTAAATAAGTTAACATAGACATAAAAAAGTACCATTTAGGCGGTTTTATCGTTAAAATCGATCTCTTTATACATACATAAATCACGCCTATATCCCCGAAGGGGCAGGCAGATGTGAACTAGCACCCACGTTCAGACCCACGATCTCTTTCAGACATCATTAAAATTATAAACTAACATGTTCAGAGAGTCTTTAAGAATTTGCTATCGCATCCGAGTCTGAAATAGGCAAAACAAATTAGTCTCGCTCGAAGAACAAAATGACATGACAATTGTTATACCATTTTATAGTTAATTATAGAGATGAAAGATATGGGACATCACGTAACAAAGGCGGTGCCGGGCGGGTCACAATGCAATCTGCCCTGTGGCGGATGCTGAATAGTTTTATCTCGGATGGGCTTTTTACAGCGCCCCTGAGCTTGTCACAAGGGCTTTCCGCTTAAAAAATCTTGCTGCCGCTGCGAAAATGTACACAAAAGTTACAGCAGTGGAAAAGAGAAAACAATGCACAATAAATTCATTACATGGAATGCAAATATGACACAATTTAAATAAAGCTGCCATAATATCAGCAATATAACCGCATATAAAATAATAAATATGTAGCACCTAGTTTAAAAAATATAACGAGACTGCACAGGCACGACCATCGCACTATTGTTATAGGTTGTGCGCCATGAGTAGGGGTGGTGACAGTGTCATATTTAGGTACCTATGTATTTGTCGTCACCATAAAATTTTATGGTTATTATTCCATTTACAACATTTTTAATGTTACACAAACTCTTTATTACAATAATATTAAAAAAATAAACAACGTTTTAACTAAATTATTAATATACTATACAAAGAAAATATATATGTTTAGGAAAAATAGGTCAAGTACGTCAAACACGTTAAGGTTAAAATTTTAATGAAGAAATTTTAACCCCGGTCACATGACATGCTGTACACTAGACAAGACAGTGTGCATTTTCACAAATTTATTCCAATGTCATACCATTAACTTATTATCAAACAATACTATTCGTTTCAACAGTCGATATTCTATCGATGATGTTGCCTGTGGCAGTCAACATAATAAGCAGAGTAGCGTAAACCCAATTTCAAAGAACACTATTGAAAACACTCGTTTCGGATTCGATTCATCAAAATCGTTATGCACGTTACCTGATTCAATTGTTTGGATGGCACAAGCTATAACACTAAAGCGACCGCAAATTGTATTATTGCATTTAACTTCAAACATGATAAGGTTAAAAATCAAATGGATAAATTTGGCAGCTTTACTTGCGTGACGTGCTGTTAACGTCAATAGGCTCATACACAACACGAAATATTAATGGATACTGTTGACAGATTTAGATGCAGTAATGCGTATAGAACGAATAACAGAAGACAAGACGATACAGCAATCGTCCACAGACATCAGATGTTCTTTGGATGTCATAGAATTACTAATCTGTTATCGCGGAATAGTCATTGCCTTCACCCTCTTCCTGTCCTGTTCTGTTTACAATTTATCTATATTATCTGTTTCCTGTTCCATTAATATCAGTCAGACGTCATGCAAAGGTGCTTATTGGTCTACCTACACGTAAACTCGCTTGCTTGAAGAAAATAAGTCTTATTTTATTCAAGCGTTCAACTTCCAGCTAAGTGTGCTTCATCAAATCAAATTTCCTGTAGCGAAGATCACTTACAAATGGTGGTTTTTTTCCTTAAGTGTGGTCGCACGGCTTTAGGCTTTTTGTTTCCTAAGAAGATTTCAGTGGAAAAGGTTACTGAAAAAAACACGTATAAAGCTAGCCGTTTTTATGTCGCACAATAAATTCGTTTGGCAATGATCTTAGCCAATAAAACGTACGGTAAACTTTAGTTTTAAGGAAGCCGGGGGCGTATATTGGGTTTACTTTCAAGTATGTGCCTTAAATGCGTTTTTATGTGAATGGGATATCAAAACGAATGTTCTGGGTCAACACGCTTAGGAGTCGAGACTGCTATCTTCTTACTCGTATTTAGACACCTTTTTACTAAAGAATGATAAAAACTTATAAAAATTAACAAGAAACATCTATAGTGTGTATTTATAATTTATGCAATAATTTCAAAAATACTAAGAAGAAGCCTGATTTTTTTTGTTAATGTAACAATGTTTTATCATTTTTTTTTCTTTGTACTTGTTTCTTAATAACGGAAAATGCAGGTCCGAATGCACCAGGAGATAGTCTTGGAATTTTTCTATTCTGACCTATTTTTATTTGTACCTACTTACAATGTTTATTAAACTTTTCAGTTTTTCTTTAAATTTGTACGTTATCCGTAATATTTTTATGATAAGCGTTTGACTATAATAAAGGCAAATGCAGTTAGTTGGTGGCTATGTAATAATATGATAACCAGTTCTATTTATTACTATAACAAAACTGTTAGGTCATCGCAAAATAAATTTTCAGATTCGTATTATGAAGAGAACAAAATAATATTTCACTGCCATTTTCTAGTGGCATGTGCCTTTTAAAGCTGGGAATCGTAAATCTTTGTGCTGGACTAATGGATTTTTAGCTGTATATTCCGAGTGCTTGGCTATTTTTTTTTCATTTAACATTTTCTCTTATTTCGCCGAGATGTTCTATCCATACGTAGGGCGGGATGGGCTCTTACCTACTTAATTTTAATGGAACTGCCGTAACAATTGCCTCACGGTGATTTTCTTCCGTGGTTACGCTTCGCAAATATTGATGTAATTTGACACTGCCGTAATTTGTTCGCGTCTTTGTAGGCTCGACATAATGATTTTGTAACTTCTGTGTACATTGAAAATGAATTCACCGCACCAATGAAAGTATGTTGACAGTCGCTACAGGTAACAGCTACTGTGAACTCGTTACTGTAAACCATAATTGTCAATTTTCATAATAATAATTATCACCATTTTAGACACCATTTTAAACATTAAAAAACTAGTAAACCATGGAATAACATCTGATTGATGCGTATTGGCACATAGGATGTGGAATCCACAGCCTATGTGTCGCACCCCATGTATAAAAAATATCACATCCACTTCCAAGGCTTGTCTTTGTATGGCAAGCAGAAATATGATGCCGATGGAAAGTAGCATAGGTCGGATATCTGATATTCGTATTGACTAAAATTCTGAGAAGGAAATTCCAAGTGGATTTCTAGTTACTTCACTATTTCGATTTATTTCCATTTCTCTCACAGACTTAAACACCGCTCCCTCGCATGATCGCATCCACTATAACATACGAAGAAGGCTTTTTAAACTTTTACTCTACAGTACTAAAAGGACGCCAAAATATAAAGAACAGGCAATTTATTTCACTTATCTCTCTTAAATGGTGAGAAATGTGGGCAATTTTTTTGTGATAGGGTTGAATAATAAAGCTTGGGTGGTAGGTAACAAAGTATAAATTTTCATCACAAATTTTACATACACAGAAATGACGGCGCAGGATATGGCCGCTTGTGAGTTGTGATGGGCACTTTTATTTTACCTTATATATTAGGTAAAATATAATTAGGTACCTGTATATATTTTTTTATATTTTATGCTAGACAGGGAAGCTCTTGCCCTTCATCTCACCTGCCCCCGCAGCACGGGACGTGGACACATCTCTTTTGGGGAACAGAAAATCTTTTCCTCTCGCTCTAACTCCCACTAAACCCCGAGACAAAACACTGTCAAGTGGTGGAGAGACACTTGTCCGCGTCCCCGTGCTAGGCCCGCAGACGGTAAGTGATGATAAGGG
The DNA here is from genome assembly GCA_963931975.1 of Cataclysta lemnata. Lineage (NCBI taxonomy): Eukaryota > Metazoa > Arthropoda > Insecta > Lepidoptera > Crambidae > Cataclysta > Cataclysta lemnata. The sequence goes on from OZ008347.1 coordinate 8,730,219, forward strand.
CCTAAGATGGAAGCGAGCTTCACCTGGAACCCTCAACCACACACAGAGAGAAACTGGCTACTTTATCACAAGTTGTCGGAACACAATAATGATATTAACTTTAATATTATGGCAACAGAATTTTGATAAGATACTACAAATTAATATTTATTATATATACTTACTACTCTTTAAACCTACCACCTTTATACCTACAATTCGATGGAATGGATGGCCCAAACTGCGCACAATAATCAAAGAATACTACAATATTATATTGGCACCACCACAACAAATAATAGGATTATATCCTAGTCTTTATGTTGAAATAATAGAATAATAAATATAATTTACTAAAATATTTTTATTTTCAAACGATAACATTGTATGCGTTCACACGCCTTTGTGTTTGTGGAGGTTATTAATCATTTCAATCGTGCGCATCAGACATGATTTCGATGCACGTGTTTGGAGTGCGGTTTTAGTTTAGCTAATTTTAAAGCGCGAATTACTGGCGGTCGGTAGGCGATGAATTGTTAACAGTTAAATTAACAGACAAATTGTTACGGATCACATTTTTATACAGTTTACGATCTTGCGAGGTAGTTATGATCTAACGGTGTTTATAATGTACGGTGAAATTAGTGTGTGTGAATGTGTATTGTGTGTAAAGCCGCTCTCTAGTCGTGACTGCTGCCACTCAGTTTTAGACACCCCCACAATCTTCTTTTGCCTACATTCGACTTTCACGCAATCAGTTACAAAAGTGCGTGAAAGTTGATAATATTAATGACAAGGGGGTGCATGATTTTATGACACCTGATCCAGATGTATGGAAGTATAAAATTACTGTACCAATCCCAGATAACCTAGGAACAGAGGGGTTACCATGGAAGATTATTTCGCTCGTTCGATTAATTGCGTCTTTGTCGCTCTTATTTTAATACGTAGTGGCGTGAGAAAGACGGATAGATGTGTGCTAATCGTTCGGAGTTTTAGAGTAGACCCCCTGGGCAGGCGAATGATGATGATGACTAATGTAAATATGATTTTAAGAATAATAAACAATACACACGCGCGCTAAATTGCAACGGCTATATGTTAGCGAGAGATTGCACTGGATCACTCCAATAACGACTTATCTGCCCCATAACCACAGAGTTTACATTATGGTGTTCCGGCAGTTAAAGATAAGATAACCGGCTCCTTAGTGATTAAGGATTCCGGGTGAAGTGAGCTTCCACCTTTTCAACCTTATCTTCATTTGAAATTAAGTGTGATAAGGACTACGCGCTTTTTCGTTGTCAAAAAGATTGCCTAACAATAGTCGTAAAAACCACCTTCTCTTACTTACGTTATGTCAGATTAAGTAAGATAGATATAAAAAAAAATTAGTTTAGGCCTCAAAATTGCAACAATCTAAACTGTGGAGCGTTTAAATAGCACGTTGCACGCGGCCTAACAGCCCGTTCACACTAGTCGTAAGTCGCATATGACTAAAAGTTGAATGCTCTGGTCACCATACACTTTATATGGAGCTGTTCACATTGGATGAGACGCGATTTTTAACGGCTCCATACTAGTGTGAACGGGCTGTAAAACGTCATAAGTATGTTACAAAAGCACCAAGCGGTGATTTTGTAGTTTTGAAATACCTATCACATTTTAGGTCCGTATTGTCAGAATTATCATTTTAAAATAAAGATACATGAAAATGGTTTCAATAGCACTGTGACAGTAATATTATTACTCATTGCAAGCTCATTGCTAAAAAATATTCTAACAACTGCACCTGTTTTGTGACTTCGTAAGGTTCGAAATTCAAATTTTAATACAGTAAAAAGTAACGATGAAGTTAAATGGCTACTTTTAACGAAGACATTTTTTACTCAGCTACTGGGCAGCATAAAGTTTTATGTTTTAACTGTTATGTTAATTCATTAAATATTGTTATACTTATCCTATTTATAAAATTATCATAATAATATCTTATACATAATTGTTAGATATTATATACTTAATTTGTTACAACTGAAAACCATTATTATTTTAAGCACCGCCACAGGAGTCCTAAACACGTTTCGCCAATAATCCCAGTAATATTATAGGGCTAGCCTATTGCCATCTATCGGGTACGTAAATCACAGTATACATATTACTAGGTGATATATGAGGACCGCAGCGTTCCTCATAAACCACCTAGTAATAGTACTGCGACTTTTGTGCCCGATAAATGGCAATAGGCTCGCCACTTATTACATGGGGCCTTACACAATTGGCGAAATGTAGGTGCTAGTTCACCTCTGCCTCCCCTTCGGGGATATAGGCGTGATTTTTGTATGTATGTATGAATGAAATAAAATAATGCGCGTCTTTGCGTAAACTTTCAAAATCTCCGAAAGAGCAGATTGTCTCCTGTGACATTTCCACCGCCAATTATTATTCATTACACTGGCTACTGCTCCCTTTCATTGCAAACTCAAGTCGTCTCGTTATGCCTTATTCAAAAGACTCTTTATGTATATTTTAATAAAAGATCTCCCGCTGCTCGAAGGCGATGTATAATAAATTTGCCCGTTATACATACATGTGTCAGTTTCAAAATCTTTCCATGGGCATTTAATGTGTGCACACTGAATTCTGATTTTAGTAAGACATCGTCATATTTATATACCGATCCTTTTACGCCCGATCAGAAACGAACGGCGCAAATAAATTTAACGGTTCATGTTACCGTTTGCTTTGATCACCTGTAAAGCGAACTCTGTTGCCGTTTTATCATTACTGTGTTTCCAGATCGAGAAATACGAGCCTTTGCAATATGTCTGATGAATTTCCGCGGCCACAACCGTAGCACGAGCTGTACGAGGAGCTTCCGGGGCGTGACGTCAGTTTTATTGTAATCAATTTTGATGAACAAATAAATTTTGTATATTCTCGCATGGTCAGCAATGAACGTTTATTGAGAGTCTTATTTCATTTTAATCGCTGTAGCTGGACAACCTTCAGTACCTTTATGTTCTTTTTTACTAACGTAGAATAAACTAAATATTAAAAAAAAATACTTAATAATAAAAATAAATAAATTTTCGAACCACTTTGTTTTGTGGGAGTTAATTTTCACCTAATTTTGAGTGTTTTTGCCTTTTTTAAGGGATTGCTTTAGTTATGTGTTTTCCGTGTTAACTCATGCCATGTTAAATGTTAACACATTTGTTAGAGCAGCAGTGAATCAGCATGAATGCCTCGTGGCCATTCTGCCTGAGCAATTAACACAGAATAAACGCGAGGCAAAATGTTTGGTTCGGCACGTAATTACATTTGACTGTTGTGTTACCATTTGCGATGCAATGCCGATAGAAATTAAAACTGCACTTTGTTTGTTTCAGATGTCAATTGAACTACCATCATTATAAAATGGAATACACATGACGATATGGTTTAATATTATTAGGCCACCATCATTATGTTCCTAAAGATATGATTTATGTTATAGGGGCTGCAAAGAAGTAAATTCTGCTATGGTGTTATATGGTGCGATCAGTAGATTCGAGACAGAATAAAGGTAAGGTAATGTAAGCTCAAGCCCAAATAAAATTACATAATAATTTGACACCAGATTCTTACATGTTGACAGATAATATTTGGAAGATTGAACTAATACTTAACTAGCTTAGCTCTGCATTGCGACAGAAAATTCACGGGAAAAGATCTAAAATTATTCAAAGGCATGATTTGCTGGAAAGCTAAAAGAGTCTCGCCTCCCCAGTTTAAGGGGTTTTAGGAACAGAATAATGTATGAGGTGTTGCTTCACGTTTTTATTCCCGCTCCAATCTTGATTTACGCAATAAACCTAGTTGCTTTGTGATATTTATCGTTTTATAAGCTTCGTGTTAGACACCTAAACATTGTACTCACCGTTGAAAATTATAATAAAAGCTTGTGTACCTCCACGAAGCCCGTGATTTAATTATGAAGTAAACATGTGAATTTGGGCATAAGATTTTTGTTTTATAGAACGCGTAATACCTGCGTTTAGTATTCATAAATGCAGACTTTGGATGTAGTTTGACTAAAATTTGGATAAATTATTTTTCATCCTACCATCTCGGAAAAGGCGTTTTTGCTCTTCGATATCTGAGTGCAAAAGCCGTTTTTATCCTCTAGAGGTTAAAGTAAATTTGAATTTAGAACATCGTGTGCAATGAGTTTGTGAATTCAAAACATCATTATACATATTTATTTCTACCTCCATGGTGCCGAAATTGTCATGCAACCTATTTTAATTTGTTAAAAACTCAGACTCGGAACCTTCTTGGCGTACTTTTTTTGTAATTTGCTTTGCGCGCGCCATTTTCTTTTCACGTCGAGGAGTGTTTGGCGCGTTTCGTGGTGTCAGTCAGATTTATTTTCACTAATTCAAAAATTGTTACAGAGTGGATTTTGTGCAGTGAAAGTGGTGTTATTTTGATGCACAAGCATCCGTGTTGATGTGCAATTATGCAGAATCATCGAAAATAAGTCTCATGATGTGTTTGATGTTGTGGTGAAGATCACTATAAAAAGTGGTTTTATCCATTTCATCAAGCACCATCATTAACTCTGTTACCATTCAATTCGCGCCAAGCACTCCCTAGATGCGTTAAAATATGTGGCACCCATATTTTAACGTAAAATTAATTTCATTCATACTTTTCACCCACTCATTATTTCATAAGACTACAGATAAAATATACACTAAAGACTTGGCTGTATGGGCTCGACCCTTTGCCTTCCCTAAAATATAGGGAGAATTAAAAAAAAAATTTTTCACGTCATAAATTTGTTAAAACCTAGGAGTTCCGTGACGGTCAATCAGCTTGGCGTCAATCTTGCTTTAAACATTTTGATCGTCTATAACGCTTGCTTGATGCTTGAGACAACCATTTAAAAGCTTTTTAGGTCTGTTTGATTTGTTTACGCTAGCAACGGAACAAAAACATAGAGAAAATCAACGTGCTTGCCTCAAGCTGATTGACCGTCTCGGAGTAATTTTTATTAGGTACTTACAGGTGTGTCTGGATGAATGTTGCGGGTGTGGCTGGGTGGATGGGTGGCTGTTGGAGGTGTGTCTGGGTGAATGGGTGTTTTGAGGGTGTGTCTAGGTGAATAAGTGTTTTGTGGGTGTGTCTGAATGGATGGGTGAGAATTGGGGGTGTTTCTGGGTGATTGAGTGTTTTTTGGGTGTGATTGGGTGTTTTGTAGGTATTTCTGGGTGAATGGGTGTTTTTTGGGTGTTTCTGGGTTAATCGGTGTTTTGTAGGTGTTTCTCGGTGAATGGGTGTTTTGTGGGTGTTTCTGGGTGAATGGGTGTTTTGTCGGTGTTTTTGAGTGAATGGGTGTTTCTGGGTGAATGGATGTTTTGTGTGGGTTTCTGGGTGAATGGGTGTTTTTTGGGTGTTTCTGGGTAAATGGGTGTTTTATGGGTGTTTCTGGGTGAATGGGTGTTTTGTGGGTTTTTCTGGGTGAATGGGTGTTTTGTGGGTGTTTCTGGGTGAATGGGTGTTTTTTGGGTGTGTCTGAGTGGATGGGTGTGTATTGCGGGTGTGAATGTTGTGGGTGTTTCTGGGTGGGTGTTGAGAGTGTGTTTCGCTTAATGGGAGGGTGTTGTGGAAGTTTCTGGGTGAAAACAGAAACTGTTGTGATTGTATTTTTTTTTTGTATTTTGCAATTTCCTCGTTGGGGGGGATGAAAAGTTACGTGTTGCACTCGAGTGCAAAGATTTTTCACCTTGTGCTCTTTTGATTCCCTCGCTATCGCTCAGGATTCTAATTTTTTAATCACTCGCTACGCTCGTGATTCAATTTTAGAATCCTTCGCTAGCTCGGTCATCAAAATTGAGCACGCGGTTAAAAAACAACTTTGCACTCATGTACAACAAATAACTATTATTTTTTAAGCTCCCATTTTGTTTAATCAATTAAATATGCATCCAGATTGCCCAGACGTTAAATCCGAACACCATCGATGCCACGGCTACTGTGGAAGGAAAAAGAGGTCTGGAGTGCCGTGTACATTTAACATGATCGGTGAAAATGATTGAACTATATAGTACAGAATAGTAAAATTTCATATAAATTTTCATATTAACAGAGATTTATTTCATTATTAGTGTAATTTGTTTATTACTTAGGGGAATAATGCGTGATTTTATGTATGTATATATTCATTTAATTTTAAACACCTAGTCTAAACCTAGTCTTATTTACCCATTTAGCTATAATGGTGTATAGTGATTGTGAAAATCTGAATGTGGTCATCGACATTTGATGCTGACTGCAAGCGCATAAAAAAAATTATTTCATTATTAAAGGCCATTTAAACAAACAGTCTCATATTATTACGAACGTCTCGGACTATAAACAAATACACCCAAGAGCATTGAAGGACAAAGTTCACGAAAGGTACGTTAACCCTCTAATAGGGATGGTGATATTATCTGGTATTCACAATGCAATGGGTCAACAAACTAGATTTGAGTAATTGTAATGGAGGGTAATGCGGACTGCGGAGTGAAATGTATAATCAAGACAGTAGTGGTTTGGTGACAACTTAGTGCTATTTTTGTGAACAGAATTTCAAATTAACGGGAATTCCTTAGTATTCAGACAGTAATAGTATTCGTTTTAACCATTATAGCATCAAAAAATATCGATTTGATACTAGGTTGATTCTAGAGAACTTATAATAATAATATATTATACTTTGAGTTTCATTTCTTTGGTAAGTACTGAATATTATTTGGTTTGCAAATTATACACGTCCATGGTTTAGTGGTTATATTCAACAGTAACAAATATACTTAAAGAGGGTTGGTGTTAGACATGCGGTTAGCTGTATAACTTAAGCCTAAATCTGGCAGTATGGATTGGAATATTGTCATACTAATAAATGTTCCGTTGATCTATCTCTCGATGTAGTCCGTTCTTTGCTTTGAGCTTTGATACATTTACTATTCATCACTAGTAGTAAATATTAAATACAGTTTCTTTCAGGTGTGATGGATGATATGAATTCAAAGGACTGACTAGTATGAATGGAAGAGCAAAATACTGCGTTCACCCCAAATAACCCTGGGAATAAGGCAGGAAGATAATGATTCAACAATGACGAATAACATTTTTTCTATATCAGCATTCGGAACATAATTCTGGCTAGTTTCAAACTTAACCACAAGCAGCAACTGGTGAATGTTAAATATGCAATGAGAATCAAAGAAAACTAAACGGTCTGTCCTTGAAGGTTTGATTTAAAACAGCTCTCAGTGTAGGAAAAAATAAAGCTAATTGTCAAACTGATCGTCGAAGTCGTCTGCGATCTATTATCGGTTTATCGTCTTTTTTTCATCTAAATTAGTCGTCAAGTTATGTTAAAACCCTGTCTATGTATCTGTAACTAAAAAGATAGTCTGGACGGCGCGACAAAAACAATAACAAAACCTACTAAAATGGCGACCGTAAGAGCAATGTTTACCAGTGCACGACATAAGCAACACTTTACTGCCATCTCCGTCATTATATCCGCGAAACCCCTGGATTTAGTCGTCGTAATTAAACTTGCTCCCAAAAGGGTAGCGCCCTGTTGCGCTGCAGATATGTTTGTTAATTTGCGACCCGAACTTCAGATGTCCCAGCTTTTGTAACTGAATGATTAAAGGACGCATAATTACTTTATTTTATAAGCATGATAATTCACACTTCGTCGGGTAGGTCGTGTACGTAATTTCAAAATCACCAAGTGTCTTCTGTACTAATTCAGTTACCTCGGTTTCAGTATACAATAATTTTAAGGATATACTTACCTCCAAAATTAAATTATTGTTATAGTAGGGGAAGATACTCTCGTGTGTAAACCTGAGAAGAGTGTGGTGGTATTGGGAAGCCACAATTGTATTTATTGATAATATTAACCCCTTTTAATTAGTATACTCATCAAATATTATAAACCCTGTAATAAATAGTATAAAATATTATAAGATAAACATTTAGGAGCACTGAAGAACATTATACAGACAATAAAATACTTAAAGCTCTTCTTACTAAGGACCAACTTTTTTTTTATAGCCAACATATTAAACTCATCATCTAATTTATTATCCCTACAGCTGTCGTAATATTTTCTGACCATGGTCTTCCTCTACTTCAACGTCCACCAACAAAGCCAAAGTAGCTTATATTGTATTAACCCGAGTCAATAATCGTTTGTTTGCGATCTTACGCAGTACATAATTAATTTAATATGGGAAGATTGGGTAAGTTTTCATTGTGGTCAACTTGCGGTTAGCCAACAGTAAATGGTCTACTAAAGAAAATTGACAAGGGTCGACGAAATTTGCACTATTCTTAGACAAGGCGGGACGCGGCTATGAATAGCGCAGCTGTTATGTGCGGTCTTACATTAATCGTTCCCCAGTTGCGACCTGAAAGCATGTTGATGTTGCCCTTTGAGTCGTCTCCTCCCTATAAGTACGCACTATTCTCTGAACACTGTCTCTTGCTGTATAGATTCATCTATCTTTTCAAAACTTGCCTCTTTCAAGAGACAAGTTTGCAAGTTAAAGTTTATCGCTTAATCTAAGCTAAACAACCACCGCTTAAACTATTTTACATACATACTACATTTAAAAGTCACGCCGGAGGGTTAGGCAAAGTTCTTAACCCACATTTTAAACTTATGCAGATATTTTAAAAATTGAATATTCTCCATTCAGTTGTTGTATTTTCTGTTATGCTGTTGACCGCACAATGGGAACCAACGTTTTACGAGAAGTCTAAACGCCCCAGGAATGGCTTGAAGCATTCTAGTGGAATTATTCACAGACCCTTACTCGTAACCCAAGACAGAACGAAGAATTACGTCGTTCAGTCGAAACCAACAGTTTTGTAGCTGCTTCACTTTTGTCTTTTGTTATGACATGATATTAAATTTGCGTGTGTACCTTTTTAATTCTAATAGAACCTTTACATTTGTGCTACCTCATTTGCTTCCAAGACAAGTAGAGAAAAACAAATAACAGCAAGGAGAAGGCTTGGCATAATGAATATTCGGTGCAAAAAATTTCACACCAAATATACCTAGGTATTATATTGCTAATATTATCAGTTAGTATTATTATTAGAATAAAATTGTAAACCCCAGTAAAAATTAATTAGAAAATTATATTTGGGAAATATAAAATAATTTTTTAGTCATTTGTCATTGACTTAAGCAATTCTGTTATAGTAACAAGAACTGACAGTAATATGTTACGTTATTGATTGATTGTAACATTAGCAGAAACAGACGCTTGGATTGTTTTCATGAAATAAAGTAATCTAATATTTTATGTAAAATCCAGAATACACGAATAAAAATAAAAGAATTTATTCGTAATGAAAAACGTTAGGGAATTCCTTTCGTAACATGCTGTAACTTAATCGTGGCGATTAATTAAGGTATTTCGGCAGGATTAACGCCTAATCCAATGGCCGTGGGAAGGGGACTCAATTGCTTGCTTAACCAGCGAGTTAATCAGGTTTATAGTACATTTGGCGGTAGGTCAGCCTAATTCAAAATTACCCTTCCTCTTGTTGATTTAGGTACGTACAAATATCGAACGTTTGTCCTTTCCGTGGTCGGCCAAATATCAACAATTCCCAGTCGGAGAAAATTTTCAAGTTTCATAAATGTTTGAATATATTTCTTAACCGCCTCAGTGGTTCAATTAAGATCCAGAGTTGTAGGGGATACAAATTTGTACTCGATTCGGCTGGTGATAGGACTTCTTTCAAGTCCGTCAGGTCAGCTACCACATATTATCAAAATTTGTCGCCATAATAATAATGTTATCAGCATTATTGTGTTCCAACAATTTGTCATAAGATGTCAGTCCCTCTTTGGTTGAGGGTTCCAGGTGAAGCTCCATTCCATCTTCGACCTTTATCGTCACTTACCATCAGGTGAGATAAAAGCTTCACTAGCATAAAAAAACATTTTTTTGTAGCACCCATACCGCCAATTGGTTGATTATGGAGCGGTTTACCAAAAGACTCTTTAAACAACATAGTTTTTGCTTAAGTCCACGAACTATTTATATTTCTTTCTCATGGTCAACCGTACCATGTAGTAATTAGTAATAACAACGTTTATGCTAGTAGTTATTTGGGATAGATTTTAGTCCTTGCGTAGAAAGTCTTATCCTGATTCTAGCATAACCCTATTTATATAATCAACTGAATTCGGACAGTTGCTTTGGTCAACCCTATGTTAATTATGTTAAGTCAATAATATTATTGATACTATATCTAGACTGAAATATAGATAAGAAACATAATGATCAAGTTTTATAGCTCACTATAAAGTTTGATCATCGTATTTATTTTCATTATTCGTCCCTTTCCGGGGAATATTTTATTTGTGGATGTGTGATTCGAATTTATTTCCCTTAACAACTTGTTTTTGCGTTCTTATTGTGAATGTTTTGAAAACAGCATTGCTAGGGTGGAGCGATGGAAATCCCAGTAACAACATAATCGAGTTAATGCCCACATATTATAGCAAAGAACACAATCAATAAAATTTATCGTTCGCCATAACGTATTCCATACATAATTGAATTATTTCTAGCAGTTGTACCTACCTACAATTACGCCTTAAGGTGTACATACAAAGTCTATAGCCGGTGGCTATCGATCCGTAAGGTCTTTAAACTCTTCTATGGCGGTATGAAAAGGACAAGTTATGGATGTATGGAGTTTTTATTGTTTCAGTTTATGTTATATTTCTTAGCAACCGACAAATTTAGCTACTAAATGTAAAATCGGATTCTCTGATAGTGTTTGTATTTACCTTTGTACAGGTGCTGTTGAAATACTCTTATGAAGTAACTTAGAGTTAAACATAGATTATACATAATATCATCTCCTTGCCCTGTTCTCAGCTTACCTTGGGACGGCGAAGTATATTGGCATTCATATCAGTCAGGTGCCACCGAGGCACTCACTTCCATTTAATTCATATCATCCATCACATCAGAAAGGTGTAGTGGTTAGTGAATGTATAAAAAAGTGACGTAAGGACTATTCGAAAGGTCGATGACCGGATAGAGTCATTGGGTTGACCACATTTCAATGCATACTAATCCTCTTTATGCTGTAGTTTGTAGTTGGCTCTCTGTACGTTTATGTTCGTGATAAGTAATAATAATTCTGTGCGGACATTTATAATCTAAATATTTGTAAGATAAGTGCATATTTATAAAGGCTAAGGTATTATTATCCACTGCCTAATCTTAGAGCGGAATAGAACCAAACTAGTACTGGTACCTTACTAGTGGAAACCGTAAACGTTAACACAGCGACGAATTCAGCAGTCCAATTAGTGGATGTCATTCTGTGCGCGGTTGTGTTTGGCTCAAAGGTCAGAGTAGTGTCACACTGAATACATACATCAAGATCGAAACGGTACGTACGTTTTTGCTAGCGACACATGATTTTACATGAATCATGCAACGATATTCCGATCCGTTAGGACTTGTCTATTTTTAACTGAATAGTGCATTAAATAACCCTTTTCGTATCAGTTCACAGATTTCACAAATTGTATTACTTATTCCCATCTCAAGAGCATTTTGTTAGATAAAAGGCTACGTATGTTTCACTTCTGCGATGTTTTTAAAAATGTTTTAATAGATACATTTAACTTTTATCGTCATGATATCAATACAACTTACAGCAGATATTAGGATGCCACTCTACTTAAGGAAGTCCGCGGCTGTCGACCTGTCATTGCGGGAGTTACAGTGTTTTAGTGTTTTTCACCAAGGAATATGTTTTTTAGAATTATAATTTTACTCTAGAATTAAAAGCCTTAAAATTATATTACAAGATTCAAAATATATCGCCTGACCCATTATTTCTGCTGTATTTTACCATTCAAGCGATGCCATTGGTTGATATTCAGAGCATATCCACAGCGCCACTTCTGTTCGATTAGGTGGAATGTCAAGAATTTTTGTTCCTTGGGCAATACTTGATGTGCAGGTCAACGACTTCCCTTGAACTATGAGCTTTGTGAATCAGTAGTAGGTATTATCGAAAATGGTGGTCATTTAAATCAGTTCTGTGATTATATTTTGTGCCTATGTATACATATATCTTGCAGGCCAGCATGGAAGCTCACAAATAAATTATTTGTGGGTGGAATTTGCCAGCCCCAACTCATCTCAGTTCCCGTAGCACGGGACGTGGACAAAATCTCCTCGAGGAAAATAAAATACTTTCCTCTCGCTCTAACTATATACCAGTGAATCTCGAGACAAAACACGGTCAAGTGGTGGAGAGAGAATTTGTTTATGTCCTGAGCTAAGACTGCAGGAGTGTCGTCAGAGTCAACTTAGTTGTGACTGCCCGGTGTAAGTACCTACACTGAGGCACACGAAAGGTGGTAGGACATAAATCCAACAAAAGCAGACCCTAAGAGGGTAGAAAGATAGTGTATACTATATACGTAGTGAATAAAATATACACTTTATTCACTATCCACTTTATATATAGTTACTTATTTTAATTGGGTTTTTATAAAAAAAATATATGACACACATGCCAAACATATTCTACTTTTCCACACATGTCACAAGTTTGGAGAGCTTACTTTATCCACACTTAATTAAACCATTCAGAATTTTTAAAGGCCTTTTATAGCTATAATTAATTTATAATAAAGTAGCCTAGTTTCAGAAGTTGGCTTGCGTTTGAAAATTTCGAAGTTCGGTTCAGAATTTTCAACGTTCACTTCTCATAATCAACGAATTTGATTAGAACCTCATCTATTATTAAAAATCCTGGTTGAGCGAAGTTCTTTCGTGTTTCGAAGCTTGCTGTGGTTATCGATCTTCTACTTTCACATACACAATCATAGCGCAGATTAACTACTACGCTTTTAGATTCGTCTGTTATTTAGAAAATTATTATTATTCACCTATATTTAGAAAGTTTTCATCTGCATATTTTTAAAATTTCGTCTTCTGAAGTCCCATGTAATGGCGCCAGTCTATGGCCAGTATAAGGCCATAGATGGGGAGGCAGTTTCGGTTTATGTGATTAGCGAGTTATGGGACTGTATGGTGCATAATTTAAAATGTACCTGCAATATTATAACACGTTGACAATAGTGGGTTTCTCTAGCGTGCGTGCGAGGCGTGGGGCTCTGGCGCGTTAGTATCTACTTTGGTATTGAATGCGTCGAGGTCAGCGCTTCGTTGGCGTATTGGAGCGTGGGTGGGTTTCGAAAGACTATCATTACAGACTGAGGCATTCTACGCACTACCCTATTTTCCCTTGGACACACAGGTTTTCGATGTCTAGCGTCTTGACGATTCAGAAGTGAATATAGGTCAATAATCATACCAGTTGAGACTTTGACTTGACTTGACTTCTTTCCACTTGCTACGAACCTTATACTTCTATCGCTTCATCCAATCTCATTAATGTCCTTAAGCATGCCCGTTGCTGGGTACTCTAGGCCTGGTCCTTTTTTTATATACTTTAAATGTGATTACGGAAGATCTGTCTAGGCTTTCCTCCGTTCACTTCCGTTCCTTTTTGTCATTGTCCTTTCACTATGTGACCAAACCATGCGACCATTCCTTTCTCAATTCTTGTCGTTACGTGTGCTTTCAAACCATACCTATAAACAGGCAGGACATTATTATGGAAAATATAAAACAGGAACGTGTCTTTTTAAATTATAATTTCAAACCTTTGTTGCAAAAATAACAACGGAACACCTTTTTATTACATCTTCAGGGTAAATGAAAATAACCCTCGGACAATTTTATCCACATACCCGGATTAAATTTGTTGAGGTTCCCCGGTTACTTTGAGATTTCCCAAAAGACTTCTCGAGCATGCCGCAATGTTTCTGGTAGGCATATTGACAAACGATAACAACATTTCTTTGACCTAGTATCACAAACAACGTCTTGGGTGGCTCTAAAATAATTATAACTGGCCCAGCTTTCTGGTTGACTGGTAGAGAATGCCTTATGCCATATAGTTAGCCAATTGTACCTTGTATTTTGTGTGCAATAAAGTTTTAAATAATTATATAAACCCAAACTAAGAAGTCGGTAAATTTCACAAAAAAATATCAAATTCACTTGTAATTTTGATTTTTATTTGAACTTTATTTAAATATATGAAAAAACATTAGGTACTAGGAAGTCAGAATAATAATAATTCTGTCTTGATCATGACAACAATTTTTCATTTTCTTTATAAGTTTCACTTGGAGTGACTCATCAATTTTCCTATTATTCGATTGAAATATACACAGTGACTGAATAAATAAATATATAAAGATATAGAAGTTAAATTCATAAAACTTGTTTTATTTCAAATGTGTATGTAGTGCTTGGGGCAAATATGAGACAGTATTGAATATTGTGGTTACGGTTAAGGTTTTTTTCCATAGAAAAAAGTACCGGTCTCAAGCACTGACTCAAACCCAATCCTTATTTTTCTTTCTTTCCTATACACAAACAAACATGAAAATGATTTTATCTGTTATTCCGGTATTGCGTGAAAGTTTGATATTCCTCTATCTTGAGCCTATGCACAGTCAGAAGGCGCGCGGAACGAAAGGAAAAAGAATCCATAACGTATTAAGTCTGATATCGCAATGCTTATCAATTCCATTGATTACCCATTTGGCAGGGAGATGCGAATGGTTTTATACCCTCACTGGTACAAATGACTGTGATAAAAACAGTTATGTGCTGTGACCTGATTTGTTTGCCACTTTCCCTGGTTATGAGCTCCATGAATGATGCAGTGGTTCATTTAGGTGTTACGTCATACAAAAACGAAAAAAAAAATGACGTGCGTAATAAATAACTTATCATATTTTATGATATGAATGCGCATAAAATATATAAATCTCCCTCGGCGTTTAGGTAAACTACTGGAATAGCGGTGATTGTCAGTTTCTCGATTACCTATCTATTTTCTACGTTTCTATTGTAGGCTCGGTCCTAACTAGAAATAGCATGACTTTCCCAAGAATAGAAACCAATCGATAGTAAATCATACGTTTCAAGGAAGCGGCAGTCGGCCGGCATTTCGATAAAAAACGATTTCCTATAAAATGTGTTCTAAGAAGTACTCACGTTAGAAAATAATGGGAACTGACAATGATTTTGCTATGTTGTGACTGCTTTGAATGTTTTTTTTGAGAGAATTAAAATTTAACAAAGCTTTGGTAAAATATCTTTGAAGCTTTCGCAACGGCTACGGCGGAGCAAAAAGTCATTATTTTAAAGTAAATATCACTCAATGAAGCTGTGAAAGGGCTGCTGTGATGGCCGATTAGAATACAATTGACACAACCCCCGCCTATACCACGAATGTCGTACAAATCAACATGGTTATAAATATAATATGCAATGGGCAGCAGCTATTCCTAATCCTGGAATACCATTTAGCAATAAGGAGAATTAAATAAAAAAACGAATCACATCTACGTCAAATTGCGTACGCGACGGGGTCCATAACGCTAGTATAATAATACCTTACCACCATACGAATGTTTTGAATTGTGCCTTAAAAAAATAGATTGCAATGAATTGTGCCATTGAAATCAAAAGTATGTTGTTTTGTTCGAATGAATCACACAATGTCTCACGCTAGCTAAAATTTGTATTTTCAGTCACAGGTTCGGCTTTCTTTTACTACGGCATTTGGTATTAGAACACCGAGAATATTCAATTAGTCCGGGTTGTGGTCGCAAAGAGGTTAATCCTCGTCAATGAAATGAACCTTGGTATTTATGCCAGAGCAACGAACGGATTATTGACGCTCGCCTATTAAATACTAATTACATTTTCTTCAATAAAAATAATAGACTATTCAAAAATAGAATGTCCGTACTTTACATAAATCTAAAAAAAAGCCTTTAAACGGCAATGAGTTTTATATATAAATAGTGCCAAACATGATTGAATTCGTTATTGGTTGTCAGAAATTGTTTTGATTTGTATGTAATTCTAACATTGGAGAGCCATTATTAGAGACTGAGCCAAACTGCACATTTCCTTATTCTTCGTCAAACACGGGCTTTAGGGGTCGAGCGTCTTGGTGAGTCATATGTGTATTGAAATCATAGCAGATAGATTCTGAATTTGTGATTTTGATTTTCTTATTTGATTAATTTAGCATTCGTCGCGCGTAAAACGTTCTGAGTACAGGAAAAGGTAATATGCATTAGTCCTGAGGGCCTAGACAAAGTAACATACCGACAAAGATAACGAAGTTCGATAAAGCAAAATGTATGGGATTTGACGTAAGTCGTCGTAAAACCACGTGACCAAAATCGTCTTCGTAAGTTCCTAGTTATGTTGGTAGTGCAAGCTAAGACGCTGTAGATACCAAAGTAATATGGCCGATCGTGACGAACTTCGACACGTTATCGTTATGACACGATTGCCACTCGGCTACGGGCCCTGGGTTAATTTAGAGCCGGGACAATTTTATTTAATTAAAATAGTACACAAATAAAATTTGTTTCGAGCCTTAACTTAACTTGGATCATTACTTTAAATGTCTGCGTTAAATTTTTCCACAATGTGTTGTTCTCGTGTTATTTTTCACAGAGGACAATCATGCGTGGAAACTCGTAGACGATATGTCTACGTAAGCTGAACAATAGCTGTAGTGACTGCTCAAGGTTATGGTTCTATAAATGGGTATTTTCACCTTGACATGTATGACTTTTCAATTTCCAATATGAAAAACAACATTAGTCGTCTAGTTTTTCAAACAAAAATTTAGTATTAAGCAATTCTCTAGAAAATCAATACCCCAATTACATATAATATCATTGATAGCAGATGACACATTTGTAACTACGATAATAGTAGTGCCTATGTAGAAAAAAAATCCCAAGCAACCTTCTGTTTCCCATAAGTAAGATATTTTGAAGTTAAATTTTTCCCCACTTGTGTTTTCAGTCTTAGCCTGAATGATAGGAGAGTTCAAAATTGAACAGAAGAAGCAGACTTTTGGTATTATATCGTACCGATCACTATAGTCATTGACTTCCTGTCATAGCTTCCATTTTGAAATGTTATGTTTGAGTTACGAATCAACTCAAACATAAAAATGTTTGAGTTGATTCGGGAACAATGACCTAAAGAAAAGAAGCAGTTTTGGTTTGTTTTTTTTGTACATACATACATACATAAATCACGCCTATATCCCCGAAGAGGTAGGCAGAGGTGAACTAGCACCCACGTTTCGCCAGTTATGATAGGTCCCATGTAATAGGTGGCGAGCCTATTGCCATTTATCGGGTACAAAAGCCGCAGTAGGTACATTGCTAGGTGGTATAAGAGGAACGCTGCTGCCCATTCCTCATGACTGATTTATCCTTAGTCGCCTTGTACGACACCCACGGGAGAGGTTTGGGGTAGTGACAATTGTATTCTACTCTGCCGTCACCACACGGCTTTTTTTTGTAAGGTTTTGTATATACTGCTGGAGATGAAGTCCTGTGCATCTAGTACCGCAGCCCCACCCCGCTTGAGGTCCCAGTATCAAAGGAAGAGAGAGCTATGAGACAAGACAAATCTCTTTGGATTCCAGGCATTCATTCAATGCCAGAGCACTTCTAGGTACGGAGCCTTAACCAGTGCTTGGGATTTGAGGCCTAAGTGCAGGAATACTATGATTCATTGACAAGTCTTTAAGATATATTTCGACGGCCGGCTCGGTTGAATGCTCAGATCGCTGGGTTTGGCCAAGAGGTCCCGGATTCGAATCCTGGTAGGGGCAAATTTTGTGGTGAACACAAATATTTGTTCCCGAATCATGGTTGTGTGTATATGTTTATGTAGTATATTTTCAACATTTATATACATCATTATTATGATATTAAAAATATGTCCGTTATGTAGTATCCATAACACAAGTGCTTAGGCTACTTACTTTAGGCTAGATGATAGGTGTGAGTGTAAAAATATTTATTATTTATTTATTATTATAACACCTCCCCGCCCCGTAACCTTTTCACTTTGTGTAAAATCTTAACCATGTTATGTTAGTCACAAGGTATTGCCAGTTCGATATACCAGAGCCCAAACATAATGAGTGCAAATTAAAGAATCGACGGACAGTAATTATTATTGACTATGCCAGCATGTGAGGTTTAGGCACCTGGGTATAGAAATAGAATGTTACGAATAGCTAGTCATCAGCCCGTCTCTTTTGGATGGAGCCGGTATGAGCTAGATTATTAATTAAATACTACACGCGAAGAGAAGCTCACTTGCGCAGTGGCATACCGCGCTTGGTCAGAGATTGCGTAAACTTAGCTATGTCCCTAAGGCCGGTCATTGGAAGGGTGACCAAAAATTCATTATCTCGAGTTCCTCCGTGCTTCGAATTTTCCATAAATATGTATTGCGAATGAACAAAAAAATCGGGGCAGTATTCTGAAATTTTCTTTTCGTAAGAACCTAATATTATATAGACACAGGTAAAGTCATTCTCAAATTATGGCCTGACTAAGGGAAACGGGAAGTAATACAATGAAAAATATTTACAAAAACATCTGATTTAGTTATGTTTTTGTTTTGGAATAAAAGTATAATTAGATAGAATATAATTTACAACAACACAAAAATATGTAATAGTTACAGAAGCTTAACAACTGAGTTGATTTATTTGGTCCTTAAATAAAAGTTTTATTTTTCATTGTAGTCATCATATATTAGCCAAGTCTTCGAAAAACGTTTGTCTGCTTGCTATCGAAATCCTATAATCCGTAAACAGAAATTCGGAATTCAAAATGTTATCCTTAAGCCCCGCACAATAGTCAGAAGTGCTCTGAACAGACAATGTAATAAACGTGCAGATATGCGATTTATGAAGACAGTACGAGAATGCCCTGTAAGCTTATTTTCACAAAATGGAAGGAATATGGCGAAGCTATCCCTGTGGTTCGCTGGACGGGCACGAAATTTGATTGGTTGCGAGGTACTGACAGTGTGACTGACGGTCGAGATGATTTTACAACATAATACACATAATAATAAATACAGCGTATTGTGTGCGTGCGTGTTCTATGACCATTATCTTTAGACCGAATAATTGCGACTGTTAAAACGTGTTAACGATATGTAAGTCTTGGGTAAAAAAAACGGAACTCCATGCTACCAATTTAGGATGCTATTTTAGTCTTTTATTGGCAAAAGAAGACTGGATTTTTGTGATTATAATTTAGTGTTGAGCAATTTACATTTTCGTTTATATTCCTTCACATTTCGGACCTTTATGGTCACTGTTCTGACCTCATCACCAGCCTTTTAATGTCCCCACTGCTGAGGCACAGGCCTTCCCTATGGATGGAAGAATGTAGGGTGAATGGGCTATAACCCACCACGGTGGCCCAGTGCTGGTTAGTGGGTTTATTTGTATTTGATCGTTACTTTTCATCCAAGAGGTTTGTAGTCATCATTAGCTACTATACTTTTTTTACTATTTTACTCTTTACAGTAGAATCAGGTTTCCAAGAAAGTAGTGACATTTAAAAATGAACTTTTTACCCACTCTAATATTTACTCGGCCATTATTCATTATATAAATAAACGTTAGTAATTAGCATGCTTAGAATATTTGCTGTCAATATTAGGTTTTTGAGAATTTTTGGCAGAGAAATCGGCGAGACGACCTACCTACAGAAGTAAAATTATTAGTTATTCATTGGAGAGTATTTACAATGCACATTTCATTGTAGTTTTTTAAATTAAATTGGTGTGTAATTAATTATTATATTCTATTATATATTGTTACGTGTACTACTTGTTGTACAGCAATGGATCGATTTGTAATTCAATTTACCACGAGGCCGATAATCATTAGACAAGACCGAGAAAACTTGGTCGAATATGAAAAGAGACTTAGTTGTGGTGCTTATATATAAGAATTAATAATAAGTTTTATTGCCTGATAAAACTTATTGAACAAATTATAGTATTTTTTTTGTTTTCTGGAACGTTTTATTTCCACTGAAATGGAGGTCAGGTCAGAAGGGATTAAAATAACACATAAGTTTCTTAAAAAAGAAGTACCACAAATCATAGTTGATCAACTAGTAGTGCCTATCTATACATATAGTACCTATCACCTAACAGATATCAAAAAGCAGGGACTATTATAGCAATAATTACCACAACATCACCATGTGTCACCGGTGTTGCCCAACTCATCCGTGAGCCATGACATGAGTGAGGTTCGCGTCACTTCGTCTAATAATAAGCATGCCAGCTGACGGCTCAGGGCGCATTAACGGCCAAGTTTACGAGATTATTTACTACCACTTTACACATTGTTTTTAAAAGACACCGCTCAATTATTATTGGGTTTGTTCCAATTTTTACTGAAACTGTTTTGCATGCAGCAGTCACTCAACGTGTAGATACTCTATAAGGTCATCGCTCTATTCGAGTGAATTTCTGTAGCAGCGACTGCAAACTAAAGTTATAGGCAGAACTGATAAATCATAAGTATTATGTATGTTCGGCTATGAAAATTGCAATTTGACGGTCCGACATTTTGATCGTTAAATAAACTATATCCAGCGAATTTCATAACAGAACTCTAACATAAAATACGTATCGATGAAACAGTGGAAATTTATTCGTGTAATAAACTATATAAAATCATAAATATAAAATATTGCAAACATTTGCTAAGCACTATGAGTCCCGCCTACATAATTAGTTTACATATGGAAAACCTGCGACCCAGTAATGGTGTCATTATCAGACTGAAGATGCCAAAGCACAATAAATTTTATTTACATAGGTCTAAAACACAACATTGCAGGTTGGACACAATAAATTACGCAGCCAACAATATGTACTGTGGCGTGACTCTCCATATATAGCTGAGGAAAATTTAACGCGCTTCCCCTGGCAAGCGATACGCGAATACGCAGATATGTAAATTTATGAATGTAAATTAGTTTTATCAAGCCGCTTAGTCCCGAGAAACGTCGCCGTTCTAATTCACATGGACGTACTATGGGCTACAATCGCCCGGCTACTTACTGAAGTTAATTTTTTCATTAGAAAGCAAATAGGTTTTATGCGCTGAATAATACTTTTTTTATCCTAGACAGGGAAGCTCTTGGCCTTCATCTCACCTGGTAGTACCTAAGTGACGATAAGGGTCGAAGATGGAATCGAGCTTCAACTGGAACCCTTAAACACAGTGGGGCTGGCTATCTTATCACAACTGTTGGAATACAATAATGCAGTAAACATTATTAAAAGATGGTGGTAGCTAGCCAGGCGAACTTGAAAGAAGTCCTACCATCAACCAAACTGAGTACAAATTTGTGGACCTCTGGATCTTAATTCCGGTGCGCGAACCACTAGACCACGCTTACTCTTCTTATTTCTCTCTCACACTGTATTTAAGTATATTTAATATCATCTCGCAGACACTATATTTAATATCATAGTATCATAAATTTTGTTTAGTTGTAAAGCATATGAGAAGTAGTCGAAAGATGTCATGGCAGAGTAAAATACAGTTGTCATCACCCCTATATTTCCTACGGGTGTCATACACAAAGTTAAAACATTCTCGAGGATTGGGTTACAGCGTTACCTTTAAATGCGACAGTAAGAAAAAAAATTGGTGTCATGCAACGAAAAAAATATACATCAGAATAAGATGCAAATACACTAAGGTCGTAGCACGTAGCTGCTACGATACCATCTACATCGTAGTTACATTAAACAGAGGAAAAATGTGAAGGCCTCAAAGACGGTACAGTTAACCACACTTCTCACTAGTGTATAAGTTAATTGTATAATCAACACTACAATTTATTGAGAAACTGGGGCCCTATCATCTAATGCAAATAAAGATTCTTAGGGCCTGTTTCACAATCGACAAGTAAGTTCTAAGTAGCTTACTTCGCAGATCATTTGACAGTTGTAAAATGAAATATATGTCAATTGAACTGCACAGTAAGCTACTTCGAACTTACTTGTCGATTGTGAAACAGGCCCTTATTATAATTATACTTCGTCGCTTCATTCGAAGATATAACATTTACAACGTAGTCCTTTTGCCTACATGGCAACAATCGCACGCTTTAAAGAGTTCTTGTCTTAAAAAATAAAAATCTTTGTCTACCGCCGTATCGCCTCACTTCGGTTACTTCATTCTTTTTCCGTGCGTGGCAATAAACGTACGCGCTCCCGCTTTGGTTACTATTATTTCATAATTATAAGTACTTTAATCTTAGTTATCTATTATTTTGAATAATGCCTAAACGTAGTAGGGACGAAAAAATCGAACGTTACCGTAAAAAACTTCGTAGACTTGAACAAAAGGAGGAACAAAAAAGTAAACGTCTTCATCGTAGACTAGTGATTGAAACATCATCGGAGGAGTCAGATGTTGATAACCATGATGGTGAGTAGAAATAATATTGTGAAAAACAAAAAGTGAACTATAAAATATGATGTTATAGCCTGGGGGTTGACCGTGAGTCAACACGACGGCCAAAATTCACGCCTGGGGGTTGACCGTGAGTCAACACGACGGCCAAAATTCACGCCTGGGGGTTGACCGTGAGTCAACACGACGGCAAAAATTTCGCTTGGGGGTTGACCGTGAGTCAACACGATAGCATTAAGCAGTAAATAAGTGTTTCATTTATAAGAAATAACTTTCACATTCTGCAAATAATTAATAACCGGGGGTTGACCGTGAGTCAACACAACGGTAGATATATATTATAGAGGGATTGATCCTTTTCAGATTAATGCAAATAAAATTTTAAATTATTACATCTTTTGTGTTTCACAGTAAAGAAAAATTATTGAAAGATTACCCTATACCAGAGAATTGCTCTCTATTACAGGCGCCCAAACTTAATCCTGAGATTTCTGCAGCAATTCCAGATATAGCAAGGGCACGAGATAAAAAAAATGGAGGTAGTCCAACAACAATTAGGTGTTGGCATAACATGTATTAATAGAGCATTATCGCTTTTACTGACAACTGATGAAAAAATCCAGGCCATTAAATTAATGAGTGATGGCTGTCGCATCTTAACTGACCTACACTATATGAATTCAGTATCTCGTGCTAAGTTATTGACACCAGGGTTAGATAAATCTTTCCTCACCATATTGAAGGACACAGAGAGAGAGATGTCCAGTTGTTCGGATGTAATCTCTCAGAGAAAATAAAGGCCTCTAAGGTTATAGAAAAACAAGGCCTTCAAATAAAAAAGGTTAGTAATTACCCGAAGCCCTCTGTGCCAACAACTGTCACCTCAGCAGTAACACGGCCACGCTACCAGGAAAACTGGCCAGGCCCCTCACGCTACCCAACGACCAGAGGGGGTCGCGGGGGGGGCAGGAAACCGACCTTCACAGGCCGTCGGAATCCACCCAATCAATTCACACAGCACAGAGCGCCCAGCAAGAACAAGAATGCTCGGGGTCAACAATAAACGAGGTACGACAACATGCTGGACGGATTCGTAATTTTTATAGCTGTTGGCTAAAAGTCACTAATAATCATGTAATTTTAAAATGGATTCGTAACGGATTTTCAATTCCTTTTACTAAAAAACCTATACAATTATATATACCTCATTATAATCCACTGTCAAAAACTGACATGGAAAATATGTCTACAGCGATAAAAAATCTATTAGATTTGGGCGCAATAAGACCTTGTTTACCTAAACGAAACCAATTCATTTCTAATATTTTTCTGGCACCTAAATCAAACGGTGGCCAAAGATTTATCTTGAATTTGAAACATCTTAACAAATTTGTAAAAAAGTCCCATTTCAAGATGGAAGATTATAGGACAGCTTCCAAATTAATCCCCCTAAATGGGTTTATGGCTACAATAGACTTGAAAGAAGCCTATTTAACTGTTCCTATAAAGAAATCACATCATACGTATTTGCGCTTTCAATTTAAGGTCAATAATCGGATTATTAATTATGAATTCACTTCTATGCCCTACGGTTTGTCTATTGCGCCCAGAACTTTCACAAAAATCATGAAAGAGGTTATAACATACTTAAGAAACCAAGGATTTAAGTCTGTTCAATATCTTGATGACAATTTCTGTATTGGGGATACTTATCAACAGTGCTATGATAATGTAAAAGAAACTGTTAAAATTCTAAAATACTTAGGATTTGTCATAAATTACGAAAAAAGCTGCTTAAAGCCCCAACAAAATTGTAAATTTCTAGGTTTCATCTTTAATTCTGTAAATCTCACATTGTCTTTGCCAGACGAGAAACGCAATAAAATTTCACAATTAATCCAAAAAATGTCACTCCTTCCTTGTTGCACAATCAAAGAATATGCTCAACTTATCGGGGTTCTTACCGCGGCCTGTCCTGCAGCCAAATATGCATGGGTTTACACTAAAATCCTAGAAAGACAAAAATTTCTTGCTCTTAAATTACACAATAATTATAAGACTAAAATAAAATTGCAAAGTGTTATTTTAAAGGATCTTAATTGGTGGAGACAATATATTTATACCACATTTATGCCGCTACGATATTCGAAATTTTCCATGGAAGTTTTTACAGATGCTTCAAGGACAGGATGGGGTGCTTATTGTAACAACTGTAGAGTAGGTGACAGTTGGAAGAACGATGAAATAACATTTCACATTAATTATTTAGAACTGTTGGCAGTTTTTTTTTAGCTTTAAAATGTTTTGCTCGCGACTTATTTAATTGCGCAATATTATTAAGAATTGATAATACAACCGCAATCAGCTACGTCAATCGTATGGGTGGAGTTCAATTTCCACATTTGAATTCGTTGGCTCGGGCAATCTGGCAATGGTGCGAGAAAAGAAATATCTGGCTCTTTGCATCTTACATAAACACAAAGGATAATATAGAAGCCGACCAAGAGTCCAGAAAAATAAATCCCGATACAGAGTGGGAATTATCAGACGAGGCATTAAGTTTAATCACTCAAAGGTTTGGAACTCCTGAAATAGATTTATTCGCTTCTCGCACCAATGCTAAATGCGAGCGTTACTATTCGTGGAAACCAGATCCCGATGCAATTGCAATAGATGCTTTTACGATAAGTTGGAGTAATAATTTCTTTTATGCATTTCCCCCATTTTCTTTAATTTTAAAATGCTTACATAAAATTAACTACGACCAGGCTTCGGGAATTTTAGTCTTCCCCATTTGGCCTTCACAGGCTTAGTACCCACAGTTAAAAAGCATGTTGGTGTCGGAAATAATTATCCTGACCCCTAACAAACATCTTTTGCACTCCTCTTACAGATCCCACCATCCACTCTACAAGAGCCTTACCCTGGGTGCCGCAGTGCTCTCCAACTCGCGTTCTCGCGCCGTGGAACTCCACCCAGCGCCATGAATCTAATGTTAGCTTCATTATCAGTTAGCACAATGAAGCAATATGATGTCACTTTTAAACTGTGGTGGATATTTTGTAACAAAAATCATATCGGTTTATTTGAAATTTCAATTCCATCTATAATTGCATTTCTTTCTGAACTATTTGATAAGGGGTCGTCATATAGTTCCTTAAATAGTCATAGATCTGCTCTTTCTTTACTTTTAGGTAATAATATCGGGTCAAACGCAGGTGTAAAAAGATTACTAAAAGGTGCTTTTAGATCAAGACCAAGCTTACCTAAATATACATGTACTTGGGACCCTCAAAAGGTTCTTAATGAGATCTCAAAATGGGTACCAAACAGAGAACTGTCGTTAGAAAAGCTCACAAAGAAGTTAGCTATTTTACTGGCTTTATGCACGGCCCATAGGGTCCAGACTCTTTCTTTGATTAAGATAAATAATATACATATTACTAATGCGGGGGTTGAGATTCCAATAACCGACATTATTAAAACATCTACTCCCGGTTCCTCTCAACCCGTACTGGTATTACCTTACTTTAAGGATAACCTCAGTATTTGCCCAGTCACAACTTTAGAGGATTATATTTTTTTGACAAACCCACACAGGACAGAGGTGATGCAGAATCTATTCTTAACCTTTCGCCGCCCGTATAGATGTGCCAGTAAACAATCAATCAGTAGATGGATTAAGAATGTGCTAGCTGCGAGTGGTGTGGACATGACAGTGTTTACAGCGCATAGCACACGTCATGCCGCCACTTCAGCAGCTAGCGCCGCCGGCGTCTCAGTAGACGTTATACGTAACCGAGCTGGATGGACCAGCTCCTCTCAAATGTTTGCAAAATTCTATCATAGACCAATAACAGATGATGATCATTTTGCAAAGTCTATATTATTAGTTCAATAAGTACCTATCTAACGATGTTTAGTTAATACAGTTGATTTGTCGAACAACCGAATCTAGATAGATTATGAGTAAATCTGTTAATTCTATTATTATTTTTTTGTTTTTAAAATAAATAATTGCTATGATTATATATTCAGAGTTTATTTTTCAATAATATATATAACAAAAAACTTCTTACTCTGAACATCTACGTTGTAAATGTTATATCTTCGAATGAAGCGACGAAGTATAATATATGATCAAACGAACTTACCTAGTGAAGTTCGATCGATATTATACGAGTCGCTTCATTCGAAGATATATGTTTTCCCTCCCACCCGAATCCCATGTTAAGAAGTTTTGTTTTACTAAGCAGTATACCTACCTCCTGCACTATCTCTAAAAGAATGAAGTAACCGAAGTGAGGCGATACGGCGGTAGACAAAGATTTTTATTTTTTAAGACAAGAACTCTTTAAAGCGTGCGATTGTTGCCATGTAGGCAAAAGGACTACGTTGTAAATGTTATATCTTCGAATGAAGCGACTCGTATAATATCGATCGAACTTCACTAGGTAAGTTCGTTTGATCATATATTATTTTAAGGATGCCATTACAGGCACTGTATATTTGGTTTCCAACACACACTTTTCATCAGGTGAAATAGCGTTGTCAGCCATGCTTGTTTCGAAAAATAAATATGTTCCACTATAATCGAAAACCTATTGGAATACCTAATGAACAGCGATGTTACAAAAATACGACATAACGTATTCACCTAATTTTTTTATGGCAACGGTAACCCGCTTATGTTACAAGCGTTATAACGCCTTTAGGCTTACGTGAAGCGAATATAACTTGGCTACTTGTTGGAAGAAGAAAAATTAGAGGCGAATTTCCCTTTTTGTTTTCAAAATTCATGCTTTTCCAGGAACAAAGTCGATAGGTGGACGCGTGCCTGCCTAAATCTTATTTATGGACTGTGAATATCTTACGAGAGATTGTACTCTTCTGAATTAAGATTTTTCTGGAAGGTAGGTAATATAAAGTGGTTTTTGTTGCTTCCAAGTCTGCTTGACCTAAATAATGAAGCATTAAAAGGGTACATTTTTCGTTTTTCCTCTCTTTTTTTAAACAACTTGCCACAGTTGCTTATACAAAGAGGTTACGCTCTCTTTGTCTAAACGAAGATATTCTACGCCCCTTTGTACTCAACAAAATATGCGGGAATACAGTGGCGAGTTAACAATGAAATACGCCAATATTGACCGACTCGTAGGACGCGTGATGACGTCAAACAGTTGTAAACAATCAGCAAACATAATTTTTACGCACAATAAAGCGGGGCCGTTTCCGGCCGGAATTCCGATAGAGTTGGAAGGGAAGGCCGTTATATATTTTGGTATGTCGGAATTAGGAAGATATACATTGTGAAGATAATGCTTTCTTAATTGTCACTTAAATTGGGATGCGCTAAGCTTCCTAATTTCAAGGACGCACAGGTTCTTGTTGACAATTTTGTCTTGACAAATAAATCTAATTAGTCAAATAAAATATTATCCAAAAAACGAGGTAAGAAAAAATCTTTCTTTATTTCATAAGTAAATAATTTGATGAAACTTTTCTGACCTCCTTTTTTTCGGAATATTGTACTTAACATTAAATAATGTTAAAACAAAAACCAGAATTAAAATTATCATCCAGTCAAAATTAAATGTCACTACGTGAGCAACAAAGATGAAATAATTTTTGATATCATTATAATAATAATTAAATTTGTTATCAGACGTATAAAAGAATATGGACACTGAAAAGTCGATAAATTAAGTTAATTTGTGATTGAATTGCAACGGCTACTGCAGGAGAACAATGAAATAATGTAGAACTATAGCCACAGCGACATTATTATCTATCGTAATTCATTCTGAACGAACACATTAATATATCTGAAGCGCTATAAACATTTTACAGTTCGCTACCTCTTATAACCATTAAATTTAAATACAAAATTGAGTATACTGGTGTAAATTTATAAATGCTGTATTAAAATATAATAATAATAATCAATCACAACAGCTCATGTTAGAAGTCATGTACGAAAATAAGTAAAATAGTCTTGCTAAATATTACAAAAATAATTGTTAAAAGACAACAGCTTAAATTACCAAACTCTGTGTATTGATTTCAATATTGCTAATGACATTTGCTAATGGGCAATGTGCATTTACACTATGATAAAGTAAAGCAGTAATAGATAGATTCCGAGATTGTACTAAGTATATATATGGGCAAATTGGTCTATCTACTCAATCAACACCGACAAACTGATGACAACACCGATGGAAAGGTAATTTCTTGTAATCTATAGCTTTGTATGAAGAATAAGTACAATAAAGTGTAGCTTAGTGTTTGTGTTAATGTTATCAGAATGGAATGTAGGATTTTTCGTTGTAGCAGTCACTATTCTATATTTCTACAGCCATTGTCCGTCCGCGGTCGTGAGATAATAATACTGTACCAAAGTAATAATTATAATGTAATCACTTAATATTGTCTTGTCTTTTCTAACTTCATTTTAAAATTCTACTATCTTTACTCTTCTCAGTTTGATTAGATAATTTTAATCTTTACATTGCCTTCTATGCTGGCCTGGGAGCAAAAGAATAACGTAGAACCAATAAGCACCTTGGGGCACCCGAATGGTAGAGGGCAAACCACCAACAACAGCATACCCAAAGAGGATTGGTGTCAGGCAGGCGGCTGGTTGTAAAACCTAAGCCAAAACTTTGAGCAGTATGGATTGGAATGTTGTCATTCCACTCACTCTCTCCGTTAATCGATCTCTCGACAAAGTCTGTTCCGTCTCTTTTCTATACATTCATTCATCACTAGCACCTTTACGGTGTGATGGATGATATGAATCAAAAGGGAGTGGATGGCTTAATGACGTCTGACCGATATGAATGGAAGAGGAAACATACTGCGCCGACCCCAGATAGACAGGGAATAGGGCAGGGAGAAGAAGAAGAAGGTGAAGAAGAATCTTTACATTGCCTTATACAGTGTTATAGTTAAGTTGGTTTAGCACATCATATTCATGAATTGCACAAGCTTTAAACGAAGTCTTGGTTGTGAAATAATTCGAGCAATTCATTTTTAATGCAAAGCCGCTAACATTCTATCATGTTATCTTGTTAACGCTCGCTAGTTTTAATCAATATTAAATTTGGTAGTGCTAATACAGAAAACAGGTTAATTTTCGATGGCCCATTTAGTTTTTACGAGTATGCTTTTCCATCAAACGCGGTGAGTGAATGGAGCTCTGAGCATTGATGATGGATGGACAGAATTCCTTTGTCGTATCATCATACGTTACACAACTGTTATTTCTTAGAAGCATGATGAATGAGAGCGTCTTATCTAAACACTAGGAAAAGACGACAGCAATTTTGCTACTTCTTTTTTTTCGATCTGTAGTCGTTTCATTTTATCGATTGATTATATATTAAAAACATACAATAATGTGACACAATATAGAGATTAATATTATAGATTGAAATGTAAAAATCAAACAGAAATATCAAATCAAATCAAACTTTTATTTGCTTACCAATGTATTTGCCTTGCTTGTCAAAATATAATAAATAATTCTCAAAATAATAATAAAATAATAATAAACTAATTCTAAAAAATGTTTTATGTATTTCTTGTTGCAATAAATTAAATAATATTGTTTCTAACGATTTCACAGAAAAAAGAAGTTCAATTAAAAAATATGCAGGATATAAATAAACTTAGTTATGTAATTGATGTTATTGTATGGACTATCTTTATTCTATAATTGTTGAATAAAAATAAAAGTGTCACCTAGATCGTAATCGTTCTTATGGTGTCGTAATAAAATCTGTATCTCGCCAAGACGTTGACAATTTAAGAATACAGTAATGTTAGTTATTAAGGGCTTAAATTTGTAGATACATGTAGGTAGTTATTGTTACAGTAAGTAATTTCTAGCAACAAAGTAAGGTTTCGTGTATGACGTAAAAGATTTTATTCAACTAGTATCGGAGCTGTTCATCTGACCTAGTTTCCCTGAAGATACGTCACGCTTTGGCCGTTTCCAAATTTTGGAAATAGTATTTTAACATTGAATACATCGTAGCGATTACGGCACTCGTAGCAATGCTTGACTTTAGTAGAAGCAAGAGTACGGCAAAATCTTTTACAAAATATTTTAAAAATACTGATTCCTACGAGATGCCTATTAACATTGCAATATTTAATTAGCGAAATATCACCAGTTTTACTTACGTCAACATTTACAAAGACTATCTAAAATTTTCTGAACTATCGGCACTAAAATTATGAATATTTATAATTTAACTTTTAGAAGCCGCAAAGACAAAAAGTTTTACAAGAACTTTTGTAAAACCTACACAAATGAATGCGAAAAGTATTACCTTTGCCGCTCCCACCGCAGCAGTATCGATTGCCACCACCAGCGCAGACCCACTTTCCACCGGCCACCACTCGGCAGGAAGCAAAGCAAAACTAAACAAATTAACACAGCACTTTGGAACGTCCACACGAAGGTCCACACCGCGAGAACGCGACCGGCGAAAACTGCATCCGATCAGTATTCTACCGAGAAAAAAACCCGAAAAAAACAAAAACAAAAGCCAGAAGCCGTATTTCGAGTTTCACCCCTGCAATTGGTCGTCGAGCCGATTTTTTTGCAGCGAAAATTGGGGAACGCGCACCGCGGGAAAGTTTTATAACGTTTTCCGATTTTCCATTCCCGACCGCGCGCTCCGGGTGAAAGTTTTCGGCGTAGCGTTAGGAGGCGAGTGTGCTTTTGTTACGCAACTCACTGCGACGCGAGTCCGCCAGGGGGCAGTACGCCGTGAGTGGCGCATTGGCGGGCATGCGCACTGCCAGTCGCCGGCAGTCGCCGCCGCCGCCGATATACGGCACACTGTTATAAATCTTTCCTTTCTTCGTCTGTCTACATTCCCAGCGCGTTGCCTCTGAGGAGCCAAAAAGAGACTACTATTTCTAAAATACATTTAACAATAATTGTCTTGTATTCTCGAACGTATAAGACAACCAACCCTTAAATGCCTGACCCAGTTTAATACGGCTACGACTGAAAGGAAAGTCAATAATAAAACTGGAGGTCAGGAATATACTACAGCGCTTAGGCGTTAAGACATTGCGTGAAACCGCTACAATGGCAAAGCGGCAGGCGAGCCCAATCCTCGACCTCGCTTCTATACTAACCTGACAAGTAAACATTAATCAGATGTAGCGTAAACGCTAAATCGAATTTAATGGTTACGTCGATGAGTAATTCAAAACTCTTCCATAATGCAGGAGTAGGTAGCTATGTTGTTTAATTATTTATTATTTGGTCAATTACATCGGCTGCAATAAGAATTTCAACAAATTTAATGACTTTTTTATTATAATTGGTCAGATTAGGTTCTCAAAGTGATGGTCAATTTAAATTGATAATATTGCCAATTAAAGAAATGTGTTCATGCATATGTAGGTATAATATGTCGGACTGGTGTGTATCAGCGTACTTTGTTTCCGTTTCCGCAATAAGCAATATCGTAAAAGTCATAGGGAAGGTGGCCCAATCCGGGTACCTATGCCTACTTCCTAAAGGCACTCTAATGTATAAAATAATTTCCACAAACATACGTAATTTAAACTTTTGATTATCATCTCCAGGATGCAGACAATGAAACTGATTACAAAATATCAACTTTTACTGTGTTACCATAACAGAGATAATTTATTGTAGGTACCTACCTAAACTCAATAACATATTTGAGTTACTTAGAAAAATAGATCAGAAAAAGGACATCACCGCCTTTGATCAAGTGGCTTAGGCAGGTGACAGCGGAAGACCCGCGTTTGAGTCCCGCATCGGGACACAATTATTATTTATAATTTTTTTTCTGATGTATTTTTATTTGTAATAAAGAGTATTCGAGGAGCTCGATATCACAGTAGCGTTAGCTAAGCATTGTTCCCTAAGGCTGGTCATTGGATGGGTGACCAAAAAAATATTATTTCAAATTCCTTTCGTTCGGAAGTCACGTTAAGCCGTTAGCCCCGGTTGCACCTGCAGTCGTTAATACCCACCAATCCGCATAGCGCCAGCGTGGTGGGTTATTTATGGCCCATTCTCCCATATTCTTCCATCCATATGGAAGGCCTGTACCCCACCAGTGGTGGATAGAGTATTTTTACCCTTACAGTTTATTGAACTCCACTGTCATGAATCCTCAATCTCCATTGAATACCTCAAAGGTGAGTTTAAAATATATAGTAAGTATTAACCACAAGAACTTTGTTTCTCTGAAGGACAGTCTTTCATAAATAACAGTTAGGTACCTACCAGTGTGCTCTCGTGTTATAAGTTAGCTCCGTTAGGTAGTTATTGACTACAATATCAATAAATTATAAGAACTAAGATTCAAAATGTAAACGAAAAACCAGATTTAAATTACTATTTTTTTTATAGGTTACTATGACTTAATTTTTTTAAACATTAGTATAATTCTTCTGTGCTGGCCTGGGAGCGAACAAATGACGTAGAATAGGCCAGCCCCGACTCATCCCATGGGTGTCGTAAAAGTCGACTAAGGGAGATTACCCGGTGTAGACCGCATACAACAGCATACCCAAAGAAGGTTGTCAGGTCGTCAGGCAGACGGTCGGCTGTAAAATCTAAGCCAAAACCTTGAGCAGTATGGAATGGAATGATATCATTCCAATCACTCTCTCCGTTCATCGGTCTCTCGACATGTTCCATTCCGTGTCTTTTCTATACATTCATTCATCACTAGCACCTTTACGGTGTGATGGATGCATCCATCACACCGTAAAGGTGCTATATGAATCAAAAGGGAGTGGATGGCTTGATAACGTCTGACCGATATGAATGTAAGAGGAAACATACTGCGCCGACCCCGAATAGTCTGGGAACAGGGTAGGGAGACGAAGAATTCTATACACAAAATATTTATTGTCTTTGTTATGATTTTTGCCCATAGTTATAAAAATCACTTTATTCTAAAAGGGGCAGTCAATAGGAACTTGATGGTGCAGCGCACAATATACACCTACTCAGCCTGCGATTGCGTCAACTAAGCAATGTTTACTAAGGTCAGTCATTGAATGGGTAACCAAAATACATGTATAGGTACCTCGAATTCCTTTCAATTCGGAAGGCACGTTAAGCTGTTGGTCTTGGCTGCATTGCCAGCGTGGTGGGCTATGGCCCATTCTCCCAATCTCTTATCCATAGGGAAGGTCTTAGACTTAGACCCAGCTGTTCCTTGTTTGCTTACTTTTAGCTTTATCGTTTATAAGTAGGTACCTAAAATGAAACTTTGTCTTATCTCTCATAAATTACAGTTACCTACAAACCTTAAGCACAATGACTAATAATATATCACCATTTTAAAAGTAGCTTGTATTTGTATGCAAATCACGTAATTACCGTACGGTGTTCACTGCTGCATTAAATTTGTAAGTAATCGCGTTGTTACCCATTACATTAAATATTGTATGATGTGGCATGCTAAATAAGCCTAAATTACGCATGGAAGGCTATTATAACGGATCAAATAGATGTCGACCGAATTATAATAATGCCCGTAACCGCCGTGTGGTGACGGCAGAGTAGAATACAATTGTCACCACCCCAAATCTCTCCCGTGGGTGTCGTACAAGGCGTCTAAGGATAAATCAATGATGAGGAACGGGCAGCAGCGTTCGTCTTATACCACCTACCAATAGCAGTGTACTGCGACTTTTCTGCCCGATATATGGCAATAGGCTCGCCACCTATTACATGGGACCTAACATAATTGGCGAAACGTGGGTGCTAGTTCACCTCTGCCTACCCCTTCGGGGATATAGGCGTGATTTATGTATGTATGTATGTAGTAACAGTAATTAACAATTAGATGAGTTAAATATGGATAAAAAAAACGGCCCTAAGGGTTAAGACAGCGATGAATAATGGGGAACAACGTTCGTCATATCGGTAGGTACCTATCACCCAGCAAATCTACCTAATGTGTTACCTTATTTATTATTGACGGCCGCCTTGGTCGAATGCTCAGATTGCTGGGTATTGGCCAAGAGGTCCCGGGTTCGAATCCTGGCAGGGGCAAACTTTGTGATGACCACAAATGTTGGTTTCCAAGTCATGGTTGTGTATATGTTTATGTAGTATATTTTCAACATTTATATACATAATTATATTAAAAATATGTCTGTCATCTAGTATCCATAACACAAGTGCTTAGGCTACTTACTTTGGGCTAGATGATATGTGTGATTGTAAAAAATATTTATTTATTATTGTTCACCTCTGCCTACCCCTTCGGGGATATAGGCGTGATTTATGTATGTATGTTATTTTATTATTTATTTGGCGAAATGTAGGTTTTAATTATTTACTTTTGGCATATAAATCACAAATCAGTGATGAGGAATGGGCAGCAGCGTTCCTTTTATACCACCTAGCAATAGAACTGCGACTTTTGTGCCCGATAAATGGGAATAGGCTCGCCACCTATTACCTACATGGGACCAAACATAATTGGCGAAACGTGGGTGCTAGTTCACCTCTGCCTACCCCTTCGGGGATATAGGCGTGATTTATGTATGTATGTAATAAATTTTATATTATGAAATATATTTTAACCGACGAATTTTCGTTTTGGGTAGCGGTGTCTGAACCCGCTTTGCGAGACTTTCTACCAACTATCTCTATCGTAGCAAAAACACGGATGACGTCATATCTTTTAAATAATGCAGAACGTTTCATCAGACGTGGGCGGAGTGACCGTGGCTCATTTACCACTGCGATATAGAGGATTCTTTTCTTTTAAACTAGGAAAAGGACATACTTACATCTTTATTCCGCTGCAGCATTGTAATGACCATGGGCCCACTGCTGGGGCATATCAGGCCCTATGTCCGTAAGGTATGGCCGTTTTCTTTCATACTATCAGTCGATCATTACTAGCATTTTTTTGTATCATTGATCCAAGGTGCCGATTAACTGAAAACAGGGTAGGAAGATGATGTATCGCCTAAGGCCTACCGAACTTATAAGTATCTATGATTCACCCATCTCACGATTGTGGATGACCTTAGTAGATAGATTTTAAAGTGACCTTAACGTGCCACTTTTCTCCTGTAAGTTGAGCGCCCCCGTAGCACGGGACGTGGACACATCTCCTTCGGGTGAAAGGATTTAGTGGGGGTTAGAGCGAGAGGAAAAGATTTTTCCTCTCGCTCTAACCCCCACTAAATCCAGAGACAAAACACCGTCAAGTGGTGGAGTGACTTGTCCACGTCCCCGGTCTAGACCCGCCGATTGGAGTAAATACTTACACCTTCCGTCCAGAAGTTTCATATGGTTCCTAGTTTTAGCTCTAATTTAAATCAGGTAGGTAGGTATGTCACGCCTTTCATCTACAGGGGTAGGGGATAATTTCTTTCCTCATTCTACGTTCCTTACAAACTATTTTCGCTTCATCCACTCATTCATGCATGCTCGTTGGATTCACATAGATTTTCTTGACTTGACCCATTTGAAATAGGTACACCTACAATTTGATTATGAAACATTATTTTGCCTAGGCCTTCTCCTGCCGCTCTCTCCATTCACTTCCGACACATATACTTTTCGTTATCCTTTCACTTGTCATTTCTACGAGACAAAACCATTCGAGCATCCCTTTCTTTGTCTTGTCATGTCTCCTTTCAAACCACACCTTTATGACGTTATTCACATCAATAGTTCAGCCATGCTCCTTAACGCTCTTAGTTCTTTGCATTTATTTCACTTTTATTCTTCTTCTCTCACATCCATCCGTTAGTTTCATAAGTACAATTACCTATGTCGGCACCAGCACTCCATTACGAACAGCCATAGCATAGCCGTCCGGACACTCTCTGGCTGCTCACGAGTGCGCAAGGCCCCCATTAACCATATTACCAGCGTTCACCAGCTTTGAAATTAAACGCGTGACTATTACTTACCTAATGCATTGGAGTATCTAGTAGGTACCCAACTGTTGTCTATTTAATGTGTGGTAGGTAGGTAAGTATATTTGAATAAAAAAAAATCAGTTTTATTTACACACTTTATTGAATTAACATATAAGTAATGAAAACAAACAATAATTACATTAAAATGAACCGTCAATGACAGTATACTGTAACCGTAAGTACAACATTTATAATTCATTAACATTAATCAATTAAATTCACAAAACGATTAGATATGTCGACAAATACACTGATATTTGAAAGATATGATGAACATTTAACTTGTTATAGGTACTGAATCTTGGAGACAACACAGTGTGGCTTATCCGTGCAAGCATGCAGGAACTGTAGCAGAGGGCCTAGCTAAGCGGTCAATATATCGAACGCAAAGAAAACAAAAGTATGAAACTGACGTATTGTATTCTCTGTGAAGGCTCCTGCACACCAAACGCAGGTCAGAAACAGAGCAGGTCAGTAGCAAGCAGCGCGGGAGTCGGCAAACTGAACGCAGCGGCAGTTTCAAAGCAGTTGCAACGCTGGACCGCGTTTAGTATGACGGGTGCGACGACACCCGTACGACGCGCTGCGCTGCACTGCCCCGGTGAGCCATGCTAACATGACCGCCATAGTGATACAACAGCGCGGGCCCGCGCTCCTGCTGCTGTTGGCAGTTGCAGTGCGGCGCGGCGCGGAGCAGTTTGAGCGCGGGCGTTAAAATTTGGTGTAACGCAGTTCAAAGACTTTCTTGTATCACAACTCGCGCGGGCCCGCATTCAAACTGCGCTGCTACTGAACTGCGTTTGGTGTGCAAGAGCCTTTATACGTCAGTTTCATACATTTTGTAGGTATTCTATGCGTTCGATAGATTGGCTACTTGACTAGGGTCTGAAGACGAAATGCCTGAGATGAATACTATTTGGCTTTCGCTCTAATCGGGGCGAGGAAAAGAGAAGGTAAATACATATTTGGGCCTGCACGATGTTTAGTTCACCAGCCGTGTTAGAAGGTGCTTTCTTAAAATATTCCCATTTGGTATCAATTACTAGGTACCCAGTACTTTGAGATCACCAATTATTATCTAAATAAAAATTATCTAACAGCCCGAATTGTCGATACCCTAATAAGTAACATTCAGATGGCAATACGTAGGTACCTATAAGATATTTCCCTTGTTTCTTTATTTAGAAACGTAGTTAGGTTGTTACTAAGTGTACCTAGTTGGGGCATAATTAAACTATTTGTTTTCAGTAGGTATATTTTATAGCTGAGAAAGCACTGTAGGGGAAAAGCAGACAAGATAAACATGTTAGACATGTAAATATCAAGTGAACGTGACAATTGACATCGTATCAGCACAATCGCAGACCTCGACATTTTCTTGCTTATTTAAAATAGTAGATATTCTAAATAACCATGTCCATCACTCCCGCTCGTCCCCTAAATCAAACGTCGCCCCCCATCGATCGTCCTACGCACGCTTGCACGAATATTATAACCTAACGATTATATTTATACACCTATGTTATTGTATTTCAGTTATAATACAAAGCTAATTAATAAAATGTTTAATATTAGATATTATTCAATATTTTGAGTTTATAAGTGAAAACAAAACTCTTTACTTATAACCGATGTTTAAGTGCACATAGTAGAGGAAAAAGGTTATTACATTTCGGCATGTCATGTCTCGTAGTGGAATAGAATAAGTGCAATTAGTTCTTTATAAAATTTACTAGTATTTAAACAACATTTATAAGTAAAGTTCTGGTGCTTATTTTAGGTGGTTGTGATGATAATAGAAATATTTTCATTAAACACACTAATGAGAGTGAATAAAAAATTAAATGCTTATTGAAATTGCAGTAGTGAACTCACATTTCTGTTGGCTTTTTGATAATTTAAATCTTAACTATACTCAGTCAATAATTACTATTAACTTTAAATCTAAATGAATAATGAACAAAAGAAATGAGATTTAAGTTAAATATTAATCGAATATTTCAGACCTATCAGGAGGCATGAACGGAGCCTAATTACAATATTATTTGGAAATCACATTAAAATTAGAATAATAAGACTACTTAACGACATGTATTGTTCTGCTTCTGCTGATATAAGTTTTTAAAGGTTTGAATATGTTTTTAAAATATACATACTTATTTTAATAGAAATTTGTAAGCATTCAGAATACACTGATTTGAACTAGATATAGGTAAAATTGTGTTTATGTATGAAATAAAATTCTGTTACATATGTTACCCTGGTTGGCTACGGTATACGTACTTAAGAGGGGAAGCAAATATACCTTTGAATAATTGTATATGCTTAACAAATTACACAACCCTTTTTACCCAATCGTCTCAAACCTGTATTTGGGAAAATATAATCAGAAAGTAGCAACATATTTGCATCCGTGCGAGCCGTTTGATTAAACCGTTTGAAGGTACATAGTTATTTAAGTTAAAATCATAAGAATATTTTTACGATGATACAAACACGAATTAACAAGGGGACTCGAAAATAGTGCATTATCAAATTCACGTGCTAACGAGAAATTCTAGAAAAACAATCGACTATTATAATTAATCAATAATTCGCTAAATTGAATTTAATTACACTATACAACGCAGTCTGACCCTGTCAATAAAGGCTAAATATAAGTCATAATAATGCGGAATATAGATAATAATAGTGACATTTCACGACTTACTGATGAATAAACAGCAAAATCTACGAAAAAGGCACTAACATAACGTGTAGTGTCTTTCTTTACTTATAAGCGCATATAATACAACAATAACTAAAAAATAGTCTGGACAGCTGAATATTTTTTATATATTATTTCAGTAAGTTGGTCCAATGCACACAGATAGATATTGGCACCTCACTAAATTGGTCAAATAAATTCTCGTATACATTAGATTCACTTACTCACAGTGCCACCAACAAAACTGGAACTACAATTTATCCATAGATTTTGACATTTCTAAGACACTCTTTGTTCACCACTAGCGACACCGCCAACGGATCAGTTAAGTTTGATGCACTGTAATTTTTATATATGCATAATATAATCTGTCCTAAAGCATCAATAAAATTATTAATACCTACAAAATAAACGAGTAAAGCATGCGATGCGAATCATCGATATCTCATTAAAATACTAACAGACCAACAAAAGAAACTATCTATCAATTAGAAGCCTAGCTTATAAACATTCAGAAAATTGAGCAAATCAAAATAACAGTAAGTAACAATAATGAACTATATCTTCTGTAATACGAGTATAATAAAGATTAATATATTGATCACTGATTATTACAGTTGAACATAACATCTACACGAGACAAATCAATGTGTTATATTCACTAACAATAAATATTTATATTGCATTGTCTTAAATTTAATAATTAATATATTGACAACATCAATGAACTAATACCTCTTTTCAGAGCAAGTATTTGCGTGGCAATTGGCCTGACGCATGCAATATAAAATATATAAACATCCCAGGTGTCGCGTGTACTTCGAGCCTAAGTCACCGACCACCTACGAAGCGTGCACTATCACTACGGGTTCGCTGCCTACACCACACCCACACCCACCACGTAATATCTGACATAGGTAGCTCCTGCACAAAAGTGCCTCTCAAACATTAATCACAGCTATGTAATCTCTTCTCTTTAGTAACACACTACTTCAATTTTCTCTTTAGTTCTATAGATTACCTCTATTTATACCTGTGTGATACTTAATTTACAAAGCTCTATACATTGTCTTAATTGCAATTTATTATACTATAAATAATTGATTTTATCAAAATTTATTGCTAATTTAATTTAGCGAGACCACATAAAAATAGTTAAAACTTTGACATACATGAACAAAAATAAATAAACATTTTTTAATCTTTTACAAAACGTAAACATACCGAATGAATTAAAAAATTTTGACTAGCATTATTTTAATTATAAATTTTCATTATTTGTCTTAATTTTTTCAGAGCAATTTGACTAGCATAATACGACAATGTCAACAAATAATACTTTAAATCAACACCACGCTGTCATTTTCTCAAATCCATGCATAAAATTTAGATACAACTTTGGCACAATCATCTTTTACTCATCATAATTCAAAATTCATATAATAATGATATTGAAAGGGAAGACACAGGGGAAATATGTCACAGGGATATGTTCCAAGACTATATTGTAAATTCTAATTTACGATTCTTACATCTAGGGTGCAAAATTACTTATAAATAATCAGTGATTACGTCATTTTTATGCGTCGTATGTAACCTCTTTAGTGAGTAGTTGATCTACATAAGGAAACAACGTAAACTATAATATAATCTATGGTCACGTACAACAAACTCCTTAGGGGTAGTTTTGGCACTGCTTTTGTTATGTGGCACTAGGTTTTCTCCAAGCAAATATTTTTTACTGGAAAGCTTTCAATACAGTGGTCCTAGAGATATCTTACACTAAGTTAAATCTAAGATTTTTTTTAAGATTTTTTGGAAATATGTAGTTTACCACAGGACTATCTATACTTTCAATCTAATACTAATTAAAATGAGCAGTCTGGAGAGGGTAATAAAATAATTCAAACAAAATGTACTACATTACACCACTAAACATTAACTACTTTCAGAATAATTTAGCATAATAAATCCACAACATTATTAGTGTTAAACAAACTTCAACAATCTTTGGTTTTGATCCCTAGACCAATATTATTTATTCGACTCGAATTTCCCAGCAGCCGATTTAGGTACACATTGTGTATATTTGTAAGTTAGAGATCTTATAGTTCAAATGTAAAATAAATTAGAGGACTATCACATTTAGCAACACTATTTTATTAATACACCTAACGTCTTTTGTGATCATAGACGGTTATGTTATAAATGATATATTGCAATGTTCACTTCTCTTGTCTCCGCTTTTAATGTTTAAGTTTCTTAAAGGATTTGATCCCACCAGTTTCGTATCGTTGCGTCCCAGCGACGCATCTATTATTGTAATACCTAATTTTTCCAGGTTATTACGATTATTTTATTTACAAATATTGTCTTTAACCCTCTCACTCTGTTCGCTAATCTAACACTACGCTACGTCAGCGGTTCCGAGGTCGATAGTAACGCGCCTACACCTACTATACGGCGAACCTCGAGCTATCTTATTTTGAACAATTCATTTACGTGTGGTCAGTACTGATCAATACGGAAAACAAACCCAACAGATAATTGAGTAACTCGACCGCTTAAATCCATAGTAAATTCGATCAGCTTAGCTAACTCCTGTTGCATACTTTGTTATAGATCCTTAAATCCGTGAGCGTCGAACGAAATAAAATTTTGAGGTCGTCTTAACGAAATGTATCTACGCGAACAACGTTCACCGCTCACCGATCACTCGAAATATAAAATTGTCAGTCATTTATATATCTTCTTCACCATTACTAAAATGTCCTCGAAATATTTGCCTCTTCCAAATCTCAAGACTTATCTTTAAACAACCAATAATTCCTATAATACCAATTAATTAAATACAGTGGAGAATAAATATAAGAATATCTAAAATACTTATAAACATGTAACAAATGTAAACATACGTTCAGCACGATATTTAGTGATTCGCTTCCCTTCTCGTCAGAGAAATTTGGTCTCGATATTTACTTGAAGAAATATATCGGGGCCAGAGTTCCGTGTTGCGGCTGTGTATAATACGCTCGGTCTGTCGTGTACGCAACTGCGGAGGTCTGGCCGGGGAGCCCCATTCAATGGATCGGAGCCTTCACAATGTGGTTCGGAGCAATGTAGTGGTACCCGGGCAGCGGCAGCCCCGCGGTCTCCATCGTGATCCTGGAACATTCCGATTCAACTCTTTACTCCCCCGTCACACTTACCCCTTTAAGGCAGTACATACAATAGTCAGTAGAAAGTTTGTTCAGTACAGAAAGCCGAGTGGATATTCTAGGATACAAATTAAAATGTAAAGGAAACATCTTACCAGGAAATTGGGTGATCCGGTGAGCTGTAGGATGTAGGTACTCGATGGATTTAGTCCGGCGTCAGGTAACACGGGAATGTTTGGTGCCTGGGTAGGCAGGATAATGGCGTGGGTTCTTAAATAGGAATCATTGTAATGGTGAACCAAACATATTTCATACATACTTTAGCGAAGCACAGTACGACAGTTCATAGCACATCTGTATAAGACAATTTGAATAGGTGACTTTTGTGCAGTGATTTATAGTCAGTAGTA
Organism: Cataclysta lemnata; assembly: GCA_963931975.1. Lineage (NCBI taxonomy): Eukaryota > Metazoa > Arthropoda > Insecta > Lepidoptera > Crambidae > Cataclysta > Cataclysta lemnata. The sequence goes on from OZ008347.1 coordinate 8,772,929, forward strand.
GTAAAAAGTAGTAAAAGAAACTAAAGCGCAAAATAAACTAGAAAACATTTACATTTAGTTATGTACAAACTGTAAATATTCCTCAAATTATTACAAGGTTGTCTGTTGTGAAATATTTTGACTATCCAAGTAATAAAATATGCCATTGCAAGAGGGTCCTCTTGCAATAAAAAAAGGTTTTGTCAGATGTGCAATCAACTGTGTCAAAGGATATTAAGGTGAAACATACTTTTAAAACGCAATACGACTTCATGGGCGGTGTATTTAGTTAGAATAAAATTTAAAATTTTTCCCTAAAAAGTTACTAAAACCCCCTTAGGCTTGAGTTCACAAAACATGCGATTAAAAGATTACCGTAACTTTTTGACAGTTCTTCCATACGATAAAATTTCAAGACATGGTGGTTAAATAATAATCGCCTGTTTATGTGCTGGTGAACTCTGGCCTAAAATTTCGATATTTGGTCACATGGCGTTTTAACAGCATGCAGCTTCTTTTTTTGAATATTTTATACCATAAAACAAAAACCAAAAACACTAACAACATTATGGTATTACAAAAAAAAAAGATTCTACATCAATATTATTTAAACACACGTTAAGAATGAAATAACTGTAATTTCAATTATTATTTTATTATGTACTTTAAAACAATACACTTTTACTTAAACGATGCTAGCGAGTTATAATAATATAAACCTGAAATTATTAGAAAAAACGACTATTACTTAGACCTAACATGATTTTTTTTTACAAATCAAACCAAATTGGCAGCCAAACAATCTGTTCCCTGTGGAACTATAAGGTAGAAACATTCGAATTGGACCTCCATTTTAAATTCGCACTAATTTATAAATCATAGTATACACATTGGTAAATGTAATATTTACGTACCTACTATAGGCACATGCAGCTTAAGGACCGTCAAGTAAACATTTTTCTATGGATTTAATTAATATTTGTAGACTTAGCACGAGCAAAATTTTCCCTGAGAATGGGTAAATATAATTATTCTTCGTCTATGAAGAAACATGAAATGCGTCATAAGTAGACATAAATGTGGCAGAGATTTTGTCCTCGGCCCGTGCTAGTCCTGCTAGGATGACATATATTAACAATTTCAATAGTTAAAACAACGTATCAGAATGGCTTGGCTAAGTTGCATTAGATTGTTGACTTGAAACGCGCATATCCAAATTTTAAAGCGTTTTACTGCACGAAGTATGGAACTGTATATAGCACACTGCTTCCTACGCGACATGCACGTCACGCAGGCGGTCAGTACCATATCGGAACTATTTATTAGCATTTTTGTAGTATCAAATGGTTGCCATCTTAAATTGAACCTTACTGCCCAAAATATACGGTTTAAAGTTAAGTAAAAATTCGTAGATTAGAATTATTACACTTTTATATATTTTAAAGTCAATTTACCTGTTCACATAGAAAAAAATTTGCTTGATTCCCTTTTGCAATGCGCGCTCTACCAAACTATTGTTTCGAAACTACCAATGCGTCACCCTAGCACTAACGGTGTCCCAAAAAGGTTAGCAGGGCTAGCAATCTACGCAACTCTTAGTACTAATAAAGAAAATATTGCTTTCGATTCGAAGCTTAACATTACCCAAATATAAGAAATTGAAACTACGTCTAAACGGAACATTCCGCGTATTAAACTTTTCAAACATGTTGAAATTTTGAGATAGGATTGTAGTCCCAGAGGTATACTATAGCTACACCCACGTAACATTTTACATTACCATAGATGACTATGGAAATCAAACAAAAAAAAAACTTAATTGTATGAACATAGTCACTTTAGAAGATTTTAGCAATTTCTTTGCCAACTCCATTTTATTTTGATTATAATTTTTATTTACCAATAGTTTTTGTACTGTCAAGATTTTGTGCTAATTTATAGCAAAATATTGTTATGAATTAAAATACAAAAAGTATTAACCAACACATCACATCGAGTGTATTTAATATTGAATATAGTCACTTATTGACATATATTTTACAAACCTTTGTATCCGTTAAGGATAAAGCCTACAGTTCTATCTCAAATCTTGCTAAGACAAAAGAAATACCTACTTCTAAATATAATAAGTAAAAATAATAAATCAATGATTTCAAAATCTATATTAAAAATAACTTATATTTTAGTAGGATAGAATAATAAAAAAATGCAAATTAGCTTGTTTTATTCTGGGAATAAAAAGCAATAGATTAATATCTCTACGGGTCACTAGAAAAGTTACATGAAGTCAATAGCTCATTGACCCTTTTTATATATTTAAATGCCTGGCTTAAGTGTGGCCCCACAATAGCAAGTAGCGGATCACTAGACAATGTACTGATTAATGCAAATTATGATGTTTTCCATATTACTCTATTTATGTAAATATGAATGACAATGCGATAATCTTGCATAGCGCGTGATATTCGCTTCCGCTACTAATTAGACTATTGTGCGCCATTTTAATATTATAACAAATAAAACTAAGCCAGACAGTAAAAATTAAAATATGAAATTTTAAACTCCGAATAAAGGTAAGTAACAGCTTACTCTCACAATGTAACTATTGTTACAATAACAAATTAGATCTCTAAAGTCAATGACAACGACCTAAAATCCTTATTACAGAACAACTCAAGCTTAATTTAATTACCGCTCACAATATGATCTCTAATGAGCAGGTAATAGAGACGAGATTAAAAGTGAATTAGACTAGAGCAGTAGGCCCAACATCATAATATTCATGGTGTTTGAACCGATTCTGAATCGCTACTTAAGCCCTATTCTAAAATTAATATCAAAGATTCTAACAATGAGTGTGTTCTGTAATACAGGTTACTGTAATGTTTCCATTTAAAAATGTATATACAGAGTAATAGATTGCCATCAAACAATACTTCATTATAATAATTATGACTTTGTATTTATTGCTGTGTAATGGGAAGTTACATTAACTTATTTACATAACTTACGCGATCCTAAAGTAACTATTTTAAAAAGGACTTCTACCTTTTACTACTGGCCTGAAGTACGGCTTGATGATTCTGCTAGTCACCCTGTATTTCAATCTTAAATAGTTTTAAGCGTAAGTGTAATGTGCCGATTTCATATTTACAGGTCCGATTTTATATTACGTTGCGATATCAAAAAATAAGTTCATACACATTTATGTGTACGATCAGCATAGCTATCTTATTCATACACCTTGTGTGTAGTTCAAATTATAGATTTAGTCGGCTAACAGGACATTCAAAACATTTAAAAAGAGAAATAATGGAGATTTTTAAAAAGAAATTACATTTGGTGATATTTTTTTAAAATTTTATGGTTTATTTTTTGATAGTTTTTGTTCTAACGTTTATAAATAATTTCCGAAACTTTTCAAGTTACTCATTTGAATGGTACCAAACTTGATATGTTTGGCCTCAAATAAAAAATCGACTAAGAAGTATACGAAATCGGCACATCCTCCTAACTCCATTTCAACGCGAAGCACTCTGTACATTCTACCGCTTTCAAGCTTCTACGTATCTCCTACTATTGTCTCGATCCCTAGTTACTTTAGTACTATTTATAAGCGATTTATTTTGTCATTACAGTCATATAATTTTGGTACCTAATTGTTTGTCATTTATTCGTCAGACCTTTAAAGTGATTCGTCGAGATGAGAATTGATGCTGGAAACTTGTAACATTTTGTATATGCCTCCTGTAGTTAACTATTCGTATAGAAAAAAAGGGAATAGTAACGTCGTCACTATGTTGATCTGTATTATGCACTGAACGAAGGTGATATTTAAAGTTACATCTAATTAAAATTTTCTATTACATCAAACCAAGTGTTACGCATACTTAAATTGTATCCTCCCTTCGAGTGCAAATGCATAAGATAGTAAAAATTACTTAGAGTACATGATTTTTATTGTATAAACGCTCCTAGCTCTATACATGATTCCTTTTTTTAAGATAGTCACAAATAAATTACTTTTACTTATTACGAAAATTATTTCTTAAATGCTACTTTTTAGATAAGATCTCACGACGACGACCACCATCCCACCGGTGCACACGGTGACATCCGTAAGTCGTTCCATTTTTTGGTTAATTCAGTCCAAATAAGATATATATATACGCAAGTTCATTTTAGTTAGTCTGTTTTACGCGATTAGTTTTAACTCTTAGGTCACATGTCAAGTTGGATGTACTGATTTAGTTACAAACGCGTGGTCACATTAGTATAAAGTGCTATTCACATCTGCGATTTAGCACGGCCGCTATTCAAATACCTAATTAATAAACAACAATTAACCTTGCGCACGAGTCCCTAGTTTTGGTGCTGCTAACGGCGTTTTAGTAGGGACTGTATTTGTTTCTCTCTTTGGAGCTTTTGGTGGATGTCTCTTCGTCTTGGCGGCGTTGGAACGACTTATGGTTCCTGTGTACGCCGGTGGTTTGGACTGGTTGGGAGCTGTTGCTGCCACTTAGCAGATCGGTGAGTCCACCGAGCGCAGAGAGCGAGTTGAGTGCCCCGAGCGCGCCAGTCTTGCTCAGCAGCTGAGCGAGCGGGATAGCGGACGATAGGGGGCTGGCCGAAGAGCTCGCCGTCCCACTCGAACTACCCTCCAGATTCGCCTTCTGTAGCTCCACACTGCCGGAGCGGGACAGGAATGTGTAAAGGGTTAGGCGAACACTTGGACCGATTCGAACCGAACTCTAATGCAGTGTTTGTATCTAATTGTAGCTCTAGAGCCTCGAATAAGAATTTCAGACATGATTTTAATGTTCAGCTGTGCTTATATGAAACAGATATCACATTTAGTATTTGATGCTGGTAATATCGGTGAGGTAATTCAACAAGATCACCCAACGAACTTTGACAAAGTCGAAAGTTTTTTATAGTATATTCAGGTTGTCGCATTAATATTATGTAAAATTATCAATGTAACTTACTGTACTTTGCTTTGTTATAGTTAAATAGTGCCTAATTTATGCAAAGTTATTGTTACAACGATGCAGGATGGTATTTACGCATTATTCATTTTATAACTAATACGTATACTCATAGTCATGCGCATAAATAGGCACAGTAGACCAAATAATTTGTAGGTATACTCTGTAATGACACAAAACGGAATCGAATCGGCCCAAAAAGGTGAAGTGAATAAATCAGAGGAAGAGTCGTAGGATCACAAAAAAAATCGATTACCAAGTTGGAGGAGGCATGATTCAAAATGGACAAGAATAGGCAAAATAATTTCCGTTGGACTTTCGGATGGAGCAATTGAGGAGGAGTGAAATGGTGCCAGTAGGTTTCTTTTTTTCTTTTCAATTTAATATGGTTAGCGGCTTACCTCATGTTGATAAGATACTGCGCGAGCGCCACCGCGTCCGGGTTGCCGGAGATGGTGATCGTGCGGTCGGTGCTGCCGCCTTCGCGCTCCTCGCAATTCGATATCCGGATCATGGCGCCGGAAATTTGGCGGATTTCGGCGATCTTAGTGCCACCCTGTTCCGGTAACACGACAGTTGAATTATCAGTTTAATTGTATGGAACAAGGGGGATACGATGTAGCTTTACTGTTACATGTTCATAGCTGTTTATGTTTAAAATGTCAAAAACTTTACCTCTTGGTTGGAAATACAATTTTTAAACGTTAGTGTGACTGTAACTGTTGTTATAACAGGAATATGCTAATTGGATAATAATTAAGATAACTCAATAAGAAATAAACTAACCCCAAAATCTAAACATCACATCAATATAAGTTCTTAGAGCTTTAAAAGTAATCCTGTCTACATTTACTTTTTTTTAATTTGATATCTTTCAAAATCCACAGGTCCATCTTAATTTGTAAATTTAAAGGGCTAATTAAGCATGAACCTAAATAAGGCTACAGAACTATATGATACGCAAGCTTACCTTTCCAATAATGCAGCCGATAAGTTCATTTGGTACTGTCATTTCGTGCGACTGCTGGTTGGAGGCGGGCTGGTTTCGCGATTGGTTAGAGGTGCGCAGCTGGGAGCCCGCCAATGCTGCTAATGCTAATAAACAAATGCACTCCAATAAGCAATGCTGCTGTATTTAATTTACCTAGAATATTGTAATCATAATGCGTTCCATTTACGCAACAACAACAGTGCTTTACAACGATGATACTTTAAATAATTTCCAATAAAGGCTCTGTGATTACATAGTTAAAGCTGAATAACTGACAGATGTTAGGAAAATACTGTAGGTAGGTATTATAGAGATTTTTCGATTAATGATAATACATCGAAATAATTAACTTTTGCATGCATGAAAATACAATGAAACGCCACATGTTCATAATAAACATAACAAAAAGATATTATCATCTACTATTATGGATTATCTCGTTTTAGATTTGGTTAAGTGCATATTAGTATATTAAAATACATCTTAATTTCACGCGAATAACTGGATTTTTATAAGTAAGAATAGTTCGTACCTGCTGGGTTAAGACCACCGGTGTTTGCTGGTCCCAGACCACCAAGGCCTAATGCCGCCAAGCCGGCAAGGGGCGATTTAGCTAGACCTCCCATCTAAAAATAAAATGAACATTTCTGGAATATTCAACTCTAACTGCTGCTAAATGTTAAGAAAGGAAACACTGTAAATACAAGAAAAAGACAAGTAAAAGCTCCAACTGCTTGTTTTCATCTTCTCTGACATGGCCGGGATGGGATCGCTGGATAGGGTAACCTGGGTGGAAAGAATTTAAAAGTAATTAAATAACAAATCTAAGAAAATTCGCTCTACAATTCAGATAAGTACAGTGTAATTGTCTAGTGGAACAATGCGCGAATCTTCCTAAGATTGTTTCTCTCAAAAATGTTAACCACATTGTGAGTTTACGGATGGTGCTGCCCGAACATATTATACGCACCTTTCAATTACACAAGACGAATTTTACTGAACTGAACTAATAAAAATAATAAAACAATTATTTTTTAATTTAAGCCATGCGTTCCCATGGTTACTCTCTGTCGTTCGTGAAAACACAAAAGTATATAAAAAATGATTGGAAGAGGCAAGGCAAATAAGGAGTTGGTGCAATTACGGGATTTATGTATGTATTAACCTTTGTTGTATGTGCGTGGACATTCATCGAATGCGAGTAGTAGAAAGGCTCGTACCTCGGCTATGCCAGAAAACAAACAGATAAAGCTTTAATTGTGTGTTTTTTCTACACATATTCCCGTCTACGGATACGTGGTGACAAATTAATATAAAAAAACTAATGCTATAAGTAGTTCAATCAAACATGTATCTTATAGGATATTATAGTTTCTAGATTACAATCAATAGGGGGTTGCGTGCAAGTAAAGATAATATGGGTTACAAGCATAGGGGTACTAGAGTAGAGCAACTTAAGTGTGGCCATTCCTATACTCCACAGCACTGGGGACTACGTCTACATAGGTATTTACAATTCAATGTTAATACTTCATAAATGCCACTACAGGGGGGGATTCGACACCAAACAATCAAACCAAGTTGAAAGGATTCCGGGGCAGCACCAATCACATTATATCACACTTTATTCCACACAACCTCATAGAGACATATATTTTGCATTATCTTCCAAATTTTGTATATTGAAGTTGTAAGATGTGGAAGAGAAAATATTTAAAATAACAATCCATAGACAAATTGCTACAGGGACCACTGATACTGAAGATATGCATCGGAAAGAGTTGGGAACAGAGTTAACTACTGTAAAATATGATACGGCATTGGTACGACATGGGATATTAATATACCACTACTCATTCCCATTACTGAAATTTATTGTTATATTGGCGAATCCTAACTTTGAGGCCGTTTCTTATAGAGAGTAACATAACAATTAGGAAAAAACTTTATTGCTTTCTAATGTACACATAATTTAGAAAGATTTTTAGGCACCGATCTAAATAGTAAATAAATAATACACATACAAAATACTACCGTATTACAAAAGGCTATTTGAAAATTTTTTCTATACCACTTTCAAAATTAATTATAATGTCTGAAGAAACATAACTTCTCTTCTCGTCTCCTAAACATCTAGCCTGAGGAAAGGAAATATTAAACTGTTTTGCCTAACCTATGTATCCCTTTCTTAGATTGTATAGTATTAGACATAGATAGTATGGACTAACGGCGGGTCCCAATCCCAATATTCTTTCTACAGTTAAAAGTAAGCTTACTAAAGTTTAGTTGCCTGTTGTTTATTTTTTTTTTTTCTCTTTATTTTGAAGGACTTTTATCTTTACAGACATGTCAGTCCTATCGTGAACTTATATACTAAATTAACAAATCATCTGAGCCAATTAACCTAATATGTTATTGTCGGAAGACAGTCGCGGCAGACATATAAAGCGATATTTATATTATTTTCAAAGATATTGTGTACAATGCAAGATTTTTCATTGTTGTAGTAGAGAAATGATCGATTGGATTTTGTGTACAAGGCAATATTTTTCCTAGTTGTAGAGAAATTATCGATTGTCTGGTTCGACATGACGCTGTAAAATTGTAATCGTAAATCGTCTTGCTGAAGCTTATTGTACCACTAGGATGAGCAAGTGTAATCAAATCGCTTGCAGTCTCATTCGGTAACGTTATTAGTCTTACTGCCGCACTCAGAGACGTCAATTAACTTTTATGAGTATTTAATGTCAAAAATTTTCATTCAAATCTAGACCATAGACCCGGCAAGAACAGCGACTAGTTTTGAATTGTCATTTTTTGATGTTAAGTACTCATTAAAGTTATTTGACGTCTCTGAGTGCGGCAGTTATACGGTCTCAAAGTAGGTTAGGGCGTGTGGTCTGGTGGCTCTATGAGGTCGCGGGAGTGTGGACTCACAAGGTGGTGTTCGTGCAGCGGCGGCGGCAGCAAGTGGTGGGGCGGGAGCGCGCCCACGAGGGGCGGCTTCATCTCCAGCAGTGGGAACACGGGCGCGCACACCGCCTGCCAATGCGGCGCCACACGTTATGCCCGCACTTACGTATACCATAAAGCCACGTATTGACTACGCACTCCAGAGGTCGAACATTGGCGCGCGTTCCAAAGCGTTTTTAAAAAAGATGTACATTTACGATTTTGGGGTGTCTTAGACTTAAGTTTATTTTTTATATTTTTGTATGCACCGTACCAAAATAAACTGCATGTATATATAATAATTATACATTTAAGTTACAAAATTTACTATTATGTGCGGGTTGCACATAATAGTAAAATTTATCACTATTATTGAAATAATAATTGAAATATCCATGTCCCACCTACATTGTAGAAACTGTTAAGTCTCAGGTAAGATTATATTAATTAAACAGTGTCACTGTTTTAATGCACTACAGGCGTATCTTGAACTCATTAATATAATTAAAACATTTTTTTTCGAATTTAGGCTAAAGGCTAAATAATATATATTACATGTTAAGTTTGTGACGAACCAGAACATTTTCCTATGAACTCTTTCATAAATATTAGGATTATCTCGTTGTTTTTCATAATACCGAAGTATTTTTTTTTATATTTTTAATTAGTTTTGAGAGTATTTTATCAAATGAGACAAGAATACACAATAAATTTTTTAAAATACAAAAATCAGTCTTGGTTCGTCACGTGTACATCTGTTTTGAAAAACGCCCACTTACGTATACCATAAAGCCACGTATTGACTACGCGCTCCAAGAGGTCGAACATTGGCGCGCGTTTCAGCCGCGAGATATGGTTACCGCTTTAGAACGCGCGCCAATAGAGACAGGTGTTTTCATCGTATGATCGTGTGTATTGATTGTTGCGTTCCGACCTATAAATACTGTTGGAACGGTCAAACACTGGAACAGTTGCCATGATTCAAAATCTTATTCATCATAATACCCACGGAACTCAGTTTTGTCAAAGATTGGACTTACGGCTTATATCGATCGCGCGTCCAGTGCTTGAATTGCCAAGGACATAATATTGTTTGATTCCAGGTCAATTTGGTTGAGTGATTCAAGCAGCCGCTTGTATTGCAGAAGACGCGGGTTCGATGCCCACATGAAGAAGTAATCCGTTTCAGACCTTTTTTTCTTTATCATGTATATGATTTCAGACTAAGCAAAGATCATTGGAATTACTTGAAACCCTTTTAGAACAGTAGAATATACTATTAATAAGATTAGGCAGATAGATGCATGTAATGATGTTTATTTTTGTGTTTTTGTAAGAAACGCATTGGAGACAAGTAAGCTTGTAATCACCCCACCCCTTTTTCTTTTGAAATGATTCTACTTTTTGTTTCAGTTTGTTGTAAAATATCTATAATCCTATATCCTAACGGCGGGTTTCAATATACTATCTACATCTAAAGATAGACGTCCCACAGTTTGGTTGCGTAGTAACTTCTGTTATTTATCGTAATATAACAAGAAATGCCAATCAACTCAACTTTAGTAAGCTTACTTTTAACTGTAAATAGAATATTGAAACCCACCGTAAATAAACAGACCGTAAATGTCACCTCTGAATTTTTCCCATCCAAAACGCAGAAAGTTGCCACAACTAATTTAATTTTATATAAATATTTCATTTTGCATGAAAATGTTTATGGTCGTTATTGACAATATGGTTAAAATAATAGATGTGGAGGTCGAGTGGTACAATGTTTACAGAGTTTTAAAGAATTTGGGTTGGCTTAGTATTCCAGCTACTTTTACTATTATAAATCTTCACCAGCATAGAATAATGGCGAGCGCGAATACGTAGCGTCATTAGAGTAAACATTTTCACGAACAATGAAATAGGCATCCCCTACAGTTGCCTAGTTGGTTTAAATTAATTTTTCTCTGCTAATCGACAAGGATTACGCCTAACAAAATAAAGAGTTAATTTACGCCTCTTACTGCCGCACTCAGAGACGTCAATTAACTTTAATGAATACTTTATGTCAAAAAATTTCATTTAAATCTAAACAATAGATCGAGCAAGTATAGCGACTATTTTGAATTGTCTTTTTTTGACATTGAGTACTCATTAGCGTTATTTGACGTCTCTGAGTGCGGCAGTTAATGTGCCTGACATTGATGAACTACTGGTAATTATAAAACATTGTACCACATTGTCTTTCGGTTGCATGTATGTGAGCACGCACGCGCATTATTCATTATCGCCAGATGTGGTGCATTTCAATAGAAGGAAATAACATGTGTTGTGTCAACGCAGCTGTGCGCGCTGCATTGAAATAACAATAAAAAAGTATCAAGAGAAATTATGATAGTGACTCCTCTATTTGTAATTCGAACAGTAACACCGTATTGTGTGACTGATGATTTCTTTTGAGCAATATTGTTTCAATCTTACTTGAGAGCACATTTCTAGCCAGCCCGTTCACTTGCTATCAATACGTTTCACAAACTACTTAAATAATGTTCACACAGATATTATAACAATTTTAATCCGGTACACCAAGGAACATACAGTATTTCATAGAAAAAGGTCACAATTGTAGTTGTTATAGTAACGCACGTAGTTGTTATAGTGTCTAGTGTAGAAAATACTCACATCTTGGGCGGGTACAGCGTAATTGCCTTGGATTGTGTATGCCTGTCCTCCGGCTAAGATAACTGGTCCCGCTACTGTGGGTTTTGGTCTGTATGGAATAGTCGCTCCCTTAGGTGGGCTCTGAAAATAAAATAATAAGTTAACTTATAAGTGAAATAGAGGCACATAAATTAAGGATCTATAAGACAATATATAAATTTTTAATAATTCCATAATACTGAAATGCCGTGTGACGGCAGAGCAGAATACAAATGTCGCCACTTACTGCCGCACTCAGAGACGACAATTAACTTTCATGAGTACTTAATGTTAATACATTTAATTTGAATCTTTACCATAGACCCGGCAAGAATAACTACTAGTTTTGAATTGTCATTTTTAGACATTATGTAATCATTAACGTTAATAGGCGTCTCTGGTGCGGCAGTTACGCTCTATAGCGATGAGTAATGGGCAGTAGCATTCATTTATATGCCGATATTCAATTATAGCCGATAGGTGTCAAAAGGCTCTTCCTCTACTACATGGGACCTAACAATTGGCAAAACGTGGGTGTTAATTCACCTCTGCCCACCCCTTCGGGGATGAATGGACGTGTATTGTGTATATCATGATTACCTCTAGCATGACACAGCAGATGTGGTAGATGCATTGCGTAATAGCATCGCATGTGCCGCTGATCGTCACCGCCCTCTCAGTGGAGTTTGGTAACATTTCACTCGCCACCTGTAAACAATAACACGTGACAAAATTAATTATTAACATTCATTAGAACTATTGTCATAGACAGTCTACTGCATCAAATCGAAAGATGCGTTGCTTTGTGCTAGCAACGCATCTTTCGATTTAATTCGAAGACATAATAATGTTAATATTAACTGTTAGAATCTTTAAGAGAAATATTGATATTATATAGTCTTATAATTTAATATGTGTAAGATAGACAGAGATAAGACAATGAGAAAAGGCAATAGTAGGCTTTTAGATTCCAGTGTTTTGATTAATAATATCAAAGAAATCTGTCGCATTAGCAGTCAAAATATCACCAACTATTCTTTAGTCATTGTCTTAAATTCCTTTAATTGATAGGTGGAAATGTAAATTCCTATCTGTCTCGTTGGGTACCTATACAAAAGAGAATTCATTAGGCAGCTTTGGGCCACTTAGATAATTGTTTAGGCAGCTTTGGGCCGCCTCCCCCTATATCTTTTGTGCTACTGCTCTAGGAATGTTGCTAGGCTTTTATGGTGTCAGGACACCAACCAAACGCAACACTGTTTGCGATTTAAAAGTGAACAGTTACAAATATCGTCATTTACCATCAGGTGAGATGAAGGGCAAGACCTTCCCTGACTAATATGAACAAAAAAAAATCAAGAATACCAACAATACCTGAATGTTGGCTCCCGTGACGTCACGGATCTCCTTGATCTTGGAGCCGCCTTTGCCGATGAGCGAGCCGCATTGTGACGCAGGCACGATGAGCCGTAGGGTGATAGGCGCGCGCGACCCGCCGCCGCCGCTTTCATTGAACTGAGAGCACCACTGTAATCAATACATTTTGTACTATTACATTGGTATTTTGAGGTGGGGTCCAAAAAACCAATTTGAGCCATTTGATGTGTCAGTGGTATGTCTTATGTATGTGCAAAAATTATTATAATCCTGTGTAATTAGTAAATAAGTTATCCAATAGGCTATGTACAGTAAAATTTCTTTCACGGAAGGGGTGATTAGTATTTAGTCTAAGTTATAGTACAAAAAACATTATTTATTTATTATTATAAAAATACCAAAAATTTATCTATGGTTAATATTTTATAAAATCAACATGCATTCAATCTATGTCCTTTATTTGTATTTTAAAGACATATTAGCTTCATCCATGCATATTCTCAATTAATCCAATAATTCAAGTTAATTGCCGCTTCTCAGTTAAAACTTAAGGGCAAGTTGGTGGCCCTATAATTCTTAAAAATCATGTTACTGAGTGCTTGTTACTTGGTATAATGCCTAATGTATTATTAACAACTATTGACATTATGTTAGAAGGAACAATTATGAATTAAGTAGGTACTGTGAACATACCTCTTCGAATTTCTTGCATATAAGTGTGAAGGCTTTGAAGATAGCACTTGTGTTCCCAGTAACAGTGACAATGCGTTCTGGGCATGATCCATCAGATATATTGATTTTGGCTCCAGACTGAAATAAGAAATAAATAATATAGTTAAATACCTATAGTACTTAGATAAGTGTCAAACCAATGCAACAGATACTTTATCCAAAATATTTTATCTGCTGTCCACTATTTTTACTGCTATTATCTTAAGTGACGTATTTTGACTATAAATATGTGTGGTCATTGTGATAACTTTCCGGACTATGCATTGTTCTTTATTTAGTAAAATAACACTTGGTCCTCACCTCTTCTCTAAATCTCTTGACAATTTCTCCCTTCTTACCAATAATACTGCCAACTTCCTGTAAAGAAGTAGAAGACACATTAATTATTCAGCCTCTCACAACTTTAATACTGATTTGAATTAAAGTCTCAACTCAAAATAGTCTCTAATTCTGGTACATTGGCAACTATTGTGCAACGGGCGCAGGCGTAATTAATGCAGTGCGCTAAGATTTATAGTACAAAAGATTTCCTGTCTGGTCGCCAATAATAGTCACAGCTTGATTTCTTTGCAGCATAAGATGCATTGGGGTTGCGTCAACTACTTCAGGACAGTTTTAGAGTGGCTGTAACGTATTGGCTCTTTCTGGCAAGTGGGCATGTTGACCTGTGCAGTATGTGAACAATGCTGTTGCGTGTATCCGCTGATGCGCTTTGAGCCGCCGTAAATAGAGCTGCCTGATGAAAGTTGGGGTTCAAAGAACTTTGATGACTGTTCTCAGTTGTACATCAATTACTCGACAGATTAGTAAATCAAATAGCTGCGTCGCAAGTGTTACGGATTTAGAATATAGAAGCTTCTGTACCCAAGTTTTTAACAACCATTTCCAATTTATCTAGAATTTAGGATCTAAAGACTGGGGAGTATTAATTCCAATCGAAACTAATTCCTGTCATATAAATAATATCAAAAACAGCCTATTGTCGTCATCTTTTAAATGGAACCTTTTGTAAGCTAGTTAGAATATTATGGGTGTTACAGTTCTGCCTACCCCTTTAAGAATATGCAGGTGCCATTCATATGTATGTACCAAGTAGTTACATTATTCAGTACCTATTTGGAAGTAATTAATTTTAAAATACATTATTTAATATGTGGAGGTTGGCTAAGCAAATACTAACAGTAAACACCTTGACATAACTGCTGTTTTATGTTGTTAGCTGGGCTAAGTCTAATAAAGTTATAATTTTGAAAATAATTAGATTGCAAACAATTGTAGGGTTTCATTTGAAAGCTTGAACTTTAAGTGTTATTTCAAACTTAACACTTCAACTAAAAAATACAAATCGACAAGTTTGATGAACAGGGGCGAGTGCCAATATCTGGCTGGGTGCCAGATGTACTTTGTATTGGATTACAGCCAATTAAAACTATGTGGATGTAATAGTTATATACTAGGTGTGTGTTAATATCAATACATCTCTCATGTCATGCAATCTAGCTGCATCTAGGTGGGCTAAATATGTTTAACTGTTGGCCAATAGAACTATAATAAAATTTCTCTAATTCATTGGATAACAACTAATGTGAAACTTAGATATAGTAAAAGCAATGCTACTTAAGCAGGTGCGGTATTCATAATAAACCTACCAGTCATTACTTTGAATTGGAAATAATTTAAAGTCATGTCAGTAAAGTAGTTTGACATATACAAAACACCTATATGTATATCCCCGTAGGAATTGACAAAGGTGTATAAACCCCCTTATTTCAAGTTCCATGTAATAGGGGGTGGCCCTGGTGACATATATTGGGTACCTAAATCACAGCTAGGTGATACAATATATAGGAATGGTGCTGCTTATACCTCATTATTGTTTTAACCATCAGTTGCCTTGGGAGTGATTTACGGTGGTGATAATTGTATTCTGCTCTGCAGACACCATACAGCAAGTAGTTCAAAGTTAATTTAAATGAAACTAAACTACCTATATAACTATGAAAGCCTTGTCACAAAGTGTGCATACATGGCTACAAACAGGATCTTGTGTATTACACCCATACAAGTGTATGCTTTAACTAGATTAAAATACCAAAGTCATATTAGATTACCATACTTTCAAACAAACAACTCTTTTAGAAACAATGACATGCAAATGACATTTTCTACAATGAATGGAACAAGCACAAGCAAGGTTTACTTAGTATGTATAACATTTAGTAAAAATAATGATTGTTTAGTCAGGAAAATCTTATAGAAAATTTTTAAAACACACTTTAAAAATTACTTATAGAAAATTATTTATAAATTCATTTTGAATAATTTAAAGCATATTAAAATAATATAAAAACTGTTACCCAAAAGCCTGCTAACAGTTTTTATTTATTTTAGTTTTGAACTAAATTAAATTGTATTGACTGTCATTCAGTAAAAACAAGGTATGTAACTTTGAAATAAAATGTTTTAAGTAAGGAATAATATGTATATGGAAATTTTTAAGACTATTTTAAATAAATAATACCTTGTTTTGTATCAATATAAATTGTCATTATAGATAATATAACACTATAACAATATTTTATAAGCACTACAAAAAATACTAAGTACAATAACTCTATGAGATGTGACACACAACTAAGATTTAGAAGAAGGTAAAATGTACACTTCCACAAATTATTTAAAATTAAAGTAAAAATCATGATGAAGATTAAAAAGTAAGTTTTCAAAATAAAGTGTTCTCTCTTACCTTCCCCTGCATAATCAGTCTGATAGTGAGGGTAACTTTGGAGTCTTCCTCGTGGAGAGGGGCTTTCTCCAGTTCCATGCTGGAGGAGGTGTCCGTAGTGTCTCGCGGAATTTTGGCTGCGTACAGGGCTACGTGTGGGTGGACACAAGGGACACTCCACTCAATCTAATGACTGGGACTCTGGGGCTCTTGGCACGCACTGCAGGCAGGGTAAGCTGGAAAACAGGCGCACGTCTCATAAGGAATGTCAATAGGTAACGAGCGTACTAAGGTATAGGGCATGAGCACTTGTCCTTTATAAAAGCGAAGCTGATTACCGAATATTTATTTACAGTGGCCAACTGTGACTGCAAGCGTAACGGAATAAGGGCGGCAAATGAGGATCTAGACGCTATTATAAACTAACTGGTCCTAGGTTCAACCGGATTCTGCAGTTGTAATGCGAGGCGGCGTGCTCCGGCTCCCGGCACCGTTACTTGAACTCCGATACCTGTTCGCTACTCGCGACATAACCTTAGCGTCGCGCCTCATGGCTAGTCGACCGGGTTATCGATTCCACAAATCCCAAACAATTCCATCTACCACTCCGGATGCACTGATTTATCTTACCTCGTTTAGTGTTTCACTGTGCAACAATAACATAACAACTCTTATGACTACTAATATCACCAGAAGTGTATAAAATCACACGTATCACAATTTTCTTTGTCACTAACTTTTAATTACAAATTAAATAAATCCCGACGGTGACGCGTCGGTCTGAAGCTTGCTAATGTCAAACACAAAACGTCATAGAAAAATACATCGGTCCACCTTGCGGCGATGAACTGAAACTGATGACAGTGACAATCATAGATTATACTAAGACTCTGGCATTTGGAAGCTACTAAATGGCGCGTAATTTTAAAAGTTTCTCTACTTTCGGAGTGTTTTCGAAGGATATTTATTAGTACATTATTCGTTCTAATCTCTTACTTGAAAAATGTGGAATAAAAAGAGCTTGTATACCAAATTAAAATGCATTACCTATATTAATTGTTCTTAAATTACATACATACAAACATCAATCACGCCTATATCCCCGAAGAAGTAGGCAGAGGTGAACTAGCACCCACATTTCGCTCATTATGTTACGTCCTATGTAATAGGTGGCGAGCCTATTGCCATTTATCGGGCACAAAAGTCTCAGTACATTGATAGGTGGCGAAACAAAGCTGCCTATTCCTCATACATCACTTAGTCGCTTTGTACGACACCCAACGGAGAGATTTGGGGTGGTGACAATTATATTCTACTCTGCCGTCACCACACGGCAAAATTCTTAAATTAATTGTTCATAAATTATTTTAGAACCACTAAAAGAGGCTTAAGAAGTGATAACTGATATTTTCTTAAGGATTTAACTGCCGTATGGTGAATACAATTGTCACCACTCCGAATCTCATCAGCGGGTATCGTACAAGGCGACTAAGGGTTATGGCAGCGATGAGTAATGGGCAGCAGCATTACTTTTGTACCACCAGCAACGTACTGCGATTAACGTGCCTGACAGATGGCAACAGGCTCGCCAACTACTGTGAGAAAGATGGGTGTTAATTCACCTCCGCCTACTACTTCGGGGATATGTACGCTCGATTTATGTATGTATGTAGTTATGTATTTTACTGATTGAGTTATCTTCCATATTGTAAACGAGACTGGAAGGAAAGGAAATGGAAAATAATTTAATTATAAAAAATTTAGGACTTTAAGTATCGGTTAGGCACACTAACAATATTGTCCTATATTATTGCAATTTATTTTTTCTTGTAAACATAATATTATTCTTTTCAAGAGTAGGTGTACTACCTGTACCTACTAAGATTTTTAATTTCGCACAACGCCAGAGACAAACACTTTTTTTTACAAAAAGGTGTCCCTGCATGGCTTTATTAAAGTTGAAAGTGCTTTGTCCCATGCAAATTCGTTCATCGATTTTATTGCCGTCGTCAATGGAACTCTTGCCGAGTTGAAATGGGTGTCTGTCTATGCATCAAACGTTTATATAAATAGCCATATCCATTTATTTATAGAATCCATTTACTGCATTTAACTTAATAGTTTGATAATAAAGCATTAACAGATATAAAATAGAGTCGCCTCTTTGAAGTTAGCAAAATCACTAAAAATACTTTCCAACTTTAAAACATTGTATATTCAAAATGTTACGCTTATTTTTGTAATTCGTTTTTTATTTGTAGTTTTATTACTTTTTCTCTAACATGCATGGAAATTTAATAAAATTATTTTCAAAATAAGAACATGCGATTATCGAATTTACGGACAAAATCTTACTGCCGCACTCAGACACGTCAATTAACTTTAATGAGTATTTAATGTCAATAATTTCATTCAAATCTAGACCATAGACCCGGTAAGAATAGCGACTAGTTTTGAATTGTCAGTTTTTGACGTTTAGTACTCGTTATCGTTATTTGACGTCTCTGAGTGCGGCAGTAAGTATTGCTAGAGCGTTTTTTGAATTTGGAACATTACAATACGCACCTTGTATGATGAAAAAAAACATACGGGTACGACAAAGAGGACAATAATACTACGGGGTACGAATTGAGGAACCTCCTCCGTTTTTTCGTCAGTTAAAAATGAAAATCTATTGCTGGAGCGTTTTTGAATTTGGAACATAATTTTTTTTATTAGTGGTCTTATACCTTCCATAAAACACAATTTTTAAAATTAGTTTTTTAATTAGTTTATTATGAATTGTTTGTACACACAGATAATTAATACTCTTTCTTCCTTTTTATTAATTTAAACAATAAAAATATGCGAAAAAGAAAGGGCTGTCATAAATTTTTCAATTTTTTTCTGGTACTTTGTGGTAAGTTTTTTAACTTATTATAATGGTTTAATAATTTGAATAATGCTTAAATACTTAGAAAAGAAAGATTAGTTATCTTCTATACCACACTGACCTCTATTATATAACACAAATGTGTATTGTGCCGATTTGAAGCGCCCCATCGAGCAGCATGGGTACTAAATTTGACGTGTGTTGCTTGTATTTGACATTACAAATGCATCTCTCTAATAGTCCCGTGCATTCCGTGGACGTCCACCTTCGTGAGCCAGTGCCATCAGCGCCAAGATGGCGATAATCAAATTGGCTTTATTTTTGGATGACAACCTACAGTCCAACGTACTTGCAAATACATATAAATGTCATGTAATGTACCTTATGTAATGGTCAGTGTTCTATACAAATATAAAAATTAATTTCTGTGCGTTTGTCTCGCTAAAATTCGAGAACGGCTGGGCCGGTTTAGCTGATTTGTGATGAAATGATTGTCTTGGGCCAGGCAAGACAGGGAAGGTACGAAAATATGGAAAAATTGCTAGGAAAATAGAAAAAACAACAATTTTATTTTCCCATATGAACTGTTATCCTCTCAAACATTTGACGTGACCATGGCAACCATATCGTAGCCATGGTTACGTGATAGGTTATATTATGGCATAACAAAGTATGCCGGGTCAGCATGTATAGAATAATCCAATCAACAATATAGAATAATGATCAGCCAACTGCACATACAACCACTTTCTGGTTGGTTTGATTATGTATTAGGTTTATTATGTATTTGGTACAAATTCTATTGGGCCGATTAATTATGTTGGACTACAATTTTAAGTCATATTAGGAATTAATATTATGTATTGTTTTTTAATATTTTAGTATAAATAGCTACGTAATTAAAAGATATGTTTATCCATTATCCGTTATCAACACGAACCCTTAGGATTAATTCTGGGCTACAGGCTATGTGTTGAAAAAACAACAACGCGAAAATTTCCTTATTTACGGAAGATATTTTTAATCCATAAAATAATCTAGAGATTAAAACAATATAGCGCAACATGATCTGCTGTTGCTACCTACGATTCAACCTTTACATAATATATTACTTAGAGCTTTACGACGAGCAAACAACCGTGTATTCAAGCCACTTTCGCCTGACGTGCACTACGTGATGTTTTGAACGAATGAAATATTACTTTGAACCGTTTTAATCCCCATTGTGGGTTACATTAATATTTCGCCCTGACGTGGGACAAGACAAATTCATTTGGCATCTTGTTTACATTTCGGTCTATCCTACCTGGAAACAACCGTAGGTGAAAATCGGTAGTAGCCTTAGAAACCTTTTTTCACAGGAACAATAGGATATGGATAATTTATGTGTTACTCAGTAATCTGAAATAGATAGTTCTTATGTTTGTTTTTAATAATCCAAAATTATTTGTAGATAAGATTCAAGGAGACATTCAGTTAGTGAGTGAGTCTTCTTTTCCTTGGAAGTCTCATCAGAACATATCCACAGAAACACCGTGGTTTGATTAGAGAAGCTTCCTCAAAGAAGATTTAAAATACAGCATTGCGTTTCTGCGAAAAACTCATATACTCTAGAGGAGTGCAACACAAAAAAATGCCTAAATACGTTGGACTCATAATATACAGTCAAAAGCACAGGTCAGCAATCAGGTTACCAAAATATATAACATTTTCTCAATCGACTTTGCACTTTACGTCAAACAAGTAAAGGTGGACGGACAATTAATTGGAGATATTTGACAGTTTTGTATAGTCTGACATGCTGTTGATCATACTACCTTATATCAATTCATTAGAAGCGTCACATCGTCAGACACTATATTTAGCACTTAATACTAAAGATTTTTAGAAGTAGATGTTGTTCCTTAAATATTCTATTCGGTAATCAGCTTTTTTAGATTTCTTGCCTCTAGACTCGCGATGACTGTGTTAACAGGACATACACATATGTATGTTTTTGAAAGGTTTGATGTTTCGACAAGTTTTGAAACGTTTGCTTATTATAAGCGTAATTTTTTTGTGATTCTAGCGTTCTATAATATATAATATGCGTTCTATGTAATATCTAAATGTAATATTTACCTATTTCGCTATTAAATAAAGTAAGTGACTACTTACATAATTGAATGAGCTTAGCAATATCTCTCAAGACTTCTGGTTCCAAGCAATTGTTGTATCTGAAACAAAAAATACAAATTAATTACATTTGTAGGCCTTTGAAAGTATCGTGGTTGTATTGTGAGCAAAGTATCAATAATTCTAGAAAATGGTATCAGAGACAGATTAGTATGAGTCCCGAATATTGTTGTCACGTTGAGATAATAATGTAGGATCACAAATATAATAATATTGAACGAGCACACGATATCAATATTGCTGCCTAACGTAATGTCAATATATCGTATATTAAATTTATTGATAAAATGATTCGCAAAGTTAGGGCAAATCAAATTAAGACCAGTTAAGGAAATATTAAGTTATAACCCCTAAGCAAGGACACGAATTAAGAAGGAGAGTGGTCACCGCTTAATTTTAATTAAAATATCCCGATAGGCCAGCAAAGAAAGTAAACAGTTCCAAAAAGCCCAAGTTACAATAGCCTTAATTTTACAGCAGTTCCTGAAACCAATTAAAGTTAATAATCCCCTACAAAAAGGGTTCTTTGTGGAGTAGGTATTCGCTTACATAGTACCTCGTAGGTATGGCTTCATTATTTTTTCTTTATTTGCCGGGTATGTGATACTTGTGAAGAGTAGAAACGAAATCTTTCATACAATTAACGACATAACAAAAGAACGTCTGTCAAATCCTTACGATCTTTGTTTAATTATATAGTTAAGTTGTATACGTGGTTATATAAAAAATACCAACATAGGAGTGCAAAATTATTCTGTATAATTTTTATGTATAATTATTAAAAAAAAATGCATTTGAAATGACATACATATATCAGGTAAAATGTGAAAGCACATATTCAAAAGAATCATAACAAAATCACTTTTTTTCAGTTGTTTGTGCGATTTTACATACATATATACCCGCCTTTTTCCCACAGGGGTACATTCATACATACATAATAAATAAATAAATAATAAATAAATATTTTTACACTCACACCTATCATCTAGCCCAAAGTAAGTAGCCTAAGCACTTGTGTTATGGATACTAGATGACGGACATATTTTTAATATAATTATGTATATAAATGTTGAAAATATACGACATAAACATATACACAACCATGACTCGGGAACAAACATTTGTGGTCATCACAAAGTTTGCCCCTACCAGGATTCGAACCCGGGACCTCTTGGCCAATACCCAGCAATCTGAGCATTCGACCAAGGCGGCCGTCAAGCCGCCAGCCTTGAAAATACATCACGCCTATATCCCCGATGGGGTAGGCAGAGGTGAACTAGCACCCACAATTCGCCAATTATGTTAGGTCCCAAGTAATAGGTGGCGAGCCTATTGCCATTTATCGGGCACAAAAGTCGCAGTAGGTTGCTAGGTGGTATAAGAGGAACGCTGCTGCCCATTTCTTATCACTGATTTATCCTTAGTCGCCTTGTACGACACCCACGGGAGAGATTTGGGGTGGTGACAATTGTATTCTACTCTGCCGTCCGCACACGGCCTTGCTGTCACCACACGGCCGGCCCACAGGGGTAGCCAGAGATAATTTCTTTACACTTGCTACGATCCTTACATACTTCTTTCCCTTCATCCAATCTCATTAACATCTTCATGCATGCCCGTCAGTTTCGGGTACTATTGACCTGGCCCTTTTATAATAGACTTTCAATTTGATTATGAAATGCGATTGTATGCTTTCGTTAGTACCTACTTGTTATATGAATATTATAAATACTAAATTATTTACTGTCTATTAGGTATGTAATGTCTCTTAAGAGCACCATATTATATTGGGTATTGGTATAATAGCTTTTTGTTTGTGCCACAGGAATCTATAATATGTGCGGTTGGCGCTCCGTTCTGGTATGCCACATTCCATGATATCGATAATATTTAGATATAACTAGTACGCTATTTAATATGATGTTCATGTACAAAGATTTTGGTGGATAGTAAAAGAATTTCGAAAAATTATGGTCTTGATGCGGGAATCGAACCCGCGTTCATGGATGGATTTAGGTTAGGTAGTGGTCAATTGATAGGTATAAGCTCGTTTGAATTGGGAAATCATCCATTTAAGGACTTCATTGTCCCAAAACTTTTGACGGTCTGATCAAATACTGGTTGGTACTGTACCAGAGAAGGACACAAAGTTTTATTTATGCATTTTTTGTTTTACTCAGTTCCATTATTCGTAGTGTTGGGAACTTTCTTCCGTGGTTTTCCCAGTAGCTAGAGCGGAAAGGCTTCTCTCTATTGAATTACCGCCACTTTTATTTATTGCGAACCATTTGACCTATGATTAGAACGAATTCACACGTCGTTTGTTCGTAGCGTAGACTAATGTTGTCCTAGCCGAAATGGCGTAAATTACCACCAATTTATTGTTTACCTAATTTACGACTCTCCTTATTCATGCCTCCCTGGTATTGTTTTGACAGTAATGAAATGGAAATGTACAATTGTAATTACAAAGCATATTTGATTTAAAGAGTACCTTTTAATTCTATTTCAACATTGATAAGGGTTAGAATTTGTTTATTTTTTGTTGGCTCACTTCGTGAAGTATTCAACTTCGATAGATAAATTTCGGTATGTTAAGTAGTTAATATCTTGGTTGACCAAGTGGTATTATAGACATCCGCCCGAATTGCGGAATATGGGGGTTAAAGTCCCATAACAGATAATTTTTCGATATTTTTATGACCTTTTGTAATCAGTAAGTTCTTTTCCTAATGCAAGTTTATGTAAACCCACCACCCGCCTATGGCCCGTTCTTCCTGTAATCTACCATTCATAGGCAAACCCCATGTCATTGTAGTAGGTACCTGTATAATATTAAAATAGTTAAATGAACAGTAGATAGCTGGACGTCTTGTAACTATAAAAGGTGAATTTCTCAATCGGTTTTGGACGAGGAAGACGGAGATGGTTAGCGTTTGTATGACAGGGAACAGTAACATGTTCCCTGTCATATGTCCGAGCTCTAACTTTTTGGGAATTATCTCATTGGCTGTTGATATTGATTTCCCATACCAATTCAGAACTACAAACTCTTAAAAATAATAATCCAAAATCCAGTGAACCTAATTTTGTTAAAAAAAAAAAACCTTTAGAATTAGGCTTCCTTTTGTAGCCTCGGGCGAATTTCAGCGACTTCTAGAACTAATTTGCTCAATTTTACATTATTATACCGTGTACAGAATAAATCTCACATGCCAAACACGGGAGAGCAGCTACAAAACAAAGATTTTCCAACAAAGTTAACCAAAAAGGAAATGTTATCGAGTTGCGTTGCAAAATTGATTACTTTTCGTAGTGCCTCAAAAGTTATTAGCCTACGGCAACAAAGTTGTGTGGTATGTTCCCGTGGGGCCAGGCTTGGGTTCGGGACCTCGTTCCCTAACAGCGTTGTTCTGCAAAAACAACACATAAAACCATTATAAATAGTTGATTAAGTAGTGATAAAGTCGCCTTGACATTAATTCTCTTTGTCGTGACCTTTCTTACGCGGAATGACATGAACAAAGCTCCTTGTTATTTATTCACTTTCAAGATTAATCCTAGGCTCGGAAAGAGAAGTGTGGTAAGCGCAGCGGAATATAATAGTAAAATTTTAACATTCTAGTAATTTTCACAGCTATCTACTTAAAAATAATGATGACGATTCACCACCTTTCTCTTAAATATTATGGGATAATCATGGATGACAGAAAAGTGACTGCAAAGAAAAATAGATCAGAAATATTTGAATAAATGTCCTGATTCCTCAGTCCAAATTTTATATTAATTTATAATTATTAACAATAATAATATGATTCGTATTTTTTATTTATTTTTCGCAACTATTTTTCTTTCGACACATATTACTTGGGGCCTACACAAAAAATGGCTACATTGTTGGTTTGTATCCTGTTCAGATGGGAGCGAGTGAATCTAATATATCTAAATCCCAATAAAAGATCCTGGCCTCGTCTAGAAATTTCGTATTGGTAGTTCAAGTGTACTTATATCAAAACGGAACCAGAATATACCATAAAGCTATACGTTCTAAATTCCATTCTATTACTATTATTCAGCGAGCACAATAGAAACTGCAGACTTGTATCATTTTATTGCAAGTCCACTAGACCATAACACGCAAAGCCGTCGTAGGAGAGCACCTCGCAATATTGGAATAGTTTATTTGTGTTTACCTCCCGACGTACAGAACACCTCCGTGTTTTGTTTTGGACGGGCTTCGATCAAGTTGTGTTCAGTTAGATCTATCTCACATGTGGCACAATTTTGCCAATAATTGTTTTCGTTTATAATTCGCCATTTCGATATTGGTTAAGAGGGTGCATAAGGAAATGGCGTCGTTTACTGTTTTCAGAAATGAACTCATTAATTACTGTGGATACTTATGATTCTGGAGTTGGCTCTTTAGTTTGTTATATTAGGCCCGCAAATTTAAAAAAAATGTGCTTATTGTAGTACCTATTTTCAATTGAGGTTGTATAATAGGAATTGTATTATAATTTGATTTTTGTTTGAAACATTATATATAAATGTTCTAGAAAAATTACACAGAAAGAAAAACAGGATTACAAAAATATGGAAATTACTCTATATTATTGTGTTTATGAGAAAGTTCTGGAGCTGGATAAAGGTCATATTCATCATCATATCCATCATATCAGCCACTTTTATCAAAATTATGTTTGAAAGAAGACGTAATGACAAGAAATGAGAAAGGGATTTATTCACATACTTTGGTCAAAAAAAGATTGTTTATATGGCGGATTTGAATGAAAAATAGGAATGTCAAGACTTAGTCGGAT
Organism: Cataclysta lemnata; assembly: GCA_963931975.1. NCBI lineage: Eukaryota > Metazoa > Arthropoda > Insecta > Lepidoptera > Crambidae > Cataclysta > Cataclysta lemnata. The sequence goes on from OZ008347.1 coordinate 8,799,231, forward strand.
CTTTCATAATCAAATTTAAAGTTTATTAAAAAAGGACCAAAACCGAGAGTTCCCGAAACCGTCAGACATCCAATCTAATTAATTTCCTCATTCAGGAAATTAATTAGATTGGATGATGCGAAAGATGTAAGGATGAAGTGGAAGTGGAAAGAAGTGATCTCTGCTTACCCCTATGGGAGAAAGGCATGATGAAGTAGTATGATTAAACTTAATGAATATATAACACACATCACTACAGTTTTACGAGTAAGTATATCTTTGAAAATATATTGCTGTACCTAGTACCCGAGATAACTTTTAATGAGGTAGAGTCTTCTATTATTATTTCAATGATAGTAGTACCGTTTACTTATTTATGTACCCAAATCCATTTATATATATAAGTAGAATTCATACGTAATACTAAAAATGAACATTCTTTTTATCCCCAGGATTATTATTTAATTAAACAAGAATCCGGAACGAATTGTATTTAAAAAATCTCATTCATCTAAATGGAATGACATAAATCCCTCTCCAATTAAGAATCCAAGGTAGGTACTTCATCGATAATATTTCTCAACAGGCATCTGAAATAATTCTACGCCATCTTGTATCCATAATCGGCTTTGAAGATAATTATGATAAATGATCCGATTTGCGTTTAATATTCCGCGATGTTTTTCGCATATTAATGCTCTTGTGTCCCTATAAAGATCGGATTTATAAACTTTTTTCTAGGTTTGAAAGCATTTTAACTCTATTATTTCGTGTTGCTGTATAAAAAATGGAGTGCCTCATTAGGTGCCATCGGTGCCACTGTCTACCTACATACAATATCTGATTTTTTACAACATGTTTATTTTTCCGAGAGCTGTTATGAAAAATTTACTATATACATATTTTTGTCTATCTTGATCACATAAAACATTTTTGTTACATAGATGTCATAAATGGATTATCGAATTTATTATTTTCAAACACGCAAAATTGTTGTGTCTATTTACAATATCAAACTTCAGTCCTCCACTTGCCAGTAAACCAAACTATCAAAATTATTCAAAAGTATTTCAAAGTGAACAAAAGTATATTGTAAATTGACGACCCGTTTGGTTGAATGGTCTGATGTATTGGCTATCGGTTAGGAGGAGTATGGTACCCAATCACGTAACTTAAGTTGAAACACCAATAACTGCATCCTGAAATCGCGCTACCATGAATTGTAGTTTACACGAATAATGCTTACCCGAATCAATGTGTACCACGAATTCACGAAACACGAATCAATGTGCGATGAATATTATTTAGCAAACATTTAGGTCTGCCTACATACATACACAAATCATGCTAAATATCCCCAAAGGTAGTATGTAGAGGAATGGTGTAGGTATATTATATATTAACACCCACATTTCGCCAACAATTTTAAGTCGCAAGTAATAGATGGCAAGCCTATTGCCATATACAGGGCACCTCAATCGCAATATAATATTGTGCAATATGTAGTGATAAGAAGTGAAATGACCGTCTCTCATATTTCATTAATTTCAATCGATTATAGTTAGCAATAGAGCTACGTAATCAGTCTGCCGAATTATACTCCCTAATGTGATTAAAGTTTTAATCCTACTGACATACAGTCAGCTTTCTGATTTCTGTTCCCTTTCTTAACCTGCTTTACTACTAATATCTTCATATTATAACAACAACAGCTTAACGTTGTTCCAAATCACAGAGGAGTTTGTGGTCAAATTAATCCGTCACTTATCCTATTATAGATGTCGTCGGTTGCCATATTGCGGTATATACAGATAAACACTTTTTAATTCAAAAAGGCACTAAAGTGTGTATAATAATTATTTATTTATAAATATTCTTGGGTACGAATCACTAATAAATTGAATTTTATGCAATCGCGTTAAAGAAGGCCATGCCGTGATTATGAATAATGTTTTTTGTTACGAATAAAACCATATAAACAAACGGCCTTCAAAGGAACCTTGTAGAGATAAAGAGACAAAGTCGGAAAATGTAAAATACATATGTGAAAACAAATGTGTTATTTCAGCATAAAATATCTTCTTCTCCTTGCTCTGTTCCCAGGCTATCTGGGGTCGGCGGAGCATGTTTCCTCTTTCGTTCATATCGGTCAGACGTCATCAAGCCCCAACTACTTTTTTTTACAACTCCTTTTTGATTCATATCACTCATTACACCGGAAAGAAATAGGGGTGAAGGAGCAGAAGACAATTAATTATCAAAATATATTTTACTCTACTGTCACCACACGGCCTATTCTTTGAAAAATATTGCAGTAAATTGATTACAACTTCCGTTCTCTTTCAATCGCAGCACTGTCTGCAGGAAAGCTTCCCGTAATATTTGTGCAATACAATTTTGGAACGTTCGCCCGATTGTAACCAGTGGACTGCCAGTTTTGATAGAACAGCCCGCACGGAAGCAATTGGTAGACAAGTTTTAGGGTAAAATCTTCCAATTTGTCTAAATCGTATTCAGTTTCAGCGTCCGTCGTCCCTTTAACTTTTATATTTGCACTGGCTTGTTCCACTCTTGTTGGCTCGCCCACAGTTCCGCCAGAACCGCATTTTGGGTCTCAGCTAACTTTGAAATACGTTAAATAGTAGTTGTAGATACAACTTAACTATGTGTCTTTCGATTTGAAAGCTGGTAATATAGTTATTTTTTATTAGCCCGAGAGATCCTTCTGCTGGTCAGTATTATAAAACTACAAGATATAAAATACATTACATTTTGACTAGATTTCTATTACATAAGACTTAAAACAAGCTGACAAAATGTGGGTGTTGAAACAATTTATGAAACCTTCATATAATTATACGGTACACATGCGCTAAAAACCTAGAAGAGAGATTTTGTTTTTTTTTCTGTCTAACCAATAGAACATCGGAACAGAGGATTCAGTGTTGAATGTATTTAATTTAAAAAAAATAAGAAGTACGCTTATAAGTGAATAATCCTAATACCAATTCAATTTGTTTCTTGGTTCAGACCTATTGTAAGCATTGTTTAGCCTTTAGATATATTTCTCCAGTGCCAGTATCCTTATAACACCGAGAGTAGTAATCCGATTAGGAACATCTCGTCCAAGGAGTCACTGAGCGGCAGTTAGCCTGGCTTAGCATGTCTCGCAAACAAGAAACAAGATATCTGCGTAGTTTCTCTATGAAACTGGAAATTTAGAGGAAGCATGCTTCAAATTTACACAAACTTTGCTTATTTACCTTTATCCTTTACCACAAACTTTATCCTTTACACAAAATTATCTCATGTAGACCGGTGTTTTTTATTGTGATGGATAAATAAGCTTGCAACCATCACAGATTTTTTTTAAACTAATTATTTGGATAGAAATTTTATGTGTACATTATAGTGAAACTAGATGTTTATGGTTTTTCATTTGAAACACAAGAAGTGTTTCAAATGAAAAACCATCACTGGCTGTAAAGTCACCTGAAGAAAAAAGTTTTAAAAAGAACAAAATGTAACTTTCCGGAAAAATTAGATAGCCTTTTGTTTTAATTTAGTTTTATACTCCAAGATGTTAGATTTTTTCCTAAGTAAAACAGTTTTGATGGAAACAATAAATACAATAAAAACAATGAACCGTATACGAGTATACGACCTTTTTGGCGCAATTTAGCGCAGGCGCGTATTTGTATACAGCCAGTCGCTCCTCAGTCCGCATTCGACCATTGTCTGCGATGGGTCTGTAAATCAATTAGGGCCGATTTCACCGCAGAATTAAACGCGATCAGTTGAAGGTGAAGTTGAAATCGGTTTATGCTCTAAACTGAGTTCCGCTAAATAGTTTGCATTATTCAAAACCAAGTTTTATTAAACTCAGTTTCTATTAGAGACGGTGAAATCGGCCCTTATTCACCGATATTACACTGCTTGAACGTAGAGAACTCAATTAACTATAAAAAAGGTTAGCCATTGCTGCAAGAACGGAGACGATAGTCATTAAATTATGTGTCGTGTAGGGCTAGGAAAGTTCAAAAACATTAAAAGCAAACACGACAGTGACCTTTCATTCCGTGATTGCAACGCTTTGAGATGAGAATGGAATGGCCTAAATAACCTATAGCAATTTCCTAATAGTACGGTTGCCCTTATTTCGGATTCAGTAAAGGAACGGTAGGTATCTAAGGTTACCTTTACACATTCTATGGTATGGAATGTGGAGCTCAATGGCGCAACGGTATTGCAATTACGTAAGCCAAGTAATTTTTGCTAGTCATTAGATAATAATAAATAAATAATAATAATAAATATTTTTATATTCACACTTAGATGATGATGAATAGATGGGTGACTAAAAACTAAAAATAAATTACCTAGAGTTCATCCGTCATTCGGGAGGTACCTTAGACCAGGGGCCTGATTCTGCTGTTAACTTCCACCCCATAATTCCCGCGGGTGTCGTACCCGTACAAGACGACTAACGGTAAAGACAGCGATGAAATAGCAATAGATTACGAAATCTAACATAATTGGCGAAACGTGGGTGTTAATTCACCTCTGCCTACTCCTTCGGGGATGAATAGGCGTGATTTATGTACGTATGTGATAAATAATTTACACTTAACTAAACATTGACTATAAAACCATTTTCAGATAATATTTTGTATTCAAGATAATATTCATTCCATTTTCAGTTACGCGATAAAAACTTTTAAAGACATTTCATTATTTGCAAATGAGAGTGTAAGGGGAGGCATTTTAAATTTTAGACTTCAAATGAATGTCGGCAATTGCCCGTAGGGAGGTTTAATTCCTCCTGCCGGAAAAGAAATGAACACACACCTCTGCCGAAATGAAAACCCTTGATTTACAACTTGCGTAAAACCTCGCCGGGATCTTATTAACATTACTTTTTATAACAACGAGGGTGTTAAATCGCTACAGTGTAGCCGGAAATTTAATTAAAACGTCTAGTTGGTGGATGTTAACTAGGGCCGTTAAAATGTATGTTTTCCACGTCGCAATCTGACGCCGTATATTTTTTGTGATCCAGTTAACAAAGTGTTGGACTATGTAGTGGTCCGGTTTTATTTTATTAAGGGCCTGTTTCACAATAGGGAAGTAAGTTCGAAGTAGCTTACTTTGCAGTTCAATTGACATATATTTCATATTACAACTGTCAAATGATCTGCAAATTAAGCTACTTCGAACTTACTTGTCGATTGTGAAACAGGCCCTAAGTGTTTGTGCTAAAATTGTCATAAGTAGTAATATTAAAAAAGCAAACCCAAGCTTAACCACTTTTTAATTTGTAAAAATACCTGCTAAGTATGTTAGAAATTTATTTGTACATTGTGAACCCTAGCTGTTGGAATAAAACAACTTTTATGGATTAGACTCCTAGCTGTTGGGTTATATACAACTTGAAAGTAGAGAAATTTAGGCAAGTTAACTAACGTTCTGGTTGGCGGAGTGGTATAAGCAGTCATCCGGATTGCGGAAAACGCGGTTTCGATTCCGATTCCCGCATCAGCTCAATAATTTTACGAAGTTTTTCTGACCATATTTTGTTTGTAGTGCTATATATCAGGATTACAGGAACATTGATTTATACTTTATTAAAGTTGCGTGATAATCGGTCAGTTTCGTATAATACACACCTATAATACACACCTAACAGACACCTGGGAACAGGGCAGGCTAATGATGATAGGTGGCAAAATCCGTATCTGAATACTGGTTACCTCTTAGACTCTGAATCTCGTATATCCTCTAAGGTTTAGAGGATACACGGGATTTATAAAGTTGAGTCGAAATTGGCAATTACTTTTTAATTTTATCTTTTTTGTTCAGAATATTTTTTACCTTACATTGCAACCAAAGACAACCTTAAACGTATCGAATATCTTGACTGCCTTTAAACTTATTACATGCTCATTTATTTTGCCGAAACATCAAACACTGTGAAGATTGAAGCGAGCTGCAAGTAACATCATTTTTGTCCCACCCTGCAAAATTGAATAATCTCGTTTCAGCACATTCAAAGTGTGACTTGAGTATTATTTTTCATACTTTCCGAAGCAGTAATACGCTCTTCATAAAAGAATTACATGTTTCCGAGTGTATTACACTGAGAGTATCCGAATTTATTTATTGCGTGAAAATAGAAATTGGGACAAAGAGTTGGCATCTGGGCTGTGTAATTTGGGGCGAGGGCCCGGGGGCAGAATGGTCGACGCGATCTTAACATAAGTATAGGGGTACATAACGTGGCTCTAATTGTGTACTTATTTGCGGTTTGTTGCTATAATAACGTTAGCCTACCGCGTTTTGTTTCAACCTATAAACGATGATTAATATGACTGTCTCATCACCATCATCATATCATTCCTAAAACGCTCCCACTGCTGGAACACGAGCCGAGAGAGAGAAAGGGCCATAATTAATATTGGTCAAGATTGGTACTTACATACCTTCCGAATCAGGGTGAAACTCGAGAAAACATATTATTATTTTTGCTAAAGCGAACATTGCTTAGTTTACCCAATCGCAGACCGAGCGCACTAAGCCTCTGCGTTCTGGAGCTCTCGAGCTCCTCGATAGCGTAGTGGCTTAGCACGAATATAATGTGTACCGTGGTGTAGTAATTAATTTAATAATACTTATATCGTTACACCAAAAATTTTTGTCATAAAAATAAAATGCTTTTACAACAACCCTTATGTAAGACTGTTTCTATTTATGGACTGTTTTTTGTTTTTATTTTAAATTATTTATGAGAGGGAATTTTTTAAACAGGTGTAATTATACTGAGGCCTATAAAGATTCTGAAACCGCTTGTACTAAATGTAACTAAGATAATGACATCAATGATTTTTGGAAAATTCTAATTGACTATGCAACTGTTAAATCTAGCCAAATAATACTATAGGTATCAAAAACAAAACAAAAATCTCAAGGAGGCTTAAAAAACTTTATCATTGTTAGAAGTGTAGAAAAAAAACTGTCTTGATTTCCTTATTAATATTTTTACTAATATTTATATGATAAGCACCTATACAAATAAAACAAATCAAATCAAGCGAATTAAACTGAAACGTTACTCCAAATTTCTCCTTCTCTCTACGTTAAAACACCAAAGTAATATATTGGTATTTTAAACGTCAGTAGTGGCTGCTAGTAAAAGTAATAGCCGTTTACACTTCACGTCATGGGCGAAACAGCGTGTTTATTATATTTTAATATAGTACATGACATTTAAAATGCTGGTATGACGACATGACATTTATGCGAGCAATACCAGAATGTTTTATGTTCCATATAGGTAATAGAACAAAGATAAAAGATACCCTGGGTAGGTTAGCGGGCGGCAGACTGTAAAACGTAAGCCAAAACCTACAGCAGTATGTATTGAAATGTTGTCATCCTAATCACTTTCTTCGTTCAGTGGTCTCTCGACATGGTCCTTGCCGTAACTTTTTTTACTCTAATTCATCACTTCTTTCCGGTGTGATGGATGATATGAATCAAAAGGTGGCTTGATGACGTCTGACCGATATGAATGCAGAAGGACACATATTATCCTTGGTCCTAATAATGTGGGTACCACATACCAGTCCGGCTAGCATGACCACCGAATCACGATATCATATATATGTAGCCATTTATCGCTTAGAACAGTCAAAAATTATTGGATTTTTGACAGTTTAAAGCCTATTTGTCTATATCATATCGTGTTTCGGTGGTCATGATAGCCGACCGGAAGATAAAGACTTCGAATTTTTTTCGAATAAATAAATATTGTTTGGATCTTATTTGTGAAATTACTAATAAAATAAACTATATAAAATTTTTTTTTAATAGAATTTTTACAGCATCATCAGATATAACTTTTTACATCCTTAAAATCATTCACGTTTTATTAAAATTTTCTAACATTTTCATTATATTTATCAAATTGTTCTTGATGATCACGATCACTTAATAGTGACTACTCTAAAGCTGCCTAATCACACGAATATCTTTAAGTTTGCACACGAACTAATATTTCTGTATTTTACCGTATAAATACATAAAACATTTTAAATCCCGTTTTTCATATATATTTCTGTGAAAATGTGAAATCTAACTTATCAAAAAACGCAAAACGGCTCTCTTTTAAAATATGCCTTTCCTTCTGTCGAAATCAATCAGCGAGACTCAATTTTATTGCATAATATAATGAAAGAAACGCAAAGCCTTTGTATTAGAGTCACGAATCAGCCGCAAAAAATGTGATGATTTTTCTCTTTAAATTTTGTGACGACTACCTTACTTTGTACCTTCTTCACAAGGATCCTATCGATCTTGTACTTTTCTCACAATGCCACAACAGAGCACCGTAGTAATTTGGCACCGCCTTTTAAGGTGCTCTTGTGTGGACCCTTTCGAGTACTTAAGACCTATGCCTTTGTACTGAACGCCAACTTCTATTGAACATGAACCGCTATCAAAATTTCAGTTACCTACTTTTTGTTTTTTTAGTACTTCTTGTATTTAGACTGTGTGAATTTATCTTTTTGTACAGGTAGGTTAATTTATGTTAGGTCCTAAGTAATAGGGGGGAACCTATTGCCATCCAACAGGCACGTTAATCGGAATTTATTGCTATTTGGGTAATCGAGGATCCTGCTGCCTCTTCCTTGTCACTGTTTTAACCCTTAGAAGACGCCTTGTACAACATCCGCGGGCGAGAGTGACTCCACTCGTATTCTGCCCTGCCGTCTTGTTTTGTCTAGATTACTAATATTACTATTGTGGCCAGGTGCGCATCAACTTATGAGACTGACTATAAGACACGGGAAAGATAGATGATGGTGATTATTGTATTATGCTTTGCTGTCGTGTATAATAAACTCGATGTTTAAATGATAATGTTCGGAAACAAGATAATCGGCTTAGTACCTGAAATATAAACATAATTTAACAAAAAAACACTCAAGCTTTCTTTACATAAAAAAAATACAGCGAAATAAAATTCCTAAGTATTTCTGTATAATTTTTTCAGATTATAAAAAACAAATCGCTATAACGAATCAAAGCGTAGACTGTAATGACTGGCTATCCACATGAAAACAATCATAGGAAGATTCGAGTATTTGTTGCTTTGGGCGATAAATATTCTAGTAAAGTAAAAGTATACTGACACAAAACTATGAAGACATTGACAGGTAATAGTGTAGGAGACACGACGAGGGTAAAAAAGGGTCCGGGAACTAGACAGATGTCCGGAGAATAAAAGGTATTGCTGCTAGAAAGTTTGATGTAAGTAACTGCCGCCATCGGCCCTATTGATGGATCACCGATCTGTTTTCTGTTACGAATTTTCAATATTACCAACAGCATTTATTTTTGATATCGAAGAAATTGAAGGGTAACGCTTGACGTTCTTTTGTCGTGACGTATGCCTACGTGCTTGTGAAAAAAAGCAAACGTAATACTAAAATAAATCTAGGGATTTATTATTATTTCGAAGTTTCGGGGCTGTTTGCATCACTGCGATCTATGGGGATATATTGTGACTAGCCCCAAGTAAGTCATATGGCCATAGGCCTTCATGAACTCCTTTAGCTGGGCACTGTCTAAAAATTATAGGATGTTCCCAGCTTGGATTGTATTATCTGGTTCGAAGATAAATAGACTATAGATTGTATTATCTGGATCAAAAGAAGCCTTCCCAAATGTCGGCTTCTTTTGTGAATGAGAGGATCACAAAAGCACAGGAGGTGCATTGGTGTTTCACGCTCTTGATCACAGAATTTGCAAGTATCAGTGTCTTTTAGTCTCATGTGATAGAGATGTCTGTTGAACTTGCAGTGGCCGGTCAGAGCCTTAATCATCATGCTCAGGTTGCCCCTGTTGCGCTTTAATAGCTCGTCAATGCGCTTACGGGAGTGTGGTTCGATTAGTGCTTTGAGTGTGTTAATCCAGGCGTTCTTTGCCAGTCCGCCTTGGCCTCCTGGAGGAGGTGGTTTCTTAGGTATTGTATAGCCTGGTTCTTCGAGATACCACAGAAAGGCTCTGGGCCAAACTGTAGTCCTTTAGCCCCAGCTCTTGCTAGTTCATGGGATTTTTCGTTACCGGTTATTCCAGAATGACCTGGTACCCATTTAAGGGTTATCTTGTTGCCCCAGGTCATTTAGCTTTTTTACACAGTCTTTTACCAGCTTTGATTTTACGATGTTATTACGAGTATTTAGTGCCCGTAAAGCTACCTGAGTGTCTGAGCATATTACTATGTTCTGGTTAACGTAATTTCGCTGGCAGCTAGCTTGTACACATTCAATTATGGAACAAACTTCCGCCTGGAATATAGTGGCATATTTACCAAGGTTTATGCATTTGCTAACCTTAGGCTTGGCAGCATATATGCCACCACCTACGTTAGGACCCATTTTGCAGCCATCGGTGTACCACACCAAGCTTCCAACGTTCTTTCTCTTCAAATTCTGTAGGTACTGGTATAAGACATTATTTTCCTGTCTGAAAAATTTCTTTATATCACACCTGACCATAAAGTGGCCTTTTCCGCCCGCCACGTGTACGGAAAATCCCACTTCCTAGTCAATGGGTGCCATTAAACGATTAGCTTACATCGGGCGATAAAAATGAAAGCCTCAGATTGCATATTTATCGCATATCGCATAGTATACCAGAGCCACTCTATGTTTTATCGCATTTGGTATATTAATCTACTATTTCTCTTCTAATCGAATAGGCATCATCGACGCATCTTCTCCCTTGTAATTCGTTTCATCCATCACACTGGTGAATTGCTAGTGATGAATGAATGTTAGAAATATTACGGACGGAAAGGTGGAAAAGGCGTGAAAGACCAATTTACGGAGAGAGTAATTAAAATGACAACATTGCAATCCATACTGCTCAAGTTTCATAGCTAACCCTCTTTGGAGATGCTGATTTTAGTGGTTTGCTCACCAACATTCGGTTGCCCCGAGGTGTCTTACCCCCGAATACTGAAAAGCTACTCAAATTTTGAGCACTGCGTATAAATTTAGTGTACAATATCCGTCGGTTTTGTATTGTAAAACGTCAATTTTGACAATACTTAAATGTTAAGCCGGCTTCAAACTTTGAGTAGCGTTTCAGTATTCGGGAGTTGTCGACTTTTATAACACCTTTGACGTAGGTCAACGCAGGCACCTTCTTCTATATTCTCACTTCAGGTCAGCGTAGAAGTTAAACATGAGAATTTATATGCCGACTCTAACCACTTTATGGGATTTAACGACAGAATTCATACGCCACATGAAAGGATGAGTACGCTTTATGATCTCCCGACTAAGATTATTTATAGCTATTAAATTAGATTGCTCGTTGCTATATTCGTACGTAAGTTTTGTTCTCTTTTATTTTTTATTGCCTTGTTTAATGGCAACTTATTAAAGGCGAGACACGCTTACATGACACTCCAACTATAATACAATTTCGTTGGTATCCATGGAATCATGTGTAAGGTTAACATGTAAATGTGTAAGAATTTCAATGATTCACATATTACTGATATTTCGTAAAATGTTTAGTTATTAAATATTATCTTACCACTGTCCAGAAATGTAGGTGTTTATTATTAATAAAATAAGTATATATTCTTAAAATAAGATAACAACTATAATAATAAATATGTAAAACAGTATATTACGTTGTTTACAAAGCTGTGTCATGACGTCAAAGCAGAATATAATTTTTACAACCCTCAATATCTCCTGTGGGTGGCGTCCATGATGACAGAAGGGCAGCACCGTCGTTGTTATATCACTTGGCATTGTACTTCGATTTACGTGCCCGATAAATGGCAATAGGCTCGCCACATATTACATGCCATCTAACTTAGTTGGCGATATGTGGGTGTTAATACATCCCTGCCTACCCCTTTAAGGATAAATAGTCGTGATTTATGTATGTCAAACAGACATTTAATTTTATTAAAGTAATGGTTAATGAGATACAGTATGCCATAAAATGAGTTTGATTTCAATATAATATACATACATAATTCCTATATTCCCGAAATGGTAAGCCGAGGTGAATCAAACACACACTTTTTACGATTTATGTCCCATGTATAATAGGTGGCGAGCCTATTGCCATCTACCGATCACACAAATCATAGTATATTGCTAGGAAGGATAAAGGAATGCTGTTGTTCATTACTCATCGCAGTCTTTGCCCTTAGTCACCTTGTACGACACAAACGGGATAGATGGGGGCAGTGACAATTATGGTATTCTGCTCTGTCGTCAGTCACCACACGGCGGCAAAATTTCAATATGGACTCTATTGAATTCTACTTAGAGTCTCAAATATGGCGCTACATAAAACTTGACTTGGGCACAACAACGAAACAATAGAAACCACTCGTACTTCATTAATAATTTATTGGTCCGGAACACGAGATTGTGTAGTTTTATTAACTAGTTTTGGCAGCGGCAACGCACCGATCCTTCTCTCTGTCAAACGAAATGTCCAAAGCGGATCAAATTTTCAGAAGGCTTCCCGGTCTGCCTTTTGCTTCACACGGAAAGATTTTATTCTGGGAAAGACATTTAAAATTTGAGCTTTATGTTCGTTCTTATTAGATGTTAGATTCGCTTGACAAGTAGAAGTGATTTTTTATTTCCACTAGAAGACAATTCTACTCTTACTTATTCAAGGAATCAATAAATAATTAGACTTTAGATATAATTCGAAATGGAGTCCTTGAATGTTGTACACATTGTTTTGTGCAATTCTGATCAATCGAACTATGTCTATTAAAATAAATATATGGCGGCTGGTTAGGTTGAATGGTCAGATTTCTAGCTATTGGTCAAGAGGTCCCAGATTCGAATCCTGATAGGGGCAAATGTTTGTGATGAACACAAACATTTATGCTCGAGTCATCTTTGTATTTTTTGGCGTTTATATAACACTTGATGCCGATTATATGAAATTTAATGAGTTTTAGACTGTATTAAAAAGCAATGAAATATATACTTACACACCAATATCATATTATTATAACTTGATCGGTGTCCGAGTCAACCTTCCTCTATGTTTGTTATTTGAATACAGATATTCTTCTGCGGTTTATAGCACAATGTTTGAATAAGTTGCCGATATATCCGCGACCTCGCCGTATAAAACTGCAGTTCGCGCTGCTGCTTAATCCGCTCCATAGACGATAAATGCTAATTCCGTGCAACTTTTTGAACGGATACAAAAATCCACCTCCACAAGCTTTCGTTACTTAGGAAAAACTTTTGCAACGCAAAGATTTCCAGAGATGGCGTTTTGTTTACGTTGCCTTGCCAGTCACTTCTATGAATAGTCAAAAATACTATGCCACTTACTGCCGCACTCAGAGACGTCAATTAACTTTAATGAGTATTTAATGTCAACAAGTTTCATTCTAATCAAGACCATAGACCTGGCAAGAATAGAGACTAGTTTCGAATTGTAGTTTTTTGACGTTAAGTACTCATTAACGTTATTTGACGTCTCTGAGTGCGGCAGTTAGAGCAGAATACACTGTCAACACTGTTTCTCTCCCGCGGGTTTCGTACAAGGCGACTAAGGGTTATTTTTAATATAAGAGGAATGGGCAGCAGCGTTCCTGACACATAGCAGTGAAGCGGATAACTTGCCCGCTAGACAATAGATGTGCCCTAGGTATTATTAATAATACTTACAAAGAAAAATAATTTTCTAATAATTAAAGCAGCAACAACATGCAACATATTACATCTTACGAAATTTTTCTGACATATTTTTCCTGGTATATTTTCTAACATATGAATGCATCAAATTTCTAACAATTTGATGCTTAAATGTAAATCAAATATTGATATTGATATTATTTTAAAAGCGATATAATTTTGAGGCATAATGTTTTATTACTATGACATTTTTGTGACAAATGGAATTATGTGAAAAAGAATGTGTACTATGTTAAAATAGTTACCAACTTAAAAAATCTACCGTGTCACGATAAAAGTAACACTGGCATCCGTGAAAACATCATCCACGTGAGCGTCAGATTTTTTAATCGGATAATGGACTTAAGCCTCTGTACAACTTTAAGCCTCGTCGCAATATGGTGGTCGCTGTTTTAAGCGATTATGTCAGCAGTATTAATTTTTGAAATAACTATGTGAGTTCGTAGAATTATTTCAATATGATATAGATATGAGATAGAATTATTCACAGGTTAAATTGTATAAAAAGGAGAGGTTACATTACAATGGCCGTGTGGTGTCGGCAGAGCAGAATACAATTGTCACCACCCCCATCTCTCCCGTGGGTGTCGTACAAGGCGACTAAGGGTAAAGACAGCGATGAGTAATGAGCAGCAGCATTCCTCTTATACCACCTTGCAATATACTGCAATTTTATGTGCCCGATAGATGGCAAAAGGCTCGCCACCTATTGCTATCTATCATACATGGGACCAAACTCAATTGACAAAATGTGGGTGTTTAATTTACCTCTGCCTACTCGTATTTATGTTGTTACAAATACAGCAGTTTCGTAAATGGCCATTGGACATTGTCTGGTGTTATATCATTACGCGCCTTGAGACACCCGAATGGCGGGGGGCAAATAATCAATAACTGCATACACATGGAGAATTCTATCATACAGATCCATTAACTTGTGCTATGAATTGTACCCGACAGGTCCGAAATATTCTGACAAGCCGATATATTCATGGAGAGACCAGAATCAGAAAATCATCAAAATTGAGAATAGGCCTTACGATGGAGGGTTTAGGACATGGCACCATCGGCTTAATCCTTCATAGGGCAATGTATGCAAATTTTTCATTGATTTTTAGCCTCAAAATCAATAAAATTCAAATTATTAACTACTCATTAACACCGCCCTAAAAAGAGTTAAAAACGTGCTTTCGTGGGGAATTCAAGGCAACTTATAGATAATCACCTTTAAAATTACCGACCACAGGTAATTATTTGCTTATTAAAGGAGCTTATCTTTATCTTTACAGTATCCAATTTCTATAATATAATTAATGAAGGCTACAGAATTATTTATTTCCTACAAAATTATATTCAAATTAGTGAAAAGGCAATAGCCATAGCCAAGGTCGTGAAATACGCCTTTGATGTAAACATTATTACACTTCTAAGTACTTGAATTCCTGAAAATTCGTGGTTCGGCGATATTATAATATAAATCACTGCTCTTCAATAAGATTTTCCTCAGGTTGAAGTTATTGCTAATTAAAAAATCCCATTGAACGGGGGATTTCGTTCCTTTATGGTTTATTGTGAATATATATTTATTTATAAGTCTATTATATAGTCAATTAAATAAGGGCCAGGTCAAGAGTACCCGAAACCGACGGGCATGCATGAAGAGATTAATGAGATTGGATGAAGCGAAAGAAGTATGTAAGGATCGTAGCAAGTGGAAAGAAGTGATCTCTGCCTACCCCTGTGGGAGAAAGGCGTGATATATGTATGAATGTATGTATATTTATTTATATAAATTCCTCGTTCCTCCTCTTCATTCCCATTCCTCGTTATACTAGCCTCGACTCATTAGTCGCCTTATACGACGTCATATCTTCTTCTTCTCCCTGCCCTGCTCCCAGTCCATCTGGGGTCAGCGCAGTAGGTATATTTCCTCTTCCATTTATATCGGTCAGACATCCACTCACATTAAGTCATCCACTCACAAAATCATCACACATAATCATCCATCAGACCGTAAAGGTGCTAATGATGAATGGAATGTATAGAAAAGAGACGGAAAGGACTGTGTGTCGAGAGACCGATGAACGGAGAGTGTGATTGGGATGACAACATGCCAATCCATACAGCTCTAGGTTTTGGCTTAGGTTTTACAGCTGACCGCCTGCCTGACACCAACCCTCTTTGGGTACGTCATATATGTATGTAGAAAGCCTGTTTAAATACCAGAAAGGAAGCTCCATGTAAAAAAAATTGTCAGCTATTTTATTCAAAAGCAATCAAAAATCATATTCACTGCAAGGACATGTTATCATGGAGCAGCAGAATCCAGGTTAAAAGCCAACAAAATTTTATCTCTAGATTTTCACATTAAATCAATTATGCGTGCCGCATTAATGATGCAAATTGGCAAATAAGCTATCGTTGCCCGCAAACCTCCCTGATCCGCAGGGACCGCTAAATAAATACCCACTCAATAGAGCGATCGTTTTCAATAGCAACACGGACCCATCTGCAAACACGTTTAATCCAAACGTCCTTCCTTATAATATATACAGACCCATGGTTCTAACAAGAGGAAAATCTGTGTTGGTGGCGGTTTTTAGAGATTTGTGAAGCTTACACTTACCCGGACGAAAAAAGGGGACGCCCTCTCTGTTTTGGCAGCTTAGATGCCTAGTGTATGTTATTGAAATGGAGAATCAATTTATGGAGACTAAATTTATAGATAATATAAATATTTTGTAATTTACTTCGTAAACATGGCTCGAGAACTGTCTTCACCACAAATATTTGCTCTTACCAGGATTCGAACCCGGAACCTCTTGGCCACCATTCGACCAAACGTATAATTTAAATAAAGGAGAAGCTCTAAGGCTTTGTCGCTCAACCTTTTGCCGATTGCGAAAAGTAAACAATGTTCTCCAAAGCTGGTCATTGGATGGGTGGTGGCTGCTAATGTTATTTAAGCGGTTCGTTCCGACTGTATCTGCAGTCTTTAATAACAATCAAATTTACATCAGACCAGCGTGGGACCAGAATACAGGAACATTGGGCCATACCCAATGCTCCTATATTCTATATAATTATAGTTTTGTAATAAGCATATTGCCAGATAGACAAATACATCGCAGTTTTGCCGACGAATAGTACGACACCCATGGGAGTGATTAAGTTTGTAATCTGCTCTACCGTCACCATATGGCTCAACAACCTCAGGGTTAATATGTAAGCCGATTGCTGTTGCTTTAGTGTACCCGTCACTCTCACTCACTAAGGGCCCATTTCACCACAGAAATTAAACGCGATCAGTTGAAGTTGAACTCGGTTTATGCTCTAAACTGAGTTCCGCTACCAAGTTTGCATTAATCAGAACCAGGTTTTATAAAACTCAGTTTCTATGAGAGACGGTCAAATCGCCCCTTAGAGTAATAGCAAAGTGTGAGATAGACGGGTAGACTAAAGCAGTATTATTCGGCTTACAGAATAGCCCCTCAGGAGCATTGTCTTCATTATTAGCAGTTTTAGTACCTAAATTACAATGTTTTTAGTTTTTGTTCTTCTCCTACAAATAACTATTACATAAGTTAGTTATTGAAAGTGATTTTTTTTCTTAAAATTAATCCGGTATAAGATTTTTACTCACACACCACACCTGAAGCTATTGCACAATTATGCAACAGTTGTAACGTAATTCCTCAGTATACGGGACCATTGGGAAATCAAGTCTAACTAATGAACTCGTCATCAAGAAGAGTGATATATTATCATCGATAAATCACGAGAATGAATATTTAGATTCGCATCTTTGCTATTTCTGCTGTAACTACAGATGTTCCGAATGTTTTGCAAAAGACAAATGGTCCACCATTTTGGAGACTCAGCAAGGTTTGCTTAGTACGTGTAGGGATACAGTATTTCAGAACGTAACGCTCGCAAATATGGCAACAATATTAATGTTTTGCGGTGTGCCGTGTTTCTGTTTTGTTTAAATTTAGTCTGACGTTCATTTGTTTCAAAAACTCATCTCTGAAAATAAACAAATTGGGGACTTATTACATTCGAAAAAAATAAAGTTAAACTTTGATTTAACAGATTAAGTAACAAAAATGGTAGCTTTGTTGTTAGTTTATAAGTTTAAAAAAGTTTGTTATGGTGGGGGCGAGGGGTATACCAGCTAAATCCCTATATACATTAAGAAAATTAATATTTCAAAGTAAATAATTTAATTGAAACAGTATTTTGGCTGCAAAGCGCTCGTGAGACAAGACAAAAGTTCTATTTGGAATGAGAAATTCGCATGACGTTACTGAAATTATTAATTAAGTAGGGATCTTGTCAAGGCATGGGTTTTAATTTGTAGTTCGACTTTAATAGCTGTAATTAGCATAGACATAAAACACTATCTGAAAACCAGGTAATTCGTCAATAATTTAAATAAAACAATTTCACCTTCACACCAAACTTAAATACTATAAAATACCTGAAACAATGAAATTCATGCTTCACTTCACATGTCTGTACGTGGCCGTAGCAAACCTTTTTATAAATCATACCACATTCAAATCCCACTGTAGGTATACATGTACACGGTTGTGTATCTTTAGTTGCGGGAGGTCATATTGTAAGTGCTAGCTCTGGCGAGACCCAGTGGTGGAAGCTTCGCAAATATTGCTGCTATTAATCAGTCCCAGAGGCGAGGAATGGCTCTTCAAACAAAACACCAGCTCTGAGCAGCGCACCAGTAGCGATAATAAAATCGTTGTTTCCTTCATATTCGTAGAACAAGCAAGGACCAAGGAAGTTACCTTAGCTGAAACTTCTAGCACCTTTCTTGGTTAGTCCATTCCATTCTAACATTTGCAGATAATCTTTATTTAACTTACGGTGCAATTATGTCGTAGATTCTAGAAAAAGCATCTCTAGTTGCCTTTGCAAAAAGTAAAATAATTAAACTTGTTTGTGAATCAACTATTATGCTTATAAGTTTAATGTGTGCAATTGTCCACTTTCTGTAGACTAATTTGATAGCTTGTTTTAAAATTTACTTTATAAATTACCGAAAAAAAATTAAGAAAGTTTTCCAAACCATCTAAACAGAGCAATTTCAACATAGACACATAATTTTTAAGTTTGTGTTAACATTAGTGATAATTAGGTATTTAACATTAATAAGAAAAAAAACATTAATTAAATGTGATAGTACTTAAAGATTCTATTGAATATCAACATCATCTACCTGACTCGTTCTTCATTTATAAGTCTTTCCATATTATGACGGTCGCCACAACATATCTTTCTTCTTCCACTCTCAGACGTGAGCTCAGCATAAATTCATCTCTTCCTCATATCATCTTTCACACAAACATCCATCGCTTCTTCGGTTTTCCTCTCATTCTAGGTCCATCCTCATCCATAATTAACATACCTCTAGTTAAGTAACATTCCATGATATTTTATGATGTTATTCCAAGGTTATATAACAATAAATGGGAACATTTATCAGAGTCGGAAAGCATGTGGCTACTCCAAACGTTATTCCTATTTCCAATCGGCGCTCTCTGCACTCGTTAATATCTACATTAGACCAGTATACTGAATAATGGCTCAATTATTTCGTGTGATTGGGAAAATCCACGTTCTGTTGCGGCGTCAAGTGATTTGATACGGCGAGCAGTCCTAGAGAGTAGTTCTAGTATGAGTTAATAATTCATTTTATCATATTCTGTTCCTAGTAATCTACTTTACGATTGATTATTGCCAGTATTTACATAGTACATACATACATAAATCACGCCTATATAGGAAGAGGTGAATTAACACCCACGTTTCGCCAATTAAGTGAGGTCTCAGGTCCACGCGCTTGGTTACTGTCCAACCTATCTGGTGGCGAGCCTATTTCCATCTTCCGAGCACATAAATCGCATTGTATTGGTAGGTCGTATAAGAGGAATGCTGCCCATTACTCATTGTTGTTTTTACGGAGAGATGGGGGTTGTGACCATTGTATTCTGCTTTACTGTCACCACACGGCACTATTTGACTATTAAAGCTTAGGGCCGGCATCGACAAGTAAGTTATATGTAGCTTACTTCGGAGATCATTTGACAGTTGTAATATGAAACATATGTCAATTGAACTGCAAAGTAAGCTTCTTGGAACTTACTTGTCGATTGTGAAACAGGCCCTTAATGCAATGCTTGGTTGCTTAAATAATAATTTGCATGGAGACGCGCTTGTCGAACAAGTTCCAAAAATAATGATCGTGGTGATCATTAAGAATCATATTCATGTTTTATTTCATAGTTTTTTATTGTGTTATATACTCCGTTTTATCTTAAAATAGTTGTCACTCCATTGGCATGTGATATCTCACGCGAAATATCCATTTAATATTAGACATCGAAGTGTGGTGACGGCAGAGTAGAATAGAACATTTGTCACCACCCCAAATCTCTCCCGTGGGTGTCGTACAAGGCGACTAAGGATAAATCAGTGATGAGGAATGGGCAGCAGCGTTCCTCTTATACCACCTAGCAATGTACTGCGACTTTTGTGCCCGATAAATGCCAATAGGTTCGCCACCTATTACATGGGACTTGACATAGTTGGCGAAACGTGGGTGCTAGTTCACCTCTGCTTACCCCTTCGGGGATATAGGCGTGATTTATGTATGTATGTATGTATCGAAGAGGCGATACATACTGCGATTTACGTGCCAGATAGATGGCAGTCAGGCTAATCCCCTATTACCAAACATACTTGGCAAAATGCAGGTATTATTAAACCCCCGCCTAACTCTTCGGGGAGATATAGACATGATAATGTTTGTATGTATCAACACAGTCCTTTCAATCCCAATTTTATCAACCTCTGATATTTATGTGACATTGTTATAGAATCTTATATCATCAATATTTCGACTAAACAGCGTATTTTTTACGTTTACGTAACCTGTAGCGTAATAATTTATGTTGATGCACTGTAAACATGCCTTAATAATTTCAAATAGACAATACTCGGGACGCACTGTATTTAGCAATTAGCCAAAAACCCCAATAGCTTGCGCGCTCGCATTCTAGTATTGCCTCGAAACCAATTAATTGTTAGATGAGATGCGATATTGCAAGGCTTAGGCGGTTCCCCAGAAAAATAATATGTTTTCGGTTTCATCAATAACATGGTGTATATTATTAATCGCTGGTCATTGGTGTTTTAATATCGTTTTAAGGCTTTTTAATGAGTGTGTTCGGAAATTCGGATCACCTGTGGTTGTGGCGTGCATATATTTTCATTTTAATTAAACTTTTGTTTTAACGCTGTTTATCGAAATTAAATTAAAGGATTTGTGTCGTGGATGTCAGAGTAGGTAATGATGCTATTTTTAAAATGAACTTAAGAAAAAAAATGTGACGTTGAACACGTAAGAATTCCCCACTAAAAAGTCCGTCAAACAAATTATCTACGTTACGTTACAAAACTTATTCAATTCCGTCACTCCACGCTCCTACGGACTTTTCGATTGAGCCAATAGAGGCCGCTACATATTGGTTTTGAGCAACCAATTAAAGTTTTCATCGGAATAGCGAAACTAATTTCCAGCAGTTTGACAGAGTCAGCCATTTGTTAGGCAGGTAAGTTGGGTGCAGGCCAGTCTCGATTTAACATCATCGACAGTTTTAATTTGGGGCACTCGCCTGCCGAAATTGGAATCAGCAACTTGACATTCAGCGGTATGGGAAATTAGTCTTATGGCGGTTATGTAATGAGGTGCATTATGCATTAATTGGTACGAGCCAACGGGCGCGCTTGGCTACTATCCAATGATATTTGGGGAATGGATTGTTTAAAAATTTATTGACATTATTTTAAATACCTATCTCAAATACAATTACTATTAAATAAAAATAGCTACTAGGTATTTAAAATCACTTGCATCAAAACACATAATTAATCTATGCTCAACATTCTATCTGATCTTCTTTTCTATTTACATTTCTTTGTATTTAACATTCATACGTAGATCCTACTAGTTCGTTTTATGAAAATATGCTTTAAATCCGTTGCTGTTTATTATGAATTCTGCTTGTACAAAACTCTGTCATTTTTGACGAGTTTAATTACGCAGGTAAGTTATATTACCAGAAAATGGCTTACTAAATTTTAATTAATATTTTAATTAAGACCCCTATTGAGCTGAAACGCTTAATTAAAATAATAATACATTGTATTAGACAGGATCTCGATGTATAATCAAAACAGCCTTTACCAAATTACCCGCCTTAATTAATTCAAAGGTGAATGATTCAAAATAATTTGAAATGAGTTGAGACAAATTAACTGCTCAGTGACAGGTCAAGCGCACTCTCCCACTTTGGTTGTTTTGTTTCAATTAAAATGGTGCGGTAGTTCGCTTTGAGGTTAACAAATAATTATGGACTTGTTTGTTCGGTACGATGAGAAAACTTTGTCTCCTTCTAGTTTAAAATTTCCGTCAAACATTTTTGCCAGCGTTGCCGACTGAAATATGACTTTTAGATGCGACTTTTAACACACTAAATAGTGGCTATTGTTTGTTTTGTCAAAGGATTTTTTGTTTAAGGATTAAAATACAGCATAACTAGACGTTTTTACTGGAGTTCTCTAGTGTGGTCTTGTTGCAAAAAAACGAAAAACATGATCCTATTGTGATTTTCTGCCATGCATCTGGCATCATCTGTTGGTGATGAATGAACTGTCATAACTCATATATAAACCAATAGAGGCCACTTTGAGATTGATTCTCCTGACAGTTTCAACCGCTCTAGTTTCAACTGGTCTAGCGGTTCGCCCACCGGAATGAAGATCCAGAGGTCCCGGGTTCGATCCTCAGGGGGGTACAACTTTGTGCTCCGTTTGGTTGGTGGTAGAACTTCTTTGAAGTCCGCCTGGCTAGCTACCACCATCTTATCAAAAATCTGTCGCCATAATAATAATGTTAACAGCTTTGTCTGTCTAACATAAAAAAAACAGGTATGTTTCCAAGTTTTGCTACCTCTCAGTGTAGTGTAAGATTGTATACTTGTGTGACATCTTAATAGTTCACCTAATACTATCAAGAGTATGACAGCTGCTCGAAACTAGCACCATCGGTTATTGAAACACCGTGATACAATATTGAAACTGGAACGAAAGGAAACCTTTACAAATCGTGTAGAAAGAGCCTCGTAATGCGATAGTCAGCTGAACAGATGTCGGTGGCCATTGTTAGGCATAACGGCCGACACTCACGGAAACACTTGTCACTGTCACAAGGCAAGGAGGACATTCAGATAAATGTGGTTGTGTCAAACACGAGTGTTGTGGCGGTCCGTGACGTGGCTGGAGCAGTGGGTACAGTTTCCGCTTAGTTCCATTGGACTTAGTGATAACGATACTCCCATTCCGTCCTATTGGCACAAAGACTTTTGTGACATACCTGTTCTGTTCCTCTCATTGCCTGTAAATAGTGACATGAAAAGGAAACGACTACTATATCAACTGCGACCGTACTAGCCTACCATATTATTACGTACATATATTACTTATGAGATATTATGTACTTATGAGAGTTACTGGTCTAACCTAAAACAGTGCTATCGATGTTTTTCTTCATTACTGATTGAAATTTAAATATAGATTAGGAAAATGACACAATAATTTATCATCTTACCTACTCAACTATATCCAAATCAGTCATAAGTTATCACAGAGTACGATGCTGAAATGGCATATTTTGTAACCACATTTTTTCATTTTGTAATTTCGTTCTAATATTTATTTATCTATCTCCTCCATGCTGGTATGGAAGCGAAAAAATAACATAGAATTAAAAATGATCCAATACAATAATAATAAAATTAGTAGATCTCTTTCAATCACCATGTTGCTTATTTTATGCTTATTGGGCGCGTTATGTCCCAGTACAAAATAGATCCGGCTTAAGCATTCCATTAAGCCAGAAATTAGTGATGCAAATACTTTAAACTAAGCATAACATTAGGGACGTTAGAAGTGGGAGAGTGTAATAAATAAACATAAACAACCAATGAGAGGGTTACTATCAAATTCGAATTCAATATTTAATGAAGTGGAAATGTTATTTTACATTTGTATGTACAGAACGCCACAAACAGAACGCCGGGTTACCACAATATGTAAAACTTTCTCGGTCTACACTGCTATAGTGTTTTATGTCGGACAATCTGAAACGAACTATACGTGAAAGAGAGAGAGCAACTTTGTCATCTTATCGTCAATTAACAAATCTATCGTATAGTGAAGCCATAGCCAACCATCACAACAGAAATAATACAGACATACATAAGACAAGGCTGCTTATCCTAGGAGTAGAAGTTCGATGGCGCAGTGTAGAAGTTCGACGGCGCAGTGTTAGTCCTTAGAAGTGCAAATATCAAGCAGTTCCGAAAATTTTAGAGCAGTCAGGAACGCTTTCAAAATCCACATCTAGAAACCCACCAGTTGTAAAACACAAAAAAAGTGACTTCGATGTGAAATTTCTATTAAGTTGCTAGCGCGAAATTTTGCAGTGTTGGCATAAGTTGAGAGGAATATTCACTTTGAGTTCACGGCTCCTTGAGCGCAGATGGTTGAATTTCTGCAAATTATTTATGATTCCCGCCGCTTCGGAATTTGTAACTGTTGGTAGTGTGTGAGCTCGGGGCGGAGAGGAAAGCTTGCTTATTATTTATTACAAGCTAAACTCCTGGCTGAACATGCAACATGATATCTCAGTCCGACTCACCGACAAATTGACAGAGGTTGAGTACAACGTTGCAATTACTGTTCGCCTCGGCAACATGGAGAGGTTAATGACGTATGTTAGGCAGCAGGAGATTTTGCTTGGGGGAACATTGCGAAGATCTCATTTTGTTCAGTTCCTCATTTCATCTTAGGTCTCATGTAATGTAAATAGGCGGGTTGCCTATTGCCATGTATCGGACACGTTAATCACGGTATATCAACTAGGTGACATATATTTTAAGCGATTGATATACATATTCTAACACGAGGTTATATATTTTTAATAATTCTCATTGGACTTGCCTTATTGCTTAACACAAAGGCAGTTCGCTCTATCGAGCTCATTGCAAATATAATTAAAAAATGTATCGTGATATAAGTATAAAATATTGGTGCATATCAAGCGAAAAGTTGCCGACTGGCTACTAAAGCAATTTCCAGCATTTAATAGCGTTAAATAAAGAAATGGGGCCGAATTAAGGGACGTACGAACACTCCGCCAGGGCGAGAATATTTATTCCTGCGACGTAACAGAGGACTCACAATTATTGGGTAAATGTTTACGGAGCCGAGTGGCCTTTTACTCTCTGCTCTGTACATGTGCCAAGTGCTTCCCCATTATAGAAAAGTACTGGTTGCCTTCTCACAAGTTCACTGCTGCAGCAATGAGCCAATAAGGGGAATGTAGTAGCGCATTTAGCGCCGAAAAGCATTGGAAAACTTTCAGGAGAACGGTTGTTTCGTTGACAAATTGAGCTAGATGTGATAAGCTAATGTATCTGCTTTTATGAAACCAATTTTATTTACGGACTGAACTATTTTAGAATAGAATCAACTGTTTACCTTAATATTTAATTTTTATTATGAACCGTTTCGCCAGCTTTTTTAGTTCCTTAATAGGAGCGAGCCTATTGCCATTTGGGCGGTGCGCGTATTACCAGGAACATTGCTGCACATTGCTCACCACATTGATAACCCTAATTCACCTTTAGTTCGACACCCAAGCTAGAGATATTATGAGGTGACAATTGAATTCTGCTCTGGTCTTCTATGCTGGCCTGGGAGCGGACAAATAACGTAGAATAGGCCAGCCCCGACTCATCTGATGGATGTCGTAAAAGTCGACTAAGGGAGATTGCCCGGTATAGACCAATAAGTACCTTGGGGCACCCGAATGGTGGAGGGCAAACCACCAACAACACCATACCCAACAGGGTTAGTGTCAGGCAGGCGGCCGGCTGTAAAACCTAAGCCAAAACTTTGAGCAGTATGGATTGGAATGTTGTCATTCCAATCACTCTCTCCGTTCATCGGTGTCTCGACATGGTCCGTTCTGTCTCTTTTCTATACATTCATTCATCACTAGCACCTTTACGATGTGATGGATGATATGAATCAAAAGGGAGTGGGATGGTTTGATGACGTCTGACCGATATGAATGGAAGAGGAAACATACTGCTCTGACCCCAGATAGACTGGGAACAGGGTAGAGAGAAGAATTCAATTCTGCTCTGCCGTCACCACTCCTTACGTATTTGCTGCAATAAAATTACTTCCAACCACGGACTTCAACTAAACTGCTTATGTAATGCTACTGTTTTATTAAATTTAAAGAGGGAATATCTCATTATAAATAAGAAGAAGACATTAATATTTTTCTGAACTGCCTTAGTGGAGCACGGCAAGAGTTCTCTTGTGAGCATATAAATCCGGACGTGAAAGATAATCGGGTTGGCGGAACTGATTCGCTCACAAATTGAATAAGAGGTACGGAACATACCCCGCGGAGCGACCCCCGGGGGAGGATCCACCGCTTCGCTTAAACTGTGAAATACCCCACTTATAACTTGCTACTTTATTCTAATGAAATATTGTTGCCAGTGCAATTTTTCTAAGCGCTTCTGTTCTTTAGCTATTGGCGGGCAAATTTTATTTGACAATATACGCGGGACATAATATTATTATATATATTCTTTAACATAGTCATATTTTAAAGAATTTTTGGATTAAGCGACTTACGTAGCAGTTGCAAGAATTCGATGGTGTGGCGGTTTTAGTGCTTCGCGCTGAGATTATAATATTTTATTTTACATTTGGGATGCTACATTTCCTTTGTTCTCAACGAGTCACATCGCAACGTGTAACACTGCAAGTCGCCGGGATTTTTCTATAAAACGACTTTAACTTTCTAACAACGTGTTACATGTTGAACCAACTTTTTCATTTTGTACAGTTATAACATACAGTTTATATAATATTAAGATCCAAACACAGTATTCGTGTCTTAGTTAACTACCCGTCAAAAACATTCAGAGTGAATATTAGATGCTCTACGTTATTTGCAGACCCGATTGCAAAGGTACAAAACAAAAAAAGCAATTTCAGGAAAATTGCTAATAGTATTTAGTAAATGAAGTGTACCGACACTTTGACGTCTGCTGGCAAACACAAAATACGGTGCCGATTGGCAGAGCTTACTGCGTTATGTACTCTGTTGCCAATTGGTGATAGTCACTAATTAATTCGCACTCTTTAGTGAAATAAACAAATCGTAAAATTTGTTCCGGAAAAGTAAGAACTAATTCTTCTAACATAAAAGGGCTTGTTGATGTGACTAATAATTTTACTGTGACAACTCATATCAGCATATAGGTATAGACACACAGGGATTGCATTCAAATCTGTTCAACCATTTAAGTGCAAATTGTAGAGTAGTATTAACGTATAATCATGGATAAACTGAAGAGCATCTATTCAATTTTAACTTTTCGCAATAATTCAAACTCAATCAGAATACAACTATACCGATATCTTTAGAAAGATTTTAATGTTACCGGCAGATAGCAGCCACCGTTGAACTACCGGCACTAATTATTTAAGAATTTCCAAGACAAAACTTGGAGTAACCCGCGGAAGATTAAACTTGGGCAAATTTTGAATAATAATTTTAAACGAGAACAGTTAAAAGTTTACACCCGGTTTTAGAAGAAGCCGATGATTTCTTGATCCTTTTGGGGATTTCAGAGAAAAATAATTGAGCCGACGGGAAGCCAGAATGTTTATGGCACTTTACGTTGCAACATTGAATTATATAGTTTTAGATTGGTTTAAATTTAACTCAGTTGGAGAGAGAAATTGAACAGATTGGATGGCTTTATTATGTTAAAATGAACTTTAGTGAATCAATGCCACTTTGTAGAGCAATGCATGCAACAATGTATTTAAACCCTAAAAGAAATCACTAACATTCAAATTATGGTAGATACAATTTAACTGCTATATTGGATTAGGTTTCATTTGCCAATCAATATAACCATAGTTATTAATTGTGTTTGCCGTGTGGTGACGGCAGAGTAGAATATAATTGTCACCACTCCAAATCTCTCCCGTGGGTGTCGTACAAGACGACTAAGGATAAATAAGTGATGAGGAATGGGCAGCAGCGTTCCTCTTATACCATCTAGCTACTGCTGCGACTTTTGTGCCTGATAAATGGCAATAGGGTCGCCACCTATTACATGGGACCTAACATAACTGGCGAAACGTGGGTGCTAGTTCACCCCTGCCTACCCCTTCGGGAATATAGACGTGATTTATGTATGTATTAATTGTAAATGTTATGAATTTCATAAATTTTCATAGCAATAATTTGAAAATGACATTGATTATTATTGCATTGAATATCAAACAGCGAAGTATAAAAAAGCCTGGCAGAGTTTTCTTCCAAAGCAAACTCAAAAATCTGAAATATCCGGGAGTGCAAATACCTGGGTTGGCGGGCAGCTGAACTACCACTAATTAGTTAGGCATTTTCACGCGAAAACTTCAATTAGTTCCGTCAAAGCCGCCACCGTAGTTCGGTTTGCCTTTTCGGCGGCAAGAAAAGCCAAAGGATCTCGGGAATGAAATTAACAGTCTTGTTAATATTTTTTATGGCGAATATTACGAGACGTTCAAGGGCCGTGTGGTGACGGCAGAGTAGAATACAATTTCCCCACCCCAAATCTGCCCCGTGGGTGTCGTACAGGGCGAAGGTTAAATCAGTGATGAGGAATAGGCAGCAGCGAATAGGCAACTGCGACTTTTGTGCCCGATAAATGGCAATAGGCTCGCCACCTATTACATGGGACCTGACATAGTTGGCGAAACGTGGGTGCTAGTTCACCTCTGCCTACCTCTTCGGGGATAAAGGCGTTATTTATGTATATATGTTCAAGGGCTGACGATATCGATAAATTGTATCTGTAAAAGGTTCAGTGTCTGTATCTCGACTAATCTAATATAGCTGGAGATAGGATATCAACGAGGTGCGAATCCAGCGAATCGCTCCGTCCGTGGATTATAGGGTAACCTTATTGAACGATTTGATTTTCCTTCAAATTAGATAAATATCAGAGAAAATGTACTACAGTTGAGCAAAGAACTTTCAATTCTAATATGATTGTAGCGAGGAATAAGCTGCAGCGTCCCACTATCTTGCTAGAGGAGTAGGGTAAGTTGGTACGCTTAAGATGGGTACACTACTGTACGCGATGTAAGGGATCAGGCAAATTAAGAGGCGGAATCTGAGAGTAAACGTGCAACGAATTTATTGTGCAAAAACTAATATTTTTTAGAAGACGTATAAAAACCAAGGTGACAGAACGCCGTATAAATAAAATAGACAAAACAAGTAATAAAATTAAATATGATAGAGAAGAGTTCGGTTTGCCACAACTACTTAAGTTCTTACTTTTTTAGTATTTCAATTTTAGACCAACTTCCCCAACCTACGGAATATACAGGTGTGTCAAATAAAAATAACGTCAATTAATTTGCTTGAATATTTTTGTTTAATTATTTTGGCCCAAGTTGGTTGCATATAAGTTCAAAAATGATATTTTGTTCTTAATTTGCAAAGCAACAAACAATGTATAGCACAGACGACGAAAACTCCGTGATTAAAAACACAGACTTTAGTTTACATAAGTTTCTCTCTGGGACATGGGTGTCGCGTGAATTTCACAAAAATGCCAGACATTCTATCGATTTTGTATCTACATTCAATTACATTAAAGGATCAAGGCAGTAAATTCTTCACATTATACGGGCATAAAAAGCCATGTGAAAAGGGTCGTCTCATAAATATTTTAACAACTGTGTAGCTGTGTCGTCCACGTGGTACCGCGCTTTTCATAGAGGCAGGTATAGTGTAACTGTCGCAAAAGTGAATATTTTTTTTATTTTTTTTGTACATTTGTAACACCTTACTTTACCATTGGAAAACAAAAATTACGTTGTACATTATTATATACCAGTATATTTATATATTTTTAGAATGTTCAAAAATGCTGTAAGTAATGTTTTGAAACTTATATTTATCAAGTTTGATTCTTAGAACACTAGCCATAGGTAGCATAAACAGGCCCAGTCACTTCCATATCTACTACGAGAGTGAATGATTGTGTTAAGCCGGCTTACAAAACATTTGTCGCACAATAACGTTTGTCTTATTTATTAAATTGTAATATTTCAAGTACGGCTTTCTACAAAATTAACCACCAAATAAATGTAACTTATTCTTAAATATTAAGTCATGCTTTACATCCGCTTTCAAACATCACTATCACATTTTCCATATCGTGTAAATGCAGAACGTATATACACAAACTCTTGGACCTTTTTAACCTTCCCCTACTATCTTGATTTGATACTTTTCTCATCCCTTTTATTTCACAACTTCTTCTTAGTTATGCAAAATATTACACAAAGCCGCGCAGCCATAAGAATAATGTAATCTTTCTTGCAACGCTCTCGTGTTCTATCGGAAAAACTACGGAGATTAATGAAACATAGGTTTGATTATAAATTGTAGCGTCAGGGGAAATCTCGTCTAAGTTCACCTAACAATGGTACCATAAAAGATTTCTTCCGGCGTTCGAGCCTTCATAGACTTCGATAACTGTATGTATGAACGAGTTTTCCGTTACACCCGACGACAGTGACTTCCCCAACTGTAAATATGAGGCTTTCGTTGTGATGAAATGACAATTTTTAATTTTTATTTTGTCTTTAATTTTTGACGGTTACTCGTGCAAATTATTATTCTCAAATTCTTATTTCTTAGTAGGCCGAAATTAATAATAAGATATAAAAACAACTCAGTCCAAATTTTGTGCAGCATTGTATTGTTACACCATTATAGGAAATGAATACGTTACTAGTACTCTGACTTACCAACGACAGTGTCAATGTAATATTATAGTAGGCACCATAATAATATTGTATACATTATTAATGTGACAAAGTACCTACTAAAGTGCTTACCAACGTGTGTTGCTGACTGTACCGTTACTCATCTATGACGGGAACAGAAATCAAGGGACTCGTAATTTTCATAATATTGTAGCCTCTTTCTTAGACTGAAGTGAAGCAAAACTTTTTTATTTCGTCCGCGTAAACTTTTAAAAGAGGATTGATATCTGTAAATAATAAATGAGTACGTTTTTGTTGTTTGGAGTCTTACTTATAAATGCCATTAGTATATTGTGCAAACGTAGCAAAGTTTGAACCCAATTTTCTCCAATTCCACTTTTGAAACAAATAATTTACAATTGAAACCTAGAAGAAGAAATTTCTAACTCACATTTGAGCAAACAAGTACTGTCGCGAGTACTGAGAAAGAAGTATTCTGGAATCTCGGAAAGTGGAATTACTAATATACTTTTTCCTTACAAACGTCTATCGCAACCTTCAAAAGAAAGGCTAGGTCAAGATTATCCGAACTTAGTAGTATAAGTACGTCTTTAAAGACAGGTATGAGATTAAGGCTGGAGTTCACCAACACTTAAAACGGGCGATTATATTTAACCGTTGGTTTTTGACATTTGCCGTATAGAAGAACTGTCAAAAACAGCCGGTTATCTTGTAATCGCTTGTTTTATGTGTTAGTGAACTCGGGCCTTAATACAGCTAAAAAGTTTCCAAAAGTCGTTAATAGTGGAAAGAAACTATTTGCGCCTAACCATATAGGAAAAATCCACGTAAATTTGTCTCCGAAGAGGTAGGTAGAGATGTATCAATACCCATACATACTTATTCTATATTAGAGTCCATTGTAATAGAGGATGAACCTAGTCATCAACTATTGTATAATAATTATGTGTATGAGGGACCAGGGGGCCTACCGCCTAACTCGATTGCTAAAGCAAAAGCTATAGTTTATGACGTCATGCTGTCATTTCGCACCAAATGTACCTAAACTATTGGCGATAGCTTTGAACGAAAGATCACCGAATGATTTTGTATGAATGTGGCACAAAATCCGTGCCGCCTTAAAATTCAGAATGGCTGATATAGCCGTAAGCAGTGCATTGCAATATAGCTATCATCAGCAATCGAGTTAAGCGGTAGGCCCCGTCGATTGAGAATATTTGAAATATTGTGGTACCTGACGTTCTGTCGACAGTATCTAGTGGTGATGATATTATTTAAGTGACCAGCAGATAATATTCATTCAAACTGCATATTGGCAAACAAAAAGGTTCTATCATGTACTACTAGGTACATTTTTACTTTTGTATTTGCAGTTTAACAAATATGTTTGGTGACGCACAAATTTTAATTACGTCGTTATTTTTACGCCAATTAAATCGCTCGCGGTTATTCGTCGGTTGGGAATGAGTCAACATTGCGGTGAATAAAAAAATTAGGGCTTTTAATAAAGAACTGTAATACAATTTCATGTTACGGTGTTTATTGAATAAATATATCCCAAAAATTAATGAACGAGTTGATATTTAATGACCTATGTAAAATGTGAACAAGCTATTTCAATATTGACGATTGTCTGTAATGTTGTACCATGTAAATATTTAACAATTACCTGTATAAATGCAGAATAATAAATGATTAATGTAATAAATAGGAAACCACGTAATAACAAACACACAACTTTACTGAATAAAATTTGAAACATTTTATAATGTATGGAGAAAATATAAAGTAAAATAAAAAAAAATAATGTAATGGATTTATTTTTCGAAATAGAAACACACTGCAGTGAGATTTAGTGTTTGAAAAATATGGATAGAGGAGAGGCACCTTAGAAATTAGATGCCACGTGCTTATATCACTTACTTTTGTTCAGCCATTCTACATTTTTTAGAACATAACAATCACCATCTTATAGGGTAAGAAAAAAAAAAATAACAATCACCTGCCAAATCTTCTTTTTATCTGTCAACTTTAGTCATGCAAAAAGATCAATTTGTCCATACCCATTTATCACGTGATATTCATTACATCGAACCATCGAATAGCTATAATCAAATTTGATTTGGTCAGGTTCCACACGAGTCATGAATCAGCAGAAAGAGTAATCAGTTATCGTCCCTTCAAGAACCCTACAGTTATAAGGAACCATAAAAAATATTACCTTTAACCGAGAAAAAATAGCTAGTAATTTACTTGAACATTCCTTGCGTATATATATGTGTTCTTACGCTATTTTGTGAAGGAAAACATTGTTGAACTCGGAATTTTTAGTTATAGTGCAGTATTATATCAGAACGATAATAATAAATGTTTGAAATAAAACAATGATTCTTTTGCTTTGATATTCTTTCATCCATAGGGAAGGCCCGTACCCCAGCACATTAAAGGGCTGATGATGAAATCTGTAAAAGTAGTTTATTTGAAATGTGTGGTGCTAGTGCAAATATAAGAGAACATTAAGATGGAAAGATTATTATGTTATTAACTTCACATAAGCATTTCACGCGTGACATTCTTAGGCATCCAGAGACGCTTAGCACACACTGAATGTTGAATGAAAATTAGTAGTAACCTCGAATTCTCTGTTCGAATATTCACTTTCCACAAGACTTCGATCTGAATTCTGGCGATTGACAAATTCCAATGTTCAATAATGTTCTCGGAATGAAATAGTGGAACTACTACTTTGAACAATCGAATTCCACTGACAAGACGCTCATATGACCAACATTAGTATTGACCTAGCACACTCTAAAACCAAGGCAATGTTAATTTCTAGCAATATTAGCTACCCCTTCGGGGATATCATCATCATCATCATCACCAGCCCTATGGATGGAAGAATATAGGGAGATTGGGCCATAACCCACCACGCTGGTCCAGTGCGGGTTGGTGGGTACTGACGACTGCAGATGCAGCCGGGACCAACGGCTTAACGTGCCTTCCGAAGCACGGAGGCACTCGAGATAGTAAATTTTTGGTCACCCATCCAATGACCGGCTTTAGCGAAATTGCTTAGTTTAAGCAATTGCAGGCCAAGCGCGCTGTGCCTCTGCGCTAGCGAGCTCCTCCTTCGGGGATATAGGCGTGATTTATGTATGTATGTACGAGTATTTAAGTAAGTATACATATGTACGTATGTATTAATTTGAACAATGGGATTTAACTGACAAGACATATTGACTTAGCACACTCTAAAACCAAGTCAATGTAAATTTCTGGCAATATTAGAGGGTAATAAATGTGTGCACAGTGGGCGCGTTTAAGTTGTTTTAGTAGCGAAGTTTCAATGAGCCAAAGTGGGTTTTAGTGTCGCGCTATGCATCCTTGTATGTAAGTTTGACCATAGCAAACTTACTAGCAGCTCTTCGTTTTATGTAGACACTGTGCTCGTAAGTACCATGTAACCAAACACCACACATACGTTGACTTTGTTATACTTCAAACCTTTACTTTGCTAGTAACAGAGAGGTGTAGGAAATTCTGCTACAACGAAAAGAAAATATACTGAATAACGCTTTGTAATATTATTACGTTTTGATTTACTGTTATTTATTAGTCTAGATACAAGTTTAAAGGAAAAAAATACACTTTTATTATTTAAAAAATTGTTACATCGAAAAAGATGTCAGAAATGTTTCTGATGTATTTTTTTCAAGTATTGATTATTATCTACGATTGTAATACATTATTTTGGCTTATCAATATGTTTTCAGGGTAGAACCCGTCATATTTCCAGTTACGACTGAGGCGGTAAAATCTAAAAATAAAACAGTAAGATTTTGCTGGCCCGTCTTTTCGAACGAGAAGTACCAATAGTTGTTATCATTATAAACAACAAAAAATCATTTAAAAAGCTTTTTGTAGCGGGATCGCAGTTTTAAAGTATGATTAAATAGTAACCAGAGTTCGCGTAGAAAAACAGGTTTTATAACTGGCGTGCCGAAAACAATAATGTTGAGGGCGTTTGATTTTGTGCAATTTGATAGGCGCGCAACATCAGGCTGAGCTGCGGTGCGGGCTCATAAATAATTAATGATTTGCCAGTACGCTGAAATGTGTTCGGTCCTAAACAATTTGCTATGGTATTGAGTCCCAACTATTCAGTTTCAGATTTTGTCGCTTCCCACTAGCCAAACTCACGTATACACCAATATCATCATCATCTGCTTGTTCTGTACCTAGGTTATCTGCGGTCGGTGCAGTTCCATTCATATAATATATATTATGTTAGGTGCTATCGTGACATAATACTTATTTAAATCATACCATACATCACACATAGGAACGGTGGTGGTGAATAGGTATAATCTATCTGATTCCAAGCCTCTTTGGGCACCCTGAAGTGTTTATTGGTATACACCAGGAAATCAGTTCCCAATCTACTATTACAACACTCTTGATTAGAGGCGAAGTGAAAGGTAAGTTTCATCATCACCAGCTCTTTCATTCCCACTACCAAAGCTAAAATACACATTATATGTGGCGAAGTCTGGGCTCAGACCATTATTTTCTGTTTTAGGATGTTAGCTGAAAATATTAAGTTTTCTAAAATTTTATAGCACTACGGACTCACCTCAATTCAGTAAAAGTCAGATGTTCTGTAACAATACAAAATTATTATTAATTTTTTTCCTTTATTGTTTCAAAACACATAATATGGATTTGTAATGAACAACAAAATATCCAATGCATACAATACAATAGAAGAGTAATAAAAAAGTAAATTTAAATAAGATTATTTCGATGCTCGTTTATTATTATTATATGTAAAATTTCTTTAAGAGGTAACTTAAAAAAATAGGGTAAAGTTAAATACGAGCCAAAAGGAACCAAAAGTAACTTGCAAAATGTCAAGTGAGAAAAATTTCGCTATTCATCGTGAATGTTTCCCCACAGTATCAAATGGCTAGTCTTAAGGGAGCTTTATCCACGGAGCCTTATGATTGATATTGATTCTAATTCCACTGAGACTTCAAATATATTTCCATTACCTATTACACCTGACTGAAGATACTTGCGATAATGGGGGACTGTGTCTATTGTCTGTACCGATGGGTACCCTTCAGTGGCTATATTGTATTTGCAGAATGTTCTGTTTCACTAGGCCTGATTATTGAATATCCTGTGAGAATTGAACATCGGCAATCGCACTTCAAAGATACGTACAAATCAGTGGCTTGCTACACAATGCCGAGTGGTTAATCAGTCTGTTAGTTCGTTTGCCTTCACTATCGACGGGCCTAAGCAAACTCGACGTAGCAACCAATAAAGACGTTCAAGTCTTCTCACTTAAATCTAATAACGTTGCATTAAGATTGCTCTGAGATATGGAGCAATTAATCACTCAAATATTAAATGCCTCAACTGTGTTGTTGACAGCTAATAAATAACAATTTACCATTGTCGGGGTTTGTTTAAGTAAAATTAAACGTAATAGATCACTTTTCGGTTATAAATATAACTGGGAAATGTTTATTTTTAGCACTGCCTACCTTAATCATTGATTTTGGCTTGGGCTTAAAACTGGTATAAGAACAAAATAAACCTGTTGTTGTTTCCCTGTAATTTGTTTGTGAGTAAAATCAGAAGCAACATTTGATAAACAACGTGTTCCATAATACTTATATACCTAATCTAAAGCCCAAACTTCAATACTCATATAGTTCTAATCTACAATATACCAGGAGACTTTTTATTCACTGCATAATTTTTTGGAATTCGTTCAAAATTTGTTCAGTTTGATGGTCTGAACGAATTCCAAAAATTTTTGCAGTGCCCAAAAAGTCTCCTGGTATAGGTAAAGTTATTTTTTATGTGTTTCAGTATCACAATTATTAATATACGGCTAAATAATAATAAAAAGAACAATCACCCGGAAAACGTCCGAAATATTTTTTTCTACCCCAAAACGAGCATTGGATCCCCCGGAAGCCTAATAAAGGCTAATAACAACACTTAAATATTTAATGAACAACCGCTCGTTTCTTCGTCAATTACAGAAAGCTCGTAACCAATTTACTAATAGGGTATCTGGTAGAGTAACGCCAACTCCCCAACATGTACCTACCAGACCGCGTCGGAGTTTCCAATTTGACGGACGTTTGACGTCTCTCGGAATTCTGGAGTGTTTTAGCGGAACACGGCTTTGTATAAAGAAGCCCCGTATATTTTGAAAGTGGGTATTTCGAATGTAAAATAGAAAATGTAGCACTAGTAATTGGCCAATGCCGTTTGCGGGGGTTTGTTTTCTTGGCTTCAGATTTCTCTCTCTCTCTCTCTCTCTCTGTGTGTTTTTCTAAGTGTCAGAGTGTGTATGGATAATAGGTAGTGAAGGCCATAATCTGATATGAAGGTTAACCGAGTGGTTGATTTTAATTATAAAAATACTCCATACTAACGTTAAAATTATTCTTCTTCTCCCTGCCCTGTTCCCAGTCTATCTGGGGTCGGCGCAGTATGTTTCCTCTTCCATTCATATCAGTCAGACGTCATCAAGCCATCCACTCCCTTTTGATTCATATCATTCATCCATCACACCGTAAAGGTGCTAGTGATGAATGATTGTATAATAAAGAGACGGAACGGACCATGTCGAGAGACCGATAAATGGAGAGTGATTGGAATGACAACATTCCAATCCATACTCAAGGTTTTGGTTTAGGTTTTACAGCCGGCCGCTTGCCTGACACCAACCCTATTTGGGTACTTACGTTAAAATTATTAATATAGTATGATGATAATACACAAAATGTTACAACAAAATAAATTATCGTTTTGTGAAATTCATGTTATTGCATGCAGTTCAATTATATCAATTGAAACGATATCGAATGAGAAGCAGCATGTCAAAAGTCATTGTACACCGACCCAAGTAAATTGAGATTATGATAAGATGTTTCCAATAACGGGAAGGTAATAAAGTTCTTGAATATACATTCCACATTTTAGTGATACAATAGGTAATCTTCAAGTAAATCGCAACGACTTACATAAAGCTTGAATGTCATATCAGACCACCGCGATACTTAGTTTCACTTTGTGCCTTAAGTACCTAACTTATACATCATCGAGAGTAATGAAAACTATGGCCGTGTGTCTCGCGAATCGTTTTTCTAAATTACCGAGGTTCGGCCGACTCCATTAGTTAGCACTTGTAGCCCCAAGACAAATGGCGCGGGACGCCAGGCGTCGCCGCCTTCCACTCATTTGTTAGTATTAACAAACTTTTCTGCCAAGATCATTTATACGAATGGAAAAATAAACTTCCCGCCCACGGAATCGAGGTTTAATTGGAAACTACGTCTCTATTAGTTAGCTATGTTCGCTTAAAAGCCTTTATTGAGTTAGTCGGTAGGAAACGGCATTACCTGCCGCTCTCAGAGAGGTC
Organism: Cataclysta lemnata; assembly: GCA_963931975.1. Lineage (NCBI taxonomy): Eukaryota > Metazoa > Arthropoda > Insecta > Lepidoptera > Crambidae > Cataclysta > Cataclysta lemnata. The sequence goes on from OZ008347.1 coordinate 8,837,397, forward strand.
AATTAGCGTAAATGAGTACTTAATAAAAAAATGGCAACTCAAAACTAGTCACTATTCGATTTTAATTTTAACATTATATAAATGTTAGAAAAATTAGTACAAAGATTTTGTACTAATTTTTCTAACATTGAAGTGTAAAGGTTAGAAGAATTTCGGCAAGTTAATTAGTGTCTTGGGTGGCCGAGCGGTCAGGCACCTGCTCGGATAGCAGCGGACGCGGGTTCGATTACCGCCTCAAGATCATAATTTTTCGAAATTCTTTTTCTAACCACCAAAATCTTTGTACTAGTCACTATTCTTGCCGTGGGCTAGATTTAAGTGATTTTTTTTGACCCATTAAAGTTAATTGGCGTCTTTGAGTGTGGCAGTTAATGTAATTAGTTTACAATTCATACATAAATTACATCTATTTATTTGGAAAAGGCGAATTAACACACACTTTACGCAAATTATATTAGGCCCCATGTCCATGGACGAGTCTCTTCTCATTTCAGTCCAATCACAGTTCTGTGCTCATGCATGCCCGTCGGCTTGAGATATTTTTATCCTGGCCCTTTTTTAATATACTTTCAATTTGATTGAATGATCCGGCTAGCTAGACCTTCCTCAAATAAACTAAAAAATAAAGGTGTAGGTAGCCAAATTTGAATCTTTGAATTGCTATATCCACTGCAGTTTTTAATAACAATATATGTCATTTGAAATTGGATCTTATAATTAACGCGATAAGAGCTTTCTATGAATGAACACGACGCGAGGCTCTCACTATTATGCCGTATGTAAATGAAACTCATCAGCCACTGTAGTAGTAAATATTGAAATTAAAACATATTCCGGAGCATAGGTATTAATCTGTGGGCTCTCTCGGGTGAGAGCAGCTCGACGAAAGGTATTACGAAAATTTAATTGAAGTTTTGATTAAGCACTATCGTGTAGTCAACAGCACATCAGGATACTTTAAATGGCTTACGCTTCCCGATCAGTTCTGCACCGTAAGTCATTCGTATTACGGCTGAAAATGTATTGAAGGAACTTGACGGTATTGTGTGAGCTGTTGAAGGTATATGCCGGACTCAACATAATACGGTGCGATGTCAATTTTTAAAATGCCCCTGGACGCTTGCCGAGCTCAAACTTTTCAACAGATTTTGCTATTGGTATAATGTATATTTTAAACGAAAGATATAAATTTTCATAATTGATTCGGCTACGCTTGAGTTTGTTAATACAGGCCTTTGGTTAACTTTCAACAATGGAAACTTTGCTTAATTTCACAACGTCGCCATATCCAAAAATCGAAGTTACCCCGATTGGTTTTTCATTATTGCTCCATCTGTAACTTTCGTTTAAGGGTGAAGGGTTAAAAGTGATCCTTGGGGCGGTTAAGACGTTTTGACTTGGACAATGGTAAATAATGGAAGCAAAGGATTGATAGAAGTGAATGAGTTCACGTCCTAAGTAAACTTCTGCTGTATCCGAACTACTACTATTGTGTCTTAGCCATTGAAAACGTGGGAGTAAATTCACCAAGAGAAACTTATATATTCCTTATTGTTTTTTCTTAAAGTCCAGTTTAGAAATAAAGGTTTGCATCTATAAAATTTATTAGGATTTTATGCACTAGCCTCAATAGTGTCTTCAGATCCAATAATTTTAATGCTCTCAATGTTGCATAATAATATTATTTTCATCCCACCATTTCGGAAAAAGCGTTTTTGCTCTTCGATATCTGAGTGCAAAAGCCGTTTTTATCCTCTAGAGGTTAAAGTTAATTTGAATTTAGAACATCGTGTACAATGAGTTTGTGAGCACGCGGTTAAAAAACAACTTTGCACTCACGTACAACAAATAACTATTAATTCCAAATACCTTATTTGGGGACAGTAGACTAGTCACAATATCAGTTTTATTATTATAACGTTTATATATAATTTTTATTTCGTGAAAATAAACTAGATTCTGAAACATAGAAGTTAAAAACTAACTCAATGCAGGTAAAAAAAGCTCCAAACGAATATTACATCACAGTTTTGGTATTCCCAGTGGTGATAAGTTAGGGGATAGATAAATATGTTTGCTTTGATATACGTCGTGTGGTGGCAGATAGAGCCTTCATAGTCCTTTTTCCGGGCTTAGGAAAGCAAGTTAAGTCGTAGGTCACGGCTGCATCTGCAATCCTGCCAATCCCCGCTGGGCCAGCGTGGAGGGTTATGTTCTCCCTATATTCTTCAATCCATAGGGAAGGTCTGTGCCCCTGCAGTGGGGACATCAAAACGCTGGTGATGATGAATGATGCTTTAGAACGATGAACAAGATATGCTTTGTTGCTGTGACGGCCGCCTTGGTCGAATGCTCAGATTGCAGGGAATACCCAGGATTCGAACCCGGGAACCCGGGACCCGGGAACCCGAATCCCGGGTTCGAATCCTGGTAGGGGCAAACTTTGTGATGACCACAAATGTTTGTTTCCGAGTCATGGTTGTGTATATGTCTAGATCTACTATGTAGTATATTTTCAACATTTATATACATAATTATATTAAAAAATATGTCAATCATCAGTATCCATAACACAAGTGCTTAGGCTACTTACTTTGGGCTAGATGATAGGTGTGAGTGTAAAAAAAATATATATATATATATTTATATTATATTATATTTATGCTTGCATGTTTGTGATTTCATTGTTGGCCTACGGTAAGGCTCGCTAAAAACGATGTATCAAAATCAGCGATATACCCCTGAGTATTAACATCAGTCAATCAAATCACAAATAAATCCGCTTGGTAAGAATAAAAGCATTGCTTCATAAACATAAAATAACAGTACCTACATACGAGATTGTATTACTTGACGAGATTAATAGAGTCTTTCGCATTTCGAGATTTCCAATGTTTAAATTGAAAAAAAAAACAGAAGAAAAGACGAGCAAAAGTAGTTGTTAATTTGAAACAGTATTTATCTTGGCGATGCCTCTGAGTTTGTAGCTTTCGAACAAATGCTAAGCCAACGTTCTTAGGTCATACCTTGAATATTCTCTTGAAGGAAAATAAAAGTATTAGATTTACTTCGCTAGTGAAGAAAATGTAATAAAAATATTACTAAAACAGGTTTTATGTCAATGATGTTATGGTATTGAGACGAGAACTCATAGCATTTCGTGGGTTTACAGCGCGGGTGCCGGGTCCATAATGTTGCAGAAAGGGAAATGGAAGTGAAAAGCAGCGCTTGGGACTTGTGGGCACGCTGTAGGTTTATGGGGTCCCTTTCTAGTATGTCAACAATCACTTTTGCCCCCTGACTTCTCTCTTTGGCCAGCCAACACAAGATTGAGATGTCACTGAAGTTAAAAAAGAGAAAGTTGTATTACCATCTAGCCCAATAAATAGATAGTAATTTTATATTAGTGTTAACTTTCGCTAACTGTAAAATAATAGGCAAGTTATTTCTCACTGCAAACTTGTAGACGCGAGAGGTCAGGCAAAGTGGCCTGTACCTATCGGCACCTATAAAAATATTTCTCGAAGATCTCAGTCCGGCTGACGCTCAAATTACTTTGAGAAACATAAACAAGAACTTGTGAATAAATAGTCAGTGAGCCTGAAGCGGTTCTTCAAACTTGAACACGTCCAAATGAATTGTGAACTGAGAAATCTTTCAATGTAAACAGCTTGCGTTGGTCTTATGTAGTCACATATCTATCTGCGTGCTCTGTTGCTCTTTTAGGGTAACCTATTAAGTTTTATAAGTTGTTGACAAGGACGGTTGATGTCAGGCCGGTGGCCGGATGTAAAATCTAGGTGAAATCTGTACTGTATGGATTGAAAATTTGTCATCTCAATCACTCTTTCTATTCACAAGTCTCATGTACTCCGTACGTATGTTCCTTTCAAAAAATCAAAATAACAGGACAGCATAGAAAAAAAAGATGTACTATACCAATCCATGTACAAAACAGAAAGGCCATGTAAACGCATAAAATAAGACTATAGAAAAGGCTAAAAGTACTTACCTATAACAATGTTCAGTGTAAGTTACAGCGCGAAGTTTGTAAGAGGATAAAAAGTTTATTACCATCTCATGTTTAAATCTATATTACCTTCCATCACCTCTAACAAGTAAAAAGATTTCCGAGGATTTCGCAAGAGGTTGTGGTATCTATCATAATTTGCGTCAATTTGTACTGATATATTTTAGCGCAACCGCCCCACAAGTTTTGCTGGGAAAACAAGGTTTTCATTGGAATAAGGTACTAACTAACACGGTCTTATAGTCTAAGAGCCGTGGAAGATCGACCTTAACTGATCTGATAACTCGATGTGACACATTTTTTTATCAAATATAATTTATAAACAAATATGCCTATGATAACTTGCCTATCGAAAAGTGTTCATGGCTATTTTTAATTTAATTAATTTTCTTTCATCGCCTTCGCCCCTTGTCATAACCGAACGAGTTTTATCTCAATTGATAGTTTTAAACACACAGAATATTATGTCTAGGCTTGCTTGCCTACTTATTTCTGTGCATGACTACCTGGTAAGTAGATGTGAACAGGTAAGTCAATATAGGTAATTACCAGGTAGCCTTGCACAAAAATTGGTAGGCAAGCCTACCAAGTCACATTCTGTGTGTTAAAGTGGAAGCTGATGAAAGAAAATTAATTAAATTAATATAGCTATGAACATTTTTCGATAGGCAAGTTATCAAAGGCATATTTGTTTATAAATTATATTTGATAAAAATTTTCTCATCGAGTTATCACATCTGTGAAGGTCGGTCTTCCACGTCTCCTCTACTATAAAGGGAGCCGGTTTTAAATGAAGCTGTATAATAATGTGGGGAAGCCGCCATGGCTTCATTAGACTGCTTAAACCTTCCACCTGCTTTATTATACGGAATCCATGTAAAAAGCAAGATTAAACCGTCCGCAGTCTTAATATGGCAGACGTAGTCGCTTTTGTGGTGGTTTCCAGCAGCGATGAGTTGGATTTGCGGTGTGAAATGTGCAACGAAAATTCAATAAATTTTAGTATAAAGCTCCTCTTTTAATTTTTTAAACTGAATTTTAGAATTCACAAATGGAAATTTTGGTTTTTTACTAGTATTAGCAGTTATTTTAATTTCGGCATTAGAAATCTTGCTATTGAACAAAAATAAATAAAGATTTTTTTAGGGTGGAAACCATTTCCAACTTGCAACCGTTTATTGTGAAACTTTTTGAATGACATATATAACTTAAAATTCAGTTATATTTAGGTATTTGGGTTGATAACCACACGAAACATTTATATTTAATGCGAAACTATATTAATAAAATTATATTATTTTTATTTTAATATACTATTTTCGTTGAGTTCAAATTTTGATGGGTAATACAAAATACATTTTATTGATTATAAGTTAACTCATATCGTCCTAGTGTTAGTGTTATACATTTTACAAAATTATTACTATGGAGAATAAGTAAGAAAATGTGTAGGAAATCGGAATCATCAGTATGCAAACTTACACAATAATCTTCCTACAATCATTACATTTATTCTTCTTCTCCCTGCGCTTTATCCTACTCTAAGTTTGTTCAGCACAACATGTCTTCTTTAACTCTTTTCTATTAGACGTGAGCTCAGCATGTACCCCCCTCAATCTTATATCATCTTTTACACAATCCATCCATCGCTTAATCGATCTTTCTCTCATTAATAATTTTATTTATTATTTAACAAAAAATGGGTACTTCCTCCTTTGCCACTAATTATCGTGAAGCAACAATAGTGACGTCTTTTTATGTGGGTCTTTTTTTCGGTAACAATGCGGTAGTTTTGTATGGGAGTCACAACAATTTTGCCCTGAAAGCTATGTTAATTATGCCCTGAGCGTAGGGCGAGTCGGCGCAAAAATAAACTACTCTACGAAAGCCTTATTGTATAGTTTAATAATATACTTACTTATACGCAGCCAGCGTAATTGGTACAATTCCTGTCTCAGAAGACCTAGGCGAGGTTTTCTACCTTTAATTTAGCTTTTATTCCCTTACGTTTAAAACAGTTAACGATACTAATGTGATTTGTGAATTTTAAAACTGTAAAATTTCAAAAACCTCTAGTGTAAACCTATAATCAACATAATATACTTTATTCCAAGGCAGGAAAGGTTACCTAAAATTGCTTCTGTTTAAGGAACAGGATGACAGGTCGTATATTAATAGACGCGCCGTAAAAAGCTTTTCCACATACGTGTATGTTTTATTTTTGTTCAAAACTATTATAACGTGCCCTAAGCTTGGAGTTGAGTGTCAGTCCACCCACCATCTGAGTCAAGATTCGGTAGGATGGTTACGCAAGAGTGATTTTAGTCAGTATTTTATTTGGTTGTAGATTCCCATTTAAAACGCTGAGCATGCAGAAACCAATTTTTGATATAAAAAGGTTAGGATGAAACATAAAAATACAATTAAAAGCAACAAGGTTCTATCGTTAACAATATGATTACATAAATTATCTCACTAAGTAGCACGAGACATAGTGACAATATAAGCATAGCGAATTAATACAAGAATAAGAAATGATGTACACGACTTAAAGTAGGTACTTACTGCTGCCGCTTAGAGCGCCGTATTTATTCAGACAAAATGAATATACAAGACATTGTGTAAGTATTGTCTGTTGGAAGGTAGCCAAAAGTTGGCGACTAGGTAATATTTTTTAAATTCAATTTCAGTGAGGCCACAGTGCTGTATCCACGACTTAATGTACACCTGGTGGATGTTTAAATGAGATACAACAGAACTATTTAGTTATAGCTCCGGATTTTATTATCCTGCAAAATGTCTAGGTGAGACTACTGACGACACGTAAATTTAGCTTAAAATGTATTCGCCCGGTGTATTTCAGTTCGTTTTATTAAGTGCAATATATTGTTTAGCTTACGTTACGGTATTCATATAGTCTGATCTTTTTTCCACTAATTACAAGATGGTTGTACCTACTTATCCAAATACAAACATAAGATAAATTACGCCAATCTCTTCCTCTGCCTATGTCGATGTAGATAGACGGAGATATCAATGCTAATTGATGTAAAATATGCATAATCAAAAGACATGACGCTATCAATAAAGGCTAACATAGTAATTGAAACCTCAAGTCTCAATTCTGTAGACATAAATCATCATGAATAGTGCATAAGCAAATAACGTTCAATAGCGTAAATGACTATATGTATTAATATTTGGTAAACAAGGGCGCTAGCAACAGTAAAGCGTTCACCCGACTCCCACAAGGCATTGGGAATTGAACCGACAAATGGCAATGGACACATGACTCAAAGAGATGACTCTGGTGTGTTTGAAGTGGGGGATGTCATAGAGCTGAGACAGTTTAGTTCCTAAATTGTTGGTTGTGTACTATCAATGGTAAAGTTGCATTGGCGTTAATCTGAAGTAAAAGGAGTTGTTATCTGTCTTGTGTATTAATAAATAAAAAAAATCCGCATTCTTTACGAGATAAAGTTGCAATTCTAATGAAAAAGAGGTTGGATATTAGTAAGGTAGGACCATAATACTGTCCTTAACTTTAACTTAACTTTAATACTTAATAATACTAATAATAATTTAGAGTCAGATGCAGAAGGCGGTACTTCTGGACACGGCGCGTATAGTAAGGAGGTTCCTGTCTCTGGATCCTTAACCACCGGTAGCCGGGACCCTGATCTTGCTACCGATGGGGAACTGCATTTTTGTATTTTTAAATGTTATATTTTTTAATGTCTTATATTGTAAAAATGTAATGTTTAGAAATATGATTTTGTATGTATTTTAAATGTAATAAAATGGAATAATAATACTTAATAATACTTTTAATAATACTTCGTTAATACTTGTTATGACTTAGTAAACATGACATTATTAGATAACTAGTAACAGGTCGTTTAGGCAGACACAAATATAACATTACTTTTTTCCTAATTAAGTTGATTCTCTGGCGCAAATATTATTCTTACAGAATGACAATATCTTTCTGGTCATTCAAAATAGCAAATACTTGGTATTCATTCTGATATCAGGTAAATAATTGAAACATAATACACCATTCTCAGGTGACCTAATAAATATCAAATTAAGGACAGAAAAATAAATAGCAAAATCTCGACCAAGAAACACTGCCTTTAAGCCACGGACGGTTATCACGTAACCCTCTGTGGACCTTAAGGTCGTTGATGCTTTGGAACAAGTAAACGCTATCAAGAAGTTTTTACATTAGCTCGTACCGACTCTGTTTGTTCCTTCTGCTTTCTAGGTCTCAAACTAGATCGCACAAGTTTTGGCTTCACCTTTTCGTCTACCTGCTTGAAAATTTTAATCTTGAGGTAGACAGTTGAGGTGACGATATCAAATTTTTTTTGAATAAAATTCCATTGAACTTTTTGTAATAATAAAAATATTAAAGCTGTTTGTTATTTCATGAAATCTTGATTTTGAACACTATATAAATGTTAGAAATATTATAAAGTTTATTACCCTGCAGGATGTCTTACAGACACCGAATTTCCAAAAGAAATTGGTTATTGGATCGTGTCATGGCTGTAAAAGGAGCAAGTGTCAAGAAAGGAAAGAGTCCCTGCAAATTATAAGGCCAAGCTAGCCTCTCCCTCAAATTACAGGCGATAGAAAAGCCGGCAAGTAAATTTCCAGGGAGCGTAACAAAAATTCCACCTCCGACTAAATTACATTAAAATAAAACGTTGTCATAAATTTCAGTAACTCGAGACGGACGTAACCTGAGATAAAAATTGGCCACTGGAAAGTGTCCAAGGCGCTCATATATTTCACATTCAATTTTAGGGAAAAACTCGCCGTACGCCACTCCGTTTAATGGAAAACTCTTGTTTGTTTATCCACCTGGAATTATGAGAATTATGCTCTAGCAGCAATTCAGCAATTACTTTGCGGATAATGTGAGCTAATGAGTGCACGCGGGCTGCTGTTTCAAGACTTTTATAGACCACATTACTTACACACCTACGTGCTAGGAGTTTATATGACGTATTTACTCTTAGGCAAGTGTATTTATGTGTATAATGTTGTTAAGGTGTACAGCTTAAGAAAGTGAGTCACTTGACTTGTCGATTTAAGTCAAAGACGAATAAATTCAGAGAACTTTCAGATAAAGGTATGTTCTTTATTTTCTAAAAGTATTGCGTTAATACTTTTAGAATACCGTGTGGTGACGGCAGAGTAAAATACAATTGTCACCATCCCAAATCTCTCCCGTGGGTGTCGTACAAGGCGACTTAGGATAAATCAATGATGAGGAATGGGCAGCAGCGTTCCTCTTGTAACACCTAGCAATAGCAATGTATTGCGACTTTTGTGCCCGATAAATGGCAATAGGCTTGCCACCGATTACATGGGACCTAACATAATTGGCGAAACGTAGGTGCTAGTTCACCTCTGCCTACCCCTTCGGGGATATAGGCGTGATTTATGTATGTATGTATGTATTGCGTTAATTTCGTCTGATTTTGGAAGTAGATACTCCCAAATAACGCTTTTTTCGTTTAAGCTACGCTTTAAGAATATAATCTTTGTTTAATTTTTATTCCTAAAATGATTTGTTTAATTGTGGTCCTGTTCTCTATACTTACTTAGAATCAAGCAAATCGGGTCAGAAATACATATTAATCCTAAGACATAGTAATCCAATATTTAATTCAAGGCAGTCATTCCATTATTTATTTAAAAAATAATCAAACTATTGGACAAAAATAATCAAAACAGAAACATTATGTAATATAGAAATCAACTCCAGGGGCTATCCTCTGGACGGTTTGTAAAAACGACGTAGCATTTTCGTTGGCATTAATTCCAGATCCATAAATTTTAATATTCAATTATTCAAGATTTTCAATTTTCAAGGAAGAGATTATAAGATTTCTCGGTCGGTTTAGACCATAATGAGTTTTCGTTATAACAGTTTACCGGGATATTTTTGCGGGTAAAGGTAAGGATTTTATTGGTAAGATCATGAGATCTTCGAATATTTCGTCAGCCTAATTACGTGGGTTTGATGCAGAATGTGATTGATTTAATCACCGGCAGAGATTTATGGTAGAAATTTATTATGCTATATACATACATACATACATACATAAATCACGCCCATATCCCCGAAGGGGTAGGCAGAGGTGAACTAGCACCCGCGTTAGCTATGCCGTATGCTATATCATTAAATAAAATTAAAAAACCTTTTTAAAAGTATGGAGGTACAATTAAAATATTTTTCCTTCTTATTTTAAATAGCATTAGAAAAAAATATACATATAAAATATATAGATAAATAGTTGTAATAACCGTTTTTATATTCCTTTACGAGGTAATTTTGTTACAACGATATTTAATAAATTGCCTTAACTTTATCTCGTAATTTAAATGAATCAGTTTGCTTTTAGCTAATCTGTCTCAAATTAGTTTCACGTTAAAACTTATTTTCAGTCGGAGAACAGATTTAAAACGCCACATTTTCCGTAAACTACTAATTCGTACCTAGATCAGCAATACTCGCTCTAAGCAATAGTTTGCAAAGTAAGTCAACAAATCGTAGCTGATGCTTTGGTTCGTTTATTTTATGTAAGCAAAGTATAAATCAGCTTCATCTTTGGTAATAAAAATCTACGTGGTGAGGTAATATTTTCGTGTCACACCTGATTATTTCCCTCTGAAGTGACATAAAACTATGGTCTTACCTCGGGCAAAAAAAGCCTCAGATCGCATATTAATCAAATACTTGTGATCTCAGACATTCTTTGTTTTACCGCCCTTGGTAATAAATGTAGGTACTATTAACTATCAACACCAAACAAGACTCAGTTAAACAATATTGGTAGGTACCGTATCGCCAACCAATGAATTATTTTACTCTAATCAACTATTGCCGAGAACATATTCCATTACAACCTGTGGCCGTACGAATGAAAATATTATGAAATTTTAATTGAATATTGTAATCATAACACAATGATATAATGTTATGTTCACCAGAATAATTAATTTTGGACACTGGAATTATAATATTTTGAGAGAGCTTAAATTATTGGTCGTGTATTTTGAGGGTGTTCGAATAATCGTTCACGTGATATCCAATGATATTTTGTTATAAATTCATACAGATCCACTTGAAACAATATAACAAATAAACAGTAAAATACTGTTTACTAACAAATAGGCACAATTGACTGTGGAAACCAAGCAATGTTTGCTAAGGTCGCATTCATTGTGGTAGGCTTACTTGAAAGTTACATCAAACTGCTTAGTGCTTCAATTAGGCAATTATCTACTATGACTACTTAGCGTCTACAAATTCATGACTATATCGAATAATTATTTTTTTCGATCAATAGTAGACAGAATGTGCAATCCGAAGCATGGGCCTTTCCGTCTCTATTTTATACATTTTCATCACTAGCACCTTTCCGGTGTGATGGATGATATGAATCCAATTCAGGTGGATGACTTGATGACGTCTGACCGATATTAATGGAATAGGCAACCTGTGCCAATCCCAGATACACTGGGAATAAAACTGGAAGAAGAAGAAGTAATTCCTGATTATTGAAACCACAGGAATGGTATACTATAGGTTTTTTGATAAGCAATACACTTACCACAATTAATATAACGTTGAATATCAATTATAAAACCACATCTCTTATAGCCGAATTACTGTAGGTACCGTTATTAAAGCACGGCCAACTGAATAACATTGAGGGAATACTGAAAGGAAAATGGTTTAATAAGGGCCTTTAATACTGTAAGCCATAATTATTTGCTAATAGGGTCGTAGGGGTATTTACCAAAACATGTTTTCACATTGAAACTCCGCGGTTCTGTTTTTCAAGAACTTTTTTTATTAATTTAATAGCCACGTAATTTTTTCAATACGGCAGCTGAGCAATTTAACGCAAAATGAGTTTATACAAACTTATTTGGGATAATTGCAGGGGAACATGAGAGGGGAACTCGTATTACTCAACAATCTTTAATTTAATGTCTCCATTTATCCCAACCTCTACCTCTCCCTGTTTGTTTGTTGCGATATAAAATAACAGACATTCGTAATAAGAAAATACGTGGCTTTAGACGTTTTCGTAGAAGCGGAAAATTCACCGCTTATTACGTTGTCTCTTAATATTCGGTGGAATTTTCGAGATGTAAAATCTGAAATGATAAAAGCAATTCATATCAGATATACGCTGTATGGATAGGTGAACAGTAAACACGATTCCGCTTACTTGTTTCAACGTTAAAATACATTTGTTGAATCAATTAAGAATTGCGCAATTTGTTTTTGTTACGTAGCAAAAGTTTTCATGCTACTAACTTTGTGGTGAATAGATTTTACAGCATAACTTCAGTGTGTGCGACTAGTTTTACTTTTGGATTGCAAGCAATAATAATTTCTTCATCAAGTGGTACTTATTTTTTTTTAAATAATAATTGTAACAAGCTACTAAAAGTGTTAATTACAACTTGAGTGGCGACAATTGTATACAGTTCTGTCACGACACGGCATATAATCGATTGGTTAAATTTAGATACATATATGTAAAAAGAAACGTGTCTAGTTGTATTTAAAGATTGACAATTAGCGGATTAGTAAAATCGTGATGATGCAGATGTTGCCAAACTGTCGGGATTTGGGACCGATTAACAATAGATTGGTTTCGGTCAAAGCCCACGTCCTCATCAATTCTAATAAGTCTATATGTGAGACTGAAATAGAGCGGTCTAACGGTATTTCTGTGAATAGCGCAACGTGCTTAATTAAAGTTACCTAGTAAGTTGTTTTGTTATTGTTATTTTTATTTTAGGGGCCAACATTTTGTTTCAATCTCTAAAAAATCTTATAGAAACGGTGTTTCACTTTGTAAATATCCTATAACTAGGTTAAGACAATAATGTTAAGATCGAGTGTATTAACATAAAATGTTTTATTATAAGAATCTAAACTTAGTCTGCTTTATTTGACAATGGAAAATTATAATATTAATGAATAATTATTTTCTGACATTTTCATTTTAATTTAGCGACACCTGTATGAACCTTAATTTTTCATAATTTTCATTTCATTTTATAAATCTCGAATTATTTTGTGCTTTTTAAAAAGTGTTCCTTGGTCCTATAAGTAACATTATCAAAAGTAATGATAATCATTTAACTACGCGATTTCATGCCGTACGCGTACAATAATTTAATCAAATAAACATGTTATACAATTACATTTCAAACAAACACACAAAGTAAGTTACAGCTTCCATTTTATGATTAGCTAACATTGCATTTGACAGTTCACGTATATCCAGAACTGTATTCATTGCCCTACTGGGTATTTATTTACCGCGCAAGAGGCACAGTTGTTGAGTAATGGCGGAAATATTTCGGTCTAAATAAAGTAATGTCCGATGAATATTTCAGACAACCTTCTCTGGGGAAGTGACCCGGGGAATCGCCGCTCCACTCCACTTTGTAAATATGATGCTACTGCTGCTTGTATCTTCCGTTTTGTACTTTAAAACCTTTCAATTAATATTTTATATATTATTAAGGGGCTGCTTTCTGCTGTCCACTCCTCTTCAATGTTATAATTAAACCTTAGACAATCGTATTGTCATGCCTTCTCCATACGGCCAATTGAAAATTGAAAAATAAAATCTTGAATATGTATAAAAATACTAAGACAGTCTTTCCTCCACCTTCTTCTTCTTGTCCTTATCCCGCTCTAGGCGGTGTCGGCACAACATGTTTTTTTCTTCCACTCTGACCTCTACTTCACTTCCACTAAGAAGGTGTCTGTCCGACCAGAATATTATTGTTGTCATGCCCGCAATAGCAACATTTTGATTCTAACACTATTGACGATCTCATTACATTCACTGATCTGCCTATTATCGGAAATAATTATTCACTCACGTGTACCGCTATGTAATAACGAAAACACGATTAGTTATCATCACGTTCAGAGTTCCATAAATTTAATACACTGCTCAAAACGTGTTTAGAACTGTGCAATTGAATTGAGCAGTTTAATTAGCACGCCAAATCACGATCTTTATCACATGTTGGGAATAATGAGTTAGTAAACTTGGGGGCTAAAGTATAATTTAGTTCAATAAGTTTGATAATTTGGTTTCAACTGGCACAATATTGTATACCACAGTTATATGGTAAATTTATGTTAAGGTGTAGCGATTGTATCAAATATACAATCATATTACAAACAATCAACAGGATCATCAGACGAATGTTTAATTTTTATTAAATAATCTTTTTGGATATTTAATAAAAATAAAACTATCAATAATTGTAACCAGTACTACCTATTTGATCTGGTTTCATATTAGGTCATCAAGTTACCTTGTTATCAATACTTATTAAATTAATGTTTTGGCGGGTTTCTAAAAATCCATGCAGTGAGTCTACTAGCGTTTAAAAGCTCTACATAATTATTAAAGTTTCTTCGAATTTTATACAGCAAAATAAATTCAATCCTTTGTGTAACAACGTTCTCTCGGGCCACAAATCACTTCATTGAACACCCTCATAACGTAAGGCAGAGTGGATGGCACTAGACCGCGAAAGGTCAACGATGCAATAGACCAATCAAATTAGATCTGCCGAAGGCGATGCTTTACATGAGTGCACCAACTAGCACGGGACGTGGACAAAATCTCTCTCCACCACTTGACAGTGTTTTGTCTCGGGTTTTAGTGGTAGTCAGAGCGAGAGGAAAATATTTTCTTTTCCCCGAGGTGATTTTCTCCACGTCCTACGGGGGCAGAAAACATCGAACGTGTAGTGAAGAGCAGAAATCTGTCGATGGAAGTCAAACTCCCCCAAGTCCTTATACCTACTAGTAAATTAGTATTTTAGTTTTTTTCCCCAGCCTAATCAAATAAACAAATATTAAGCCTTATTCGGGCAATTAAATTGATTTAAACATATTCCTTGTTTCATATTTCAAATATTCTTGTCCTATTCAAATAAATGTTAGAATAAAACATTAAGAAGAAAATTTAAACCGATAAGAAAAGAAAGATTAATTTTATCAAAAGTCAAGACTTACCTAAATCAAATCAATTAAAATCGTTAACTGCAGGTCAGTTACCATGTTCAATTAGAGCAACACTTCAGTGAAAATATTGTCTTTCAAAACAATTGTTTATTAAAACAACTCATTCGATTTTACTACGAATCTCGTCCTTAACATGTACACGAATAGCTTAACAAAATTGAACGAGAAAATTCGTACCTACCTCTGACTGAACATTCTATATTTCGAAGTGTACGGTGGTTATTTTTTGCACCATTTTCGCCACTGTGTATCCCAGTTATATTGTGCAAAAATGAGATTTTACTCACCTCTATCGCCGAATTTTCCGAGGCTAACTCGCTTTGACGGCTTAAGCTCGTTGCGTCTGGGTTAATTTGGTAAACACCAGCGGATTATTTAAATGACATCATAGTAATTTTTCAGCGACGGTAGTGTATTTTTTCTGTATCAACTTTCTTAATTGTAGCACTGAATTTAATAACTTTCGCCGATGAATTTTGTTTACCTTCGACTGAATTGCTTGTGGATTATGTTTACTTTTCATGTTAGATCCTGTAGGTAAGCAAAGTGAGGGGAATGTGCCTTTGCCCCTTTAAGTAGCAGGTGTATCTGCCGTGTAGTGACGGCAGAGCAGGATATACCCCAATCTCTCCCACGCGTGTCGTACAAGGCGACTAAGGCTATGATACCGATGAGTAACAGCCAGCAGCGAGCCCGATAGATGGCAATAGGCTCGCCACATGGGACCTAGCATAATTTGCGAAACGTGGTTGTTAATTAACTCCCGTCTACCTGCTGATAATAGGCGTCATTTATGTATGTATACATTGATTTTACGATAACTTTATATGTGCCAGTGATGTGGGCGATTCTTGTATCTAACTCCATGGGACATTTCCAGCCGCCGTGACATGAGCAAGGTAGACGTATTAAAAGCACATTGGCATAAAAACAGGGCGCCCTGTAACCAAAAGCCCATCTAGCGAAATTGCCATCCCGTCGCTCATTACCGACTGAGCCAACCGCGGGATCCGATATCCCAGCGCACGTGACTAAAGGAAATTGAAATCTCTATCGGTTAATCGAAATATTGAATGGAGTTTCTAAAAACGGAATTTTAATTAATGTCCTCCTTCACATTAATGGCAAGTTGAAGTCACGAGATAAAGATGAAAATTGTTTTCCGATTGCAAGATAATTGACTGTTTAATGTATAGTAAAAATGTGTTTACGAAATGTATTTATAGTTCAGCGAAACGGGAGGCGGGACGACGGGAAGACGAGACGAAATCCATGGAATGCTAAGAGTTCGAAGACGAACTCTTAGCATTCCATGGATTCATCGTGCGGGGGCCGGGTCCATAGTGTGGCAGAGGGGGAAGTCAGTGGCAGATCCCGGGACCTGTGACCTAAGTGTAGGTTTAAGGGGCCCCTTGACAACTAGTCAACACTCACGAGTCAAGCGAATAATAATCACTTGTAAATTTAGCCCGATATATATACATGTTGATGAAGTTCGATTTACAACCTAAGTCTATATCCTATATCGATATGACTATATTATCTAAAAATAGGTACCAATCAATAGCTCCAATATTTGGCAAAATAAAATATGGATAAAAGCAATAATGAAATAAAGGAAGCCCCGATGTTGTGGCAAGCAGACGTGTTCAAGTAGCGAACCGTGCGAGATCATAATAAGGGGAACATCCCTTGCCGTATCAACTCGTCCATCTGAACCTTACTTTTCTCTGTTTCACTATGTAACCTTGAACGAAATAGGAATTCTTCAGTACGCAACTCATAAATTATGTCCAAAGCAAGAGCTCCTTTGGAGAGTACAATTTTATTACTCGCTCTATTTCTGCGAATTCACTTTTGAATGCTTATTAATATTTGACAAAGGATTTAGCTATCTTGCTTTTATATGAACATGAATCTAGGAAAGTTCTCTGGTTTTGCAACTGAGTGTCAAATAACTCCACATGCATGCTTCCGACGTGAGGATCTTTGCGTGTTGACGACCCTGCAAGGATTAAACGATTTTATGGTCTTGGCGGGTATTTTCGAGTTGAATTAGTTCGTTTTTTTTATTGTCGTACACGCACGTTTTAGTAAAACTCACGAAAGCGCTTCTTGAAGTGTCTGAGTAATTTGTCTCGAGTTAATTCCGCTGTCGCGAGGATTAGGCGGCCTGTCAAATCAGCTTACTCTGATTAACTTTGGTGTAAATGTAACTTTTGATTGCATTCCCCTGTTTTGTGAAAAGAATTTTGGTATTCTACTGTTCGTAGTAGGTAGTGTCTTTTTAAACATTTTTTAGAAAATAACCGTTTGATTTTTTGTTTATACAGTAATGACAGTGACTGACACTCGAATGCAATGAAAACGGGTCACTAATAAAACATCAATTTGTAACAGGCAAATAATAAGTCAAAGCGAAAGATTTTTGCTGAAATCAAAACCTTCAAACCAGACGTAGGTAAGTACTTTAGAGGAACGCATTGACTTCGTAATTTATGCGTACTGCTGAAATTCCCTCTTCGATAGCGAATGTTCTGTTTACGGGAAGCACCGGCGTGTGTAAACTAAACCGATTATAAATTACCAACTCGAGTCGAGAGTCGCCGGCGCCGCACAAAGGTGAAAATTGAGGCAAATTCGTCAATTTATATGCGAAACACCCGCCTTTGAGATGCGATCATGCTCTCCGCTCAAAAATTCTGTTAGTTCCTCAAATCAAATTAAGCGTAATACGATTTATATGGGGCGTGTAAACGTTGAAAGTAAATAAATAACGCTCTGCGAAATTTAATGTTTTTGCTTGTTTAGTCCCCAAAATTAAATTCGTTTTAAATAATTTGGGCAAAGGCGTGAATAATTGCAGCTGAAAATTGAATTGCGTGTTTTGTGTAAGTGGCCATTACTGCCAATAATGACAGAAAGTATATAACAAACTTCAATTGATAACTATATTATTATACATACATACATAAATCACGCCCATATCCCCGAAGGGGTAGGCATAGGTGAATTCTCACCCGCGTTTCGCCAATTATGTTAAGTCCCATGTAATAGGTGGCGAGCCTATTGCCATTTATCGGGCACAAAAGTCGCAGTACATTGGCAGGACGGTAGTATAAATAAGAGGAACGCTGCTGCCCATTCCTCATCACTGATTTATCCTTAGTCGCCTTGTACGACACCCACGGGAGAGATTTGGGATGGGGACAATTGTATTCTACTCTGCCGTCACCACACGGCTAATATTATTATTACTGTTTTAATATTTTAAAACACTTTAATAATGTGATATTGACACCTACCTAGGTATCTATCTGTTATTTTTATCTAAAACTAACGAAGCGACTCTATGCTTTCTAATAAAATCTCTATACAAGCACAATTTGAAACACATTTAACATTCATTCATGACTTAATTATAGATTTTTATGGTTATAATAAAGCCTTATTACGTGGCAAACGTCGGGGTTCATTAAAAATCTCTTTTCTCGTAGCTTGGCTTTAATTATCCGTTTTCTTTGTTCTCGGCCCTTGGGCCTCTGTTACACTGGCAAATAGTTCGTTGTATTTAGTACTATAGGCAGGCTAAGTAGTTAGTACTACCTATAATTTAGTACTTACTTATAGCGGAGAAAATTCGATTTTTTAAATCAATCAAAAATCGAAGTGCTAGGCCAGATTGCATTACATTTATCTTATACCGGCGAAGACGGGAAAACGGGAAGCTGGGAAAGGTGGTTATTGAAACTAACTAGATTGGAATGTACACAATATTCGCAATAAAATTTATACTATTGTATTTTAGACAAAAAGTGAATAACTGTCTAATATAAAACATTGATAAGTTACAGAAACATACTCGTACTATTTACACCATGAAATACACC
Organism: Cataclysta lemnata; assembly: GCA_963931975.1. Taxonomy (NCBI): domain Eukaryota; kingdom Metazoa; phylum Arthropoda; class Insecta; order Lepidoptera; family Crambidae; genus Cataclysta; species Cataclysta lemnata. Next base: position 8,856,415 of record OZ008347.1, read on the forward strand.
TTAAAAATCATAATGTTATAAAATTTATGGAGGTCAATTGACAGCAACAACCTACAATTAACAAGATACCATTGATGGTATGGGCATGGTGGATTCAGTAAATCCTGCCGTCCGGTCAACTATAAATGATGAAAAACAATTGAGGGATCGATCTATCGGTTTCCTTATGTGTCCAAATAAAGCAACCGCTTTCAGAGGCGTAGCGTTAAGTGTGTTAAGGCAAGAGACTTGCCCGATGTTACTTAACAGAGTTCCAAAGTCATCTAAGTGTCAGCGGGAAAGAAACCCACATTAAATGCAGTCGGCCACAACACGACAAATCACTTAGATACTGAGTAGCACCGACACTGTTTGAGACCCAACGTTATTTCCGCATTTTTTTCGTCATACAGCTTTTTATTAAAAGTTTCGCCAGCGAAGGCCGCAGCTCATCGAGTTTGAGTGTAACGAGTAAGTAGTTAAAAGATCCAACTTTTACCGGCCAGCGTCTTTAAATATTTGACTTTATTGCTATCGATTTAACTAAAGGAGTTCAGCTTAATTCGAAATGTTTGCTGATAGTTTCTTCTGGTGAAAAGCCTTGATTTGGTAGGTCGGACGGGCAAGATGAACTTATACGAAAGTATATTGCTATTTCATCACTGTCTTTGCCGTTCGTTGCTTGTGGTACGACACCCGTGGTAAAGGTTGGGGGTGGTGACAATTGTATACTTACTTAAGATGTACAATTGTATACCAGAAAATTGTTAATTCGCTTTTGCATAATATTTACGATTGGCTATTTGGTAGTAAGTGTTGATTTAGTAGTACCAGCACCGCTACCATCAAGTGATAAAACAATACGGTCAAGTATATAAATAATAATTATGTATACTTAAAAATACCTTCCTATTATAATAAAAACTATAACTAAAGATACGCATCAAATAGAAAATATTTATTGGACAGCTCGATTCCATGGTCGAGTCTGTAGCGCAAGTTGAATTTTAACGAAATGCAATAATATTCATAACAATTTTCGCGGTGAGTATGATCGCTTCAGTTGAACGTTACACCTCTATGCACACTTTGGTCGACGTCGAGATTGTGAAAACAATTTTTTTGTCTTTTATTGAAGTTTAGTGCTGTGTGAAAAGCTCGAGTGGATGCAATACAAAAAAAATCAACTAAAACCGCTTCCATAATGCTTCAATATTTAGTATTATTGTCAAGAAGTATTTATTGCTCATTAAGAACGAACCAGGTTTTCTCAAGATGATTTGGAGTATTAATAATGTCAGTGCTGTGGCTCCATAAGCGGTCGAAACGCGGGAGTGGGGCCGGGGGCCATCAATCACAATTTGTGCCCCCATTTCACGCCTTCGGTTTCCTATATAGCCCGATCTGATTTATTCCTTGGGAAGAACCACTTCTTCTGCCAAATTTTCCGTCCACGTGTTATTTTAAATATTGATAAAACGCATTTATTCCCGGCAAAGGTTATTTTATACATTTCTTTTCATAACGGCTATGAATTAAACAGTAGCAATTCTTGTTTTCTAATAAAAATAAATTAATTTCATAAATAACAATATTTACAAAGAAACTACATACTTTAATTTATTTTTGAAAAAATGATGTGTTTACTAAAATATGTCTCCAAGAAGAATATTTGATAAAGCAATCTTTACAATTAATCCTTAATACTTACTGCACATTAAAAATATTAATTTCTAACTGCAAATTAAAAATATTCATGTCGTAATCAAAACCAAGACATATTACGAGTATAGTGTAACTGTGACAAAATCACACTTTATTTCAGAGTTGCGATAGCTCATAACGCCGCCAGCTGTCAGTTAAGTTATGAAAACGACACAGCTGTCACAAGTGTCAAGTCTCAATGACCCATTATATCAAACACGCATATCTTCCGGAGGAAATGAGCTGCAATGTTATAAATAGGTGGCAGAACAAAAGCTCCAGTTACACGATTCACCTTACGCGAAAGAAAATTTGTCAGAAATCCGATTCGGTGACTGACAGAAAAAGAGGTTTAATCTTCTGTTGAGAAAAATGACGCCGGAACAGAATACGGCGGCGAGTAATAAGAAAGCGGTGTTCTTTGTGTTTTTCTGTCCAGAATAGAGCTCCAATTTGATTGATAAAAGTTTCGCAGTGCCAACTGTGGCAGTTTGGGACAAAAGGTAAATTTCTTTGAAATTAAAGTAGAAATACAATCTTACTAAGTTTTTGTCATATTCTAGATTTTGCTTTGTAGGTTTACTAGGTAATTTGAGGATAATACCATAGTAGGTACAAATTAATAAGTACTAAAAACACCATTATGTGATATCGGCGTCTAGCTAACTTTTATTTTTAAGTTACGACGCGTTTCCCACGCGACCATGGCTGCTTTAAATTGATCGGAATTTCAGGAAAAATAATAAAAATGCTAAACATAAACATTTTTGTACTACGACCTTGTTTTATTTAACTTACAACTTTATCTGCGGAGTATACCATATTAATATTTTTTGTCACATATCTAAATTTATAGGCATCAGCATTACCTTTGTATATTATGCCTCATAAAATTCTACATTCTCTTCTTAATACTTCTTCTACTTTGACATCATAAAACATAATAATATAATAATAAATCTGCTCGTCTGGTATTTATAATGCTCTTTATGCGACATTCATATTTTCATATCATATTATTCATATGACGTGCATTGCAATATAAATCCCTAATGAATAAATGTCAAATGTCTTTTATAATTTACACACGCACAATCATTTATATCTAGAATAAAAATGTCGACGTCAGATCAAAAGTTATTAAATAAATGTAGGTATTCTCAATAGACAAAATCAATACAAAAAACGTTATGCCTTGAAGGAATTTATTATTTATTTATTATTTTTCGTTTTTTAATAATTTTAATATTTAATAAAAAAAATTGTCAGAAACACGATTCAGTAGCCGACAGAAAAAAAGCTTTAATCTTTTCTTTGAAAAAAAACCCAGAACAGGATACGGCAGTAAAAGGTAATTAACCTTTTAACGTATACATAAAGTCAAACTTTCAAACAAATATAAATAGCATTTTTCCTTTCTCTAACAATTTTACTAAATTACCTTTTGCAATTTTCCCACAACAGAGAAGAATATTTATTCGACAGTTCAATTCATATCCTATATACCTCTCCTGCGGGTGTCGTCACAAGGCAATTAAGGGTTGTATGTTCATATAGCGTAGAATGATCAGCAGCGTCCCTGGTGCATTATCCAGTAATATACTGTGAACGTAATATTTGTATATTATTTATTTAAGTAAAGTAACTAATTAGTTAAGTAACTAAATTTTGCTTTACGGTATAGTTATAATCACACTCTCCATGCTTGGCACCAACCATGTACGCAGTCCTACCATTCAGCTACCCCTTGCTTATTTGTCTATGCCGAGCAATCTCTCGTAGTCAATTTTTATGACACTCCTGGGGTGTTGGGGCTGGCCTATTCTACGTTATTTTATTGCACACAGGCTAGCATGGAAGGCCTGACATCTGACACTTAAAAAAAATTGTTTATAATACCTAGAATGTTTTAAGGATACAAGCCTCAAAGACGACATTAATAACATATAATATGATAGATAAAAGAGAGAGCCACAAACGTAATGTTAATCATCGAAAGAAGAAACAAACACTGTTATTTAAATATAGTTTTCATGTTTAAAATAAAACAACTTTTATGGATAAAACTCGCGTATAGTTTGGTGTTCGGCATATTAATTATATAACCCGACGTTTCGATCACTTTACAGTGGCCGTGGTCACGGGGGGACCACGGCCACTGTAAAGTCTGTATCCGTAAAAGTTGTTTTATTTCAAATGTGTAGTGCTCGTGCAAATATAAGAAAACATTTTATGTTTAATTTATTTACTATTCCATTTTAACTTTAACATTAAATAAATGTTAGAAAAATTAGTACAAAGATTTTGGTGGTTAGAAAAAGCATTGGGTTTCTAACCACCAAAATCTTTGTACTAATTTTTCTAACATTTATATAATGTTAAAATTAAAATGGAATAGTTCATATATACATTGCGAGGGTACCCGTTGGCTTACAACGTGAGGTGTAAAGGTTAGAAGAATTTCGGCAAGTTAATTAGTGTCTTGGGTGGCCAAGCGGTCAGGCACCTGCCCGGATAGCAGCGGACGCGGGTTCGATTCCCGCCTCAAGATCAAAATTTTTCGAAATTCTTTTTCTAACCACCAAAATCTTTGTTTAATTTATTTATTTGAAATACACATAATACAACAAAATGTACATTGTCCTCATAAAGAAATGTTAAGCCCTCTATTTCGCGAGAAAATAAATTTGCATTTCGTTGCCGTACCGAGAGGGTCAAACAATCCTAATGAGGAAAGTTTCACGGTCCCTGCAATTAAATACAAGTTCCAGCCAACTTTACTCTATCTTTGTCACTTTTCATAACACGCAAAGTGTAAAGGACAGACTCTAGTAACAATGGCACAATATTAGGGCATTCTAATGTGAACCGCCTCCATTTGTGGGCAGCGGTAATTCGGATTATTGTCGCTCTTGATTCACGACGTGATTATTTGTCTACAGGTATCATTAAAACAAAACCAACGTATTTTGTGTCATACGTCAATAATCTTAAATTATAGTTTTGATCATATGCCAATTATCACGGTTCGTGGAAAATTTCTCTAATTTAAAGTGTTGAATATAATTATACTGTGGGCTATTAAATTTTAGTCACCGTGGCGATTATGATGCATTCAGTCTCTGTGGATGAAAGAAAAAGAAAACCCTCTAATAAATATTACTAACCCACGAATTGGATTAGTGGGACTGACATGTGAGTAGACAAATAGTTTGGCAATGTAAATTTAGTCACCCATCCTGTGACTGGCCTCTATAAGCGTCGTTTAGCTTACGTCATTGTCAACTGAGCCTGGTCATTTTGGAACTAGATGTCTCTAAGTTTGGATATGATTGCAGACAGGTGACATTTAGTTTTTATTTTTGCGATATTTAAGACATTTCCTAAATGGTGAGAGCGAACAAATTACGTAGAATGTGCGAGCCCTGACTCACCCCAAGGGTGTGATATGGCAGTGGGTCTTTCTCGGGAGATGGCTGCTGAAGATAAATCCTTTAAGGGGTGCTCGAATGCAAGGCATGAGGTTATCCAAGTTTTTTTACCAAGATTAGCCTTTCCGAAAATGCCCAGTAGACATTGTAAAGGAAGTTCGGCCAACAGCTTAGGTCCTTAAAAACCAACCAATTAGCACATTAGGACAACCGAATGTTGGATAGAAAGTCACTAACAACAGAATACCAAAAGAGTTGAATGTAATTGCTCTCTCCGTTCGTCAGTCTCTCGACATGGCACTTTCCATCAATTTTCTTTACAGTCATTTATCACTAGCCCTCTCCGGTATGATAGACGATATGAATTAAATGGGGCTGGTTAATTCGATGACATCTCACCAATATTAATAGAAGAGGAAACTTACTGTGCCAACCCAAGATAATCAGGGAGCAGAACAAGATGATGATGATGGCAAGACATTTTCTATTTGCAAAGTTCCCTGAATGCTTTGCTGACGCCAAAAAATGAAATGTGGTATTTCAAGCTAACTTTCCCCTCAAAAAAATATGAAAAGATTCAATTGCCAGTCAGACTTTCCTTCGTGGTTTTATTACTGTAAATTTTGTTCCGGCAGGCAGTGCATAAAAAATAATTTCTATTGAAATTCCGGCAGTGAAGTTTCTTGGAGTATTAATCATCAGGTTAAATAAAGTCGTATGCCGTGTGGTGACGGAAGAGCAGAATACCATTGTCACCACTCCCATCTCTCCCGCGGGTGTCGTACAAGGCAACTTAGGGTTAAAACAGCAATGAGTAATGGGCAGCAGCGGCGTTCCTCATAGACCACCTAGCAATGTATTGCGATTTCCGTGCCCGATAAATGGTAATAGGCTCGCCACCAACATGGGATCCAATATAATTGGCGAAACATGGGTGTTATTCACCTCTGTCTACCCCTTTGGGGATAAAGACGTCATGTATACATCTATATATGTATGTTAAACAAAGCAAATGCCGTGCAAATAAACGAAACATCAGAATTGATAGGAGGCCGGCCACGTAATATGCAAACACCAGCTTGTCGGCGCCATTTGTTAAGACCGTTCTTTGTAAGCGTTTCGCTTTGTGATTCCCGTGAACGCACCGTGAACGTTTTGACAAGTGGAATTTGTTTGGAAGAGAGGGGTAGAAATAAGTTGACAAAGATACATTTGTCATCGAGTATAATACACTCATCTATCGGGCATAAGGATAGTTTTTCATAAGCACAGTCATTTCAAGCCGTGTCGTGACGGCAGAGGAGAATACAACTGTCACTAACCCCCATATCTTCCGTGGGTGTCGTACAAGGCGACGAAGGGTAAAGACAGCTATTAGTAATGGGCAACAGCATTCCACTTATACCACCTAGCAATATACCTACTGTGATTTTATATGCCTGAAAGATGGCAATAGGCTTGCAACATATGGGACCAAACTTGACCTAACTTTAATTCATCTTTTTTTTTTTTGACGGAGTGGAATGCATTTACGCACCGTATCGGCCGACGTGTGTGGGACTCGCCCGACTCAAGATCTTGTGAACTATTTTTATTGATATCGCAAAGTAAGTAATAGTTAAACGCGAAAAGATTAATTAAGCATTTAGCTTTTACTATTACCAGGAATATTCGTATAGCAACACGTTAAAATGGAAATAGAGTTCGATAGCACCTTATTTACTGTGTACGGAACAGGGTGGCAATTAGTACTTACTATTTTAGTGCTGTGGTCCGAATAAAAATTACACCAGTCGATTGAAACCGCGTACGTAACGGCTACGGCTTAAAAATACAGCGGCAAAAATCGAACGCAGCCCATACAAACCCGGGGGCCGGAATCGAAAGTGTTGCAATCAAAACAATAGACGGTGTCACACACGACATTTTTCCGACGTTTAATTTCCTACGTTGTAAAGTTTTAATTCGAGGCATAAAGCGAGCTTAAAAGCGGCGTCTGGCAAGTTTCATCATCGTACAGATGCGTCGGTAGGAAGCTTACTTTGCGCACAAAGCCTACAAGTACAAAAGGTTTTGCCTTCGCTCCATTTTGCGTCCGACAAGGCGGGAAGCCGGGGAATGAGGCGCGTCAACGGCGTGACGTCACTAGTTAAAATGTTGGAATTCCAACGTGTGAACACATGAGTAGATAAACCGAACAGAGTAAAAGCTTCTTAAGAACGCCCGCCGTCGAATTTACCCTGACATTATGCAACTGGCTGTGCGTCATAAACCGGTTTTTCCCAGCCTCGCCGCGTGCGCGACAGCGGTCAGTGGTAACGCACACATGCCCCGCATGCTTGTAGTCGTGTAACCGATTCACGCAGTTGTATAAAGGTTATTCTCTGTTCTGTTTATTTACTCATGTGGTGCGAATTTGTAGACAGGTAGATAATACCCTGCGCTAAGATAGAGGCAGGGAAATGAGACGCCTCGGTGCCGACGCCAGCGGAGCTGTGTGGTTTGCGGCGAGTGATCCGCTCAAGTTGGTGGTGTCATTATACTTAAGTCTGTATTTATAGCTCGTGGACGCCAGCGGCTTCGCTCGCGTTAATGTCGGTTATTATATAGCCTTCCTCGATTCCTTAATGAACTATCCAACACAAAAATATTTTTTAATTTGATTCAGTAGTTCCTAAGATTAGCGCGTTTAACCAACCAACCAAACAAACAAACTCTTCAGCTTATATTAGGATAGATTCAGCATAATATTAGTATAGATACGACAATAGGTTTGAAAACTACCGTGTTTCGTAGCAGACTTCATGAGAGTTAAACCTCTTTGCAAACGTGCCTTTATGAGTAGGTACAAAGGTGGCGCGTGTTGCATAAATTGTGCAAAATGAGTCATTCGTAAAAACGTTGATAATTAACCTCTGTCTACCCCTTCGGAGACAAATAGGCGTGATTTACGAATATATAGGTACCGATATGCTCCACCAACCCGCACCTTATACCAACCCATATACCAACCCCCACTGGGCCAGCCTGGTGGGTTATGGCCCAATCTTCTTATATTCTTCCATACATAGGGAATGCCCGTGCTCCAGCAGTGGGGACATTAAAAGGGCTGGTGGTATGCTAGGTTAACGATTTGCTTCTAATTAAACTACAAAGGTCTCAGAAACGGTGCCCCCGTTCCAGTACTTAAACAATATTACGATATTCGCAATCTAACCATCAAAGAGTACCGAAATAGTTGTCTAAATGCGCACAGGTGACAATATTGCCAGCGATTATTAGCTGTTGCCCGTCGGCTCGGGATAAGGGCAATAAATTGGAAGCGACCAGGGCCGCACACGCACCTGTCTACCAATTAAACTAGTCCGATGTTTAATTTTACTACTGCGGCCGCACCATGAATTATTAGTACGATCCAAACGTGGATGACAAAATGGGACGCCGCTATGCTCGGCTTATAGCGTTGTCTCACTTTAACAATGGGAATTGAGTCGCGTTTAGAGTTGGTGGTGAGGACCCTGATTTCAGATAGGTCCCTAGCGGCCGTCAATTTCTATTTTGCGCACCGGTAGATGGCGTTGTGTAATAAGTGACTTTGAATATCATCATCATTACAAGCCCTTTAATGTCCACTGCTGAAGCACAGGCCTTCGCTATGGATGGTAGACTGTAGCGAGAAAAGGTCGTAACTCTCCACGCTGGAGAGTTACGTCCTTTTCTCGCGCACCCAGACGCACCCAGAGCGGATTGGTGGGTATTACCGACTTCAGATGCAGCCAGGACCAACATCTTAACGAGAAGGCACGTAGAGCTTATCGTGAAGGCACGTAGCGCGGAAGAACTCGAAATAATAATAATATTTTAGGTCATCCGTCAGCCAGCCTTAGCGAACAATGCTTAGTTTGCGCAATCGCAGGACAAGCGAGCAAAGCCACTGCGCAGTCGAGCTCCTCCTTGACTATTAATCTCTGTTAATTGGACTTCTGAAAGCTCGTTACAATCGAGAGAAAGGACGATGAACTTAAAATAATTAAAAAGAAGGCTGATTCCGCAGACAACTGACCGCAGACAGAGCGGTACTGTCACCGGCAGCAGCTGTTTGCATGTTCTATTGCAGACAGCAAAGTTTCCATTCTGTTCAATTTAATCATACTCATATAATAAGACGTAGGCCTTCCTTATAGATGGAAGAATATAGTGAGAATTGTCCATAACCCACCACGCCAAGTGCGGATTGGTATGTATTAATGACAGCAGATGCATTCGGGACCAATGAATTAACTAGCCTTCCTAAACATGGAGGAACTCGAGATAATATAGCTTTGGTCACCCATCTGATGATCGGCCTTACAGAAAAGTCTTTAATTTTAACTATCGCATCGAGCGTGAAAGTCACCAAACTTCTCCTTCATTTTACCTTGCACCGTTAAAATTATCATCATCATCAGAAGCCTGCTAATGTCAGCACTACTGGAGCACAGACCGTAAATATCCATCAACCCGCACTGGATCCACGTGGTAGGTATTCTTCCATACATAAACGCCTGTAGCCCAGCAGTGGGGACATTAAAGAGTTAGTAATGATGATGATGAATGAATAAGGCGTTCATCTGAGATTGCATAAGTTAAGCAATATTCCCAAACCCGCATACAGTAATCTTATAACGTGTTCCAGTCTCTCCGAGATAAATGCTTTCTAATATTAAAGATATAATTTAACCTGTACCATTTATAGCACTGAATTTATGTGTGTATTTTGAGCAGGTGACAATAATAAACACTAAAATAGACTACCAAAACGTGTTGCGCATTAAAAGCCAAATTAGTACCGTTGGTAATTAAAATATGTCTCTAGACATTCAAACGATTAGGACGACTCAACGATGGATTAGAACTAAGGTAAATTATTATTTAAGTGTGCGTTACTGTTAAGATCGAGCTAGTTGTGTTTGGGATTACCGTGTGTATTTGTGGGCTGTGAGACAAAATGGATACTGAAGTTTGTGTTCGATTTTATGGGTTGTTAGAACTGATTTTATCAGATGACATAATATTATTAATGTTTTAATTGTCTATGCTTATTTAGTAGATCGATCGAGATAGATCGACTAAGACAGAAAGCGGCCAAAAGTTGGCCTAAAACGAGTACTTCGTTTATAAAATAATACGAAGGCTAGATAGACTCATAATATAAGACTCGTTATCTGTCTTGTGAGGGACTTAGTGCAAACTTAAGTTGAGATACAAACGCACTTGTGTGTATAGAAATTATTTTCACAGGAGTTTAATATACAGTCAACATCATTAGGTAGTTTAATACTTTACTCCTCTGACACACTTACGAGAGCTGATGAGCAGTAACAATTGCCACCATTTTGCATAAATAATAATTAAGATAATTTACTGTTAATTTACTTATGATGCTGACTGTACCTAAAAGACGAAATGTCTATTAATACTTATATACATTTCCGTCATTAACATTCTATATCAACATTCTATATAATCTAAAAAACTTAGTCACTAATTATCATTTCAAAAGTAATTTAGATACCGAGATATCTTTTATATTATTATGAAAACTTACAGCTTATAATGTTTTCCGGTGACAGGAATCTGTAACAAGAAATTGAAATATTATATTAACATTATAACAGGATTAAGAAAACTTGCTATACCAATTCTTTCTATAACCTGTCCCCTAAAAGCTAGATACTAGTCGTATCTACACGTGGCTACCATTCATTAGATCTAGCATTTGCACGTTGATCCACTCATCTCATTGGTCCCATTCAGATGCTATTGAAAGCTCTCAGATATCAAGGCGAATGAGACAATCTTAATCTGGATAGGTATGTTCTGGCGTTTCTCTTACCGTTAAATAATGGAAATCTTTGTTTGAGATTGGTGTTCATGTTTTTGTTTATTTGTATGGTTTTATGAGTTATTATTACACTATTTTCGATACAAAAAAATTGCGGTGGTATGGTTCAATAAGCTTCGGCCTTTAAGCGTCTTTGTATAATATAATTATGAAATTTTAATGTATTTTTGGTGGGTCTAAGTATTCTCAGTCGTAGGCTATTTTTTATATCCCTAGGTGATAACGACAACTCAACGTCTGCTAAATCAGCTAGTAAATCTATGTCTATACTAATATTATAAAGCTGAAGAGTTTGTTTGTTTGTGTGTATGGTTAAACGCTAATCTCAGGAACTACTGACTCAAATTAATAAATATAAATAAATATTTTTTTTTACACTCACACCTATCATCTAGCCCAAAGTAAGTAGCCTAAGCACTTGTGTTATGGATACTAGATGACGGATATATTTTTAATATAATTATGTATATAAATGTTGAAAATATACTACATAAACATATACACAACCATGACTCGGAATCAAACATTTGTGGTCATCACAAAGTTTGCCCCTTCCAGGATTCGAACCCGGGACCTCTTGGCCAATACCCAGCAATCTGAGCATTCGACCAAGGCGGCCGTCAAATTGAAAATTTATTTTTGTGTTGGATAGTTCATTTATCGAGGAAGGCTTATAGATTATATAAAATAACAGACATTAATGCCAGCGAAGCCGCGGGTGTCCACTAGTAATAATATAACCACTTTTTTAAAATGAAAAAAAGCGGGATTCATACCACGTACCTTTGTTTTTTGGTTTATCCGATATTTCGGCACAGTAACATGCACCATGATCACGGAAGAACTGAAGTCTATGTCTTAGTGACCACGTTAGTTTAAAACAATACATAATATAACCACGTTTATAACGTTAACAACAATAAACAATAATAGAGTTAAAACAATTATTACCAATAGCACAAAGCATTTTATTTATTTTTTATATAAAAAAAAACGAATGGGCAAACAAAAGGGTACCCTATCACAATAACGCCCACACGCGTGCGAACGTGTCATTTGAGCATTTAAAGTTACTTGGCGTGGAATTTTGGATCTGCGAGTTTCACTTTTATTACTCAGCCCATAAGTGCCAACATGCGCAGAACAAAGTTTGTCGTATTGGACAACGACCGACCGCAACGCGCCGGCGTCACTAGCGGAAGCGTATTGTCGGCAACGCGGGCGCGACGCGTTCTTATCTCGCTTTGGGTACGCGCCCGAAATATACCCAAGTCGGGAGCAACCTTTGTTTCTTGGTGATAGGTTTCTAGAGTTTGCATTATAATAAAGGCGCCAAATTTAGCGGAGCCCCATTCAGAACTTTATGAATAAATTTTCCAATCGTGATTACGTAACGCGTATATACCTAACTTGGCCCAACCTATTTGAGTTGTTTACAATAAATGGGAATTACAACATTAAATTTCAATCGCTTAGGGATCAGCGGTAGAAGCAATTAAGACCGAGGTTGTGTAAGTACACAAAATTATCCTTTCATCCATTTATTTTAGTGTAGGTACGGAAATCGCTAAATACATTTTTCCTACTTTAGTTCGCATCAATATCTCACAATCATATCGATTATTATTTTAGATATTATTGTAGATTATTTTTGCTTGCCAATAGAATACCATATAAAGACTTAGCGTTGATAATAAATAACAAGGGAATACAGGCAAGGTTAAAATAACTTTTTAATTGTCATTTATTTTCAGACAACTACAAATAGTCGCGTATTAAACTTTCGATCAACAATATACTACACAACAACCTTAGAGATAGACCGACCTCCCTCGTTATTTTTATGAACGAACGCTCACTTCTCAATCTCGTTAGCAAATACTTTGTGTGTATCTGCAATGAATACGAGTTATTGTACAAAATGAAATGTTTATCAATCCAATTATTACGTATTACGACAATGTACTCTAAATTTTAAAGCATACAATAATAATAGTGTAATTTCAATATACGCTTCGTATTTTTAAACAGTCTGGTTTTGTATGATGTTCAAATAAGAATCAAATAGACACATCTGTTTTATGTTAGTCTTCTGATCGCCCGTAATATATCTTAAAATTAAATCTGTATTTTCAGTTATATAGGTATACAATTTTCTTAAAGTATCCAATTGTGAAAAGAAAGTTTGATACAACTCAAGATCTACCGGTTTGTTTTTTCTAAAACCTGCCGTCAATCACAACATATCATGTTCTGTTGATCTACAGCGGTGGTTGAATAGGACAATCTTCCCTTATCACTGAGAAAGGGTGCTGTTTGTATAGCGGGATGTAAGATAAAGATTTTTCTACAAATAAACCTTTTCTGTGTATATTTTGCTACTTTCTCGTGTGTTTTTTTAAGACAGGAGAAAGTGTATTGAGTTGGGCTTCTCAAATATTTATGAAAAATAATTTTCTCTGATTTAGTTAAGAGCGATTCCCGTTATGTTTGTAGTAGGCAGTTGTGGTTGATCCTTTAGTTTAGGTTTTCCGCGTAAGCATGGGTGCAATATTTATTTAACAAGTTCGGTTGAAACATGACTGTGTGTTATGCACTATGTTCTAAGTTGCATTGCCCCACACAGAAAAAAATTACATGTACCTATATCTACACAATAATCATGACGGGTTCTTGCGATATAAATACAGTATTTAATGTGGGTAATTAAAAAAACGAAATTCAGTTTCTAGTCAAATAGTAATCTTATTCATATGTCGTTGTCGTAACAAAGAACGAAATCATTTGAAACCCATTAAATCTCATCGATAGTTTAATAAAGAATCTCAACGAAATATTATGAATAAAGTCTTTTTGATAATTTATTTAACTTACATTATCTGTTATTTAATACGTTATTTATAATAACTTTAATGCGCTAAAAAGTGAACTTTTGGCTGCCGTCGTACAAATTCCCGAGATCATAAACTAGAGTGAATATATTTTACCTAGGCACACCTCAGAAATTGCCTATAAAGAAAAAGCCATCCATTTTAAACTAAAATATAAGGATAGAATTTATTTTGTGTTCAAAAATACAAACACAAGCAATACGCGCCTTCCCTGAAAATCTCCGTAATGGTAAAATAAACCGGCACAATGACAAAGCCGACACGGACTTTTGACGCTACTCAAGTGTCTGCTACGGTTGTAGGTGAATGCGGTGTAGTCACCGCTCGCTAGGGGGAACTCCAACGTATGTTTTCATGCTCGGGTGACAATTCGGCCGTATCAAATTGGTTTGCGAATTCAATTTTGTTTTTTTCAAAGTCGGTTACAGACGTAAGCCATCCATTACGTTTTATAAAACCCATTCCGTTTTATATTATTACTTTACACAGTGTTGTTGTTAAAGTAAGGTGGACTGCTTCTTAGACAAGTGGTGGACCCAATTTAACACGACTGTCGTAATGTTATTTTTTCTGTATACGTTAATTACATTTGTATTATATTCGTCTCTTGTCACTTACTTCTTGTCTAGAGGTGCTGATAAGCTTACTATAATCTTCTTCTTCTTCTTCTTCTCCTACTCTACACAACTTGTCTACCATTATCTTTTATCAGACGTGATCTCAACATGAACCTCCGTCTTCCTCCCTTTATATCTTTCACCCAATCCATCCTTCGCTTCTTCGGTCTTCATCTCATTCTAGGATCTAATAGTAACTAACTTTTTTTAATATTATTCAGCATCATCATCATCGCCCTGCCTTTATCCCACCCTATTTAAGGTCCGCGCAGTATGTTCTCTTTCTCCATTATCTTCTGTGACTCGTCGTCTCCTCATCCACATCCTCCTCCTGATCAACTTTTATAATGTTATTATAAAGCAAAAATAAATATATTCATGGAGCAGATTGATTTGGACAAATCCGCTGAAGATGGGTTCCCAGAATCGCTCAGTCACACTGGTTAAAATGAGGCTGCCTTTACAAAGGTAGGTACGTCTCGAAACCGACGTCTCAATGCGAATGTGTCAAATAGTGAAGTCAATATGTTACGGAATTCATTTGAAATATTGCCTGTGACTTATTGGGATGAGATATTTTTGGGAAATTGATGTCCTTTACTGCGTTTGACAGGGCTTAAGGTGGCTTGAGCAATTTATAAATATCTTTTGTGTCGGATGACTGATGTTGTATATTGGAAATGAAGGATTGATACATGCCTGCAGACTTGCTGGTTGTTGAGCTTTTTTTAATAAGATATTATAATCGACTGGCCGTGTGGTGACGGCAGAGTAGAATACAATTGTCACCACCCCAAACCTCTCCCGTGGGTGTCGTAGAAGGCGACTAAGGATAAATCAGTGATAAGGAATGGGCAGCAGCATTCCTCTTATACCTACCAACTAGCAAAGTACTGCGACTTTTGTGCCCGATAAATGGGAATAGGCTCGCCACCTATTACATGGGACCTAGCCTAATTGGCGAAGCGTGGGTGCTAGTTCACCTCTGCCTACCCCTTCGGGGATATTGGCGTGAATTATGTATGTATGTATGTATTATAATCGAATTAATCTTAAATAGCACACTTAATATGTGTAGATAAATAATGTGTTTCACATTGGTATACAATTGAATATTAATTACTTACTGCCGCACTCAGACACATTAATTAACTTTAAAGAGTATTTAATGTCAAAAATTTTCATTCAAATAGACTAGACCATAGAACCGGCAAGAATAGCGACTGGTTTTGAATTGTCATTTTTTGACGTTAAATACTCATTAACGTTATTTGACGTCTCTGAGTGTGGCAGTTAGTCCTCAACTTTTTTGAGTGTGTTGAATGTTAGACATTTATTTATTACTACGATTTATTTTCTATAATTATTTTATAACCACACAAGATGCAAAAAATTATTAAATAATTTTGTACGCCGGTTTAATTGATTAGTCTGATCTCCCGCCGCACGGATTATCGGCCAAGAGGTCCCGTTTCGCATCCTTGTAGAGTAGAGGGAAATATCAGTGTGATGAACACAAACATTTCTTCTCCAGTTTTGGTTGTATAATAATGGTTTAATATAATAACAATGTATATTTATGAGTAAATTTTTGTTTAATTGTCCGTCATTAAGTTTCTTTAAGAGCGCTTACGCACTACATCCGATCCGAATCCGAGATTTTGACGGTCCGTTGTAGACGTAGAACTATTTCTATGGTAACTTACGCACTACACCCGACCTCTGTCTGAGTATTCTAGACCAATATTTTTTTGACGGATTCGGATCGGATGTAGTGCGTAAGCGCTCTTATTAATGTAGCTAAAGCTGTATGTTTTATTGTGACAAAAGTTTTAATAACATCAATAGTAACATTTCCTCCTGACGCGACGCGACAACGGAACGGAGTCAGCAAACAAAAATTCAATTCGTCCTAACACCCGCATAGAAGTTGCAGGGAACCATTCAGTTTGGAGTCCTACTTAGTATCATTATTATGACGTCACGTCACGTTCTCACGTTGAAAAGTGAAGTTGGCTCATTTCCGTGTGTCGCGTTCCCGTCTCCAAAGAAAACACACCACGCATGGGACACGGCAACACAGCTATTAGGAATATGAATCACGTCATCCTTTGTGTGCTTTCACTGCAGTAAGGACTGCGTTTTATGAACAGAAAGCAACTCGGTGCGATTCGACGGTAGTTTCAGAAACTCAATAAAGACAAAATTTCTAAGTGTCGTACAGTGCGACATACTGCCGCACTCAGAGACGTCAATTAACGTTAAAAATCACAATTCAAACTAGTCGTTATGTTTGCCGGATCTATAGTCTAGATTTAAATGAGATTTCTTGACATTAAGTACTCATTAAAGTTGTTTGACGTCTCTGAGTGCGGCAGTAAGAGTTTTAATAATACCTAGTATACTATGGTGCGCCATCTAGCAGTTTACAAAAAATGGCAATAGGCTTGCCCCCCGTTACATGAGGGCTGAAATAAGCTGGCGAAATGTGGGCGTTAAAAACCCTGCTTAAAAAGTCGTAACTTATGTATGTAAAAATAACATACATACTTTTAAGACCCATTGTTACTATGTAAGGTCTTCCTTTTGTCTGAACTAAAATATGAATATTACAATTCACGCACATTACCATTTGTCCGGTACCTAAATCACAGTTTGCTAGGTGTTATAAGAAGAACGCTGCTGCCTATTCCTCGTCACTGTTTAACCCTTAGTCGCCTTATACACCTGTAAGATAACAAATAATTGAAGGTGGTGAAAAATTGTATTCTGCTCCGCCACACCACACGGCTAAGTGAAAAGTTGTTAGAGCTTATTAACGATCCAGCACTTAGCCAATCACTTAAGTTCTAAATTTTAATCAATTACTTCCCGATCTCATAAAGAGAGATGTCAGTTTTCATAATTTAAAAAGCCTCGCCTAAGACGAGACTGCATCGATTTTTGATCTAGTTCATCAAAGTTAGAGTGTCTACTTGATTGCTCCATCAGGTACGTAATGCGTTTACTGGAACACGTCTAAAAGCAATTTGCGCCTACATCTCACCAGCCCTTTGAACAAGCAAGTGCCTGGAGATCATAACCTAGGTTTGTAATAGGTAAATGACATGCACGAGTCACATATCAGTTACATTATTAGGGCGAATATTTAGTTAAATCAATATAATTTACTTTTAGATAATTATACTGTATTTAAAAATATTGTAACGTATTTTAAAAAGAAATTAAGTTTATAATGCAGTTAGCAAAATATGCGCGCAGGCAAATAATTATAAGTTTATTCTTAAGAACGGTTATTTATTGCATTCATTCATCAACTAGTTTAATAATTGAATTAAATAAAATATTAACTATTTAAAATCATATTTAATAATATACACCTCTAACCACCACCTACGTTATAAATGGCCGTGATATATTTATTGAATAAATTTTATTAATAAGTGATTATTTCAATGATTAGTCAATAAAAAATAAGTTTCATGTACATGAAACTTAACTTTAAAATAATCATTGAAATAATCACTTTACCTCTATCGGCTATAACTCTTTAAACAATTGTAAAACAGGCGAAATTAGTAGTAAGTTCGTCTTTTAGTTTCGTCTTCTAATCTTGTTTCCTAAGAGCTTAATCGAATACAACGTCAAACTCCAGTTTGCATATTTTCCGCGTATATCACACGTTTTAATGAAAATGCAAAGTGCATGGCATGTAACGAGTGAGACTTTACTTATCATTGGGCTGCAGTTTGGGTTTTATATATTTATGAACCTTGGCATACAATGACACAAAGTGGACCATTAGTAAGTACGCAAGATATGTATGATCTATATAAGGAATGTTACATATAATAATATTCAAATAAAAAACAAATAATAAAACATTACCGATTACGTAAACATAAGTAAAATTACTAAATAGCATTTTTTTATTTGATTGATTGACAAAATACTATCGACTATTCGATTTTAAATTCAACATTATATAAATGTTCTATCATTCGCAAGTCGGGTAGAATAATAGATTTTAGCCCAAGCGCTGCAATACAAGGCGGACAAACACTGTGGCATCTCAGACACGATCCCGACACAAATCTATTTTCAACTTTTATAAGTTCCGGGAGATTCCGATTTATTTTGCCTTCGTACTTACATTTGAACAATCCAAAATAAATAAAATAGCAAAAGTTTTATTGGGAAAAAGTTAAGCGTTAAGTCAAGCATTACCCCGTCATTTAATACATACATAAATCACGCTGTTCTCCCCAAGGGAGGCAAAGGTGTTTGAACACTCGCGATTCGCTAGCTTATTTCAGGTCCCATGTACTAGGGGGCCTATTAGCATTTACCGGGAACTTCGGCTTAGTAGACTTACAGCTGCACTCAGAGACGTTAATTAATATTAATAAGTAGTTAATAAATAAATAAAATACAATTCAAAACTAGTCGCTTTTCTTGCCGGCACTATGGTCAAGATTAAAATGTTTTTTTTTTACATCAAGTACATTTAAGTTAATAGACGTCTCTGAGTGCGGCAGTTCGTCTTGTAGATTAGTCTTGTTACGTAACAAAACAAAAAACAATAAAATTATACAGTATTTTACAACTTTAATTCCGGCAAAGCCTTTTCGGTCTCACGACAATTGCCAATTGATTTGAATGTGTGAATTTATAGTCATACTAAACAGTTATATCAGTTAGTACTTTTTATGAGCATGTGATGTTAATATTAGTACTTTATAGCAACATAGAGGCGCTGATCAAACGGTTTGCCGTATGTTAACGGCATAACAGTCAATTGTCACCACCCCCATATCTTTCGCCGGTGTCGTAAAAGGCGTGGAAGGGTTAAGACGGCAAGAATCAGCATTCCTCTCATACCACCAAGTAATATAACGCGATTTACGCGCGCGACAGATAGCAACAGGCTCGCCCCCTACATAATACTTAGCATAATTGGCAAACCGTTGGTGTTATTTCACTTCTGCCTACCGCTTCGTCAACAAAAAAGAGTGATTTATGCATGTATGTATAATAGAACGGTTCTGACTGCAAACCAAGAGAAACTCATTCCTTTACATATTTACACAGCTCTAATGAAATACAGCCGAGGTAAATATTAATATCTTTTCAATATTATTTGGCGTCACTTAATCATAAAAATAGAAACCGTCGACGGTATAACGAAAACCGTCATTCAAAATGTCAAAAGAAAGCCAGTGAAGTGGTCTTTTGATCTGTCGCCCCTCCTCTCGACGAGCTTGGACAGATATTTGTTTCCATTCTGAGAACTTAAAAATAATCATTGAATAAAGTTCACATTCTTTTCAATGACCGCCCACGAATAAAATGTTTTTGCTTTGAGTTGTGTAAGGTCCAATCCAATAAATACATAATAATAGTTCAATATTGAATGCAGTGCTTAAATTATTTATTACCAATAATATTTTGTATTTTTTAATAAGTTAATGTAATCCACGTTATCTTATTTAAAAACTTGCGTGTATTCTTATTCTTCTGATGTTAACTTAAATAGCGAGCTGTTCATTTAAATAGCCAGTATTTTATATAATTTAACTTCCGCCAGGTTGTATTATTTCAATGGTCCAAGATATTTGTAAATATGAGAAACAGCGGAACTAAGGGGTTCCAACAATTTAATCAGCATCCAAATCAACCGAAACTTACTGAAGAGGCCAGTTTTATCTAATTTGCTGGTACAGCAGAGATCGTTTAAAACATTTCAAGAACATTAAGGTTGCCATCGATTTTTAATTTGTGCGGTTAAATCTAGATTGCGCAATCAGATTATTAATGGCGTTAGGGCAGGGGCCGACGCGGCACTACATAAAACACATCTTACGCGAACGACAAGGGATAATGGTCCTTATTTACGAAAAACCGACACGTACGGCAAGGAAAAGCCTTCTGAAGTATGAAATAACACATGCCGCGAATGTTTCTGGTCGTTTTGAATGAGCGCGACACTGATGTGATATGTTTGTGAAATCTTAATGTTACGTTATGGATATTATATTTATTCCATTACAACACTGGTACCTACCTTCGTTTTGACTGAGCGGGACACTGATCTTGTGAAATCTTAATGTTATGTTATGGATATTGCATAATGAATTACATTTATTTATCACTTCTTTGTACCTTTCGGGTGTGTTGGGTGACATTATTATGAATTAAAAGGCCGATTATTAACCGATATTAATGTGATAGAATGAAAACATACTGCGCCGAACCCAGATAACCTGGAAGACGTTGATATACATATTGCATAATATTTTTTTTTTAAGTGGATACGATATTAAGGACAAAACGAATATTTATTTTTGAGTTATCCACAATATTATGTTGTTGAAAGAGGAAACGATGCAGCGGCGGGATTGCTTTGCCTGCGTCTGTAAAAATAAGTAATGTTCGAAACAGCCAGTCATTGGATAGCAGACCATAACCAATACTATGTCACTTGTGTTGAAAGGTCCACTAACAATCACTGCGCCCGCATGATGGGTTACGAGCTGCTAGATCTAACCTAACAGAGCATCAAGAGTTATAATTATTATGGAATTCAAAATGTCTAAACCTAACCTTAAGAGATCATCAGATAAGTCGCTGAATCCCGGCATTAAAACTCCATAGTCCCGATGAATTTAATTTAACTTTAATTTTTATTTAATCCCTTTATTCGCGGAGTTCATTCCATCCCGATTAGTTTGTATTCAAAGTTTCGTGTGCTTAAGTTTGAAATGTGTAAAAGTTTCTGTACTAATTTAATTTCCAACCAATCGAAGGATGTAGAAACTTGGAGGGGTTGAGTTGTTTAAGTTACAATTTTGCTCCAAGAAAGCTTTTTAAAGTGTTTTTTCTACCAAACAAAATCATGGTTTTTCTATCTCTTTTCTGTAGATTCATCCATCACTCGAAATTTTTCGGTGCTAGCACCTTTCCGAAGGGTCATGGATAGCTTAGTAACGTCTGACCAATGTTGACGGAAGAGGAAGCGACACCAGATAAGCTGGGAACAGGGCAGGACAGGGTGATAATGATGACTTGTGCACACGGAATGTATTATGAATAGACTTCTGAAAAACACTCAGAGAACAGTTGAGTCAATCTGATAAAGCAACCTCTCGACGTGTGAAACACTTATGAAAATAATGCATGTTATGCAAGTTGTTACGTTTATGCAAGTTGCTAATAATAATAAAGAACTGTGATGAGAGATTGCCTCTGTCCAAGTAAATTGTAAGATATCAATTGTTACTGATTGGAGATACTATCTATCATAATTTGACTTCTCTTCGTTAATCTGAATCTCAGTATTAAATTACACAATGGAATGGATAATACTGTATACATGTGTGAACATACTACATAGAAAAGCTATACACTAACATATATAGAAAAAAAATGATATTAAATGCCGGAGACGGATTAACGGAGACATCATTCACAAGAATGCCGTGTGGTGACGGCAGAGTAGAATACAATTGTCACCACCCCAACTCTCACCCGTGGGTGTCGTACAAGGCGACTAAGGATAAATCAGTGATGAGGAATGGGCAGCAGCGTTCTGCTTATACCACCTTGCAATATACTGCGAACTGCAACTTTTGTGCCCGATAAATGGCAATAGGCTCGCCACATATTACATGGGACCTATATAACTGGCTAAACGTAGGTGCTTGTAAACCTCTGCCTACCCCTTCGGGGATATAGGCGTGATTTATGTATGTCATTTATAATTTTCCGCCACTCTTTTCCAAATTATTGTGAAATTTTCATAATTTGATTTGCTGTATTTTTTCTGATTATTATATTATCTTTAAATATATTATAGATAAGTATTTAGAACCGATTTTTACATTTTATAACAGTTCTGTGATTATATTATTTTCAATTTATGGTAGATTTTACTTTACCAACTAACTTACCAAGTGACGTCTGATCCTCAATAATATTAAGTACCTAATCTCGTCCTTATCCTTTTACTTTTGCCATTTGGGAACATAATTATTGATTATTGTAAGGATAATATTATTGTAGTTCGCTCGTAAATTATAATCTTAACTTGCTTATAGCTTTGGATACGTTCCCGAATGGTTAGTATCATAAACATTTCAATTAATTAGAGTTCCCTTGTCAAACTAGCGAGTGAGGGCATCCCTTTGATTGTCCCTTCGACAAACTTACTGTTTAAATTTTGAGTTTGTGCCCTTATTCCTGATTTTAGTGTCGATGTCTCTCTATTTATTCTGAACTTTATATAATTTAAATTAGAAAGTGGAATTAACTAAACTAAAATGTGTATAAAACTAAGGGTATATTATTTTATGTATTATGTCCGTGTGATTATTTAAGACATAATAAATGCAAAGTTCGTTGTCTGTTGTTTGACTAATAAATTAAACTTACTTTTGTATCAGATATAGAAATGTATTACGTATCAGTATCAGAACCATGCCTAAATAGGACATTATTTCTGCAATTTGAACTTTACGTAAAGTTGCTAAATATTTTAGGCACTGCCGTTGGCCACTTCTCAGTAACGCACAAAAGGCTATTTTCAGGAATCCGGTTTTATAGCAGAAGTTAGGCAACATACTTGGCTGAAAGTCACATAGTTCAGTGTGTAAGCCGTAAGTTGACTGGCTGAAATAAACTATTTTGTCAAGCGGTGAGACGTGTAAATGTAAATGTGCTCGAGAGCGCTGGTGTGAAGTCGACGCGAAGTAAGAAGTCTCGCAGGTGACGCAAGACCTAACAACGGCAAGAATTCAAGGTAGGTATCTCTTAGTTTCACTAAGAATTTGTTTTAGAGCTATAGTTTCGTAGTATGGAAATCGCTTAGCAGTTATAAATCATTCTTACTTATTTATAGACATACGTTGATGGACATTGTCCTAGTTACCAGCTATTTATATTGACTTTTGTTATTTTTTTATAAATTAGTGTTTCTTGATTATATAAATATAAATACTACTCATTCATCTCTGCCACATTTCATTATAGAAAGTTTTGCCAGAGTTACTTAGTTCTTCAATTTTATATTATTACGACATACTTATACTTTGTGTTACTTCGAAGTTGCTTGCCACGGAACGAATAAAAACATTGCGATGTCTATATAATTTACATTAGACATGTTCTTAATATTTTCTTTTGGAACAACTAATATTGTCATTAATTACTTATTACTTATATTAATAGCTTGGTCAATCACTTTACAACTTTTATGCAAAAATGTAACAAAAATGTCGGGTTTTGAAGTTGAATAAAGTAAACCGATGTTATTATTACAACTCATTTATTATTTTGTTTACTATTTTGATTTTAATTTAAACATTATATAAATGTTAGAAAAATAAGTATAAAGAATATTGTGGTGAGAAGAAGATCCGCGCAGATGCAAACCACAATTTTCTTTGTTATTATTTTATTTTAAATTAATTTATACACAAATGAAACATACGATTATTAGCGTTGTCTCTAGGAAGTTTAGTGAATGAGAGGCGAACAGTTCAGCTGACAGTGCTTTCCGTTGAATAATTTGAATCACGTAGCTTTGTGCTGAGATACTTTAGTCAACTACTTTTTCTATAAAATGAAATGGAACTAAGCGGCAGAAAGTACAGACTGGAAAACATGGAATATAAAGGGCTATATTTTATCGACTTATCTTTTAATAACATTTCGAAAGTCATAAATTTGCACTTGCTACAAGTAGGTACAGGTGTCACCTAGTCTGTTTCGTTTTAAATGTGAATTCATTCTATATGGGTTACTCGAATTCACTCTAGAATATGCTCTAAAATATTTTCCTATATTTAATTAGACCGCTAAAAATTCAGCAGTATTGTGACCCAATTCAGCCGCTTAAACCGCTTGAGCGCCTCCAAAATAAAGCAATCAATAAGTTTTCAAGCTAATCTAAACATAGCAGCTCTCAAATGGGTTCCAAGCCGTGCTCCTACAACGGCGGCTGCTACAGCGGAGTTCCATTACGTTTGTCTAGCGACAATTTTGAAAAGCGACTCGATCGGCGCCGCTAAATTAGGATTGACGCGGACAGGTTTTGTAAAAGCATTGCACTGTTGAATTATTAAGGCGACTCAGGCTGGGTCTATATTCGTACCGCCCGCCGGCTACGGGCATACCTACCTACATATATCAGTAATGGTCCGTTTACAGTACCATCTCATTTTCAATTCTGACACCCGGATAAAGTGGTCGGCGAATGAATATAAGCCGCGATAGGCAATTCAAAAAACGAAAAACAAATTCAACGTTTTTGCAGCCAAAGCCGCATTGTGAATCAATGAATACGGAAATGCCTGTTACGCCGCACTGGCGACTTTTAATGAAGTATTTTTAAAAACATATACGTGCCATTTGTTTGCCGGCTCTTTTGTGATGAGCAGCCTGTTGGAATGAAATGATATGTTTCAGATTTCAATTGGCTTGATATTAACTAGGTGAATATTTATTTATTTTTTTGCTTCTGTAGAAAAAAATACCAATACGACTGAGAATATCACTGCAAGTAAGAATTATGAAGTTAGTAATTGGTCGCCCATTAATATAACAATTAAAGCTCAAGAAATTTTTTAACATAGTATGTAAGTAATGCTAAAACCTTCCATATCGTTGTTAGCATCAATAATTAAACATTCTGTTGCTTGTTGATGCCAGAACAAAATGCAACTGCCACAACCCCGATTTTTCCAGGCGGTGTCATACAAGGAGCAGCAAGGACTATAAATATAAAGAGAAGTATTTTCCTGAAGCATATCAGGTATTTCCTAAGAATGCTGCGATTGATGAGTTGAATCGGACAGGAACATGGCAGTACTAAAACGTTTGGCTATATGGATATTGAAACCTATATATTCCTATGGGGAGAAAAAAACGTGAATAAAATCATTATTAAACATTATGAATAAGACAAATAAATATAATTCCTAAAGTAAAGCACAGTTTAAAACACGGGTCTACAATAAATCATTAATGGCAATCTATCAATCAAATAGATAACTACTATTATCTTCAATATGATAAAGGTACCTTTAAGCACTATCGCGTAAATTACATTACACTACAAGGGTTCGAGGTAACCAGGTAAATTAATACACAACAGGCAACTATGTGATCGGAACTGTACCTTCGAAAATTGAGTTCGGAGCTTATTGAGAAAGGAAAAGTTTGAAAGCTATTTCGTTAAAATTTAATGCTGCCGAGAACTTACGAGAATGAGGAATTTGCGAAATGAAGCCAACACTGTGCATAGCTAATTTGTTGCGAATTTTCGAATAATTCACCGAAGCGCGGGAAATAATCTTTAAAATTTTATAGCGCCAGTTGTTTGTTCAACGACCCATGGTAATAACGACACCAAAAGCACTTCGAAGCACCGTACGTCAATATTATGTTCCTTCAAGAATTGCGGTTTAGTTTTACCATTAGTTCTTCTTCTTCTCCCTGCCCTATTCCCAGTCAAAATGGTGTCGGCACAGTATGTTTCCTCTTAGATACATATCGGGCAGACGGCATCAAGCCATTCACTTCCAGTTTTCCTAATTATTGCTTGGAATATTTGATGTATTATTAAAGGAGCTCGATGGCGCAGTGGATTAGCGCTGTCAGCCTACGATCGCTCAAATGCTTAATTTCCTCAAATTAAGCAATGTTTTCTAATATTGAGCAATATTAGACCGCTAAGATGGGTGGTCAAAAATAAGTTATCGGAGTACCTCCGTGATTTATAAGGCTCGTTAAGCCGTTGGCAGCAGCATCTGCAGCCTATCGTGCCGGGTGTATCGTAAGCTTTTACTTCCATAGAAATGACACCACCAAAGTAGTCGCCGGTCATTTGAATTAGTACTTCGATGTTTGTCGTTTAATTTTGCCGACTGTAAGTCGACACAAAATTAAATACTACCTAAAGATGCCTCTCGCATTGCTCTCAGAGCTCCAATTGCCTCATTGACCCTTTACGTTCCGTTACGGTAAATACCAAATACTAAACAATTAGAAACGACTCTGGTAACAAAACGAATTACCTATTTTATTAATGTAACTTTGTTGTACCATGAATAGAACTCAAACAATCTCCGAAAACTGTCTTGGTCTTTGAAAGTAATACAATGTTACCAACAAGAATAACTTTAACGAATACTTAGAAAATTTGAGCCAGCAAAAATATTTGTCTTGGAATTCACCAATTAAACATTATCGAGCTAACAAAGTATTAAGATCTGTAATTCAAACCGCAAACATCGCCATCTCTTTATGACAGGCTGTTGTTCTCGGAACAAGCGTTGTAAGGAAAAAAGATAATTTTCAACGGCCACTCCAAGTGAATATAATTGCGCGTTAATGAGCCAGCCATTTCATTAAAACTTAAATTTTCAGCCTCCTTTAATCTATATATATATATAATAATTTATACAATATGATTTGTGGTAACATTTTGACTTCTATAGAAGAATTCATTTTATGACATTATGTGACCACCGTAAATGTAAATCGACCAAATGGCCAAAAGCCACTACCTTAGTGGTTTAACTGCCGCACTCAGAGACGTCAATTAACGTTAATGAGTACTTAATACAAAATAATGGAGCTTCGATAGGTTTGGTTTTAATATTATAACATACCTTGTAGGTCTGTTTCGATAAATATTTTATTTTTAAACAAAGAAAAACATAACGGCTCGTAACTTCGTTACGTTCGTGTTATTTTAATTACACACAGTAATTTTTACTTGTAATTTCTAACCCTTACCATCGGCAAGTGGTTTCGATCCCGCTCAGAGGGCGCTCAACGATTTCGAAATTTTTGTATCAGTGTCACAAGTTCCCGGAAGTGCTTTTGAGATTTCAATATTATTTCGGTAAGGAGGCTTTCAAGTGCCGCTACACGAGGCCGTGACGCCGCTTACCCCAACGGTAGAACAAACTAATTACCAGTTTAGAGTATTTACTTTGGCATCGTGATTGCTTTGTCGCTTTGGGGCATCCGTGAACAGCCTTAACAAGAACATTGCTATGTTACCCTGCCAAGTACAAGCTATTGTACTCGTAATGGGCGCTTATACAGTGCTAATGAATATGAAAATGTATACGTTTATTATTATAATCTTATGTTTCTATTTAATCCCGAGCTGAGAGTTGAGTAGGGAAATGTAACTCAACTCAGAGATCTTAATCAACGACCTACCTACGCTTATATTGTACATGTTATTGTCTACATACATACATAAATCACGCCTATATCCCTGAAGGGGTAGGCAGAGGTGAACTAGCATCTATATTTAGCCCATTATGTTAGGTCCCATGTAATAGGTGGCGAGCCTATTGCCATTTATCGGGTACAAAAGTCGCATTACATTGCTAGGTGGTATAAGAGGAGTTATTGTCTAATAACAGTAATACCTTGCTTGGTATTTAGATTTGCCTCTTTTGATTTAGTTCTGATGACATTGATGTTGACTGAAAGTTGTGTAGTGAATAGTTTAATCTGTTTAAGCTATTTAGTATAGAGGTCCTCTAGCGATATAATTTAATGGTTGGTAAATATTTTTCAAATGTTATTTCAAAATTTCAAATTTTTGACGGTGAAGTCATGTTATCACCACAACGCGTGTTAAACTTCCTTCGAGGCATGAAGGTGATGAATATTATAAATAATTAGCAAAGTATTCTCGTAAATGAGCAAAAAAAGGAAAGTAAAGAAAAGAACGTGATCCCAATGCGTTAGACCGTCTAAATGAACTATACAAAGATTGCGTGGTATATTTTTTCCAGTTCTCTTATACCTAGGTACGTATTATTTATTTAAACTAAGTATGATTATATAGTCTGGTTAACAAAAAAATGCCAGTCATTTCGAATGCTGCTGCGATATCTCAACCTAAAAATGAAGTAGATTGTCTTATATTTTTACTTTGATGTGTAAAAATGTCCAAAGGCTTTTTTCTGGGCAATTTCTTTACATCAAATACCTTAATGCCATTTCCGTAATGTTTTCTTTGTAGTATATGATAGTGGTACTCAAAGTTACTCTTTTTAAGCATTTTAAGCTGGACTCCGCAAACAATAGGTCTATATTCTGCACCATCATCATGTTTCTTTCATCATAGTATTAGGTTAGGATTGTAGTAAATAATGTAGTAAATACTAAATATTTAGGGTCGGTGAAGTGTGCTTCTATAATACTGCAACTGCTCTAGTTTTATATGGCTAACCGTCCGCTTGACACCACCCCTATCTAGCCCAACCCCACTCCTACCTAGGGACCGTTATTGTCGGCGGCTTACTCGCCACTAGTGCAATGATGTGCACAAGTCTAGTCTCGTTCGTTGACCCTGATCGTAAGAATTACTAATATTATTTTTCAACTCTAAGGTGTATTATATATTTACATATTTGATGTATAACACATTTTTCGTGCAAATACAGGCACGTGTTAATTTGGCGACAGCGATCGTTAGTAGACGTCTTTTGAAACGAAAATCTCTAATTAATCAAACTTTGATACTTCTCAAGTTTTAATCTGACAATTACTTTTAGTTCCCGTTTTAATGACTTATTTGTAAACCACTTAACAGTTTCTTAACTAAATTAATTCAATCTAGTTAATCAAGTATTCTAGCCCTGAAATAAGGGTCGCCATCTGACACAAATAAGAGGAAACATTTTTGCTACAACGATAGACGTAGAGCTACCAAAGATTAGAAAGATTAAAAATTCTAAGGGGTAGTCTACGCCAGCGCAGCGCTCGCGGCTGTTCGCTTCAAAAGTAAAGAATGCACGATTACTTTCCATTTTTGTTTTCACTTGCTTTCCGTGGTAGCTGTAACTTTAGTCAAGTATACGTATATCTGTCCAGTTGTTGGTACTATGAACAGTTTTGTGGATTGAAATATGGATGGCAATAAAATGACCTTTACATAAATCACGACTGTTTATTTAATATTATCAGTATTACAACCTAAACCTCGCTTAATATTATATATAAAGAATATTAAGGTTAGAAAAAGTTCGAAAAAAAAAAATATATTATACTGCCGCACTCAGAGACGTCAATTAACTTTAATGAGTATTTAATGTCAAAAATTTTCATTCAAATCTAGACCATAGACCCGACAAGAATAGCAACTAGTTTTGAATTGTCATTTTTTGACGTTAAGTACTCATTAACGTTATTTGACGTCTCTGAGTGCGGCAGTTAGTCTTGATGCGGGAAGTATAAGTTTCGCTAAATATTTTACGTAACCGACCCTATATTGTCATATACCGGACATGTTTAGCTTATTACCTTTAACTCTTAGTAAATTTAATGCTTCCAATTCACTCGGGTTCGTTAAGGAAATGTTATCGACAAAAAGATCTGGCATCTCTTTCTTTGTTATATTTTTTCTAACATTGTTGTGTTGTAATTATGTTCAAATTACAAAGAAATAATTATTATTTCTAACATATTGTATATTTGGACAAAAAAATATCCTCACTTATTCAGAGCTACGGCGTAGGCATTTCGTAGTCGCGACGTGCAGCATCACTTACGTTTCAGCATGAGCAGCGTAATAATTTCTGGCAATAACTTTTCAATTGATTTTATGCTTTACATCGAACATTAACGGTGGATAATCAATTGAACATATTAGAATAAGATAATTGTTAGTCTTCGTTTTTTTTTATATAAGCTTGGAATACATTTAAAAATACCTATGGCTACAAATTATGTTATAAATATCATACCATGATTTAGGTGTTTAAAACTAAAATCACGGAATAAAGGACGGAACTCAATTTCACCAAAAACAGTTTTCAATTCAATGATACAAGCAATAAATTAAAAATACTTTATTTTTATAATACCGTGTTTACGTACCCGATAAATATTCCGCTTTATAATAACCATTCATGCCAGCCACACAGGGCTCTCCGAACCTGGAAGGGCATTGTTCGCTGCAATTTATTTAGTCGCCAACATCCGCCCGCCATTACTTCTAAACAGCCAGCCTCCCGTCAAAATATCGTCTACCGCTGTGTGACGTCACGACGCCCGCGTGTGAGTGAACCAGGTTATTGATTCATGCCGCCGGAATTTATGCCTACTCCTTCACTCATAATCAAAACAACCTCCGCAGAAAAGAGACGGCCTGCACCTGGAAAACTATCCACGTGGCTGAAATACCTCCGTAGACGGATGCCCCTTTATATTGGGTAAGCAAACGACAAGCGTTATTAATACGGGGCAAAATGGGGGCCATACAGGAAAATATGCAATGACTCGGGAGCACAGGTTATTAATCATTCCCGACAATCACAAGCTCTAAGCTATCGATTAGGGAGCAGAAACAAGAACAAAGCTAAAGCTGTTCGAGAAACAGATTATTGGTTTAAATTAAAGGTTATTATTATATTTTAAAATAAAATCAAGCTACATTTTATTTTAGAAAAAAATATTGTTTATAGTTACTATATTTCTTTTCCTCAAAATAAAAATAATTAGACATAAAAAATAAATTATAACCATAATAATTTTGACTGAATTATAAATTGATGATTTTATATTGAAAAAAAAAACAGCCAAAAACCCCGAAATGAAAGGGAAAATATTAATTTTCTAATCGACCATCTTAAAAGTTATCTTTTCTTAAGACTTCCCCCCCGGTCAAAGTGGATGAATATTTAATTTTAAGCACTGCTTTGATGGAATTGAAATTAATTTCTATGGAGCACATTCTTCGTATATTTTTAATGATGAAATGAGTTTAACAGCCATTAAAATCAATAATGAATTCTTTTAAAACTGTATGTGATAATGATGTACAGAATCAAGGCAAATTATAAAAAAATGTCAAATTTACTCAACCGATAAGCTAATAGGTCCCGAGTTCGTTTGTGTGATGAAAACAGTCATTTATATACTAGTCATGGTTGTTGATATGTTTATAGTATACTCGTATTATAAATATTTATATAACATACGTCATGCATATACAAAATGTGCAAAATACCCATCATCTACAGGGTGAATTTGAAATCAGTCGACAAAATTTTACAGGATATTTTAACCGCTATAATGATCGTTATCGTAACAATTAAAATTGTAATGAAACATTAGGTAATAAAATACAAGAACGAAATTATTAGATTTATTAGTTGCAGTCGACGCACTTTGCGCGTGATTGTACTTACAGCGTTCTTCTAACTAGCCGCACGCACCCGTCCGCTTATCAGCACGCGAATTACGAACGATTTTTTTATTTTATTTTAATATTAAGAATTTAATTTAAAATTTTTCTTAAAAAAATTTATATTTAATTTTTTTTGTTTAATGTTTTTAATATGTATATTTACTAGTTTCGAGTGAAAGAAAAGGAAAATATTGATACTTTTTTTGTCGACTTAGATTTGTTTTTAAACCTCACTAATATAATGTATATAGCACTAGAACCCCCCATAAAAATTTGTCGATTCATTTCGATTTCACCCTGTAGTATACCTACATAACACTGATAACACAAGTGCTTAAAATTATGCTGTCTGGGGTCAGCACAGTATGTTTTCTCTTAAGTTCATATCAGACAAATATCATTATTCAAACATTACCACAAAAAAAATCACCCGACGATGATAAACAATTTTCATTCCAAAAAGGTCCAAGATATTTTAAGAAATGATCCTCTTCCTTCAGATTGCCTCTGAAACAAATTGCTGTTATGAAAACCATTAACATTGTTTAGCGCCGTTGCCAAAGCAAACTTGGTCCATTCCACAGTGCACGCGAATAAAGGCGCGGGCCTCCTCGGACACCCTGTATATTTATTTTCATCACGTCCCCATTGCTTGAAATATTCAACAGCATCGATTATCGGCTCACTTTGTTCACAAACGATTTATTCAATTAAGTGAAACGCTTTAACACACAACTAACAAAAAACTTCGAATGGGACGTTTTGTTTTCTTCCTTGTCTCTAACTTTAATAAAAAAAAATATATAATTTCCTAACAGTAAATTAATTTTAGACACTCTTTTATTTTGTAACAATTAAAAACATCTGGAACCTTAACTTACGATGCTACTGGACCCGGGCTTCTTCGTGTGAAAACAAACATGGAGAATTTAATGAGTACTTTCAGGTTAGGTTTATTGGTATTGATGGGCAATTTTGCTGCAACATTGTCTAGGTTATAAACAGTCTGATCATGAAGTAAATTCATCATAATGTTCAAGTCGATTTGATCTGTGACACTTTTTAATTATAATTACGGATTCCAAAATTTATCGTAGTCACCATGATTCTCCATAGAGATAATATTAGATGCACCTCAACTCCAATTTAATAAAGTCCTCTTTGCAGTTCCTGGCAATAATCCGGTCTGTCGAGAGTACAAAAAACACGTACATATTACTTTTTCAAGTAATAAATGCGCCAGATATGTAAATGATTTCGTCGCCACGCCGTTGATTTCATACCTATTTTTACTAATCTCGGTACATCACAATACATAAGGTTTATAATAAATAGTTATTCAATGGCCTCCTGTATGCAATGAATCGAATGCTATACTTACGCCTTTTTTATTTTTGTCTACTAAGGATTTTATTTATATACTCTTTTTAATTAGACACATTTATTACTGCCGTGTGGTGACGGCAGAGTAGAATACAATTGTCACCCCAAATCTCTCCCGTGGGTGTCGTACAAGGCGACTAAGGATAAATCAGTGATGAGGAATGGGCAGCAGCGTTCCTCTTATACCTACCACCTAGCAAAGTACTGCGACTTTTGTGCCCGATAAATGGCAATAGGCTCGCCACCTATTACATGGGACCTAGCATAATTGGCGGAGCGTGGGTGCTAGTTCACCTCTGCCTACCCCTTCGGGGATATAGGGTGAATCATGTATGTATGTGTAATAAGATAAGAATATACGCATAAATTAATAAAAACTAATGAGGATTCCCAAATAATTAGTTTGCAGTTCCGTGAGTATATTCCAATCTTTATTAAACACATCTGTATAACCTTCCCTATAACCAGGGATGACGAGTTAGTTCGCAATAAAACACCGGCGCAGGCTTGTAAGAAGTCTTTTAATAAATATCAATACACTGTAGTCATTTATACACGGGAGACTTTAATAGCGCGATGTAAAAACGTTCAGCGCCATCTATTGACAAGTTTCGGAACTATTTTAATTTGCAATTACGTAATGTAGACAATTATTGTTTACT
This sequence comes from Cataclysta lemnata, assembly GCA_963931975.1. Lineage (NCBI taxonomy): Eukaryota > Metazoa > Arthropoda > Insecta > Lepidoptera > Crambidae > Cataclysta > Cataclysta lemnata. Next base: position 8,890,187 of record OZ008347.1, read on the forward strand.
GTTCCCAATATATCTATGTTTAGTATTTTACACAGTTTCTTATTTATTAATATAATATAATGCAGGCACCTATAATATAATGGACTGTACATATCGCCCACCAAGGACAAGTTAAGCTTCGTCCTTCTAAAAACTTTAATACATCGAAATAAGTGTTTAATACTACTTCGCCCACCATGAGAACGGTAAGTACATTTTATAATTAACAGTAAATGACACAGGTATTGCAATTAATAACTAGTATAACAATCAAAACATGTTACACAACTTAAAAACAAAACCACTTAAAATTTAGTCTGTGACAGGTAGGAGACACAACTTAGACACCGGTCGCTTAATAATATTATTTTTTACCTTTAAACTAACTACTCTAACGACGTTATCCTTTCCAGGATGAGTAGCAACCACCCTGCCATAAAGCCAACGACCAGCAGGTAAGTGTTCCTCCCTTACAGTAACAATATCTCCAACCTTTACCTGAGGATGCTGTGACGACCATCTATACCGCTGATAGAACTTTGTCAAATACTGATGAGACCATTGGCGCCAAAAATCCTGTAGCATCTTTTGAGTATACTGCCACCTACGTAAGGAACTTATGTTGGAATCTTCGTAATTATTATCAGGTGGTGTAACCAACGCTTCACCAACAAGAAAATGTCCAGGTGTTAAAATACTCCAGCCATCGTCATTTTCATTACATGTTAGCGTGGATAGAGGTCTAGAATTTAGACACGCCTCTATTTGAGTCAATACCGTTGTCATCTCCTCAAATGTCAAAGTTGATTGACCGATAACCCTTTTGAGGTGATATTTGACAGACTTGACTCCCGCTTCCCAAAGCCCGCCGAAATTAGGGGATCGAGAAGGAATAAAATGCCAAGTACATCCGTTTGTTGCCAAAGCCTCACCTATTTCTTTCAACATTGAATTCCTTTCTAAATTAAACATACTATTCAAATCCTTTGCAGCACCAACAAAATTAGTAGCATTATCGCTCCATAGATGAGAGCAATACCCTCTCCTAGCAACAAAGCGTTTAAATGCTTGGAGAAATCCTTCCGATGTAAGATCGGATACTACCTCTAAATGTATGGCACGAGTTACCATACATATAAATATACATATGTAGCCCTTGTATGATTTGTGACCACGACCCTTTGATGTTCTCAGTTGGATGGGGCCTGCGTAGTCTACACCACTAGATTTAAATGGTCGCTTAGGAACTAATCTAACAGAAGGTAACTGTCCCATCAACTGTGTTTGTGTGTTACCGGTGTTCTTAACGCAAGTAACACACTTACGGAATATCGATTTAACAAGCTGCTTAATACTTAAAATCCAATACTTAGATTGTAAAAAACACATCATAAGCTGAGGGCCACCGTGTAAAGTTTGTTTATGAGCATCCCATATAAGAAGATTGGTAAAATGAGCCTTCTTGGGAATCAATATAGGGTGCTTACGTTGGTTATTAAATTGAGACATTTCCAATCTACCACCGACTCTTAAAATATTATCCTCGTCAAGAAACGGATTTAATGACCGAAGGCTGCTTCGTTTCGGTAAGTTAACATTAGTTTTTAATAAGTTTATTTCCTCATAATAATTATCTGCTTGACATTTTTTTATACAAAAACACATTGCTGCTTTAAGCTCGGCACTAGATAAAAAGCCAACAACTTTTTCCGATTTATTTATCCTAGCATTTTTAATAAAACGTTTGCAATACGCTATAACCCTAATTAATTTATTTAGTGATGAGAATCTTTCCCATTGAAACTCATCTACTGTAACATATAAAACTTTAACCTTAACAATTTCTAATTCCGTTTTATTATCCTTAAGTTTTTTATAATCTATTTTTTCTTTTTGCAGGAATTCCGGACCTTTAAACCACAATTCATTCTTTAGCAATTCCGAAGGATATAATCCACGGGAAGCCACATCAGCTGGATTGAACTTTGACGTCACATGCGACCAATGGTGAGTATCCAAATTAGTTAGAATTTCAGATACACGATTGGCCACAAATACCTTCCAACGGTTAGGTGTACTGTTCAACCATGCAAGAACGACGGTCGAATCCGTCCACGCATGCAACTTTTCTATATGAAGTACTGAAGCTATTTCTGACATTAATCGAGTTAATAACACAGCACCGCATAGTTCAAGTCTCGGAATCGAGATTTGCTTTATCGGCGCAACCTTTGTCTTTGCGGCTATCAACGAAACATGTATTTCTCCCTTGCAGTTCACTACTCGCGAGTAAACAACAGCTGCATACGCATCCTTTGACGCATCGCAGAATCCATGCAGTTCTATGTCATCTCCAGCTCTTATACCATTCCAACGTGGTATGTTAATATTTTTCAATAATATTAGCTGCTGACGATAAGTCAGCCATTCATTCAAAAGTTCCTTTGGTACTGTTTCGTCCCAATCAACACCTGATAACCACAGCTTTTGTATCATAATTTTAGCTATTATTATACTAGGCCCCGCCCACCCTAAGGGGTCATAAAAGCGTGATATATCCGATATAATCTTTCTTTTAGTTGCAGGTTCTTCTAATGCAGGCACGTCCACTTTGTAGCGGAATGCATCTTCACTACGGTTCCAGGTAAGTCCTACAATCTTCATTATTTCGTCTGTTTTTATTTTTAAGTTATCTTGACTTTTATCATTATTGAAATTATTCTCATATTCCTCCATTGCTTTCATTAACTCTTCATTGTTAGTAGTCCACTTTTGTAAATTAAAACCACCCAGTTTTAACAAATCATTAACTTCTTTGTATAGGTTTAGTCCCTCTTCTATATTTTCACAACCTGACATAAAATCGTCGATATAAAAATCACTTCTTACTCTTTCAGCTGCCATGGGATATTTATCACCTTCATCCACAGCTGCCTGTTGTAAGGATTTCACTGCAAGGTAAGGAGCAGATGCCACGCCAAATGTGACTCTCTTCATTCTGTAATGCTTAATCTTATCCGTTATATTGTTTCTCCATAATATTCTTTGAAAATCGATATCTTCACTATCAACTTTCACCTGCCGATACATTTTAATAATGTCAGCGGATAAACAAATAGGATTTACTCTCCAGCGCATTACAATATGCCTCAAATCTGATTGCAATGTTGGACCTACTAACAAATTATCGTTCAAAGACTTATTATTTCTACCTTTACAGGAGGCATCAAAAACCACTCTCACCTTCGTGGTATCCTTGTCGTCTCGAATAACGGCATGATGTGGTAAGTATATTGCATTAGGATTGTTTAACTCTGATTCCGGTACTACTTCCATGTGATCCATCTCAATGTACTCGTTAATAACATCTATGTATTTTTCTTTCAGGTCCGTGTTACACTGCAGTCTTTTTTCTAAACAATATAATCTTTTTTCAGCTATCTTCAAGGAATCGGTGACTTCAACGGCATCGGACTTGAATGGAAGACGTACGATATATCGACCAGTATCGTCTCTGTGTGTTGACTTCTCAAACAACTCTTCGCAACGCTTCTCCTCATCAGTGTACAACTTATGCTTCGCCATTGGTAAGTCATCTTCCAGTTCCCAGAATTTTTTAATAAGATTATTGTCTGCTACTTGACAATGCATTGCATTTATATTTATAGATGGCGTATCACCGGTTTCAACGACGCCTGAAAGAACCCATCCTAATGAAGTACACTGAGCAAGTGGTGATCCATTAGGACCCTTTTTTAAACCACCTTGAAGAATCTGACTGTATACTTCAGAACCTAACAACAAATCAATATGATTCGATGTATAATAACCGGGATCAGCAAGAATAAGATCCTTAAATTCCTTCCATTCCACTGCATTTATTTTATTTGTAGGCAAGAGTGTGGTAATGGACTTTAAAATGTATGCCCTGACATCAATAATAACATTTTTATCAATACGTGAGGATAGTTTTATTTCTACCATACCCTTGGATACTAATCCACCTTCTCCACCTATTCCCGAAACGTGACCTCTAACTGGAATTCTCTTTAAGCCTAATTGTTGAACCATTGATTCCGTAACAAAAGAAGTCTGCGAACCCTGATCTAATAACGCCCGAAGAGTGTACATTTTCCCATATTTCGACATGGTATTTACTAATGCGGTCGCTAGTAATACCTGATTATATTTTAAGTTCCTTGTCGAAATACAAGAAATTACAGAAACAGGGTTTTCCTTACCTGAAGAGGTACTAGGTTTTGAGTCTAACTCATCATTAATTGTAACCTGCCCCTTACGGGCTTCTATACTATTATTACTTTTACTCCTAGGGTGCAATAGAACGTGATGTTTTCTCCTACAAAAACGACACTTATAATTACTTTGGCAATACTTGGCAGAGTGATTGCTTCCCAGACAACAAAAACATATATTATGCGACAAAACGAATTCACGTCGCGAATCTACAGATTCGTTCATAAACTTTTTACAGGTACCAAGTTTGTGTTCTTCTTTACAAAACTGACAAAGCTGATTAGCAATATGCAACGATTTAAATTTAGTAACAGGCAATTTATTTTTATTACTAAACTTGGATCCAGAATCTAAGAATTCAATAGCTCGGTATCTAATTTTTATAAAGTCCTGAAATTCTTTATATGTAGGCAATTCCTCCCAACTATTATTTGTAGCACTAAACTCCCACTGTCTCCTAGTTTCGGGGTCCAATTTTAAACTCAAAATATGTATAATTAATACGTCCCAATTAGTCGTATCAACACCAATATTAAATAAAGCCGACAAACAATCATCAGTTGTATCGATTAATTCCTTTAAACAACTTGATGATTCGGAAACTATATTTTTCTGGCTTAACAATTTTTTCAATAAATGTTGACATATATATTTTTTATTATTGTACCTTTCTTCTAATAACTTCCAACACCTATCATAATTACAGTCGGTAATAGGAATATTAGACAACAGCTGTTCCGCTTCGCCTTGCAAATAACCTTTTAAATATAACAATTTTTGTACGTTTCCTAAACTAATATTATTGTGTATTAAAGAATAAAACAAATCTCGGAAAGTATTCCATTCGGAATACTTCCCAGAGAAACTAGGTATTTGGACTTTGGGTAACTTTACATTTGATGACGAAGACGTGTTACTAGTTGTTTGATTAGATAAATTTGTATTAAACTTAGACATTAAACTCTTTAATTCTAATTTGTATTCAAAATAAACTTCTTCCCCGTTATCATATATATTTTCTTTAATGTATGTATTACCCATTAATTCTTTGGACGATACAGTCCGCATTAATTCCTTATGGCCCGCCGAAAACTCGAACCATATTTGTTCCAGCAATTCTAATCTACCATCTAAATAGTCCTTTGTTATACGCTCCTTAGGACTCTTTTTAAAATTTACCTTTGACTTAAGAAGCCGAGAATATAATTCATTTTGATAGTTAATTAAGCACTCCATATTGTAAACTTATCAAAACAAATTAAATTATAGACTATTTTAACTACACTAATATTTCTTTATAATATAAACACGAAAAATTTTCTAAGTGTTTGGGACACCTTAAACATAAACAAAAATCGGGCATAGGTTCCCCGTACCTCCGTTTTTCTTAAAATTATTCTAAGTCCCTAACTATAAAATTGAAATTATTCTAAGTCCTAATTTTAACAATAAATTTTCTAAGTTTAAATTGTCTTTGAAATAAGGTTGATTTTAAAATTAAAATGTTCCAAACCTTGAATGAATAAAAGTACTCACTGTTTCACCAATTCACTCACTCACACCAACTTCCAATTATGTTTGCCTCCAAATTGCCATCTGACACCACAAGGCAGCTCCAACTCCTCCGCCAGCCACCAGGCTGCGGCCTCCAACTCCTGCTCCTCCACCAGCCACCAGTAAGCGGCTGCGGCCCTGACAGCTTCTCCGCTGTCTGACTGACTTAGCGTTCTTCTCCGCCAAGCTTCAGCCAAATACGTCACGTTTGCGATAGCGATCCACTATCCGTGACGTTTCTCGAACATCAAAAACCTGCCTGCGCCAGTACTAAAATATCCGGCTCGAAGGAACAATGTATAACCTTCCCTATAACCAGGGATGACGAGTTAGTTCGCAATAAAACACCGGCGCAGGCTTGTAAGAAGTCTTTTAATAAATATCAATACACTGTAGTCATTTATACACGGGAGACTTTAATAGCGCGATGTAAAAACGTTCAGCGCCATCTATTGACAAGTTTCGGAACTATTTTAATTTGCAATTACGTAATGTAGACAATTATTGTTTACTGTTCCCAATATATCTATGTTTAGTATTTTACACAGTTTCTTATTTATTAATATAATATAATGCAGGCACCTATAATATAATGGACTGTACAACATCAATCAATATTTGACAAAGCCGCAGAATTGTTTGTTTTAGATACAGGACACAGGACAACACTAGTTTTACTGTTGCTTCATGCTTGATGCATTCAAGGAAGGGAAAGGGAATGAGATCTTTAAAGTCTTCAAAATGTTCTGCCCTCGGTCTGCACTCGACAGCCGCTTTGATACGTTACGATAAAATTTGTCATCTAAAGTTGTCGTTCTTGTGTCGTTAAATGTGGAAAATCTATAAAATGAACAACATGCTGTGCCTTTTGCGGCTAGCGCTGTGTGTTTCGATGACTTGTGGAAAAGAATAAAGTATTTTACGTATATTCTACGTTATATGCAATGAAAAACCATTCACAGTTTTTCAAGCGTGCTTTTGATAGGTACCAATCTATATCTCACTCATTTCATTGACTGGAGCGCGTCTTGTTGCCTAAATTTTTTGTACAACATAATATACTTTGGTTACTTTACAATAAAAATGGCTCACTGCCAAAAATTACATTGTTATGACAATGTGGTAGTCGAATATACGTAAAATAAATAATATGACTTAGCAAAACGCCAGCATTACTTTGGTATTGGCGTAGTTTATTTTTTTTGATAACTTCACTCACAAGTTTCCCATGTTTAGCGTATTTATTTGATGATTCAAGAGCGTATATAATAATACCGGAATAAATCATATTTTTATTTTACTTATTTTTTATTATACTTAGCACCCACGAAGGTACTAGTACAAGACGTACGTTTAATTACATTATACAAGACATCTTATTTATATATAATTACGCTGAGTTTAGTAGGTCTGGAGTTTCAAGGTCTTCTAAGCTTTCCTGTTAAGCACATAGACCCGGAGAATCTTTTTCAATTCGGCCTGCCTACATCCAATCAACGCTCAACAAAGACAAGGGAAACAAAACGTATCAGTTGCAGAGTGAAATAAAAGAGACTGTAATTACTTTACACCGGCTGGAATACACACTAACCTAATTTATCTCTCGTTTTTAGTCATCGTATCCGATCAACTGCTAAATTGAGTTTATCGCTAAAATTGGGATTTCAATCAGCAAGTAGCGAGTGGCGAGAGTCGCCGTCAAGTCAATCACAGCAAATTGAACATGTCAGCGGCGCCTATTTTCAAAAGGGGACCGAGTGTGCCACAGTGGCCTGTAATTTAGTTTAGTTCAAACATTTCATTACGTACAGAAAGGTAAATGAGATCTCTGTTGACATATTCTGAAGCTTAATTATAAACACAAAAATGTTCTTAATCTGCGCCATTGTTTGAGGAGCCCTTGTTTATTATATTTAGCGTAATTCCACATCGGATTTAAGTATACACTTTAAGATTGCTTTAATTATTTTATTTTGAATCGAGGCTCTGAAGTAAATAAAAATGGTTTATCAGTTCATAATAAACAAAAACTTCTAGTTGATATACAGTCTAGAACAATTTGAGAAGAGTCTTGAATAAACAATGTTTCTGTACTTGTTGTATAGTGTCTTATCCTAAAGTTACATTAGTATTACTACTTTCAATTATAAATCATCTTAATGATACATTACTTTCAGTAATTTCTTTTCTAATATTTCTGTTAGAATACGTTGTTTGATCAGAATTTTTCGGACTATTTCTAGTCACAATTGTCTGTGTTAAAATATTTCTCCAAGAAATATAAAAGTATGTCCTGATATTTTACCACCACGAACATGCGTTATATTACTTTATTACGTTAAAGACCTAGAGCACTTCAGCTAACACAAGTTTTGTCTTACACTGTAACTTTATACGAGACGTCAGTTGAGTATGACATACGAATTTGCTAAGCTATTACCGAACAAGTTGTGCGCGGGTGTTTGAATCGTAAATTGTTATGTGCCTCTAACATTATAACTGGGGACCATTAATCTACGTCAAAAGTGACGGGTTACACTGAGTAGTAGTGGTGTGCAGTGTACCCTACTCCTGGATGTTATCGAAATTAACGTGGACTTGACGAATTGACCAGTGTCCCTTCGTGGAGGGTCAATGTTGGTTATATCCATAATTATACAGTGACTACTAGTATACTTGATGAAATAAACACTTAAACTTGGCGAAATTTTAAAATAAAACTTCTTATAACTATGTGGAAATAGTTTGTTCCTGACCACTGAATCGTTTTCAGAGATTTTGCATTATTAGATGACATTTTGCGTAAATTTATTGACAATAAATAGATCTGAATAGACAAATGTCTTCCCTGTATTTATTCCTTCTCCAAATACGACTTCGACTGGAGCAGTAATGTTTGGTGACCATTGTGATTAACTCTGCTCTGACATGTATGCAATAGTAGTAATTAATATGTCAAACTAAATAACACTTACCTGTGAAGTTAGAAGCCAAATCGGTTATACTGTAACAAGAACAATAATAATTACCTATTAGATATAATATTTAGTTTTTCCTAAGTACTAAGTTATATATAGTGCTATGATAACCGTTTTCTTGCAAAATTATTATTCAGACTCTACTCCGTGAACATAACTGGTGCCTATCACTGAGTCATAATAATACAGATTAAGCATCGGTTCAATATAAAATAAACAGGTAGATTCTACCCAGGTAGGTACTACAGGTAGGTACCCTGTATGAGATAAAATAAATTCATATCATTAAAAAACCTATTTTCTTAAGCATTATAGCCAATGTTTCCTTTTTACGTTCATTTTCATTTTGATTAAAGAAAAACAAAAGCTTTTTGTTTTTAATGTAAGCTTTTCCCCGTGGTACGTAATTTCCATGGAAACAATAAAGATGTGCAATTATTCAACCGTTTGTTCTGGTGGTAAATAATATTTATATTCTCTTCTGCCGTCACTGCCAATAATTATCAAACCCCTAGATGACAATATTTAGTCTAATATCCTAGATTGTGGTGGTCCGACAAATTAAGTACGAGAACCGGTGCAAGAACTTTGACAGTTTTGCATACTTTGATCTGCTGTTGAACAATAATAAATAAAGTAACCTTCCCGCCAAACCTAGCAATACTAAGTTTAACTTACCCAGTAAATGGCAATAGGCTCGCTCCTATTACGTTTAATTTGATACAGTTGGCGAGATTTGAGCATAAATATACCTCTGCCTACACCTACAGAAATATAGAGGTGTCATTTATCAATGAACATGCGCATATGTACGTGTTAATGATATTCATGCAAGCAGTACCAAAATTTACATACGAATCAAGGTCGTAAATTCGTAAAATTTCGCTGAATCAAACTTATATTCGCCACGAATTACGCATACATAATAGAATTTCACCTCGACTGAAGTTTGCATAATCATTTATGTAGATCGCGAAGCGGGGATCGTTTCAAACCCGAACACTTACTATTTTCAATCAGAGCATAAATAAAAATACATTGTTCCAAATCGCGACTGTGAAACCTTTTTTGCTTCGCGCTGGTAACATTGTCTGACTATGGGAATAAAACTTTAACTGTCGGAATGGGAGGCCATTAGCCCAGAGCCGATTACTAACCCCTAGTGTTTTCCAGAATTAGGGTCCGTTTAAGCCGATCGAGTGGCTGGTCTGCTAACTATATCGTGAAATTCTGAACGTTGCCTGCCAATCATTTCATACTATCGCTTCGTGGGTTTGTAAATATTACTGTCGTCGGCTTCCTAATAACATTTACGCTTAAATACTCCTCTCATACCAATGACGACGCTGTTACGTCGCTAATGTTGTCATCATATTCTGTAAATAATTAAGGCGAGAAGGTACCAAAGTAATCTACTTTTGAGGCAAATTTTATTAATCGTCTTTGTGTTTTTAATGCTACTTAATTAAGGATCACAAATGATTAGAAATATTTGTCAATACAAAATTTCATCATTGCCGTGTGATGACAGCAGAGCAGAGTACAGTTTTCACTACCTCCTATATCTCCCATGGGTAAGGTAAAGACAGTGATGAGTAAGGGGTAGCAATATAGTACTATGTAATAGGGGTGGCTCCTATTACATAGTACTATACACAATTAGCGAAATGTAAGATCTACTCCACCAAACATTGGCTGGATATTTGTAAATATATAAAATATCATGTATATATGTGTCTACTATGATGAATAATGGAATTTATCAATAATCATTATGTTTTAAGAAGTTACTAATGAAAAAAGTATGAGAGTGATAAAATGAAATTAGATTTGAATTCATTAAAAATTCTTGTTACACAGTGCGAAAGATTCCACCTACCAATAGTATCCACCTAACGACGCGAAACTCATTGGAAATTTTGTGCTCACACAGTCACTGGGCAAGTGTGTTTCGTACCCAATTTATTCCCATTTAAAGTCGTGTACACACCAAACGTATTCACACTGCCATATTCATATACGCTGTTATTTTTATCCGTAATTTAAAAAAAAACAATATCAGCCCTAGTGTGTACGTGAACTACGTGATCTCTGTGTAAACATGTTGCCTGCTTCATATACTTACTTTATGAGTTGAATATTGCCAATGCACCAAAAATTAGTATGGTCAGCATAAGGATATTATAAAACTCCCACGTTACGAACCTGGCATAGTAACCAAAATGTGTAATGTAATGCCGTGTGGTGACGGCAGAGTAGAATACAATTGTCACCTCCCCAAATCTCTCCCGTGAGTGTCGTACAAGGCGACTAAGGATAAATCAGTAATGAGGAATGGGCAGCAGCGTTACTTTTATACCACCTAGCAATGTAATGCGACTTTTGAACCCGATAAATGGCAATAGGCTCACCACCTATTACATGGCACTTGATATTACATGGCATTTGACGAAACGTGGGTGCTAGCCCTTCGGGGATATATGCGTGAAATGTGTATGCACGTATGTAATGTAATCCATGTCCATATTTATAATTTTTAAGTATTTAAATTTAAAAGGATGTGTTATAATGTGAAATAGCCAGAAAATTTTGTAATGACTAAGGTAAACAAAATAACCATTTTCCATGGTAATATTTTTTTTGACATTACTAATTGTGGCGCAATATAAATATATGAGTGTTTTATTAGAAACAATTGTTCTGATTCGAGAAAGAAATCCGGAGACATACAGGTACTGCGCATTACGCTTTAAGAATAATACGTTAACGAAAAGAAAACACAAGATAAACGAGCAGCAACAATAAGTTTTGTATGAACGTGACCTAAGGTTCGACGTTTAGACATTCGATATGTTCCCTGCTTAAAAGCTTTGCGAACCCTCGGTGCGGAATAAAACTAATTTCATCGCTTTGTAGTTCTTTGTTTCTGATTTTGTTTTTTACTTCCATGCCTTTACCGAAACTTGAACGTGTCAAAAACATAAGTATCGGGAAAAGTTCAGCGGGGTAAAAAGAATCTTTTAGCATTTGAATGTATAAATATTTTTTCACAAACAATTTATTCAGTTGCTCTTAATTTGAAATCGGAAACGTTTCGTGGGAAACCATTATTAAAATGTTTTAGGAGAATTCTGTTATTAGTTTAGACTACGTGCGTATGAGATCAGGTAATGGAGTAAAAATATGCTTTCCGCCCATTTCTGGGAGATTATAATTACATTTATATTATTAAAAGTATGGAGAAGATATTTACTATATTTACATTCCTACACTATGTAGCTGCTAACTGTCAGTTCACAATTCCGTAAAATTTTTATATCACTAACCTCCGAATACAGAAACGCTACTCAAAGTTTGAGCACTGCTTTACAGGTATTGAGCACTAGATAAAGGTAAATTTTGACAATACCTAAATGTCGAGCCAGACTATAAGTAGCGTTTCGTTTCAGTATTCGGTATTTGTTAGTGTATCCCGGACTTTGTATCCACGCAAGCTTTAGTCTGCAACATCGTCTGGGACGCATAGTAATCTCAATCAGTGGCCAATCCGTATGCATAATATGGGGTCGGTAGGTTCGCAGACAATTTAGTGGCGTCGGGCCAAAGGTGCCCCGAACCTTAGCCCGGGTATGTTAGCCCAGACGTGACTAGCCACACGAATGGAACAAGTGTTGCCCCGGCTGGGCCATGTGTTGCATTTTTAAATACGAAGCGATTTTGTTTTATTTATCAATAAATTCTATCCCGTTTATTGAATGTTTGTTCAAGGTTGCTGACGTGCGTCGAAGAGCTTTTGTGGCGATGTTTAGTGTGATTAGAAAACTTACGATATGATAAAGTAAGGGTATAAAATGTGTACAAAATAATTACGTTTCAATTAATTTAATACAAAAATGTCTTGGTTGTACTTGTATAGGTACAATTCACTTAAATAAAAGTAGTAGAGGTAAATTATTGTATAGTAATCTCCGTGTAAATTATTGTTTTAGAATACCCGAGTATTTTTAAGAAAATAATCATATTATTTTTTACTTTTTTGTCCTGCAGTCTTGTAAAAATCGAGTTGCCTCAAACATTTTAGGCTCGATTACGAATGAATTTAAATTAAAAATACCATGTCCGTCTGTCTGACATGGCAATGAAAATAATTTTAATATCCGTTCAGTAACCAGTTCTCAGATAATATTTTCCTTCATATAGTTAATTATAAAAACACTACCCCATTAATGTTAAAGCATAAAAATAATGAGTGATTATTTGAACGCAAACCAAAGAACGTGTAGAAAGTTAAAATCGGTAGCCGAGAAATTCATATTGGAACCTCCAAGGTTTTATAAGAAACCCTTATTAAAAAATATGTCCAGAGAAGAAAAATCTCGCTATCAGCATTTCTGGCTTCTAAGCATAAAAGGGTACTTGTCGGATTTAGGAGCGAATCGTTTAAGTACTCTTATCACAGGGGGTTAATAAAATATTCAATGTTGGAGTATCTAGTCGTAAATTTCCCGAGTTAGAACTTTTATAGGGGAAGACCGTTAAGCAAACAATATTTATCATATTCAGCATATCGCTTTCATCACCAGCTCCATAATGTCTTCACAGCTGGTACACTTTTCTTTCAGAATTTCCATATGGGTGGGAGTATATAGTGCAGATTGGTACTAAGGACTCGCTCGAGAAAACATAATATTTTCGGTCACCCATTCAATGAACGGCCTTAGCGAGCAATGCTTATTTTACGCAATCGTAGGTCGAGTGCGCTATGCAACTGTGCTGTCGAACTCCTCCAAGGTAGCCTACTATTGATCAATATTTCATATTATACGGAGAAAATAGACACACCGAAGTTCACAGAGAAAGGTACTCCCAAAAGAATTACCTTTCCTTGTAACGCAAGCAGAAAACAAAAGTTCCATCTAACTTCTTCAGACGCACACCAAAAATGCAAGTTTTATAACCTGGGCAGATTAAATTTTTAGGGACATGTAAGGCATCGTCCTAATAGAACGCGATTGCGCGATCATCGCGCGTGTAAGCGACGCGACCATCGTGTACGCGTACAAACAATAGTCGCGCGGCCGCGTCGTGCGATTGTCAGATGAGAGGTTTGATCGCGCGTTAGTATGAGTAAAATTCGTCGTTCTATTAGGACGATGCATAAAGAGTTCCAAAAAGTAATTACAAGTATTTAGAGCACAAAGACTGCTTTTAAAGAGAAAAGAATCAGCTTGACATTTTCTGAGAGATAAATGGTTTTGTGCGGATTATTAAGTTTTAAGGCTTTGTGGTTAAGCCCGTAATGGTCTTAATCACAAAGGTGGACAGGCGTATCACCTGATGCCATGATCACAATAGAGCAGACTTTGGTCTATAAAAATTGACGTATTTTGTATAAATATTAATTGATTAATAAAATGGCTGTGTGGTGACGGCAGAGTAGAATATAATTGTCACCACCTCAAGTCTCTCCTGTGGGTGTCGTTCAAACCGATTAAGGATAAATCAGTTTCTGTTCAGCTGTTGATATGCATTAATTTAATGTTTGAAACTTACTAAAAATAATGATCCGATCCACTACTTGATCTCCAATCGATTTTCATTTTCTTCATTCTTCGGTGGTAGCGACTCTAACCCGCCTAACTGAATATAAATTTTCAAGAACTAGTAACTGTAATAATAATTGAATTTAGAAAAAAAATCTTGTTTGCAATTTTAGCCTTTTTGTAGTACCACAAAATAACAAGTTCCATGTTATCGTCATTTCTTGTCTTTCACTTCTAAATACATACATAAATCACGCCTATATCCCCGAAGGGCTAGGCTGGGAGAAAGTTAGGTCGCATGTTATAGGTGGCGGACCTATCTGTCGGGCACATAAGTCGCAGCTTATTACTAGGTGGTATGCGAGGAATGCTGCTGCCCATTACTCATCATTGTTTTTACCCTTAATCGCCTTATACGACACCTACGGGAGTATTCACCTACACCTCTGTCTCATTATTTCTTTAACACTCGATCCACATTCATGGCGATAACCATCGTTACCATGATTGATCCCTGCCCGGCTAGCATGACCACCGAAACACGATATGATATAGCCATATTTTATCGCGTTGAACTTACAAAAATCATTGGATTTTTGACGATAAGTTCAAAGCGATAAATGGCTATATCCTATCGTGTTTCGGTGCTCATGCTAGCCGAGCTGTAGAATATTAATGATAACGTAAATATATAGCTTGTCTAATGATATTTCTCGTTCGTAAAATTGGAAGACTATTGTGGGGAAGCCGTTTCTCAGCCGCCGGTGCTGTCTCGTAACAGGGGTTGCTTCGAACAATCAGAAGTCGAGCAGAAATTGATGGGGTGCTTGCACGTCGTCGATCTCGACGCGCTTAATTAAAAGACTTCAGTCAGGCGTGCCTCGTGATACCGGAGGGGCAAAGCACTAGCTCGCGGCCTATGTTGTTGTGAAGGTGGCACGATTTTTTTAATTTTTTTATAAATATAAATATTTTTTACACTCACACCTATCATCTAGCCCAAAGGTAGTAGCATAAGCACTTATGTTATGGATACTAGATGAAGGACATATTTTTAATATAATTATGTATATAAATATTGAAAATATAGTACATAAACATATACACAACCATGACTCGGGAACCAACATTTGTGGTCATCACAAAGTTTGCCCTGCCAGGATTCGAACCCGGGACCTCTTGACCAATACCCAGCAATCTGAGCATTCGACCAAGGCGGCCGTCAAATTATGACATCATTTACTAAATTTTATTCATTCATCTACATCATAAATCATTTTATACGCCTCCTTGATAAAGTCGTTTGCCCATTGGAATAAAGATCCCGAGGATCCGGGCAGCAGCGTTCCTCTGATACCACCTAGTAATATACTGCAATTTACGTACCGGATAGGTGGCAATAGGTTCACCCGCTATTACATGTTAACTTACATAATTGGCGAAACGTGGGTTTTAATTCACCTCTGCCTATCCCTTTTACCACTACCGCATTTGTCTTGTATGTATTCATCTTGCCCGCCTTATTCCTACCAAAAATTAAACTTTCCTTTGACATAATAAAAAAGTTAAGTGGGTTAATTTAAGCCAATGTTTTTAAAGTCTACTTGAGACTTTAAAAACATTGGCTTACGCAACAGAAATACGTATCCGGCGTAATATTCCTTAATTGGTATTCCGTTATGCCAACTGCACTCGACAAATAACGTGGGTTTGTCCTGAAGTATTAAGTACTCAAACATGCCGTACACTGGTGATATTGGTCGACAATGGACACTTATGACCCATCCAGCCGCTGGACAAGCGACCACTACACACAGCCGTTCACGCCAGGGTCGACAGGCGGGCTTATTGCTTAATTAACGGCTAAAAGGAACCTTCGTTTAAAGCTGATGAATTCAATTTCGCTTACACTGGCTCCGCTTCGATTTTGTATTATGGGCACGTAATAACTAATACGCCCCGCCATAATTATAAGCACGTTACAGGTGCTTGCAATTTTTTTCATTAGTCACAATATTAACTTTCAGGAAGCTTAATAAAACATTTAATCGCAAAAATGGCGATAGCGTTACCGATAATTTTTAGAAAAATACCGCACATAAGTACAAAATGTTTTTATTTGTTTTAAAAACTTCTTCTGACCTTTTCCCTTTGTCATCATCATCACTCTGCCCTTATCCCATCCTATTTGTGGCCAGCGCTGTATTTCCTCTTTCTCCACTATCATCTACTACTCGTTATCTCCTTGTCGACAACCATCACCTTCATATTCATCTTTTAAGGGGTCTTCCTCTCCTTCGATATCCACCAACTTTCGTGCCCATTACTTTTTACTCACGCTTATTTCATCCCATCTCACTGTCAACAATCTGCGGATAATCTTATTTTTATTTTTAACTGAAATATTTAAGTGAACTTTGCTGTAATTGTATATTGTCCTAAAAAAAGGTTCTTAGCGGTTTTAATTGAGCGTCGTTCGAGTATATTACTATCCACATTTCAAAGCTGAAGTAAGAATTAGCTGATTGGATAAGGAATACCTGTCAATTGGAACTTCGTGTAAGGCAAAACAGAGAAAATAGCTATGGGATTACTTATACGCTGGATTTCTTGGTGACAAGTTCAGTCGTTTATTATCATTTCCTTTTATGAAAGTTTATACAGGATATTGGTTTGTATCACCAATTTCTCCCCATTTTCACTCTCAGTTGAGAGATATAATTTTTATTTTTCATATTATATAAATCATGCCTGGTTAATCCCCGAGTTAAGAAAAGGATTATTTTGTAAAAGTTTTTGTTATTAATGATTTTATACACACCCAGTTGATCTAATACGCAATTTATCCATTCATAGATCAGTTTGCAAATTATGACTGAACACGTCCCGTAATGGGTTCGATATGTACATTTATTCAACCATGAAAGCCCCACTCAGTCGTCCATGCTGTATTGCTAGTTATCTACTTGATGGACGTAATCATCTCTTAATGATAACTGAACATTCTTGATTAAAATTTAATTAGATTTATTCGAAAAGTCTGATTGTGATGAAGTTCTGATTGTGCGCGTAAGCGCTAAGACTTATTAGAAGCTTTCAATTTAGCGTCGTGATATACAAAGCCACTTGAATCGAGAACCCGATGCTATAAACCAGTGCATACAGTAAATTCATATTGTAATCCAAGAACAGTTCTTACCTCATAATATTAATCAGCATTATTTTTGTAATCTTTACCCTCAAATCTCTCCCGTGGGTGTCGTACAAGGCGACTAAGGATAAATCACTGATGAGGAATGGGCAGCAGCGTTCCTCTTATACCACCTAGCAATAGTACTGCAATTTTTGTGCCCGATAGTTGGCGATAGGCTCGCCACCTATTACATGGGACCTAACATAATTGGCGAAACGTGGGTGCTAGTTCACCTCTGCCTACCCCTTCGGGGATATTGGCGTGATTTATGTATGTATGTATCTTTATGGTATTTTATTATTCTGCGCGCTAGTGCATCTATACGTTGTCTTATACCATTCTTGTCTGGTATATAATGCTAGATTCTTTCTAAAAAAATATGAACTGTGGAATAACGATCAACGATCTCTAGATTTATCTGACAAGAGGTCGATAGTAAAAGCTATTTCTATTCGATTTTAATTGTTCGAAATTCTTTTTCTAACTACCAAAATCTTTAAAGCTATTTCTATTACACAGTAAAAAAAAGTCTGCTGACAAAATAAAAGAACAATAATTGCTTGACCTTAGGAAATGTAATTCGGCAGTCAACGTGTTGAACATTGAATATTTCAAACTGTAAATTGGAGAAACTTACTTATCTCTATCACCACGGAAGTTCTATGATAGATATAGATAGTTTAATATATAGTTTACGAAGTTATAGAACCAATCTCACTTAAGCATCTGACATGACATGTTGCTAACAATAGGGGTATTATCGCATATTGATTATTTGCATTACCTATGGAGCGTTGGCGTATTCACAACGCCTGGCTTACAGGTAAAGTATTAATTCTAATTGAATTTTGAGACCTTCCATTTGTATCGTATAAGGTACTGCGGTCTTTCTCTTCTCAAGTAGCTTTGACTTCGAAAAAATAGTGAGGAGGATCCTCAATCCTTCGATATATAGGGATCGAGTCTATTGCCATCTACGGGGCACGTCCAATCGTCCATAGCAGTATTACTACAAGGTTTAGGTACGCACCTATTACATTTATATTGTGCTTATTTCTTAGCTTCATCACCATCTCCCTTACAGTCTTACTACTCTACTTCAACGGCTACTTTACTTCTATTAATATGATCGAATATTCATTGAATAGGAAAATATCAATAAAGAGTTCAATGGCGTGATCGGCCTGCATTTGGATAAACTAACTGTTTTCTATAGCTAGTCAATAGATGGGTGACCAAAAATAAAATATATAGAATTTCTCCACTTAAGCACTTTAAGCCGTTAGAATTTCTGCAGGCTTCGTTTAGCATTTTAAGCCTTTATTCCCGACTGCATAATTGCAGTCGACAGTATCCACCAAACTGCACTGAGTCAGCGTAGTGGGTTATGGCACTTTCTCTCTATATAGTTGTATCCATAGCGATCGCCTGTGCCCCAACAGTGGGGACATTAAAAGGCTAGTAATTAGCTATATCATAGCGCTACGCAAATAGAGTATGCATAATTTATGATTAAAACAGCGAAATGTGATTTCGTAGCTACCATCAATATTGAGAACAGAATGCCATGTTCACAACAGTTACAGCCATCAAACGACGAAGAAAATCCCCTGTGATCTTACCTTCAAAACAGCAGGTTCTGCATCCAATCTGAAACAGAAACGCACGTAAAGTAAATCAAACGGTACGTGATCAAAAAACTAATGTAGAACTGACAAAGGTAGGAATGCAATATACTTATCATGCCGTAAACTTAGGTAGGTAACAGTTTATTGACTCTAAAGGTGCGTTATAATATTATTTGCATAAGGCACTATGTAATTGACCCCGTCTCTTCTTTACACTAACCCTCCGTTTTTACGAGCATATAGACGCTTACAGTCTACATATAAACTCTTTTACTGGAATTCTTTGGTGTTTTCTTCTATAAAATAGGCTAGTTTATGCCGGTAGGTGTCTCTATGAACGAGCAATTGTCGGTGGCGAATTTAGACGTTAAGCTTAGGCAATGCATTAATTGAGGAAAGTGGGGTAAATAGGAACAATCTTGCTTTACTTGGTCAATTCTTTTGTAAACTTTAAAACCAAATTAATTATAATAATAATTTAACAATGCAGTTAATATTTCAAACGGAACGTACTGATTTTATTTTCTAAAAGTTCAAAAAATGTTTAAACTTATGATTGCCCTAAAAATGGCAAATTATTATATTATACTTCTTAAAATAGGTAAATTTTGCAGATAATCTTGTCAGAGATATGAACAACAATTGTAAAATATTTTACATAAATCACTCAATATCATAAATCTACCAAAAAGTCCCTACATTCCCTGTCAACCGATTTCCCTGTGCAAACAGAACATGCCCAAATCATTGACAGTCGAAAAACGACCTAAATTATTCGAAACGATTAATTTACAAGCCCAATTTAAAAACCGACACAAAGAATTTAACAAGTTTCTTAACTCAATGGAGACCAAATCGTGTTTGAGTTTAATTTTTCGGGAATTCTGTTCACGCTTCATTCGAACAATAATCCTTGTTTGAATGTTGATTAATTTGAATTAATTCTGTACTTTGGCGAACAATGACTCTGTCTCGGCAGATTTTATTGGAGTCTTTAAATTGTTTTACTTCAGTATTATAGCTTTTTTGTATGTATGACACAAACTAAACCTCTGTACAAAGAGATTTGACACTCAGAATTATACTGATATTTACAATGATATTATATTAATTATTATATTAATAAAATCAATGATGAAGAATGGGCAGCAGCGTTTCCTCTTATACTACCTAGCAATAGCAATGTACTGCGACTTTAGTGCCCGATAAATGGCAATAGGCTCGCCACCTATTTATTACATGGGACCTAACATAATTGGCGAAACGTGGGTGCTAGTTCACCTCTGCCTACCCCTTCGGGGATATAGGCGTGATTTATGAATGTATTTATGTATGTATATTCATTAATATAAAATATCATTATATAAATATAGGATATTTATGATTTTATGACTTGCTGACCTAAAAGACGTTGTCATGTCATAGCTATGAATATTCAATTAATAAAATAATATTAAAAAAATAACATTGTTTCCATAAGGCTTTTCATTTTCACCGCAATTTTTTTAATTTTTATTTCCCTGAGAATCTTCTAAAAAGTATTAGAAAACTTTGAAAGAAGAGATTTGTGAAATATGTAGAGGTGTTTTAAGGTATGTCGTGATCAAAGGAAATAGAGATTCATTTATATGTATATGTATATAGATTAACAGGACTGCTATGTTTAATTCAGTACCTAAGCCTGCATTTAAATTACAAATTTACATAAAAATTATATGAGGTGCAGCAAACAAATTCATTAAACAGGATAGTCGAGCGCAAAAGTTGCGGTTGATTGCATTTAAAAGTTGGATTCGTACTTATAACGGAAGTTAGTGAGCAAAGTGAACAAATAGCTGTATGAATTGTTGGCTTCACGAATACAATGCTGCCAAAACATGCCATTGCACTAATAGCGATTTATGGCTGGCTGGTGTTCAAAAGTTGGACAAAGTTTTGCAAAAATAGTAATTTTTTGCTTAGGTACTTATTTTGGCGCGATAACATTTACACTCAATTTTATTGCTTACTATTCTCTATTTTTAGAACAAAACCGAAATTCAGACACGATGCTCTCATTTGTAAAATCTGCCCTACCGTCTGCTTAGGGCCGGTTTTTTGATGCATAGTTAACTAAATCAATTGTTACCAATGGTTAGAAACACTCAAACACTACACATCATGGTTGTCCCTTAGTCATGTCAACGTCATAATCCCACTTGACCCTTTTGGTATGGGATGAATAATGCTATACACAAGCCGCTTTAGGTAGTGTGTACACTTTGGCACACATATCTAATGTGTATCAGTGTGCACACATATCAAATTAAAAGCCAAAAAATAAATAATATAGAATTGTCCCTATCGTCTTTCATAATCATCATCCTTTTGACCTTACCCCATATCATTTGGGGTCGGCACAGTATGTATGATTTTAATTCAATTCTTTAGGCTGTTTTCTGTTATTCTATTCTTTCTATTTGCATTCATGTTATTTTTCACACAATCCACTCATCTCTTCTGCGGTCTTCTTCTACCTCTACCTGTCGATTTCATATTGCATAAACTGAAATTTCGGGAGTACATATGCATTGATTCGCTCGTTACTGCCATGTAGGACAAAGAAAAATCGTTGCGACGGCATTGCAACGAAAAATGGAGTCTAGAATTGGAAATTCGATTTTTCACGGCTGGACAACAGACATCGCGAAAAGCGTCCCTACCTACTACGGTAGACTGAGTGACAGATCTATTTAACTTGGTAATGGTATGATTGACGTGTCCATTATGGTAGTTTTGAACTATATTCTCTACACCTGGTGTCAAATCGAATATGTGAGTCCTTATTGGAAAAAACGTGGTTAGGATGAAAGTTATTTATTCAGCCTACCACTTCACAGAGCCTCTAAAAGAGTATGTTGTATTCTTAGAGACGGCTCCAGTCACTATGTAAATTGCCTGGACAAGTTCTGAAAATCTGAAATAGGGTCGCATATTTTTCACACTGACCGCAGTGAGTCAGGCAGTGGATTTATGTTTGTGTATCCACGCGCCTGGCACGCACGATTTTGTGAAAAACTGATTTACCGCCAAATAATGTTAAAACACTTGTATCTACAATATATTTCTACTCTCACGTGCTTAACGAAATAAAATCACATTTTATTGTTATTCTAGTGGCATTTCCTTATACTCACTTAAAGACAAAGCGAGTTTCAAATGACGGTTAGGATTGAGATATTGTTTCTATTCCTTTAACGATTGCCAATTCGCTTCTTAAATAGAAAATTGACCCAAAATAAAAACTCTTTTCTTGCAAAAATAAGTCTTATAGCCTTAATTTTGAATACAAAGTGTTACGTTACGTTATCAGGGCCCATGACAGGACATAGAACTTTGTTTACAATTTTACAATTTTATTTATACAATTTTATTACAATTTTATTTATAATAAGATTGACAGGAGTAAAATAACATTTAAAATGTGTAAATATTTTAAAACGACTATTCCTATCATAACGTAGTGTTATTTACAGTGCGAGCACGCACTCTAAACAGGCTAGCATAAAAGTATTGGTAACTAGGTACAGAAGCGTGCTGAACTTACTTACGCTTCGCAATTTGTCTAGTGTGACTTGCGTTTTACGCCAGATTTAGCGCACTAGTTAGTAAACTGTCGCTACGGTCAAAGCCCGGAGTCGTTTAGTGCGCAAAACACCTTCATCAAGATGGTAATGCCAAAAAATACGCATGTAACCATTAATTTAAATATTTTTAAGAGTCAATCTCTCTTCTTCTTCCTTCTCAGCTAACTACTGCACCGACCCTAAATAATGGGTCGGTGCAGTATGATGTAAACAAGGGCACGTGACGTGAAGCACATGATGATGATGGCACAAAAAGAAGCCCATACAAAATGAAAAAAAATATTTTTTTTTCCAAAAAAACCATTGACTTTTATTTCTAATAATATTTGTAAACACATTATTATAATGTTCAATTAAAAATCAAATAATGGCCCGTACGGACATAGTCATAAAGAACAGCACGACGTAACGCCACCTGGGCCATTATCGAGTAATTAACGCGGTACCCAATGATAAATTTCAATGGTGACAATAAAATGTAAACAATACAGCGACGAAAAGCGGACATTCGAAATAACCGTGCTAACGTTCATCAAGACTTTTGTAAATAATTTTGAAGGTAGACGCCGACTGAATGGCTAATGAGCGGGGCTTTGTTTCGGCATATTCATTACCTGCGCCCTTATTCTCGAAAAAGTGCCCGTTTTTCTCATCATACGCATCCCGGGGGCAAACAAACAATGTTTCGTGCGAATTTTGAGGTCAAATATTACCGTTCAAGATGATGAGCTGAGCAAACGTGGTTTAATCAGACATCGGCATGGGTTATACGTTTTTTTATATTACGATGGTTTTTTTTTGGTTCGAATCGCGGTAGGGGCAAGTATTTGTGTGATGAACACAGATATTTGATGTCGAGTCATGGTTGTTTATGTTTATGTAGTAAATTTTCAATATTTATATTTTTATTTTGTATATCCGTCATCAAGTTGCCAACACACATGCGGTTATGCTGCTTAATGTGGGCTTGGTGATATGTGTGAGTATCAAAAACATTATTATTATTTCATTTATTAATATACTTCTCCCCAAAATCTGATTCCATAAGGGATAAATTGAAATTCCCAACTACCTAATAGGACATCCCAAAATTGTACAAAACTTTTAATTACATACATACATACATAAATCACGCCGATATCCCCGAAGGGGTAGGCAGAGCTGAACTAGCACCCACGTTTCGCCAACTATGTTAGGTCCCATGTAATAGGTGGCGAGCTTATTGCCATTTATCGGGCACAAAAGTCGCAGTACATTGGTGGTATATAAGAGGAAGGCTGCTGCCCATTCCTCATCACTGATTTATCCTTAGTTGCCTTGTACGACATCCATGGGAGAGATTTGGGGTGATGACAATTGTATTGTACTTTGCCGTCACCACACGGCCAAAACTTTTAATTCCTACTTCTATAAAGATAGTACCTACCTTATAACCCGCCGTTTCTAATCCTGTTTACCACGACTAAACTTGATTTCCCACGGTATCAAAGTTATTCATAAAGTGCATAATAATTTAAACAATAACTTGTAGTCAACCTAACTAAGTAAGGCTAACCTACCTAAGTACAAGTTGATTCCGCGCTCCCGTTGCGAATTTATACTAAGTTACCCAGTTTCATTCAAACACCAGCTAATTCGTTGACTGTGCCAGCAGCCAGTAACTGGCGAAAATCGAGGTAACTTTGGAAACTTGTATTAGGTTAATTTAATTGGGAGTCTGCTAGCAACACCTGATGGTGCAATCGAGACAATGGCATGTTGAGAAAAACTAATAATAATCAAAAAATAATTTTCCTTTTAAGCCTATATTTGCCATTGTCCGTTTGAACTATAACCAAATCGAACATAAAATTAACACCTATGGCATGCTGACAAAAACTGTCATAACTTAAAAGTCAAAAAATCAACTTACTTTTAAGTCAATATTTGCCATATTTTCCGTTGGATCTACTTGCAAAGTAAACATAAAACTACTACCTAGGTAACACCATTCCTAAAGGTTTTATTTTTCAAACTCAGACAGAGCCCATTCACACAAAGATACCAAAAATCGAGACTTTTCCCCTTCAGATATAGGTAGACACACGTTTTCCGCATCATTTCCGGTCCGCATTTCATAGGCAAGCCTATTGCCATTCACCGGGAACACCAGGATTGCTACTGCCCATTACTCTAAGTCCACGAGAGAGGTAGAGTTGGTGACAATTGTATTCTCAAGCCTTAGTTATGATGACCAAAACCCTGTCAACTAAACTTTACTTTACTTGTCAATCAAACTTTACAAAACTTTACCCTGTCAACTATTTTAAACAGGCGTAATAGTGCTTAAAACTCACTATAGGTGTATTTGGCACAATTTCAATATAATAAAATTATGGAGCCAAATTGAGTAGTATATTCTAATATCAGAAACAGCTTCGCCCTTTATGTGACAAAAGCGTAAAATCAAGTTCGCGAACGAAAAGCTTCGTTTCAATATTGTATAAAACAAATATGACTGACTTCGCGTTTACTTATTTATATTTAACAAGGATTCACTTTGTTCATAAAACAGACGTATCTTTCTTCATATTAAATGTAAATATAGTTTGTTCACCAGCTTTAGTAAGCACGCTTAATATTGTTTCCAGAGAGATCAAACAGCGGGTTTGTATTTTATATTAGCGCAATGGTGCTCTATGAGTTTTGTATTTTATTATGAGGCTTAAAATGTAAATACATTTTGTACCAAGACTAGTATAACAATATAATACCAGGAGACTTTTTGGTCACTGCAAAAATTTTTGGAATTCGTTCAGACCATCAAACTCAACAAATTTCACTTTGGGAGTAACTCCTAATTCACAAATAAATATCAGCTGTTTCATACAACATGATAATACCTACTTGACCCAAATGTTGCAGTGACAAAAGTTTCCTGGTATAGGGGAAGACGGCCCAAAGCCAGTGGACCGCCTAAAGCGTACTCTCGTGTGTAAAATGATATTTGTGTTTGATTTCATATCATTTTAAATAATCATTACATAAATTAAAAGCCAATAAAATATACTTATGACCACTTGCGAGTTAATAATTTCAACTCGAGTTAGTTGCTAACCTAGAGTTAACTCCAGTTAAAAACCGTCAATAATATTGATTTCAGGCAGGTTAATAATATAAACCTGCCAAAATTGTAACCTAAACTGACAAAATAGGGATTCTAAATACACAAACGAAACGTAAACATTCGTCTGCCGGCAACAGAACGTCGCAAAATAGAATTTTTCGACTCATAAAGCACCTTGGTGAGAATTTGTGGAATGTTCTCGGTAAATCCGATCAAATATGGATGGGAAAATAGAGCATAGTTTCTGGCGATGCAGTATTTTGCACCCCAGAGCGCTGCGCATCATTGCAGCTCCCGAGCTCCATAAACAGTTTAAGCTAGGTCCCTTAGAAACTTCGTATCTGTATTTTCTTCGTTATCATAATATTCTAGTATTTGTAGCGCTTTTCGGTCGAGTGGCTTATATTGTTGGTAACTTTTTAAGAAAGCTTTGGTAAGTTTGAAATGCCATCACAACTAAATGACTTTTCTCGCGGTCACAAAGCCGAATGACCGAAATTAAATAATTTTATTCACATCATTATATAAAGACATAAAAATGTAATATAAAACGCATAACATTCACGAAAGTATAAATATCTAAATACCAACTATTATAGAACTATTAACGAACATCCTTTGTAAACTGATGTGCCCGGAATTTGTCAACTAAACGTTTTAAAAAAAATACTATTCATCTAAATAAGTTATTGCGGTTAATTAAAATGCTATATCACGTAGGATAGAATACGTAATCTCTTTAATTCTCATAGAGCAATCTACATTAATGTAATCAAATGTGAATGAATTAAATAGACCCTGTCAGAAGCTGTCCGTAACAACGTATAGCTTTAGGGATCACGCTTAAGGTGGATCTTCTGACACCAAACACGACTTGGCTGACATGCAGGTCAAGTCATATATTATTGATGGTCACATTACAGACATGACGCTACCCGCCGGCTCACAGAGTAAGCGAGCAAACCGATTCACGAAACCATCTCGTTCCGTCGTGTGTAGTGTAGAAAGCCAAAGCGGAATTTTTGTTTAAAATGCCAAGAAAATACAAAGACATATAGGTAAGAAATGTATTATGTCCTGCCGTGGGATACGAAACTCATGTCTTCTGAAATCTGGGTGAACTGCCTCAACCATCACATCATCACCAGCCCTTTAATGTTCCCACTGCTGGGCATGGGCCTGACCTTGATAGAAGAGTATAGAGAGAATGGGCCATAACCAACGACGCTGGCACTGTGTGGATTGGTATTAACGACTGAGATGCAGCTGGGAGCAACGTCTAAGCGTACATTCCGACACCCGGAGGAACTCGATATAATACTCTCTCTTTAACATTGCTTAGTTTGAAAACCAAAATTATTGAAGGCATTTTTTCTCTTGTGATTTATAATTCTATTTTATAATAAAAAAACAAACATCATTGTCAGTAGACGTTAAGAAAGTCTGTTATATTTTATATTCAATTTTATTATTAATCATTATCTTAGGAAGACAATTTATTTAAAATGAATGTCAACTCTAGTTACCGTAAATTATAATAATGTCAAATTAAAATGTTATATGATTTTTAATTAATTTAAATTGTATTTAAACACGTACTCAAAATCGCTGGCAATGTAACAATTATTATAAGAAAATTTAATGAAATTCTGTATTCAGGAATGTAAACAACTCAACGTTAAAAATTTGCAAAGCCCGATGCAGGTTTTTAATAACTAAAAACAAAATTTTGTTAAGGACGGACGGTCATGGAATGACAACGTTCAATTTCCAAACAGTAATACTGCCGTAAATTTGTATTGCTTCACTGAACATGATCAGATACCGACCTTACTGCTACGATAATAAAGTACAAAATGCGGTTAGGGTGCAGATACAGAGGACATGAAAGGCAGCGCAGGTACCTATTCGTGTACATGTCAAAATGAAATATTGAGTGTTATTAGCATCCATTGTTTATATAGACTAAATAGGTGAGAACATTGATCGGAAATAGTCCCTAATAACTAGATTTGTCACATCAATGACATTTCTGGTGCAAGTTTTATTATGTGTGTTTATGTGCATTAAAGAGTATTTATTTGTTTATTTATATTGTGGTTTGATGGAACAATTTTTTATACGAAACAAAAGACAATCAGGATTGTCTGTAGGTCTAGCGAGAATTATAAGTCTTGTTATTATGCCCTTTATAATGATCATCTGTTTAGAAAAACATAATTATTATTACGTCATGAATAAATGTGATATTACTGACATGGACAAGTGTCACAACGTTAAACACGCAACTAACAGTTTACAATGGACTTGGTTAAGCAAAAGGGATGCATTCCAAACAAAATGTTTTGAGTATAAAATGGTTTATAGTCTGTTTAACTGCGTTCTGATCATAAAAATAATATGCATAAAAATCTAAATATAATTCTTACAGTATAGGTATTTATAGGACACCTGCCTAGAGTAGCCTCGTAATATTTAATACTTATACAGTTTTGGTCACCCAACCAACGACCGGCCGTTGCTAGTACTCCTTAGCTTTCGCATTTTCCATCTACAAAACTAAAATTAGACTCTGAAATTCAGTAAACAAGGAGAAATGTGCTCGTTGTATGATTTAATTTGGTAATATTCTGTTAATGTTTGGTACTGGAGCGTATGGCATGTTGACTAACTTAGTACCAAACCGCAGAGCAATGTGTAATTTGGGTCAACTATCGCAAGTAAGTAGATACAAATGTACCTCAAGTACCTACAGTTAGAGTTTCATATAAACCAGCGAAGCACTTAGGTACATTACCTAATAACATTATACCTAATATAAATACTATATTTACGACTACTAAAGACAATTATTTTTATTAAGTAAACATAAATTGAATGACGAAACGTTTTTGTAATTATTTTTGCAGTTAATTACAACTTTTAAATAATTATTATTTAGGACACTGCACTATTAAGATTTTCATTAGAACATACATACATACATAAATTACGCCTCCGAAGGGGTAGGCAGAGGCGAACTAGCACCCACGTTTCGCCAACTAGGTCAAGTCCCATGTAATAGGTGGCGAGCCTATTGCCATTTATCGAGCACAAAAGTCGCAGTACATTGCTAGGTGGTATATAAGAGGAAGCTGGAACGCTGCTGCCCATTCCTAATTACTGATTAATCCTTAGTCGCCTTGTACGACACCAAAGGGTGAGATTTGGGGAGGTGACAATTGTATTCTACTCTGCCGTCACCACACGGCATTTTCATTTAAAAACACCTGTAATTGGCTCACTAAGTTACGACACATCTATCTCTCTCTATCTATCTATTTAAAACGAAAGTTTTGATACATTCGCGTTTATAAATGAAATGTTCACACATCCAAACATAAGCGTGGTCCTTATTTTTCATTTTCACAAATTAGCGGACAAACACCCGAAGTAAGCTCCCTTCAAAGAGGATGGGTCCTTAATTAATGATAAAATTAAAAACCATATAAGTAAGCGTAAATTGAAAAATAAATTATCTGTCTCCCTCAGACAAACGATTGAAATTCGTGCCCTCGTTTCATTAAGCCCACGAGAACAAAGTTACATTTTTGATAAAGCAATTTTGTGAACATGGAAATTGGATATAAGTATTGCCGGGCATTTCTGTCTGACATTTCGTGGAAGTCAATTTGGTCCCACAAAGGAGCGGCCCAGAGCTCTGCAGAGGCAGTATTTAAAGAGGATGTTCCAAACGTCATAAATGTACGTGGAGCATAGCTTACAGTCCTCACGGCCTACGCTGACCCCCCATCTAACTGGATTATTCAGTCAAGGTACATTGCATATCTTTGGCTAGATACGGTATTTCAATTTAAAAGTATTCTATATGACGCTAAAGAAATTTGATTGTTACAGGTAAACCCAAAGTTGAACTAATAATACTTCCAGCAAGTGATTATTCGTTCCGTTAAAAATTGTGATTGTATTTTGTGAATTATAATAATTATGAAACGTGGGTGCTAGTTCACCTCTGCCTGCCCCTTCGGGGATATAGGCATGATTTATGTGTGTATGTATGTGTATAATAATTATGAACTAAACTAAACATTTCCTGAATTTGATAAGTGAAATAAAACGACTTTCCTCTTGGTTGAATATTATTTTTAAAAGTCGTTCTAATAATTGCTTGTAGTCGCTTAATAAATAAAATTATTTAGAATAAAATAGACTGTGTATACTGCGACAAACTTTAATAATAACCATAAATTACACTCACACCTATCATCCAACCCAATGTAAGAAACATACTGCCGCACTCAGAGACGTCAATTAACTTTAATGAGTATTTAATGTCAACAATTTTCATTCAAATCTAGACCATAGACCCGGCAAGAATAGCGACTAGTTTTGAATTGTCATTTTTTGACGTTAAGTACTCACTAGCGTTATTTGACGTCCCTGAGTGCGGCAGATAGACACTTAAATTTCATATCATACAATCGTTCACATGACGCATCCAGGCATGCTTAACTCTATGGCTGTTCTCGCCGTGTGTCGTAGCACACTTATTCAATAAGCAGATTCAACTCCTAGTGATGGCTTCAGTTTCATGCTTTCTGGTGTCTTGTTTAATATTCCATTTGGACGTCCAACCATCCATGAGTTCAGGTTAAATAGCGAACACACTGGGGCACTTTAAAATATTGAGTTACTCAGTCCCTTCTGAATTTGTTTACGTTGTATGAGCTGTATAAGATATTACATTTCGTGTTCACTTCACGATTTGTGCTCGCGAATTAATGTTGTTTCAAAAATTGTTTTACAAGCTTGTTTTGGTTACTATTTATTGTAAAATTTATTTAATGTTAACATAAGAAATCGTGTTAACATAAAATCAATATTATTTCGCTCGTGGCGTCAAGTAAAGAAATTGTCACAATAGTCAGTCTTATCAGGCTTATGTTTCTTTATCAGTTAGTCGTAATGTTTATCTAAAAAGAGGCTAGTTGCCACTACAGGCGGTACACCCCCGAAGTAGGAAGTGCCGGAAAAGTTTGCGATACAGCTTCCACATGTAGTTTCTGTTTAGAGCGTGCAATAAATAAACACAGTGGCCACACTCGCTCCCCGCTAATGGGTGAGTTGCTACGTGACGCGGCTTCAGCATTCGGGTGGTGTTCAGGCGTGGGAGCGGGGAAGAAATCTCTTGGAAATTACTTCTTGCTGCACATACAAATTACCTGCTTCCGGATATTTATACGGGCTGTCACAACTGTGGTAGTAGCCAAGTGGGAGACGATACAACATTTCTATCGAACAAATCTCAACTTTTGACAACTAGATTACATTTGACACGACGGTCGCTATGGTGTTTTCTCAGTAAAATTTTTATTCAATTCGTTCGACTACATTGACCACTTGCGTAGTCTCCCTTGGCCACTATATGGCAACTGCTGTAATTACTCACAGAACATACTCCCGATTTCAGTGTAAATTTTACATCACAAATACAGGTTACGTAATATTTGTAGTAGTTTTTCTAACACTGAACCTTTTGAAAATGACATAATTTAAGTATAATTAAGTACCTCTCCGTTCATCGTTCTCTCGACATGGTCCGTTCCACCTATTTTCTATACATTGATTCATCGCTAGTACCTTTACGGTGGGATGGATGATATGAATCAAAAGGGAGTGGATGGCTTGATGACGTCTGATCGATATGAATGGAAGAGGAAACATACTGCGCCGACCCCAGATAGACTGGGAACAGGGCAGGGAGAAGAGGAAGAAGTATATATGTCGTACACAAAAACAAAAACCTAGGTTCTAGGTATTGCCTAGGCAATACCTAGAGCAGCATTTTCTCTTTCTCATTATTCTAAATAAAAATCAATATTAATCTACCATTGTTTCATTACCCAGCAACCTGTGTTATGTTTATCAATAATATATAAATAAATATCATTATATTTCTTACACTCACACTTGTCATCTAGGTAGCTCAAAGTAAGTAGCTTAAGCACTCTTGTGTATAGATATTAGTATCTCTAAATAATAATTATAAAGGCACTATACATAGATACGTCACGCCTTTCTCCCACAGGGGTAGGCAGAGATCACTTCCTTCCACTTGCTACGATCCTTAAGGTACTATAAATATTGAAAATATACGTAAACATATGAACAACCATAACTCGAGAACATTAAGTGCTCATAACAAACATTTGCCCTTTATCAGGATTTGCACCTCGTAGTCGATAGGCAGCCATTCGACCAAACCATTCGTCAAAATAACAAAAAAATAAAAGACCAAAACTCCAGTAAGCCTACTTCTGGCTGAAGATAAAATAATGAAACCCACTAAACAATATCTTTAGGATAAACTGTAATTTTAAGGGTACAGTAAAATCTCTAATATTACTCCCAACAGCCAGCTACTCAATGCGGTTACGTGTCCAATGAAATTTCAACTTGTTATGTCAAATGCGATTCAGTTTAAAACGGTGTAAATAAGCCGGTGGTAAGCCCCGGCAAACACTAATGGCCGGATGTCTACGTGACGCGGCCTAAACGTACAGATAGCTTTCCTCACTCACGAGAAAAATAGCGAAAACAACTTCCAAGTTATAAAAGAAAATTATATATCTCTTTTTGCTTCGGATGTATAAAAAAATTATATATCAGGTATCATTATAATGAAGGTCATATTTGATGCTCTCGTTTATATTATTATTTCATCGAAGGCTGGCTTGATGCAAGGACATAAAGTGAAAAGACCACAACCTCAAGTCCTGTGCAGATATATTTCATCATTATTATCATTAGCATATAAAAGTCCGATTCTGGACCTTGCTCTTCTCAAAAACAATCCATTTCACATGGCTTTTTTATTTGTGTTAATAAGTGTGGTGTCGACTTAATGTCAAAAATGTTTGGACCAAATGACGCACCTACTTTTGAATTGTCATAATTGAAAATCGTCGTTGGGTCGATATAAATGAAATTTTTTGACATAAATAATGTATACTCATTATTTTAATGGGTAATTAATTTACGTATCTGAGTACGGCAGTTAATGAATTCAGACGCGACTGGAACCCGCTGCGTAATGCGCGGATCAACTTACCGTGCCTTTCGCAGCACAAAGAAACCAATTTCAATATCTCCGCAAACATTACTTGCCCACCTCTAGCAATCAGAGATCGGTGAGAAATGAGAAGTTGGTGAAATAAGCCCCATTCAAAGTGTTCCCGGACGAACTGAGTAGAAACAATTTTCTCCTCTTTGATATTGAAATAATTTTCATTGCTGGAAACATTACTTTATACTATTTCCGGTTCAGTTTTCTTCTAATTTTATATATTTATTACTTCAATATGAATTTGTATTAGTCTTTTTTTAGTCCGTCTCCGCCGTGTGATGACCGCAGAGTAGAATACAATTTGTCACCATCCCCAATCTGTCCCACAGGTGTCGTACAAGGCGACTGAGGGTTAAGACAGCGATGAGTAATGGGCAGCAGCGTACCTCTTATACCACCTAACAATATACTGCAATTGACGTGCCCGCAATATGGCAATAGGCTTGCCACCTATTACATGGGCCCTATGCTGATTGG
Source organism: Cataclysta lemnata (assembly GCA_963931975.1). Lineage (NCBI taxonomy): Eukaryota > Metazoa > Arthropoda > Insecta > Lepidoptera > Crambidae > Cataclysta > Cataclysta lemnata. The sequence goes on from OZ008347.1 coordinate 8,923,651, forward strand.
CGAAACGTGGGTGTTGTTTCACCTCTGCCTACCCTTTCGAGGATGTGGGCGTGATTTGTGTGTGAATCTGTATTCTGTATGTATTTTCATTATGATGTCAAAATCAAATAACAGATATGTTGTTGGCTGCATACTTGAGAGGACTTATAAAAATTAGAACACTAATCTGGCTCCTTGGATGTATGTTAAATATTATGCACAGAAGAGTTCCCGCTTTAGGCAGCTTGCTCCCCCCTCCCCCTATTATTGGACCCCTACCCGATAACATAAAGTAAAGTTCATGCCATAAATATGTGTTTATTAACAATAAAACATAATACCCCGTCTATGTTGTACTAGCAAGTGCATGCTATGGCTTTAAGCCGTCTTACAATATCGAACGTAAAGAAGTCTGAACAAAATGAAGTAGCATTTTACACGAAAATAAATTAAGTACAGAACCTATTAAAATGTAACAAAACGGTCTCTGGTGTAACAAAGCAAGAACATCCAATTGAGAATTAATTTTGTTGCTCTTACACAAAGCATCTTATGAAATTCCTAAGTGAATAAGGCACCTACAAAGTCAACAAGAGGCTTGCTTTACGAACTCGGAGCGTAATCTCCGAAATATGTCTCAGTGAAACTAATAATGGCATGTAACAAACAATGGTTTTATTTAAGTAATGAAACAACTAATAGTATAGGAGCTCGTGGTACATGGTCCTTTACCGATCTGATAACTCGATGAGACATATACAATAAGACGGTATACAACCGTCTTATTAACAAACTAGTGATAAACATGGTATACTTAGCTATTCGGCGTTTTGTCTTCGTCTCACAAACATGATTTTGAAATCGAGTAAAAGAGACAAAACACAGTACTTAGCTAGTCTATACTTAAACCGTGTTTATTAAAAGGCTGATAAGGTTCCAGTGTAATACGAGGGTGAAGGCTGTATTGCTAGACGCTGCAATGGGAACGTTAGCGTCCACTGACAAAGAACAGGGAGCCTACCGCCTAACTCGATTGCTAAATCAAAAGTTATAGTTTATTACGTCATGCTGTCATTTCGCACCAAATGTACCTAAACTATTAGCGATAGCTTTGATCGAATGATCACCGAATGATTTTGTATGAATTTGGCACAAAATCCGTACTGCCTAAAAATTCAGGATGGCTGCTATAGCCGTAAGCAGTGCATTGCTATATAGCTATCATCAGCAATCGAGTTAGGCGGTAGGCCCCCAGTTTTACCGGGGTGTTACCCGATCAACCAGTAGCCTCGAATGTCAACTTACGGGACAGCCAACCTCACGGCTCAACGTACTGGCTATCGAACGAAGCTCTGGCTCCCCACTAGCCTCCACTGATTCGTCGTGTTAAGAGACGGCCCAAGCACGAATGATATTCATACCGATAATCTGTCACCATACTTCATTGGCTTGAGAAATAATAATAATTATGATTGTAAAAGACAAAGTGCTCAATCACCAGCTCTTTAATGGGCAGAGGCGTCCTTCATGGATGGAAGAGTATAGGGAGGATGGGCTATGGGGATAAAATATTTTTGGTCACCCGTCCAATGATTGCTTAGTTTGCGCAATTGCAGGCCAAGTGCGTTATCGGACTCCTTTCTATCTACTTAATATTTTAAGTACAAAATTCAAGTATTTGTGCTTATTTCCTATGTTTGAAAACACGAAAAAAGGCTAATTTGATCATAATACAGATTATTTGGCAAGTTATTAATGGTTATTACAGTTAACAATATCTACCCAAAATGGTTTTGGGGTAGACCCTAATAGATTACGACTCTTATTACGTCTATTTATTTCACGCGGCGAGATCGTGGGCCGCATTGTGGGAGTCATAAGGGTCCGTGTTATAGCACGCATCATCTTGAAAACGTGTCAGCAGGAATGCCCCTTAAAATCCTTTCGGTGTTTTAAGTTAATGAATTTTATTTCACACAAATTAGGCCGTTTTGAGCTTAGGGTGTGGACCTTACCGTCTGTGAAAGGGGCTCAGTACGTCACACTGGGCGTTTTATCTCTTGGACGGGACTTTTCATTTGGAATATTAAACGATGTTTGGTGTTTTGTCGAGAGCGTAAATAGACGTGAAACAAAAATGACATTCTTATTTTGTATTCACTATTAAAGTTTGCACACTTGCTACCGCACTCAGAAACATCAATTATCTTTTATAAGTACTCATACTCGGCAAGAATAGCGACTACAGCTATTAACGATAATTGACGTCTCTGAGTACGGTTGTTAGATACAATTTATTAAGGTAAATCTTTATTTTATCAATGTTACATTATTTAAAAATCAATGAATAATAATTGCAGTTGGTGTAAAATATTTAATTTAATAGTCTCGTGTAATAATCGACGATTGAAATAATGAAAGCAAATTTTATTTACGTATTTTCTCCGTCCTGTCGATAAACAGCATTTTTATATGCATTTATTATCCTTTTTCATTTGATATTAAACATTTATTCCATGCTTACAACATTTTAATACTAACGTTAAGCTTTGAAAATCGCTGTTTTTCAACTCCGAAGTCAACACAGAAATATTCCGAATACCTTACCAAAATGTTCACAGTTTCTTTACCGATATTTTATTAAGAAATTAAGAATGCTACCAGTGCCTACGTAGGTACTGGCTCTCAACAAAAACCCTTTTCAGATAGCAGATTCGTTTGAAGTCAACCCCTTAACTCGGAAAACATTTTCGAAAGAGATTTGCGATTTTCTAATCTACATAAACGGAACTCTTTTTGGAGCTCCACAGTTTTATTTATTCAAAACAATAGTCGCTTTATTCGGAAAATGTGAAATAGCCAATATTCTTAGCTGGCGGGGTAAGTACTTTATGTATCAAATGATTTTTCCTTAAAATTAAACGAGTAAATTACCTATAGCACCGGGAGACGCGTAAAGAATGTGGAAGCGATAGGAACGGCCTTTTCACGCGAAGACAAAATCGTGTTCTAAAATATTTCATTATTTCAGACAGTATTTCGAAGGTGGCGTTCGCGGTTGTCTTCTGAAAAGGTTGTGTATTTTTGGGTAAACTTGATCCTACGAGGGAATAGCATAAGGCTTTAAATATTTCCGACCAATATTTGGTTACTATCATGTATATTTATGGCATTGTAGCGAATAATTATAGGGAAGGTAACTAAATATTTAATTTTGTCAATGGCTTGAGTAAAAGCTTTACAATTACCTATGCCTTTAGGGAAACGCCGCGTTTATTACAACGAAAAAATAAAACTTCTTTACTAAATCGACAAAATTGGTTGAAAAAATGAAGTTCCTTGTAACTTTAGGTAAATACTTGTAAATTGATATTATAGTTAACTAGTGGTAGGCCGTGGCTTTGCTCGCGTTCATGTCAGTTATTAGCCTATAGTCTTCCTTGATAAATGGACTATCCAACACAAAATATTTTTTCAATTTGAGACAGGAGTTCCTGAGATTAGCACATTCAACCAACCAAAAAAACAAACAAACTTTTCAGCTTTATAATATTAGTATAGACAAACATACATACATACATAACAAACGTCAGGCCTATCTCCCACAGGATAGGGAGATCACTTTTTGCATTTGGTACGACTTTTAGACACTTCTTTCGCTTTATCCAATCTTATTAATGTCCTCATGCATGCCCGTTGGTTCCGGGCACTCTTAACTTGACCCTTTTTTAATATAGTTTCAATTTGATTATGAAAAATCCTCACAGACCTTTCCCTGTCCTTTTCTCCATTCACTTCCGACATAATAATATAATAAATCCTTTAACTGTACATAAGCAATTTTTTTTTGTTTATAAAACTAGCGTTATAATTAGTGAATTATGTATATTCAACAGCTCGAAATTATGGATTAAGTTGAAAAGTTATATTAAAAAATCAAAAGCTATTTATTGCTTTTCGGAAACTCATTACTTTCATTAATGTATGCTTCCAAAAAGTACCTAATGTAATAGTGTAAATAAGAAAGTAACACACATCACGTTTCACTGGAACCTTATTACATTCATGTTATTTTTCTAAATCAAATGCTGTTTAAAGTTTAACTGATCACGGCACGATCGTAAATCCAAATATATCGCTCCTCAAATAAATAAGACACGCGACTCAGAAATCGATTTAATATTAATTTTATTGCAAAAGTCTTCAAATGACTAGTACATAAATCCTAACGAAATATTATGAATACGAAAGTGAGTTTGTTACGCATACATCACGAAACCAATTTTACAAACCTTCCTTCACCAATACATTATCAGGGAGTAAAATAAGCTGTATTTTTTTCTAGAGATCCCTACGAAAATTTCTATTATGTAACCCAAGGCATTAAAAAATTGCCTATTTATAATAAATCTAGGTTCTATGGAGATCCACTTGACATTCAATACATTCCATGTATAATTGAGTTAACTATTTATAATTGAGCTATCGATTTTTTATTGTTATATTACAATAAAGATTCTATGACTCTGACAGTAATGATACCGCAAACGAATCCGCGGGGTAAAAGCTAGTACAGAAATAAGTATTCTTCCGTATGGTTAGCACACAATATCTCTGGCATTCGAGAGGAAGTCGGGATGCCTACGCCCGTGAGGCCTATTCCGTTAACTATAGGTATTCGTGAGCCAGTGTATTCAGGCGTGTGCCGCGTGCCTTTTGAAAAGCTTTCTTCGCTTTTCAATAAACGCTGTATGAATACCTTCTGAGCAACTTGACTGTTCAGTAGAAATTAATAACTTTGAAAACGCGATACGCTCGCTGGCCATATTATAAAATACTTAGTAATTGGTTTGGCCCCGAGCTTTGTTTGGATTGTGCTATGTATTGACGGAAAATTTCATTATACAATTATAAAAATATATATTATATAAATAAGAGCTTAGCCAACTCTCGAAAAGTTCTTAAAAGTTGATGAGAAGTTAATGAATTGTTGATGTAATAAGTTATTGATTTGATCCCTTTATTTGTAAAATTTATAACATTAAATAACAAAATTAAAATTCGAATGACAAACAAAAATAAATTACGTATAGCCAAAGGTACATTTAAAACCGCCATTTTACTGGTTTATTTGGCTTTAATGGTCGACAGAAACATTATTTAATAAAGGAAATAAAATGAGAAATGGGCCATTTTATCAACATTTATATTATAATAACAAATTACATTAAAATTAAACCCAATTTTCATAAATAAACAAGCTTAGAAATTGAAAAATTGATCTTTGACGCTCAACTGGTTAACTACCTTTACTGTTAACTACCTTTACTCTTTACTGCTCAACTCGTTAAACCTATTTTCACCGGCATTAACAAATACAGCTTTGCTTAATATATTTTTGTACAGATGAAGACAAATAACATTTTATATTTAAATATAATATTTAAAAAATCTGTCTGACATTGAAAAATCCCCAATTAAACAACACCGGCTGATTAAATCATTTAAATTTCAAATACATTGGATTGTAGACGTGACTGCAATATGTGATAACTGTACGAGAATATTGAGTATATGTCCAGCACATTCCAAGTTATAATTCATGTAAATTAAGTCCTATTTCACATGACAGTACCATAACGCCCTAGAATGAAAATAATCCTTTGCTAACTTATTTTGGACGTGTTGTCAACTTAACACAGCACTAGCGGAATTTCGTTTGTGTCAGTGTTATTTCAAATTAGCAGGATAATGGAATATGAAGAGGGATTTGGAGATCCAAAAATGAAATAATAATGCGCGGAATAAAGAGGAAGCTGGAATAATGCCGCTCGCGTAACAATCGACCTTTTTTAAGGATTTCTCTCACTCGGCACTTATTAATTCAAACTGGTAACCTTTGAGCTTAGTGTTCACTGATACTCTTCATTTACTACCGAAAGATGTAATTTGTTTCAGGTTTTCTTTGTTGGACAATCGATGGAAACAAACTTAATGATTTTTAAACTCTTTAACTGGATAAATCGTTCATGTACCTACTCCTAGAAGTAGGTAGGAAAAGTTTTTACACAATGCATATTTTCACCGTTATTTACAGTTTTTACTAAATAATTAGTAATTTAGTAATTTCTTACAGATTACTACCATATTAGATTAGTTGTAGAGTTTAGATCTTATTTGACGCTGAACTAACAGAAAACAATAATCTTGGTCATAAAATACAATTTATTTTCTAGTACAAGCGTCCCTCAATATGTACTTGTTCTATTTTTATTTAGCTGTATTCCCTTTGCATGCGCAACTTTTTCATTTGCACAAGTTTCATTATGTAAAAATGTGCCTATCTAGTCTCACAAACCTAAACAGCCTCAAAACAGATAGAACAAAAATCACAATGCAGTCCACGCTGGGCCATAAGTTTAACTGTCCCATCTCCAATTACCTACATCTAATTTATTGGCTGCTTAGTGAAGCAAAATTTAATGGGTAATAAAAAATACTTGGAGCTTACGCACGCCATTAAAGAATTAATTTGCCTGCAAACCGAATTAGCCCTGTAAATTTAATCAACTCGCAAACAAATGACGAAGGTGGGACCCTCACATTATCATAGTAGCCTGGACCACGTTTAATATGAAAATGCGGGTAGCCAACGCGAAAATATGACGGCATTAATATAAATTGCACTTAGCTGGCAACGGCAAAAACAACTATTAGGCGGGTAAAAAGGAACGTAGAGTGGGACCATTATGCGACAACGCTATTGCGTTCATCACAAAATCAGTCAATCGAAGTGCTTATCGTGCACATGCTACATTATCTATTTTAAGGCTGCTTTTCAATTTATGTAAACATTTTTTTTCGTCTGATATCTTGTTAATAGTCCTGTGACATGGCGAAGGAGCGCAATCGCAGGCCTAGCGGGCTATGCCTGCGATTGCGTAAATTAAGCAATGTTCCTTAAGGCTGGTTATTGGATGGGTGACCAAACATTTATTAAAATTTAAAAGTGGTAAAAGAAATTCAAATAGGCCCTTTACCTACTTTTACATAGGACCTAAAATAATTGGTGAAACTTGGGTGTTAATTCACCTCAGCCGACCCCTTCGGGGATAAAGAGGCGTGGTTTATGTATGTACTGTTTCTGCAACTCTGAAGCCAGACGAGGCGTCATTGGGAGCACTGCCGAACTAATTAAATAGTTCCGTGTTAATAGTTAGTTCGATGTTCACAAATGATATTTTTCAACTCTTTTTGACAGTACAGTTTAAAATCACAAGTTTTGGGATAATCATTCCAGTTACAAGGGCATAAGGACTATTATCCAAGCCCTTAATCCCGACACTATACCAACAGCCGCATTACCAGAGCGTACCGGCAACGAGTTCACAAAACGTGTTTTCTTTGTAAGCCGATCCTTTGGAACCTACCCAATTCGTGTGGACTTCAGGTCAAGAGGAAGGCAGCTGAGGTATATTCAGTTTTACTATACTGACACAGGGCTTAGAATGGAATGCAGTTTCAATATGAAAATATTTATACGTATCATCTTTCGCGTTCTACATACATACATAAATCACGCCTATATCCCCGAAGGGGTAGGCAGAGGTGAACTAGCACGCGCGTTTCGCCAATTATGTTAGGTTCCATGTAATAGGTGGCGAGCCTATTGCCATTTTTTGGGCACAAAAGTCGCAGTACATTGCTAGGTGGTATAAGAGGAACGCTGCTGCCCATTCCGCATCACTGATTTCGCGTTCTCATTTATTTAAAACTGTCTTAAGGTCAAACTAATTTACCTGAAGTAAGGTTCAATCAAAATTATTTGTAAATCAAAATAAAAAGATCAGTTATTTCATTAAGTTGCCAGAACAGTATTTATTTATTATGTGAATACCTATATGTATTTTAGATTTGTTTACTGACTGTTTTTTTTAGGTTTTATTGTTTTGAATTAAGCTGCTCATAATATTATTATTTTTATTGAAATTCACTTCAGGTGATTTTAAGATTTACTACGGATAATATATTATAATATAACCCAAAAATATGTAGTTTTGCTACTGTTTTTTTTTTTTTTGCTTTTGTTTTTGTGTAAATATGTATATCTGTTCCATATTTTTCTAGTTGTTGTATGGATTTTGTACATACTCGCGTTCGATTGACACTGTGATATTATAATGCGGTCGTGTTGTCTATCCGTAGTATTGACAATATCATCCAGATAAAGATTCAGAAAATTATTGAATGTCGAAAAAGCTTCCTTTAATTCTAGTTCGTTAATTTGCCGTGTTCATCATCATCATTATCATCACCAGCCCTTTTAATGTCCCCACTGCTAGGGCATGGGCCTTCCCTATGGATAGAAGAATATAGGGAGATTTGGCCATAACCAACCACGCTGGCCCAGTGCGGGTTGGTGCGTTTTAACGACTGCAGATGCAGCCGGGACCACCGGCTTAACGTGCCTTCTGAAGCACGAAGGAACTCGAGATAATAAATTTTTGGTCACCCATCCTATGACCGGCCTTAGCGAACTTGCTTAGTTTACGTAATCGCAGGCCAAGCGCGCTATGCCACTGCACTAGCGAGCTCCTCGAGCTTCGCGAGCGAATATGCAGTGTTGTTCACTTTCAATCCGAAGTCCTTGTACTGCCACGATAATATTATCATAAGTTACTGCTACTTCAATATGGCTAGGTTTTACAGCCAGCCATCTACCTCACATTCGAGGGAATTCTGTGGTTTTATAGTTTACTCGCCACCAAGCGCGGAACACCGGATCTGTGATATATTGGATTTTTAAGATGATATGCACAAGCTAAGCAGATAACTCTCTTAGTTGATTCTTACGACACTTAAGTTATTTGAATGTGGATATCGAAAATTGTGTTCTGCTCCAACGTCAACACCCGGTTATAAACTTTTAGGTCTCAATTCAAATTTCTATACTGAAAGTAAAACTTGTGCAATTCAATCTTATTTCATATTTTGGTAATTGCATTCGTAACTCTACAAAATGACGCCGCCGAATTCAATCTAAGCATAATTGTATCGAAGCGCTTAACGAATCTGTTGTATTCCATTAACAGAAGTGTTCCCAGTTCCCAAAATTTAATTTGGAATTTACGATTTTGTTCCTTTGAATCTAATAAAGAGTCCGTTCAATGATGAAATGTAAAACGTTCTACCAATTTGTTTTGTATTTGATATTCGCTTTTCAACTACAACATACAATATTAGCTTAGTGTAAAGTTGTATAGCTTAAATTCATTATGAAGTTAGATGATGTCAAAGTAAGATTCAAAACACTTTGGCGTTATTATTAAAATATGAAGAACACTATTGTATAAAGCCGTTTAAACCCTTTTTTCATACTTAATATTAAAATTTAATAACTACTTTACTTACTTAGGTTAGCAGAGTAATGGAATATTAAATATGAAAGTTGACGTACCTTCGACAGTTATAAAGGACGCTATAGAAAAGAACGAACAGCGATGTAATGAGAAAAAATGAGAGTGAGACAAAGAAGAATGAACACGTAAAGAAAAAGTAAGAAGTGATTTTGTATTTTTATTATTTAATATGAGTAGCAATATTAATGATTATTTTTATTTTAGCTCTCACTTTTGATGACATAACTTTTATGTTAATAGATTTATAATAAAGTAGAGAACTGATGCGAACACTAAAGTTACATACATATAATACATACATACATAATTCACGCCTATATCCCCGAAGGGGTAGGCAGAGGTGAACTAGCACCCACGCTTCGCCAATTATGCTAGGTCCCGTGTAATAATAGGTGGCGAGCCTATTGCCATTTATCGGGCACAAAAGTCGCAGTTCTTTGCTAGGTGGTAGGTATAAGAGCAACGCTGCTACCCATTCCTCATCACTGATTTATCATTAGTCGCCTTGTACGACACCCACGGGAGAGATTTGGGGTGGTGACAATTGTATTCTACTCTGCCGTCACCACACGGCCGTCTGCCGTCACCACACGGCCGACAAAAGTTACGTTTGCACATTTTTAAACCTTCACTAGGAGTGCTGACAAAAAGGAAAATCATAATACATTTCTGATTCAGTGTATTTCTATTGTAAGAAACAAGTTTTATTACTAAATATTGTAAGGCAATTAAACTGGTAATTTTCAGTGCTCGCTTTGCCTTTATTAAGTGCCTAACTACTTTAACAGCAATAGAGTTTAGTAATATCGGCTCACCCGTCCATCATAATAGACATAGATATTGATATAGGTTTGCTTTGTTCTAAATTTATATAGCACTAAACCAATTTGGCATATTGTATTACTAGAGCCCTAATTTACCCTACAAACGCACGGGCATCGTATTTCGACTGCGGTATTGACCGCAAACCACAAGCTAAGTATACATGGTACCTACTATAAATAGTTATGATAGGTTCCTCGTGTGTCAATAGTAGAGGAGTATGCTTTGGTAGCATGTATTTGGTACAAATCAATGTCGATACAGGTTAATCATTGAACAATTCGGTCCAGTTCTCACAGAAGTTTGAACAGTAATTAGATAATGATTAAAAGATTTTGTTAGGTCCCTTGTAATAGGGGGTCATCTAACGGGCATGAACATCACAGTATATTATAATTGCTAGGTGGTATAATAGGAACGCCCAATATTCATCGCTATCTTCGCCCTGTACAACACCAGCGAGAATAGGTGTGGGGTGGTGACAATTGTATTCGTCTCTGCTTTCGTCACACTAATTAACACCTTTATTACCGGACCTTAATAAATAGCAAGTTTGTTTTGAAAATAGTCCATATCGAAACGTGCAGTGTCATTGCCTCATTTTGTCGCACGTGTTTCAAATGGCTGTTTTTGTGTGTACAAGAAACAAATGAACCACTTAGGCTTGGCCCACACTTACATCTGATAATAACCCTTATTTTTGGGCGTAATGGTCCTATTTGCGTTGCATGGTCACTGTCAGCAGTAAAATTAAGCTTTAGGACTATGTCAACATCATCTTTTGTATTTGTATAGTAACTACAAGCAGTATGCTTCAAGTTTTTGATGTGTCACAGAGTAGTAGGTGCTCTTAGTTTATGTTTTTATTTTTTATTATGTTATGTTTATTATGATTGTCATATTAACTTTCATTCCGGAAATAACAGGAAGGAACTACTGTGATAGTGTTGCCTTTTTGGGTCTTTCAAATGTTGAGTGAAATTTTTATTGATGTGTGTCGACGTATAGTAAAGACCACTGACGAGATAAATGGATTTGTGTGAGTGAATGTGATGGGTGTGGATGTGGGATTAAGAGTGACAGAAAAGAGGACATACTGCGAAGACCAACCGATAGGTTGGGATAAGGACACGGTAATGCCGTGTGGTGACGGCAGAGTAGAATACAATTGTCACCACCCCCAAACTGCGATTGATGTGCGCGATAGATGGCAATAGGCTCGTTACCTAATTAATGGGACCTAGCTAAATTGGCGATAAGTGGGTGTTAATGCACCTCTGTCTACCCCTTAGGGGATATAGGCGTGATTTATGTATGTATGTATAATGGTATGTAAAATATTCACACGTACCTATACCTAATTACCGGGAAAATAGCTAAATCAAATTGAAATTCACAAACCCTTGTGAACGGCTGTTGTTTTGTGCTGGTGCTTAATTTTGTTAAAGCAGTGATAAACGGGATTGCCTCATGGACGTGTTTTCTGAAAGAGGATAGCTATTAGTGTCACAAATTACTCTGTCAATAATGACGTCATTAAAGTCTTAAGAAAGATTAGGCATTGTAGCTTGTTAGAATAATTCGCACCGACGCAAAGCGCTCTGTCGAACGAAGTAATATAAACTTTACAAATCGGTCACGGGTTAAAGATATTCGCTTTTGAGGGTTGTCTAAATAACTAATGTACCTACAGAAAATGTCTAAGTCTCCAGGGAAACATTTCGCTGTGAAGGGTATCAATATTGGAAATTATTTTGCGAATGTTTTCAATTATATATCATAGCTTTATGTGACTTTCATTTTGTATATTAAATTATGAACTGTTGGGCTCAGCAATTCCCTATGGGTGTAAGAATAAGGTTCTTTCCAATCGGTAACACTTCGTCGATGACGCTGAGGATTGCGGAATAAAAGTAATTCGTTCATTGTTTTCTCGAACGAAATTTCGGTGACTGGAGAGTCATCAGTAACTTAAAAGACTTTAGACCTGGATTAGGCGGCTTGTCCGCTTTGAGTCGCGCTTTCCCAACCCTTACATTTATTACAATCCATGGTTAAGTTACCAACATACAAACATAAATCACCCCTATATCCCCGAAGGTGTGGGCAGAGGTAAATTAACACCCACGTTTCGCCAATAAGATTAGGTCCCATGTAATAGGTGGCGAGCCTATTGCACGGAAATCGCAGTACCTACCTACATTGCTATGTGGAATAAGAGGAAAGCTGCTGCCCATTACTCAGTTCTGTTTTAACCCTTACTGCCGCACTCAGAGACGTCATATAACTTTAATGAGTATTTAATGTCAAAAAATTTCAATTAAATCTAGACCATAGACCAGGTGAGAATAGGGACTAATTTTGAATAGTCATTTTTTGACATTAAGTAATCATTAACGTTATTTGACGTCTCTGAGTGCGGCAGTTAGTCGCCGCCTTGTACGGCACCCGCGGGAGAGATGGGGATGGGGACTGTGCCGTTACCATGCGGCATAAAAAATGAAACGCAACGCAACGGTAAAAATCACCAGAAAGTAAATTTATAATGTTGTTACAAAATAATTGTTGTCGTTTCGACAGTTCATCAAACGAAATGGTGATGTTATGAAGTGTAGATATTATTGTTTGTTGCTATTGTCATGTTGATTCATTTTATTATTTGATGGATAGGGCTGTTCAACTTGTCCATTAAGCCTGTCATTTGTTATAACGCGGATGACATTTCATATTCACTAGCTAATATTATTAGATGTTTATGACAAGAGGTGTGCATATTATACTTTTTACTGTCTCTCAGTATAGTATACTAAGTAATGCGTGATTTGAAATATTAATTGAACACACCTCAGCCTCATCAAACAAATAAATTACTCTGGGAAAACAACCACAAACTTGTAATCTCCGTGACTGTAAAAAGAGACAATGCCTATCAGGGTGCTTAAATATTTACAGACACTCTTGTCATCGTGGGTCCATCTGTCCATAGTCCACTTTCACTACCCCTTCCGTTAAAAAATGAATACAAAGGGACTTCGACCCGTCCTACTGAAACACGTACAAACAAACCAACGAGCACTTGAACCCAATCAGTATTAAAACTCCCGTGTCCATTACTAATATTACTGCGGGACTAATTAACTCGCATTAGTAAACTTGATATAAGGAGGAAAGTAAATTTCATCAAGTCGCACTTTGTCTAATGAATGTTTTTTTTTTCGGTAGATAAAGAAATCTCCTAATGTGTGCTTGTTCCTGATTACATTTGGCCTTAACTGTTCCCGTTGATTGATATTTGCTGTTGTTTTAGTAGGTATAATAGCTAACATGCGTTAACGGTGTGCCGTGAAGTGCGGCGGGACCTGAAATAATCTGACGAAACGTGGGTGTTTAACCACTTCTGCCACCCTTAGGGGAGAATGCCGTGATTTATAGTGTGCACTCTGTGAGTTCTGGTTCTTGAAATTAACAGTGTATTTGACCTTTTTGTAATGTTTGGCGTGATTATTTTTCATAGTATCAATAGCTATAAGTGTATGATAATATTTAACTATTTATCTGCATGTTTTATGTATGCTGTTGTTGTGTTACAGTATACAATTTCCAATCGTACAGAGAACATCAGATTAAGATCTCAAGTATTATGAGCACTGCCACTTTATTATTTACGTCGTGGCAAGCATAATTGCGCAAACGTTAAAACAACGTTGTAAAATGCTAATATACTTATGAAGCTTTAAAGAGACTAGACTTAGAATAAATTTACTATAATTTAAGTGTTTTCTGAACAGAGCAGCATTCTGTCAAGTTGCGTCGTTACTGATGACAGGATCAGTGTGTAAAGGATGTGTGTACGAACGTAATCCTTATACAAACAGCGGTTTAAGCTCGTTGTTAAAGTAATTTAACTTTTGCTTAACTACTTACGAACTTGTCTTCTGCTGAAACTGTAGGCGATCGATTACCTGTAACAAAATATATACGATTAATTATTAATAACTATGTCAAATAATATCAATCACATTATGACTGTATTTTTACTGTCGACTAATTGGGTATTAATTAGCTAGTTAAATTCACTCAGCGATAACTTAATATAGTGTTTATAACCTGCTTTTAACGTAGAGAGTATGTGATTGATTTACTGTGTCTCACAAATGCAATATCCCTAAACACAATCCGATTGGCATTAAATATAAAAATATGTATGTAATAATAATGTTCCCCTTCATTTGTCTCACCCCTAACAAAAGGCCGAAAAGTAATAAAGTGTCAAAAAATGCCATATCTCATTACATCTACTCTGTGTTTCAATGCAATATCTATCTCGCGCTTATTCCATTTATAACGCACCCACGTAAAAAGACGATCCTTCGTCTGCAAAGACATCTATGCAGATTTAGTTCACGCCAAATATACTAGGGACAAATTAGTCACTGTCACAAATGATTATAAATAGTCGAGTTCTGCTCTCAGATACTTCTCAAGCGATGGGTAATATCGTATGTTCATAACGTGATTTGCTAACATTATGAATTCCGTAACACACTTTATTGCGAACATCAAAGTGTCAACTTGAGTGACTTAAGTGGTATTAGGGTTCAATTTAGAAAACAATTCGAACCCAATTGGTATCATACTCAAAGATGACTCAATTTCGCTGAGTTTCTTAGGGCTTACTCATTATAAAAACACAAGACCACAACTGTAGGCTTCTCTATGTATGGGAGAATAAGAGGCCCTAACCCACCATGCAGATAGGCAAGTACAAACATAGTATCATTCAACGAATCAGATCCTTTTAACCAAATTCCATTGTTTTCTAATTCCAAGGTCTGAACATTTTCTCAAAACATTTTCCTCAAAGAAACAAAACTTATCAACCAACAGGTTATTGACTTGTAAGTCAACAAACAACTGAAGTAAAGTGCAATGAATTGGCGTCGAAACCAATCAGAAGTTGCGAAGGAACCGAATGCAGTGAAAACCTTTAAGGCATCGTTGTTTTATTTAGCACTTCACAAAACTTATTGAGTTTGATTGTGCCGCTAACTTTCCGAATGCTGGCTGATGTTGAATAAGACACCGGTATTAATTAACATTAACATTTTTAAAAATTATTGTCCTTATGAGGGCCTAGTGAAGCATGGGTACCCGTTGGTTTACACCTTATATCGCGAAGTTGAAAGGTAATATAAATAGGTAAGTTAACTAACGCCCTGGTTGCCCAAGTATAGGCAGCCGCCCAGATTTTCGTATTAGGATAATAATTTGTCCTCTTTTTAGTAAAGAAAATTACAACAACTAGTGTCAAGGTGGAATGTACCAAGAGGACTGATAATAAGAGCGATTTTACTTTAATTGACCGGCGGTCTATCACCAAGTTTGAAGAGGCCAAAGTACTTTCCAACATAATACTTCCCTAGAAAGGACATTGAATTAGTGCATATTTATGAGGTATCTTTACGATGCAAGTTTAACTAGTTGACTCTGTCAGAAAGTTGAAACACAAAGTTAAGCGAAAATGACGTTGTACATTCTATTTAGAATTTGCAACTAAAATACTTTTTATAACTAAGCAAAACTATAGCACCTCCTCTTAGTTTCACGGCGTAACCTAAACTTGGAAATGCGCTTAGTGAATAAAGTTAAGTAAAATAAAGAACTTTAAAGTTATCTCGTGTCAGGAAACAAATTTCATTTACTTGCGTGTGGTGGTTGAATTTGTATTGTTTCCAGTTTTGCATTATAATTTTAATTTGAGAAGCAATTTCTACATAATTAAAAACAGGGATTAAAAAATTATAAATAAATATATTATAACCTACTGATGTGTGGTGACGGTAGAGCAAACATATTTCGTCACCACCCTGATCTCTACCGCGGATGTCGTACACAAATCGACTAAAGGGTAAAACTGTGTTGAACTATGAACGATCCTGTTATACCACCTAGTAGATTTACCTTGCAATTTAAAAGCCCGATAAATGGCAAGCCATTTTATAGACTCGCGCTCTGATATATGGGCCCTAATATAATTGACCATATGTGGGTGTCAATATATGAAGAAAATGTTATAAGGGAAAATATAATTTGCAATGCCGTGTGGTGACGGCAGAGTAGAATACAATTGTCACCACCCCAAATCTCTCCCGTGGGTGTCGTACAAGGCGACTAAGGATAAATCAATGATGAGGAATGGGCAGGAACGTTCCTCTTGTACCACCTAACAACAGCAATGTACTGCGACTTGTGTGCCCGATAAATGCCAATAGGCTCGCCACCTATTACATGGGACCTAACATAATTGGCGAAACGTGAGTGCTAGTTCACCTCTGCCTACCCCTTCGGGGATATAGGTGATTGATGTATGATTTATGTATGTATAATTTCCAATTGAGGGAACTTGTTCAAAGAATACTGGATACGCCTTTATAATTATCCCAGTTAAGGATTTATAGACAAAACTATTAATTTAAAAGACTGACGATGAAGTCCAATAGACTAAGCTGCGTTAAAAGTGTTTGAATACTTAGGGTGAAAGGGTACTCCTGCGTTCAAATTAAAAAAATAAATAATGGTATTACTGTTTTATTTTCTGTTCCCTTTAAAAAGCTAGCTCGTTTTCTATAAGTTCTCGCCCTTGTTAAAAAAGAGTAAACGCTTTAGGCAGAATGCCTGCTACGAGATACCTTCCCCTACTTAAATCTCTCAACAGCCATCTACGCAGCGAGGTAAGAGGTAGAGTGCATTTTATTTTTCTGTTTCCACTGGATAATTAGTTAAGCAATATCCAGTGAAAATAGTCTACTGGATTTTACTATCGACGTTTATTTTTATTGCAACAGCCACATATAGCTATATTGTTTTAAGTTTTAATAACTAATTGCAACGAAAATGCGAAAGACATAATTTTTCGAATAGTTTGTTACCTATGTTCCCATTTATAAAAAGTGTTTGAATTAGAAAATAATGACATCGTATAACATCGTTTCAAATAAACGTATATAAATAGTTACTTAGTGTTTAAAACAATAACTAATAAATTATTTTGTCTATTTCTCCTATTTAAGTGTTCATCATCATCATCACCAGCCCTTTAATGTTCCCACTGCTGGGGCACGGGCCTTCCCTATGGATGGAAGAATATAGGGAGACTGGGCCATAACCCACCACGCTGGCCCAGTGCGGGTTGGTGGGTAATAACAACTGCGGCTCTTCTCTTTTACGTGCTCATTTAATTATTATAATCTTCTTTTATGATATCACATCTTCTTTTATATATCGGGGATATAGGCGTGATTTATGTATGTATGTATGTACATCTTCTTTTATTACAAAAAGTCATTGAAATCACAAAACTAATATTAAAATAAGTAATTATATTTGCATCAACCTACAAAACAATCTTGATCACAAATAGCTAAATATAGATCCCACATACCCTTATACCACTGGTTGATGTCTCCTTGTAAGTAGCGTTCAGTGTTCCAACAATAAAGGATTGTTCTCTGAAACTAATCACCAAGTTATCTTGAAGACCTTGCAGAAGTTTCTTCAAGATCGCTTGTACTGCGGTTCATGTAAGTGCGCGAAACTGATTTTGCACCTACAACTTACACCATCAAACAATCTGCCGAATTATCAACTAGACCAAACAGCGTAGGCACTACAGCTCTATACGCTGTCTGGTTAATGGTAAAATTTATCAACAGACCACACGCATCGCGGTTTCGTTCGATTGACGAAAGCCAACGTATTGTTCGACAAAAACATTTGTGCGGTTTCGAAAATACTCGATTAAAAGCTTTGCTAATGACGTCATGATTTAATTTCGGCAACATTTGATTGGCTGATCCATTATATTTACAACAGGCCCGAGCTGGAATCATAGCTAAGTGTATAACTAGCCGTAATAGCCCCTAAAATCGCTGGCAATAACGTACAGAACAACTTGGTAGCAGCTTAATTAGCCGCCTTTGTGGCGTGTTTGGTCGCACCGCGTTGCGACGCACTGTCCGGGGCCCGCTCACAGCCCGGCCTACTGATAACATTTGCAAAATTAAACAGGCGGTTTCCCGGACGCCGCATATGCACAATTACAGTGGACAAACCCGCTGTTAGCGCCTACACACCCAATAACAATTACGTAAACTCGCAGCCGTATTCCCCGGAATTGTGCTCGACGGGGACATTCGTGACTGTCAAATGTCGTTTTGAGAGGGTCACCGGGTTTGGGAATGCAAGGGAAAATCTCGCTGTACCTAATTGCACTTATATAAGAACAACCATGGTCAAAAGTAACGGCACACAAATAGCTTATATAAAAACACACTATTCGTAGACGAAAGTAAAGGGGTAAAGAAAAGTTATTTTTGGCGTAATAAATTACAAAATTGAGAGAAACATAAAATGAACAGAAACCCTGTTAACCAGTAGCTCAATAATAACGATTTGCTGAAAACGCAAACTATTCGACATTGAATCGGTCGAGAGTTTCGAATCGTGAAATTGCAACGTTCAGCAAAATAACAAAGATACTAGGCGCCCCTCAAGCATGCTGAAACACAAATGACTAGACCGTGCTCTTGAGAAAAATAATTGGTACGAAACGTCCATGGGTCGACAAAGACAACAAACAGTGTCTCGCAGTCAAAGCCGGCTCGTTACTACACTGGATATGTTTTCTTTCGCCAAGTGGTTAGTGTGTCGGCTGTCTTTTATTTCGTTTCACTCACCAAATCGTAAAATAAAAGCTAACGAGTGTTAGTTCCGAGGAACTCGGATGTACATCGGTGAATGAGCTGGGTCTACGATCATGCAGATACTTAATAATCACACTTGTATATCCGAAGGGGTAGGCAGAATTATATTATAACCCACATTTCGCCAACAATTTTAAGTCCTGTGCCAAGCCTATTGCCAATTGCCATATACCGGACATACCTGTGCAAGCCTATTGCCATATACCGGGCACTTAAATCACAGTTAGCTATCGCTAGGTGACGCGATAAGAACGTTGTCCATTCTTGATCACTGTTTAACCAGTGCGACACCAGCAATAGAGATTATGTACGGCGACAACTGTATTCTGGTCTGCCGTCAACACACTGCATTCCGGCAAGCAAAAGCAGTTAGTTAAGGCCAGTCATCAGTTTATAATGGTCCTTCATTATCTAGAGCTGAGCGTCGGGAGTTATTTTTTTCTGTTGCGGGATTGGATTCAGAGTAGATAGAACCTGAGTTATAACGTTACCTACAGCCCGTAGTAGGCTGAAATGGAAATGGATAGCCCTAAGTGTTGAAAAAAAGGTTCTTTTTAATTTCATACACTGAAAAATGGTTATCGAGTAAGGACACTGTGTGGGTAGGTCAGGTAGACTAACGACCAGGTCCTTAGAGCCGCAAGAAGCCGTTGGCGGAAGAGTGACAGTAGTAGTAAATTTGGGAAACGCCTACGTTCACAAGAGCATGTCTATTGTCTACAAAAGGAATGATAAATTAAGATTAACAAAATGTATTAGTCTGAGATATGACAACATACATACATACATAAATCACGCCTATATCCCCGAAGGGGTAGGCAGAGGTGAACTAGCACCCACGTATCGCCAGCTATGTTAGGTCCCATGTAATAGGTGGCGAGCCTATTGCCATTTATTCGGTACAAAAGTCGCAGTAGGTACATTGCTAGGTGGTATAAGTGGAACGCTGCTGCCCATTCCTCATCACTGATTCATCCTTAGTCGCCTTGTACGACACCCATTTGGGGTGGTGACAATTGTATTCTACTCTGCCGTCACCACACGGCAAAGATATGACAATCAATCTAATAATGTTGTGTAGTCTAAGAATGCCCTTAAAACTATAGGGTAAAATTTACAAAACTGCGGTAAGATGTATCGTACTCTAAGGATCTGAATACCGGGCCGCTTAACTGACCCCAGATAACCTGGGACGTTTGACAAGAAGTGAGCGATACGAGACGTCAACATCAATGTTGCATAAGGCGGAAGGAATTTTATGTTTCACACTTTTATATCCATAGCGAGTAGCGAGTGCATTCTATTGTTTTCCGATGTGCCGTGACAGGAGATGGATGCCTGCATGCATTGTTGTCGACTCGGTGACGCAGACGAATATGGGTTTTAAAGAAAACCATATTACGCAGAATATTTTCAATGTATGTACTTGTATTTAATAATTTTATTGTTTTATGGTTTCGATTTTCTTTCATTCACTACTTTCATACATTTCTATTCATCAGTAGCACATGTCAGGTGTAATGATGTGAATCAAAAAGGAATGGCTTGGTTGATGACGTATAACGGAAAGGGGAATTAAGATGAGGATAGTGTTGTTTTCGCTTTCGTTGCGCCTCTGTCGCCCAAATCATCATCATCACCAGCCCTTTAATGTCCCCACTGCTGGGGCACGGGCCTTCCCTATGGATGGAAGATTGGGCCATAACCCACCACGCTTCATTACGCCCAGTGCGGGTTGGTGAGTATTAACGACTGCAGATGCAGCAGGAACCACCGGCTTAACGTGCCTTCCGAAGCACGGAGGAACTCCAGATAGTAAATTTTTGGTCACCCACCCTGTGACCGGCCTTAGCGAACTTGCTTTGTTTACGCAATCGCAGTCCAAGCGCGCTATGCCACTGCGCTAGCGTGCTCCTCAATGCCCCTCCTCGTCCCTCGAATACTGAAAGGAAACTCAAAATTTGAGTTCCGCTCAACACTTAAGTATCGTCAAATTTGACGTTAACCCATACAAATGTTGACAGGTATTTTACACTTAACTTCATAAGCAGTGCCCAAAATTTGAGTAGCGTTTCAGTATTCGGGGTCTATTACCAAAAGATTATTTGCCAAAAGAAAACAAAACATGATGTAGGTAAAGCATTTCTACACTGCAAATGCAGAAATTTTTACGAGGCAAAACAATGTAACGGCGCATGAATTCGACATCTTGCATGGAAATAGCTATTTAACAGATAATAAAATCACCGGTTTACTGCGAGCCGAACATGGAATAAGCCATTTCAAAGCCGAGTCTTGAAGTCGAGCTCGGTGTCAATCGTTTTTGAAATTTGGCAGTTGAAGCTGACTTTTGCTGGTCTTCTATGCTGGCCTGGGAGCGAACTAATTACGTCGAATAGGCCTGCCTCGATTCATCCCATGGGTGAACGTAAAAGTCGACTAAGGGAGATTGGCCAGTGTAGACCAATAAACACATTGGGGCACCCAAGGACAAACCACCAACAACAGCATACCCAAAGAGGGTTAGTGTCAGGCAGGCGGCCGGCTGTAAAATCTAAGCCAAAACTTTGAGCAGTATAGGGATTGGAATGTTGTCATTGAAATGAAATGAAAATGAAATGAAAATATGGTTTATTCATATAAGGTATGATTACATACACTCATGAATCGTCAAAGAAATAACGTTAAACACTGGAAACGAAAAGAAAAACAGTTTCCAATATTTAACGTTATAAGCTACACCATCCGTTCGTAAACTACCAGGAGGCCTTGTTCTGAGAAGAACGGGCAAGGAACTTAGCAAGTTTGTTCCTCCCTTTACATGAAGTTATGAGTTAATGAAAGATGTCATAAAATGTTTTAATATATTAAATATCCTATTATATTCTATCTTATCATATTAGTTATCATATTTATAATATATATTTAATTTGAATGTTTATGGACATCTTTCATTGAGTATAAAAAAATATATATAATTATTACTGGTAGTTAGCATAGCTTAATTTACTTGTTTAAAAATAATTAAAACTAATAATTAAAGTAATATACATGTCATTTAGTCTCATTATCATACAATTCCAATCACTCTTTCCGTTCATCGGTCTCTCGACATGGTCCGTTCCGTCTCTTTTCTATACATTCATTTATCACTAGCACCTTTATGGTATGATGGATGACATGAATCAAAAGGGAGTGGATGGCTTGATGACGTCTGACCGATATGAATGGAAGAGGAAACATACTGCGCCGACCCCAGATAGACTGGGAATAGGCCAGGGAGAAAAGTTGAAGCTGACTCTACACCTTTGTCGCGGACTTATGCCTGAGACATTAAAAAGTTTTACATCTCGTTTTATTGGTCATGAATAAGATGCTCGAATATTAAGAGAATTTTAAAACAAAACAGAGCGAAAAAAAATGTAATAAAAAACTATTAAAAGTGTCAAATCTAGCTAGAGCTACCTGCCAGTTTGGTTGCACTACTAAGGCCCGAATTCACCAACACTTAAACAGACGATTATTATTATATTTAATCGGTTTTTGACATTTTATCGTATGGATGAACTGTCAAAAACTTACGGTTATCTTTTAATCGCTTGTTTTACGTGTTGGTGAACTGCAGCCATAGATTAATTTATTTAATTATCAATTACATTTAATCTGCAGACCACTACAATGTAATTCAATTTTAATAAATATGTGTGTAGTTTACGAACGCTTGTAAACAATAATTGTTTTATTTATTTATTAAAAAAAAACAGGCAACTAGCTTACAAAAACACTTGACTCATTCATTTTTAATTTATATTCATACAACTACGAGTCGCCTAGAAAGAAATAGAGGAGTTTAATGTCGAAAACCATTATAATTGTAATACTTAAACATTTCCATAATTCAGTCGATATATCAATGTCAAATCCGGACCACCTCCAAATGAATAAAAATCTCGATATAATGTTGAATTATAATATACTCAGCCACATTTTACTAACCGCGTCAGTTTTTTTATTACTTGTTAATATAGGCACCTGAAAATATTTCTGTCTGTCTCAATTATTTTTCCATTCTCTGCTACTCTGCTCATTCCCTTATTTGGCATAATACATCTTCATTTTCTAAGAAATAATTAGAGCTGCTATGCCGTTTCTGGCATGAGAATGAATGTTTTAATTTTCTTTTATTTCTTATTTTGTACGCCACTGTATTATATTTATTTCGTATCTCCAAGCCAATGTCATGTCTGCTTGGCGGGTTATCGTTATATAATGAGATAACACAACAACGCTCTGCCTCCAGCAAAATGTTTTTATACTATTGTGCTTTTTTACGGGGCCTGGTGGGATTTGTAAGGATTTGGCCGTCCCAACATCTACCGCGAGCGTTACAGGCTATAACCCAATACTGGAAAGGGAATAAAATGGACTCGATGTGTTAGCAGATTTCGAAAACAAAATCCTTTACGGAAAGCCTTCTAAAATGTACATAGTAATCCTTGTAAGATCTATTTTTTTTTTTTTTTTTTTTTTACTCTCACACCTATCATCTAGCCCAAAGTAAGTAGCCTAAGCACTTGTGTTATGGATTATTATGGATACTAAGATGACGGACATATTTTTAATATAATTATGTATATAAATGTTGAAAATATACTACATAAACATATACACAACCATGACTCAGGAACAAATATTTATGTGTATCACAAAATTTGCCCCTACCAGGATTCGAACCCGGGACCTCTTGGCCAATACCCAGTACCCAGCCAATCTGAGCATTCGACCAAGCCTGCCGTCGAATTTATTAACACATTTCTAATAAACACACAACATTACTACGAACATCGTGTGCTGTAGATGGCAATAGGCCCGCCCCAAACTAAATAATAAAAATACCTGGCAAAATTTTGGTGTTCATATCCTCTCCCCACGCCTTCGGGTATAAACAGGCGTGATTTATGCACGTGTCAATGATAAACTCCTAACAATAAACTTTACTACCATGACTGAAGCTAATACAATTTGATTACGTTGTTTAAAAACAGAGGCGTAGTAGTTAACTAATCAGAGTGACAGAAACAATTGCTACAAATTAGCGAATGGTTCGCAATTACAATAACAACAAAGAAGTTTCTCGGGATGAACAAACGCGCACAGGTGGTGGCACTTAGCAAATTATTCACAACCATATGGGAGGCTAATCCATCAAGCGATCGTGATCGTGCGCTAGCTCCCATTAATCATCCTGTATTGATTAATGTGTCCCCATAAGTAATTTACTCCGCATCAAGCCAGAATTGATGAACAGAGCCTTGATTTTTCGGGAAGCCATTTTAAGATACCGCAAATTTGGGGAAGTTTGCTATTAATATTTTCACTTTGAATATATTGTGTTATGGTTAAGAAATGTAAGGCCTATGAAAGATATTTTAAATTGTTGTAAATATTTAAATATTATTTAATTCAAGAGATCGCTAGTGAGACAAATTAGCAATATATCCAAAAGATACACCAAAGTAAAAGTATTTTCACTAGAAATTACCCGTAGGTAATTGAAAAAGAAGAGGTCACTATTACACTAATAGATGCAGATGAATGTTCATTTTCACGAAAACGCTCTACAAAGGAATCGACGCTTCATAAATTAATTTTATTTTCGCAAGCGTTATCTGATTACTTTGGTATAATAAATTATATTAAGACCAGTAATCGCAGTCCAGTCAAAGTTATCCCAATAATTTGAAATAAAATAACTTTTACGGATAAGACTCGCGTATAATTAGGCCGTGGTCACCCCCGTGACCAAAGCCGCTGTAAAGTGATCGAACGTGGGTTAAATAATAAAATGCCAAACACCCAATAAAACACATTTACGCGAGTCTTATCCGTAAAAGTTGTTTTATTTCAAATGTGTAGTGCTCGTGCAAATATAAGACAACGTTATTATCCCAATCAATGATATGTCAAACGTTGTTACCACTCATGGGACAAGAGCGCAGTCGCATGCATTTTGTTCTGAAGTACAAAGTTACTCCCCGCAACTTCCCAACTCTTCAGCCTTCAAAACTTTATGTGACCGTAGCAGGAAAAGATAAACGTTATAGGTAAGTTGATTTCTAACTTCGAATGCGGTTTTTGCTAAGGCAAATTGTGATGGAGTGTATATCTTTTAGATTAAGCCGGTCGTGTTTTGTTATTTTATTTATTTATTTATTAACATCAACAAGCTATACACCAACACAACTAAGAGGTGCTTACTAGGTGTTACACTAAAGCTTAATATAGCGAAGCCATATATTGAGGAAAAATCTGACTGCTTTATTACTATTGTCTTCATTATCTATAATAGTAGATTATATTATACCAAGAGAGTTAAAACAAAGAATATCTCAGATCGCAAGTATTTCACGAATAATATGCGATCTGAGGCTTTCTTTGTTAACACCCGTGGTAAGATCATAGTTTTGTGTCGACCCCTGACCAGGAAGTGGGATGTTACGTACGCGCAGGAGGCGAAAAGGTCCACTTTATGGCCAGGTGTGACGTAAATGATATTTTAAACCTTCTTTGGTGTTTAGTCACGTGACCGCACCTCTTTGTTGGGTGAATCGAGAACTATAATACAATCTTCACCCACCGTAAACGTCAACCGCGGAGATCCTGCGAATTGAATCCTTTATGCCCCGGATAATAAAAGATCGAGCTGGAACTTTACAGCACCGTCTTATGATAATACTTTTATGCACCCACTAAAACTGTTATGAAACATAAAATTGTGTGGAGATTGTGGTCTCTCATTAAATAGTTACGGTCGTAGTGTTTAATCCGGTGCCGTTCAGAATTGTCTGATATTAAGGTCGATTCTGACGGTGGTTCTCTAAGCCTAATATTAATTTGGCAACAGTGTTTCTCTTTCATTCTCAATACAGAATGCAGAGGAGAGACTGATATTAAATTTAGTTTTAAGTTTAGAGAATCATGTCAGAATTGACCCTATTAGCCGGTAACATCAAACTGTCGGGCCAGGCATAATTAATAATGCAAATGTTGTTAGCAGTCAGGTTTCATTGGTGGAAACAGAGGAGGATCAACACGGCCTGCTATGTTAATTTGGTTTGTTTGTGTTTTTTGGATATACATAAATATTTGAAGTAAGTAAATAAAGAAATGTAAGTGTAATCAAATATAGAGAGAATGAGAGTAATATGAAATAATTGACGAATGACGACATGGCCAAGAAAAGAGGGAGAAACGGAAAGAGCTTAAAGAAGGCATTTACTTAATTCTTCTGCAGATTCTATACCTACGAAGTTAAGTCTTTTACGATATATTAGACATACAACACAAGTACTGACTCTGAGGCAAGGTTAGCCCGCAAAGGATACAGGAACCTTCTATAACTATTTGATTTCATTTGAACTTTATATAGGTGTGCTAGAAAAATATGGCCTTTTTTAAAACGTCATTTTTTCATCCCCAAACCTCTCCCGTGGGTGTCGTAGAAGGCGACTAAGGATAAATCAGTGATGAGGAATGGTCAGCAGCATTCCTCTTATACCTACCAACTAGCAAAGTACTGCGACTTTTGTACCCGATAAATAGCAATAGGCTCGCCACCTATTACATGGGACCTAGCCTTATTGGCGAAGTGTGGGTACTAGTTCACCTCTGCCTACCCCTTCGGGGATATTGGCGTGAATTATGTATGTATGTATGTATTTTTTCATACATACGTACATAAATCACACCTATATCCCCGAAGAAATATATAAAATCCGATCTAACTTAATCGGCTACCCGGGCAGCCGATTAAGTTAGATCCCAATGTGGCGTGCCTAATGACATCAATCCAGCACATAATTACAGTACGTTGCTAAGCAGTATAAGAGGAATGCTGCTGCCCATTACTCATCGCTGTCTTTAACCTTGGTCGCCTTGTACAACACCCACGGAAGAGATGGGGGTGGTGACATTTGTATTCTGCTCTGCCGTCACCACACGATATTTTTTCGTAACATTATAATTAAAGCAAATTCAAGCCAAAAAGCTTGTTGAACCAATTATTTGACCTCCAGAGCCGAATAGCTGCTAATGACTGATTCAAATACGGATAGCCCAAAGCGTGACTAATATTTTATGCGGCTAAGTGATTAGCGGTTTGATTGACTGACTGCATAATCTAATATTTATGATAATAATGGGATCGTGGCATTTAATACTGTGGTATGTTCATTGTCCTAAAATTCGTTTATTCGTTTTTCATTTTCACATGATAACACATTATTAATACGCTGAGCGCCATGTGAATCGTTTTCGATACACATGCCATACACACATATAGGGCTTGGCGCTAAGAGTGTAAAATTGGGTCAAGAAGCCCAATAAGACTCTACAGCCTATAGCCTAATTTTCCCTGAAACTGTAAGCAGAGGTGTCTTAACACCAAGATCGCCAGCTCACTTCAGGTCTTATGTGATAGGGCGTCTATTGCCATTCACCCTAATCACAGTAATTCTCTGACACTGCCCGTTCCTCATAAGTAATATTTTAACTCTTAGGCGCCTTGTAAGACACCCACGAGAGAGGTAAGGGTGGTGCGCACTCCCCTATTCTCCCTTGGACAATATGGGTCCGTACCACAATAGGGTTTCCGATATCTAGATAAAATTGTTTTTCGATAGGGTTTTCGATGTCTAGATAATTGATATTTTTTTTGAATCACAGTTAACTGTCACTCGTTTAACTTTAACACGATTGAAGGTATACCAACCCTTTGATAATAATATGCTTGAATAACCATATGTAAAGAAATATTGGATTCAAATTATTCGACATAGGACAGTGAACGTCTGACCCATGGATATAAGCACGCTACCATTCAGAAGCGATTCTTTTGTTTATGACGTCAAAAGCAGAGCACTTACGCCCCTAACACCCTAATTTCTCTTCTGTATTCTGCTACAAAATGATTACAATTACAAGTTTTAGGGTGACTAAGACCCTTACGCCCTGCAGTGAGCCACGCAGTAATTAGACTCCCTGTGAAGGGACCTTATCAAGCAGTCTGCTCAGTAACCCTTTAATTATTTTATGAATGACAGTTCAAAGACCCAAGTTGTGAAATCAAAAATGAAACCATAAATATAAATATAATATAATAATAAATTATACACGAACATTAAAGCAATTTAGCACCATGTTAATATTTATAAATCATGGAACAGCTTTATCGGCATTTAGCCTTATTTTATGTTTATTAGTATGAAATGAGTACTAACCTATGTGTTGGGACATCTAGCGGCTAAGTGGTCCAACTTCTTATGGAATCGTCTCTCTTATGGAATCAACACAAAGTCAAGTATCAAACACTATGTTTATTAGTTAGTCCTTCTCTTAAGGGGGTATACCTCGTGAACGGTATTCTAACCGAGACAGAGAGGGATAGTTGTAATAATAATAATCTTTATTAACAAAAACTTATATGAGTTCTTTGTGCGAGGATAACAAATAACAAAAGCGTGCTCAACGCAAGTGGAAGTAATTTATTTATTAAAACTCTATTGAGGTTAATAATTGAAAGTTGGTTTTCAAAGTTTAGGCTTTAAACATTCTTCCGTTTGATTATAAAACGACGAAAGAGAATAAGAAAGAAATCACGTTTGGATTATTTTCTATCTAGTAAGTGGATGTTTCCACACGCAGGAAATTATTATCGCTTTTCTAAAATACTTTATGGTTTAGTCAACTCTAACATATTTGAAAACCAGAACAACAGCAGTAGGGAAAACAGGAATTTATTAATATTTAAAATGTTGAATATTGGCCTTAACTAACATTTTGTAAATATATTTTCTTCCCATCAAGAAGTTTAATTGGTTTGGCGTAAACATGCATAATTTAATGTTAGCTTATTTACACATAATTGACTAGGCACGCCTAACGGTACCTCGATAGCAACTATTTAGCCTGGAACTTCTTTCAACGGTGCATACTACTTTCTTATTCCCCGTATAGACGTGCGTGGTGTGCAATAACTACGCAGCTTTCTATCACCGTGTCATTTCCTATGGCGCACTATGCGACGCAGATGTAAAAAAACTCAAAAAATGGCGTGAGTTTTAGTGTTTTTTTTGTCATACAAAAGTAATTCCGACTGCTTTTGTCTTTTTAAAATAATATAATTTTATATTTGATGGAAGAAATATTTTTGTATAGCTAGTCACTGTTATTAACCATGGGATAAGAAATTTATAAGTGTTTTGTTAGATACAAAAAGATTAGTGAAATAGGCACATATTAGTAAGTTTCAAATTAATTACTAAAAAAATCAAAAAAGATACCAATAATACACACACACTAATGCTATTTACCCATTAAATTAATCATAACAATCAACCAATCACAATTATTTGTCACTCCAAAGACTCGAACCCGAGGTCTTTCGGTCGGTAAGCCAGTGATGGACTAGCCGGCCAAATCAACCGGATGATTGACTACTACTTTTTTCTTAATTACACAACAAAAAAAAACTCTCGCTTTTTGTTGTGAAAAAAAAACTAACAAACGGGTTTCATATCCAGTGCAATTTTCTACATCCATGTGCGCTCTCAGGTTGATGACCTATAAAAAGGATTCATGTATATGTGAAGTGGTTGAGAGTCTAGGGACCCTCCGCGCGCTCTGTCGTTAGTCACCGCGGGTAACTGGATAGCCTGTTTTACGCTGGCATACGCTAAAAACTAAACCTGTGCAGTTTTATGTTGTACCGTAATAAGCTTGAGATAATGGCAGCTCATCGAACGGCACGTTCTTATCATGAGAAACTTTTTTCCACAAGTCAAATTAATTTCCTGCTAAAACCTCTTTTTTCTTTGTAACAACTCCATTTGTTTGTTAATAAACAATTTTTTTTTATTAGATTAACGAACAATTAGTACAATATACTCGTGTACGCACTAAAATAATGTTTATGATGTGGAGATAGCTTATTCCAGATTATTCTTCGAATACCATCTTGTAACGTTACCATTTCATATTTTTGTTCAAGTTTTTTCTTGTGTAGCATACATTTGCCTTTTCTGTGATATCACAGCATCTTTTTCATAGAAACGATATAAACCCCCGTAAGTATCACAATAACTCAAGGAAAAGTTCCTAACGATACATGTTTTATATTTTTGAATGTTTACAGAAAGTACGCGAAGAAAGGTGACATCATTAGGGATACGTTTTCGCACATTTCTCTCACCCTTTTATGTAAAAGGTTATAAAATTCGTTATAACAAAAATAAAAATATCTTATGAAAGCTTAAAGGATGACTTTATGGGGTTTAGCTCAGTTTATATTTTTTAATGCTTTTAAAACAAATAAATATTTGTTACATAAGAATTGTGTCTATTTTTGTTATATTTATGACTTACAAGTTAATAAAAATGAAATAATATGTCATATTCTTATATTTACAAAAAAAATTAGACCTGGTTGAAGCTAACATTATAAAGAAGAATATATATAAACAGACGTAGAATAGACATAGAAGCCGTGTGATGACGGAAGATCAGAATACAATCATCAACTCCGATCTCTCCCGCGGGTGTCGTACAAGACGAATAAGATGCATCATCCATAATGGGCAGTATTGTATTATTATACCATTTTATATAGCAATGTACTGTGATTTACGGAAATAGGCTCGCACCCTACTATTACATGGACATATTTGATAAAATGTGAATTTGAGTGCTAATACACCTCTACCTAACCTTTCGGAGATAAAAAGGCGTAATTTATGTATATTAATGGACAAAATATGAAATCATAATGAACAATATAATTGATAAATAAGCGATTCGTATTTAAAATTAAAAGTATTCCTTGATTGGTCAATGTTTCCTGTATGATCCTACCTACACGTTATTGTTGACAATTTTAATCATCCTAAAAGGGTGCCTGTTTGTGTGGACGAGTCGAGATATCGAATCAAACGAATCAGTTGTCCGCTTAAATCGTTTATTGTGAGTGCTGTAATCTCTCTCTAAAAGCCGTAGCATTCGGACTGTTCATAAAAACTCCCCTGCGATTCCGTACCTGCATCACGATGCGTTCAATATCTCCCATAGATAACAACACCGATATATGATATCTGCTGTTTGTCACTATCCCCTAACGGCAATTAGTGGACAAAAAATGTAGTGCAAATAATATTGGATACAGTATCCTAAGCCAAAGGCTCGGATATACATATTATCACTAATTAGACAGTAATCCAATACGGGTAGGTTCCTAATTAATATGTCATTTTTATTAAGACTACGCAATAAAAGAGTGTTCGTTTTCAGACAGAAAACAAAGCAAATATACAGGTGAGTGCACGTGTTGAAAATCTAGAACAGTTGGTTGGTTGCAACAAGCAAAGAGGGGATAAAATAGCTAATATATTAAGAGACGGATCCACACAGTTGTCCCTCTCCACACCCGCAGGCAACAGTCGCCTGAGTACCTACGCTTGAAATTTTTTCTATTGCTGGAGCCAAAAAGTTGAATGTTGCGTGCCCGGACTCACCACAGTTTTTAGCGCAAATGTGAAAAAAATGACGTAAGCAACAACTGTTTTTGTTTGATGTCACTGTAATTAGGTAATATTTTAAAATGTTTTCATAACAGTCCGTTATTATCACTGTATACGTAATTTTTTGCTATATATCATACGTTAAAAGAAATACCTAATCTCTGAAAAGGAATAAAAATCAGGAAATTATATTTTTGTTTTATTCAATCTTTAGATAAATGTGCGAAGCGCTAATAAGCTAAAAACTACTTCAATTCGCTACTAATATAAAGGGTACTGGATTGAGGAACTATCTTTGAAATCACCTCATGCTTAGAGAGCCACCTCTTAAATTAAACATAACACTATTTTCTATTTACGAATACGTAACCAGTCGTTTTGTCTATAATAAATAATTAATATCTCGATATAAAAAAATAATATAACTTTCATCATCATCATCATCCGGGTCATCCGTCTGGTGGCGGGCTGCGGGCATCGAGCGGGAGCTCATGGCCCGGGCATGAACTCAGGAGACATCAGTCCCCCGGTGGTCTGGACCGCCGTTATAAACGGCGGGGCTCCCCTTCGCCCCCCGATGCTCAACCCCGGTCTGGTGGCGAGGCCCTCGGCGCGGTCTAACCATGTGCCGGGTGATTTACCGTGGGGCAAGGCCCGGCTAGGAGCCTGCGAGCGGGCCTCGGCTTATGCCATGTACCCGAGGGAGCGGAAGTAGGGGGGAGGGAACCTGATGGCGGGTCGAGGAGATGTCGGTGGGGATGACGATGATGTTGAGTAGTCGAGTCCTGGGGTGTCTTGTCCGGTGCAGTCACGGCGATCAAGCGCGGAGATGGTCTCGCGCGATCAGCCGTGACTTGGTTGTCGTGGTCGGTGGGTGTGCCCGCGCAGCAGGCCGCGTGCACGGGGCAATGTCCCGCGCTCGGCTGCGGGCGGCGGGCACGGTGTCAGTCCGGTGGGCGCGTCGTCTGGGGCGGGCGCGGCACAAGGGGCGGGCGCCCGGCAGCGCGCCTCGAGCCATAGACGACGCGGAATCTCGGCCGGGGGATGTCGCCTCGTCGCGGGGATGCAGCTGGTGCTGGTAACATCTCCGTCTCCGCGGCTGGTGGTGACAGGAGCTCTCGGGGGAGTGCTCGTCGGGAACAACCTGGGGGCACAGGGATGTTGGGTGCGATGTGTTGGAGGTGGAGGTGGGGCCCGTTGTCGGCGCGGTCGAACATTCGACGCGCCAGACGGGCGACGAACTCCTCCACCGTCGGCATCCGGAGGTCCCTGGCGATCACGTCGTTCCTGACGTACCGCCCCGCTCCTGTAATCACGCGGAGGGAGATGTTCTGCTGGGCCTGCAGTCTAGACTTCTGGGTCGGGGAGATGAGCGCGTACCAAGCCGGCGCCGCGTAGGTTAGCCGCGGCAGGACGTAGGTCTTGTAGACCATCAGTTTGGTACGCAGCGGTAGTCGGGATGTCAACACCGGACGAAGCAGGGCTCGCGCCATTTTCGCCATGCAGATCGAGTGGTCGACCTGCGGCGTCATCCGGAGCGAGCGGTCGATGTGACACCCGAGGTACTTGACTGAGGTCTGCCACGCTACGTCCTGGCCACGGAGCTTGAGCGGCAGGGGCACGCGCGGCCTCGACCCGACTAGGATGGCAGCCGTCTTCCCCACATTGACGGCCATCCTCCAGTTGTCCAGCCATGCGGGCAGGCGGTCCAGCAGCAGCTGCATCTTCGCGGCGGCTGCGCGCGGGTTGCGCGACGAGGCGAAGAAGGCGCTGTCGTCGGCAAATAGCGCCAACACCACGTCCCTCTCCCACTCCCGGAGTCGGTCCTGGAGCGTGGGGATGTCGTTGGTGTAGGCGGCGTACAGGCACGGCGAAAGGCAGCTTCCTTGGGGCACACCTGCGCGTATCGGGCAAGTGTGGGAGTCGGCGTCCTCGACCGAAACGTAGAAGCTACGACCCTCGAGGAAAGACGCTACCATCTGCACGATGGCGGGCGGCATGCTGGTGGCGGCCAACTTAAAGATGAGGCCGGGGTGCCAGACACGGTCGAAGGCCTTCTCGATGTCCAAGAAGACCCCCACCGTCCGGTGGCCCCGGTTCTGGTTGGCCGTGAGGTGGTGGAGCACGCGCGCCAGCTGTAGCGAGGTCGAGTGGCCACTGCGGAATCCGAATTGCTCGTCCCTAAGAGGGACGTGCGGGCGGACTCGGCGCAGCAGCAGGCGCTCGAACAGCTTGGCCACGTGCGATAGTAGCGTGATGGGTCGGTAGCTTGAGGGCAGTCGCCTGTCTTTGCCCGGTTTCGGAAGGACTATGACCCGCCCACACTTCCACGCCTGTGGAAAGTGCCCGGTGCGCAGGATGCCATTGAAGAGCCTGGTGAGTGCCACCAGACTCCTCTGAGGAAGCTGCATGAGGGCCGCGGAGGAGATGCCGTCAGGCCCGGGCGCCTTCCGCCTGTGGAGGCGGAGGACGGCCTTGCGCAGCTCGGCAGGGGAGATGAAGTCCTCCCCGCGGAGCGGCGGCGCTGGGGCCGACAGGATCTCCTCGACACGGCG
Organism: Cataclysta lemnata; assembly: GCA_963931975.1. Classification (NCBI taxonomy): domain Eukaryota; kingdom Metazoa; phylum Arthropoda; class Insecta; order Lepidoptera; family Crambidae; genus Cataclysta; species Cataclysta lemnata. The sequence continues at coordinate 8,957,757 of OZ008347.1, forward strand.
ACACACGTGCCTGTGGTGCTCGACGACAGCGGCGTCGGTAGAGGCCGGGTGGGGGGTGAACTGCACCCCCAGGTGGTCCACCAGGATGTGGGCCCTGTCTGCGGCGGCGTAGCGACGCCTGCCGGCGCTGTCCAACAGCGGGCAGACAGGGGGGGCGGACCGGGTGAGCTGTCGGTTCAGCCGGAAGAGGTCGGCGGCGCTGTCAGTCGCATGGTCTATGCGACTCTCCCAACAGCTGCCGCGCCATCTCCTCACGGCCTCCGACAGCGACAACAGACAATATAACTTTGATAAGCTTAATTTTATGTATTGTCACATTTGAGACTTCACAAAAATCACAAAACCTATGGGTAAATTGTAGTCCCATTTCTCGCCGCTTGGTTAGGTATCGTTAGGTTTGTCGTAATATTTCATTGAATAAAATTTTAATGAGACGAAATGGAAAAAAATCCTTCCTAAACGGCAGGGTCTTAAAGATTCGATGTTGGGCTATCTTTTCCGTCTTGGGCCTAATTCGATACCGTCACGGCAGCGATGCGAGAATTCGGGTCTCGCACGAAGGCGGCGCTCACTGACGCGTGTCAGATTGACAACTGACGAAATTTTCCCCGGAAAACGGGGTGGGTCTTGGGAAAATGTTTGTCACGTTTGGCCCTTCATTGAATTGTATTTCTTCCAAACATCTCTTTAAAATACCTTTATATAGGGACTATTTGAGGGTAAATGGTTATAACAAAACTAGAAAGCTGTCTGTAGTGATTAAATGTGATTAGATTGAACATTTTTAGTTCATGTAAGTACAATGATCACGATGTTCGGAGCCATAGGATGACAGCAGAGCACAATACAATTGTCACCACCCCAAATCTCTCTCGCGGGTGTTGTACAAGGCGACTAAGGGTTAAAACAGTGATGAGGAATGAGCAACAGCGCTTCTCTTATACTACCTATCAATACCCTGCTAGGTGCAATCTCTGAAAAAACACTCTGAAAATGGAAACAATTATGTTACTTACATAGTCAGAAGCAATAAAATGTTTCGAAAATAGGTCCCCCGTCGAAATCCGAAGTCTAATAAACTATTGCACACCCAGTCTCCGCTGTCGTGTCGACACATCAAAAAGCTCCGTAAATACCTCAAATCAATAGCGGCCGGTAGGCTCGCTAAGTTATTTAAAATGCAGTTGACACGTCATCCGAGCGAAAATGCAATATGCTCTTGTCCATGCGGAAATACGGTTATTTTCAATCTCTCGTTTTTATCGACAGTGTTCGCCGGAATGATTTCGCCTTTTTAAATATTCAATAGTGTGCTTATTCAATAGCGCAGTTCACAGTGTGTCGGTACGAATTTGTACTCATAAATAATGTTTCTTCTCCGGAATTTTGTAGCGTAACGCTTGTTTTCATAAAATTATTGCGGAATTCGCTCCCCGAATATCCAGAAAGATCAATTACAAGCCTGCCCAGATTCATGCGAGGTATTTTTTCAAATACGTTTCTGTATTATTACGTTTCGCAAAAAGTAAATTAAAAACCTTTGAAACAGATTCCGTCCGTGCAAGTAATTTAGCGACGAGTCGTTACGCGCTGTTACAAGTTGGCTGTTTTCGACGAAAACAATCAAATGCTTGCTAATTAGAATAACGCTAATTAAACGAAGCACCCATCTAATTAGGTGCTTAACTGCGACATGGAGGATACAAAAATTAAAGGAGGTTGCAGAAGGAGGACATTCTCAATTCATTATGATCGCACTGTGGTACTCTTTCAAGTCGTGCATAACAATGAAATTATTATATGTTGTAGAATATACTTTGCAGATTATTCGTATTCCCTGAACATTCTCGCAACATACAAGTATCATACAGGCTGACTATGACAATGAAATGGTAGAAACAAATATATTTTGTCTATTTTTAAATGCAGTTTTTCATAAATTTTAACATATCCAGGACACTTTTAAATATGGAACCTTATTTTCACATGAAACTTAGAGATCTTACACAACACATCAGAAACTATTATTTACTTGTCAATTTTACTGAATTAGTAACGTAGATGGCAATATTAAAAGATCTAAATATGCATCGCTGAAATATGATTTTTTTTTTATAAAAAATCCAATATATAAAAATCTTTTAATCGAAAGAACAACGTCATAAAGTTTTGTAAATAAAAAACAGTACCTTGTATAATGTTTTACACAGAAAAATTAAGTGTCTACTTTGGCAATAAAGAATGAAATCAGGAGGCTCTTAGGATGCTTAGTCACGAATTTATTTCAAACAATAATCATAATTATGTACTTCAAATGAAAGATGCCGAAATCTCATGTTGAATATTAATGGTGAAAAATAATTACTGTTGCCCAAATAGAAGCTTCTTATTTCTAGGCAAGTAAATTTTATACACGGTCTCTTGATATCTACAAAATTTGCATTAGTCTTAAATAACAGTACCGTCGATATAACTCTCGCAGCAGATCTTTTGATTTATATTTTATTGTAAGTTGAAGTATTCCGCGAAATTCGTATTTTCCTGATTATAAATGCCTAGATAAAATATTGACATTGTAACCGCAAACGCAACCTTTTGTTTTATTTTTGAAATATGTAATTTATCTTTAGTAATGTCTATTTGAAGTCATTTGTTGTTTTCATTGAAAATAAAAAAAAAACAAATGACTTCAATTGTATAAATTATCAATTAATGTTGGTAAGTGATTTGCAATTGCTGCATCACACTACGTTACAACACAGAGCTTAATACGAATGCATTAGAGATCGCATTAATCATACATTGAAAGGATGAGACCAATTTTGGAATGTCCGTTGATTAAATAAGTAATCAACACAATTATCTTGTAAAACTGTTACACTGTACTAGCCACTTAAATTAAACAGGTAATCTCTTTGCAAAGCTACTTTCAGGGGTCGAGAAAGGCCTTTAATTCTTCCGTTTCCAGTCCATAGTAGGTTATTAAAATACATACATACATAATTCACGCCTATATCCCCGAAGGGGTAGGCAGGGCAGGCAGGCAGCACCCACGCTTCGCCAATTATGCTAGGTCCCACGTAATAGGTGGCGAGCCTATTGCCATTTATCGGGCACAAAAGTCGCAGTACTTTGCTAGGTGGTAAGTATAACAGTTATTAAAATGCTATAATTAAAAACGTACTTGCCTTGTGGTGACGGCAGAACAGAATATAATTGTCACCAACCCCATCTCTCTCGTGTGTGTCGTACGAGGCGACTGAGGGTAAAGACTACGATGAGTAATGGGCAGCAGCATCTTCTTATACCACCTAGCAATATATTGCGATTTATGTGCCCCGTATTTATGGCAATAGGCTCGCTACCTATTATATTGGACCTAACTTAATTGGCGAAAAGTGGGTGTTAATTATCATCTGCCAACCCTTCGGGGATATAGGCGTGATTTATGAATGGTATGTATGTGTATAATTAAAACAGGTTCCGAAAACTCTTGTTTATCTTTGTACCTTGGAAAATGAAAACTTTATTAATATTTAAGGGGAGAACAGGCACAGTGATGTCTCTGTTAAAATTTATAAGTACCACCTTGAAAGTGGACTCTACTTTCCAGTGGCAATGTTTTAAGAACAGCAAAATATTATAAAATACAGAAAGGACTACTAGATATCTAGAAAAAAGGCTGGTCACTATTACTTCACAATCGTGTATTTTTCTGTCATTGTGATTTCAGTAAGATTATAAAATAATTATTATGCCATATTAGGTCTTTTTCTCTCTTATATTATATTAATATTCAATACAGATTCGCTCCTTATTCACTAAATCACTAATTTGTCTTTTTTCATCACAGCGTAAACACAGTTCGACAAAAAGAGGGTTAGATTTTTCAGTAGGCAAGTGAGCCTTTATTATTTTTTCTATAGAAAACGAATAATAAAATATGGACAAATTCCGTGCATTTTTCAGTTCCTGTTCGCAACCTCATATCGTTTCCAATTACCAAAGAAAACAAAGGAATACATACTTTACCTACAGGCATACTTTCGTCAGATAGCTGTATTTATAAGAGCGAGTATCGTTTTTACAAATCTCGGTTAAAAACAGTTTTTTATAAATTCTGTTATCTATAGAGGAATGACTATGATCATCTTCCTGCAATATGCTCAGTTTATCTGAAGCCGGTCTATAATGTTTTCTCTTCCAGTCGCATTGGTATCAACTCCCCTATAATACAAATCATCATCCACCACACCGGAAATGTACTAGCTATATGATAGAGAAAAATGACCCGATGAACATTTTGCTTTTCCTATGACCAAAAAGGATTTATTTCTGGCTCCTTTGTGCGTCAGAAGATTTGTAAAGTTAACTATTTATTCGTTTAAAGCTTCAATCAATATGGCCCGGTCTCTAGATATGCTGGGTAGGCAAATCAAATCATTCAGCATGATGCTTTCACTTCAATGCATAAAATCGATTCTTCTTAGTATCATAATAATATAATAAACCAATTCTCTCAAGTTTTTCTATTTAGGAACTGAAGCAATATCATCAACCCTTAACTTTGTTTTCCAGTTTAACAAACTTGTCTACAAAATTCTAAGGTACTGTTTATCGAAGTTAGTAAATCACAAGTGTGACCATAATATTTATTTACTTCAGTCCAAGGGCATCGAGGTAGTGATGTGTTCAACGTATCATACCTACCACATATCTACTTAGAATTTATAGGATCTAACTGCCGCACTCAGAGACGTCAAATAACGTTAATGAGTACTTAACGTCAAAAAATTACAATTCAAAACTAGTCGCTATTCTTGCCGGGTCTATGGTCTAGATTTAATTGAATTTATTACATTAGGTACACATTAAAGTTATTTGACGTCTCTGAGTGCGGTAGTAAGGCACGCGCATACGAGACATACTATCATATTTCTCGAATCGATTTTTAACCTTAACTTGTTTGGCGTAAAGATTTGGGAATAATAGACAGGTTGTAGTAAGCTTTTCTAGTAATAATTCATTTTACCGATCTGCTCTTTGATTAGTTAAAAAATGTAGGTTTTGATGTTTTTTAATATTTTTCTAGGTGATTGTAAATACACGCCTATGTGTGGATTGATAAAGTAATCACACACTAAACGTGACCCGGAAGGTTATATAATATTATACCCAGTACACTGGACCCCAAAGGATTTGGATCCATATTTATTTGACAACAGATATCACATCACAAAAGCTGGGTAGCTATAAATTATGTAACAGCGCATACCGCGAGTTATAAGATGTTTATTCGACATAATATCACGTAAGCCAGCAAATAGGCCCCGTTAGGATTACATCCGCGGGTCCCGGTCTCGTCTACCTGTCGGGAAGATGTCGGGTTGTTGACACTGCAACATCCTAGTTACAGTTACGTACAGATAGCAGGCGAGGATAATGTTTCGTTATGATTTGTATCTACAACTTAGAAAAACATTTTCTTCCCTCGATCTCGCTTCCAAAATATTTAGGATATAATCATTATGTCTATTGTCGTACTGCTCTAGGATTAGGTTTTGGATTTGGCCATCGAACGGTAGACCCGGGTGCTATAATAATATGCAGGTCCAAAAAAATACTTCATTCACCTCCTCTAGCACCAACGGGATATGAAATTTAGTGATTTTTCCTCAAATTCGTGTATTCTGCTCTGTATGCAACACGAAAACTGCATCTGCATATAATAATGTCTATTCTGTTTTTTTTTTATTTTGAGCTCTGTAAATAATAATTGTTTACACTACATTGTACCTTTAAGCACTAATGATAATAAAACGGATTTGAGTTGTTTAATGGCAGTAACTCATTAGTGCGGTTCAGTGATTAATCAAAATATAAAGATCTTGAGCTTGTTTATTAAACTTCAATTGTAGTAAGCATTAAAATTGGGTATTGAGTATCCCTATAATGAGAATAATTTAGGCCGTAGAAAATATTTCATCAGTACTCTAACAAAATAGATTGTGTTTTGTCCCGACTTTGTAGAGTTTAGCCATATTTCTAAATACCCGAATTACCCTTCCTTATTTTTTTTTCTATTTAATATGAACTGTTTGTTTCTCTTAATTGGAAAATATTTCTTATAACCACTTTGAATACCTTTTCACTATGTCACCCTATATGCAATCTAGTTTGTATATGTTCTACCTATATGCAACAGTAATCACGCTAACCCAATTCATCAAAATTAATCAGGAAATTATGCCATTAGAAACGTTTTGAAATTGATGATTTCTGTATTTATCTGACGAGCTTTTGGGTGTATCTCATAAAACGTTTCGCAAGAACGTAATAGTGTCTTATTTGATTTCTACGAAACCAATTCTCCTTAATAAAAAAATGTTTGCCAGTCATTGTTATTCATTTCCTGTACTTGGTATGTAGTAAAGTATACATAATTTGTAGCTGAATGTCAAGCTTGAGCTGCGGAACTCTTCAAGGAAATAAGACGTGGAAAATCTTTATCCAATCTACCTGAAATACTTTTGCGTGAATTGAAGTTACGCGAGAAATATTTGGCTGTAAATAATTTTAAGTCGTCTTAATGTTGGAATCAAGTTTAGTATATTTTGTATTATGTGTTATCAATATTTTTGGCTAATTCAGAATAATGTAAAACATAAGATTTTAGGGAGCATTTTCCACATTTTAGTATTGAACACCTCAGTTATCGTTTAAGTTGTTTACTGAAGAGTCAATAACACAGTCAGGTTTTTATTGACTCATTAATGCTTTGATATTATTATCAAAACATAAGGTTCCCAAAGCAAAAAGTAAATCATTTTTCATTTTTTCATCAAAAATTGGTCTTAATCTAAACAAAAAGCAATATATTATTATTACGTCTTTTGCTTAAAAATAACTTGTCTAATAACAATAGGTAAGGTGGAATCTAGATAATCGAAATAAAATTTTATTATGTCAGTTTTATTTTTAAACATTAATTATTAGAGAGTGATTTTGATGATTGAGCATTAAATTTTTGGTAGAAATTAAAATCGTGTATAATATTTATTTTATTGTACAAGAAGGTTTAAGTCCAAAGTCCAATTAACGGTTAGTTAATAATAAGAAAGAGAAATTTTCGAGTATATAAATTTCGAGCCCGATTGGGTTCGAAAGAAACTCAACCCTGGCGAGTAATAGAAAAGGCATTTTGTTTTACGTACAGATGATATTGTTCATCTGTGCGTACCTGAACATGAACAAAAGAGCACACGTAAAGAAAACGAAATACAAAATTTTAATTATTATTTCTATCTGAATTAATCCCTCTTGTCTGTGGAAGTGTTCGAAGGAATACCACCAGCTATTATATCCCTAAAGACATCATTACTCGAAGCCTGTATTCTCGTTTGCATCGTTTCCAGGCTACTAGTTTGAGTGTTGCTGTAAATAAGACCGTAAAAACCTGATAAATGAAATTACTATAAAGCTGCAATGATATAACTGTGTGTATGTATAAAATAATGTCCGCCCTAATAGGACAGTGATAGAAGAAGGAATATTATGTGTTGAAATTAAAAATTCGAGGCCTGTCTACGTGTATGCTTGATAACGACTAAAGCAGCGGCAGCTAGAATATTAACCTGTCTTGACTTACGTACTTAAGTACTAACGTAGTAATCTTCCTTCGTAAGGGTTCGTTTTTAGTCATGATTATGACAGAAATTTGACGATTGTTCGTACTTGCAAAATCGGATGATATTTGTTGCTACGGTATTAACCACAGTCCTGTGTTTGATGCTGTGCAAACCTTACACCGTTACTGATATCCAAAGAACTGTCTTCGAAATTCGCTGTTGTGTGTCTGTAGCGGGAATCAACAACTGCTCGTTGCGACAGACGCAGTTTGATTATCGGCATAAGAGTTTTTTTTATTGTTCTGACTTTTTTTTGTTGGCGTGCGACATCCCTACATAAAGTTTATACCAAAAATTTTATTACATTTAAATACATATAAAATGTTACTATTACAAAAAGGTGATTCGACTTCCTTTGTAATTAGATTTATATTAACCGAAGAGTGGACTGAAGTTATAAATTGTCAAAGCGATTCCTACTACGCATATGGACATGCTGTCGGTACATCGTAACGGATCCACGGCACATAAAAACTAATCCAAGCGCCAGGCCACTGTGGCTTTCGTTTCACGGAATTTCACCGTGCGACTTGCAATACCAGTTACTCAGGCTGTATCGGAAGCTAGAGGTCTAAAGCAATGTGACAGGTAAGCATCTGCTTACTCCCTCTCGAAGCAATAAAGCTAGTCGCCAGTAACGACGTTACATATTTTATATCATTTGGATTAAATAAATTAATCCACAAGGAGCGGCCATTGCTTATTACCGTCATCAACATTCGCTTGCCCTGTTCTGGGCCTTTGGGGTCGGCGCAGTTAGTTTTATACTTCCATACATCTCTATCAGCTGTCATAAATTCACCCACTCCATTGTTATTCGTATTTTGTGGGGTTGGTCGTAATTTTCCATTCAAACTGCTAACAACCATTCGCATTACCCTTTTGCTCACTCTTCTCATTTCATGATTGTCGTTAAAGAAACTCTTAACAAAGGACGTGATATTTTCAATATTTGCCACTCGCTATCGAAATTAAACAAATATATTGTATTTTGTATTAATATTGAATGGTAATAATAATTATTTCTATGTTATATCACGGACCAACTCTGACGATCTAAAAGAGTGATAATAAGCAAAGTTTATCGGTTAAATATCCGCATAATGTAATAGTACAATAATGAACCTTGCAATATAATCTCTGGGAAACCATTAAGCCTAGAAGAGGACAATCATAAAACATCGTCCATAAAATATTATCCCTTTACCATAAAATATTGCTTTTATTATTATGCTCGCAAATTGTTCAGAAATGGGATAATTAATTTTCTGATATGCTTGACGTTGGATACTGTTGCCGGGTGCTGTAAAAACTTTTTGGGGTTATTTTTACCTGAAAAAGAAATTTTCGGACGCAGGTCGGATTGGGCGCAGTGGACCGTACCGTTACAAGTTTTAAATATAAAATTATTGCGGACGACGTTTCAACTTTGTGTTTAAATTGACTCAGTTGATATGTTCGTCCGGTGGAATTTTCTAATAATATTTATTATTATCCGTCAGTTTTTGCCCTTTCAGGGACAATGCTTTTTTCATTGGTTTTAAAACTTCTTACCTCTTAATGGAGTAACATCCTCCGTTTTTTCGTCGGTTAAAAATTAAATGACTATAGTCCAAACATAGAAGGGAACTATTTAGTAATTTTATTTTAAAGGATTAAAAACCACTAATAACTCAAAATCATTCACAGATCACACTCTTTAAAACAAGCTTTTACTGTGACCTAACTCTGGAATCACGAATATAATCAGCTGTTTCAATTAAAAGTTCGTTAGAAAATATTCACGGAACAGAGTGATCTTATAGTTTTCATATCATAAGTGTTTTATTCTGAGTAGCTTCATGATGTAGTTGGCAGCGCAGTTTGCTAATTATTAAATGGACTAATGATGATAAAGTGTTTTAAAAGTAACGTTATGTATATGTAAATATAATCCCTGTCTAACTGCCGCACTCAGAGTCGTCAAATAACGATAATGAGTACTGAATGTCAAAAAATGACAATTCAAAACTAGTCTCTATTCTTGTCAGGTCTTTGGTCAAAATTTAAATGAAAATATTTGACATTAAGTACTCATTAAAGTTATTTGACGTCTCTGAGTGCGGCAGTATGATAGTTTAAGTCTATAGTGATCATTTCATACCTTGATTTTCTTTCTTCGAAATAATTATGTTTTACCAATTCGAGCTATTTGTTGCCCATTCATGAGGATAAGTAATACAATTATAACAAGCAAACATTTCTACATTCTGTACTAACCATTTAATTTGCCTTACACTCGGATCGAATTATTCCTTACATACATACATACATAAATCACGCCTATATCCCCGAAGGGGTAGGCAGAAGGTGAACTAGCACCCACGCTTCGCCAATTATGCTAGGTCCCATGTAGTAGGTGGCGAGCCTATTGCCATTTATCGGGCACAAAAGTCGCAGTACTATTGCTAGGTGGTATAAGAGGAACGCTGCTGCCCATTCCTCATCACTGATTTATCCTTAGTCGCCTTGTACGACACCCACGGGAGAGATTTGGGGGTGGTGACAATTGTATTCTACTCTGCCGTCACCACGCGGCGCTTGGTTATTCCTTGATTTAGAATAATACGAAAATGTTTTTGACAGGCTACGTGACCAAAAGAAAAGTAGTTGAAATCGGACATAAAAGGGTTAACACACATCAGTTGAGTGGCTACGTATATGAAATAAGTTGGGTCGCTTATTACTCAGTAGGGAGTGAAATGAAAAACAGTCCTCATTCCATTAGCTCTGTTGCCGGAGGTAGGATATAATGCGGATATATCTACTTTTATACTGCCAAGTAAAAGCTTAACTTTAACAGTAAAATTATACACGGGAAAAGGACAACCAGTGGAGGGGTTAACATAGTTAGATGTCTGAGTCAGATTTAGTACAGTTTGGACATATTTTAAAATTTGTTTAGTTCTTAGTCTTTAGTTTGGTTCTAATTTTATAGGTTTTATAATACAAAGATTTTAGTGGTTAGAAAAAGAATTTCGAAAAATTATGATCTTGAGGCGAATCGAATAGGTTTTATAATAGTCAACAAAAGATCAGGCTATACAGAACCAGACGACGATGGTAAGAGATAAGCAGGCTGATTACGTAGCATGCGTGATTACTGTTGCTAACAATTCTCGATTGAAATGAAGGAAAACGCTGCCTTTGCGATTGTGTACTTACGATCTCATAGTCCGTCACGTCGCAAAGCAACAATTTCAACAACGAAAATCGAGAATTGTTACAGATTGAAACGCTCTCTCTCTCTCTCTCTCTCTCTCTCTCTTTCTGTCTGTCTACAGGAAGATTGATACAACCCTGGTGGATACTACTCGTGACCAAAGAACTGTCTTGTATTCTGGTAAGCGGATATACAAGTCTTCTCATTCAACCTTGTAATGCTGCCAGTATTTTAGGCTCTGTGGAGGACTTACGGATAACTTTGCCGTCTTGTCACGGCAGAGCAGAATACAATTGTCTCCCCCCAATCTCTCCCGCAGGTATTGTACAATGTGACCAAGAGTTAAGAAAGTAACGAGTGATTGGCAGCAGTGGCCTTTGGCTGTTCCCTCTCCACATGCATGTAGCCTAACATAATTAGTATAAAGTGTATACATTTCATTAATGCTGTTGTTTTTAACAGTTACTATGTTTATTTTCCTTGATAGTTATACATTAGTAAGTAAATTGATTGTATGTAGTACGTATAGCATACAACCTTAAAATTATTAGCGATAAATTATATCGCTTCAAAGGGAACACCGATTTCCTTTTCAGTTAGCTACAATTGGAAAACAAATAATGTCGGAATACAAAGGACTTTTATGGCGCGTAATAATACATGGGGGAGAGTAATGTAAGAAAAAGTTTCGCAAAAAACATTGCACAAATACATTCTGAGCTCCCGCCCTTTCGACAGAAAACCTATGTCATGATCTTGTAATTTTTCTCGTCCCGTAAAAGATTGTGTTGAATACTTACTTCCCCGGAACTAAGAACACGCATTTTCGCAAATAAGGTTTCTTGGTTCGACGTAATTATGATGAGCAGGTACAATCACTAATTTGAAACATACTGACAAAATTCTGGAATTGATTTTCATTTCGATGTTGTTTTGAATGAGGTATTTAGTATCCATATAGTTTGTAATAGGCATATTTTATCCAACAAAAGCTCCCATTATTAGAAAACTATGCCAAGAGAATTATATTTTATATTAATTACCGTCACAATGGCTGGCTAATACGTAAATAGCACAGTCAAGTCATTCGAAGCCGCAATTTTAACTGTTGTGTGTCAAATGTTGTTATTGAATTCATTTGGCAAGTTGTTTTGATGAATTAGTTATTTTACTATACTATTTCTAACCAAATGTGTCTACAGCCATCATTGGCAACAAAAGTAAACATTAAATTGGGCAAAACTTGATACTGTGATTATTAAAAATGTCATGTATTAATCAAGGGGCAAGGCTAGGTACCTGGACAATCTTTATAATGCCTTGTCATGGTAATTATTTATACTTTACAGTGACAAAGCTTAAGGTCTGTCATTGGTATGACAGAGTTCTATAATGCTCTTAATACATTTCCGTGCCTGGCCGTAAAGAGACAAGGTAATTAAAAAAATTCAACATTGTGCTTTACTCAAGAGTGGATAAGGATTTGAGAGAATAACCGATAATTTAATTATTTTTACATTCACCATGATGTTGCACAGTATCTATGCGTTGTTGTCTGAGTGTACCTCGAATATATTATTATGATGATGCAATAATAATGCCGTATCACTCTTTACTAGTTTACTATTCAAAAACAAAGAGTTCCCTGTAGGAAATGTGGCATAAAATATGAATGATTCTTCCAGTAAGCCTCAGTAGTCGGTACCAGTTGCCTTCCCCTATTCCCAGTAGTAAAATATGTCTCAATTTTTACATCCCCAGCGTACATAATTTGAGCAATGAAATAAGTAAAAGCGTCTGATCTATGTACATGATATTTACTGAATGATTCTTCAGACGTATGTAAATAAACGATATTTAATTTGGTATGCGCTATAGGATTCCACCTCTAGGCGGCCTTTCGTATAGTATTTGAAGCACGACGCTTTGATAAATTATTAAGACAATATATTCTTCTTGAATAAATATAACAAAGTTACCTTGGTAGCTTCTCTATATTTATTAGAAACATCACAAGAGTGTTAAAATTTCCGGTGGTTAACACTCCTTTGTCTTCTGCCTTTGGTTGGGATATGTATTAATTTATACATTAAGCCGTGCATCTTATCTATATGGTGGCCTACTGGAGGCGGAAAAATAACGTACAATGTACCAACCGCGACTCACCCCAGGAGTATCGTAAAAGACGATTAAGAGAGATTGCTCGGTTAACAACTAGATAAATACCTGAATGGTGGAGAGCAAACCACCAACAGCATACCTAAACATGGCTGATTTCGCCTGACACTTTCGCTGGTGTCAGGCGCAATCAGCCAATCTGTTAAGTTTGAGACAAAAAAAATCATATATATGATATTGTCAAATACTTGTTTACTATATTTTATAATTATTGTTAAAGAAAAATTATTTCAACAAATGAAGCTCAAATGTGTCTATTTATTTTTTGACTTCTTTTTCTTTTATTGTTTCTTAGCATTTTAAATTTTCAAATAAATAAAATAATACTAATTGATATTATATTTACACAACATACGCTGTTCTGTCAGAATACCAGCGGACAAGAAAAAAGACGAGGAAGTTATTTCCATAGACTCTAAGCTACCAAGACTCTCTAGTTCTAAAAATATTAGTTTATTTTTCCGGCAAGACTTGAAGAGTAGCGAGAATTTATTTAATGAGAATACTCTATAGATAACAAAAGCAAACAGCTCTGAAAGGTATACCACTGTATTCATCAAAACTAAATCAGTCTCAAAACACCGTCTTGATTCAAAAATTCCTTCGTCTCTTTGTGTCACAAAATAATTCTGTTTACGTTGTGATCAAGAGACAGATCTGTTTTAGTTTTTATAAAACAAAAAACTAAATGTATAAAACTAATGAAAGACATGAACTAAATGTTAAAAAGGGACGTAAATTAATAAACTTAAAATTAATAACTTTAATAAATTAATTAAAGTGACAACAAATATCATCCAAATGAAACCTATTTAACTGCCTTAACACAAAACAGTAAAATGAGTCTGTTAAAATCCAATAACTAAACAATGCTTCCGAACAACGAGAAGTCATTTCAATGAGTAAGCGTATTCAATGGGACACAGCTCTGTGAGCCCTCCAATAATCTTATCCCTTTTCAACCCAAAAAGCCGATTAAGCATCTGTAATGACGATAACAGCACTTCAAAACGAGTTGTCAGAATTTGACTAACTTAATCGATACAACTTGGAGCCGCTAGTTGGGAACAATGACAATATTGCGGAAATTCTCGCCGAGGCAATGTTTGGAGTATATTAAATCATGATATTCTTAGCTGGTTATAACGGTTTATTTTTAAGCAATATTACGTTTAAGTTACAGTTGGTAGTGGAGTGGTAGGTAAACACTTGGAGAATTGGAAAGAATACAAGCTGTTTGAAAATGTCTCTGATTTGACAATTTTGTCACTGCTTATTGAGCTGCTCATGAACCTTTCTGAACTCTCCAACTATCGCATCATCATCATCATCATCATTCAGCCGAGAGACGCCCACTGTTGGGCATAGGCCTCCCCCAAGTATCTCCAAACCGGTCGGTCCTGCGCTGCCCGCATCCAGCGGCTTCCCGCGACCTTCACCAGATCGTCGCGTCGGTCCACCTTGTGGGGGAGCCTTCCAACGTTGCGTCTCCCGGTGCATGGCCACCATTCGAGGACCTTTCCGCTCCAACGGCCGTCAGTCCTCCTGGCAATGTGCCCTGCCCACTGCCACTTAAGGTCCGCAATTCTTCGGGCTATGTCGGTGACCTTAGTTCTCCTGCGGATCTCATCATTACTGATATGATCACGCAGGGATACACCGAGCATAGCCCTCTCCATTGCCCTATGAGTGACTTTGAGCCTTCTTATAAGGCCCATTGTAAGCGGCCACGTTTCAGTGCCGTAAAAGTCATCACTGGCAACACACACGCATTGAAGACCTTTGCCACTAAACAATCTATACACAAAAAAAACCTATCTAATATCAATCAATTATCTATTTTAAATGAAAATTATTCTATTTGGGCGTCAGGTTTTTCATTGTTTTCTTTTCCAAATTCCAAACACAAATCATGCCTTTTCTGGATAAATGTTTGTGCACAGTTTTCAACGATGTATTAAACTTTTATTGATAAGTTAATATCAACTAGTTTTGATTTAATTTTTCGAACTTTTTCTAACCACCATATTCTTGGTGATAAATATCAATCCAAGAGGCATCAATAATTTTCTTGGCTTTGTTACACAGAGGAAATAATGGAGATTTTTCAAATTAATATTTTATTTTATTTTATGATATTATTGTCTAATTTACGAACTTAAAGACTGGTGTTAAGACAATTAAAAATTTTCGTCAAATATTTGCACACTGGAGAACTTCATCATACCAAAGATTTAAGAACAATTACTACACACCATCGCATTGTTATGATATTCTATTTAGCCTATTATCTTGCAATAAAATGTAAGACAAGGCATGTTTCATGAAGGAGCTCTGAACTATAACAGATTCCTGAATCTTATTTTAACGCAAAGAAGGAAAATTTTGTTATTAAAATATTTCTTACCCAGAATTACCACACTATGATAAATAATGTTTGATGATGAAATAAATATATTGCTGGCATTATAATACAATGCTACCTAAATCGTAAGGAAATACGAATTAGTTAAATCGGAACGTCATGTCAGATTGTGAGAAGGGTAGTTGTGGGTGTGTGCTGCCTGAGAATAATTATGAGCCTGTTTCAGTGATAGGCATTTATTTGATATTAATCCCAAAAACTATTTATACAAAAAAATCTGTTTGTTTATACGGTTTAATTTTTTTAAATCCCCATCTACTCATTTATATCACTTTCAAGAGCTTTTTGGAGACCTTTTATACATAATTATATAAAATCATTGATTTCTTGGTAAGTAGGTACCTACTTACAATTCTATTTCTTTCATGCTCTTAACCTTTCCACTATCTGCATGAATGTTGTGTTCTAGGCCACTAGATATTTCTGGTAAAAATCCTTTCTTACCTCTGCTGTCATATATTTAAGTATACTTAAAATATTTTAAGAAATAGTATTTTAAAAAATAGTGTTTAAGTTCTGTCTTTATTTTTTTAAACATTATAAGATAGTATGTATTTAGAGACTTTTTAATTGTTCATTCCAAAAGTTAAAAACAAGAAACCGTTTGACTTATTTTTTAAATTATTATGTTTCGTGATAATTATCTTATATGATTATTATTGAATACAGTATTATTCCGTTTTTCCATTTTGTAATGAATTCCTGCAGATTTATATTATTATTATTATTACTGTAACCTGCTTATGTTGAGAATGAAAATGGGAAATATAATTTGTAATGAAATGAAATTTGTATACTTAACAATTTCTAAATTAATTAACCAAGAAAAGGTAATTTACTAAATCTGTTTTGTAAAAAAAAAAAAATTTTTTCACTGGATTTCTTTCTTTCTGGATTTCTTTAATGTAAATATTTCGTTTCTAGATGTTACAATACAAAATAACTTATTTTAGATTTATGACAGAGAATGCAGTAAGGCGCTTGAGGTTCAAGTTCGCGTCGTAAAAAGCCGGTTGTGTAATGATTATGAGTAGCAGGAATAACAGGATAAAGCACTAGCATTCTGATATACGTCGTTTTTTAACTTTGTATAGAGGTGTATCTAAACAGAAATATGAAATCACTTTAAGAGACCATTTCAATTAAAAATAAGAAAAGCGCTAATATAATCAGTTGTTAAATAATTGTAAGAATGTACGATTAATTTTAATGTCAAGTTAATTATTAGTACCAGTTTTTTCTTTAAAATCCACTCGCTGTATACTAACTGATGACATCGAATATTTCTAAACTTATCTAGACTGAAATCAATAGGCGAAAATCGATAAAAAGTTCAGAAAGAAATTTCCTGTCAAGTCCAAAGTTACAAATGGTATAAATTGCTACACACTTGGCTAAATCAAAGTTTAAAAGTTTCTTGCGAAACAAAATCACTACGACAATTGAAAAACATTAATAAAAATATACAATACAAAAATAAGTTAAATAATATTCTATTGAAAGATAAAAGCTCTAATTTATGCATTGCAAACAATTACCGAAATAAAATCTTGTAAAAAGTCTAAGAAGAAAGTTCTAAAGTAAGCAATACTGAAAGTTTTAATGGCCAAAATAATGCGTGGTAGTTAAGTTATTTATAAACTTACCTGAATCAAAGTCGAAAAGGTGCACGGTCAACTCGAAGGTCGTAGTTTTCAGGCACTTATCACTTTCGCTTTAAAATCCGGAAAACCCTAGCACCGGCGTCCAAAGTTTTGCCGCACAAAGTCACGTGCAAAGTCACCCAAAACTAGAAGCACAGAAAGTGAATAAAACACATCCAAACGAAGACTATTTCCTCGGAAAGCTGGTAGATGAATGGTGTAGAATTTAAGTGAATCAGGGGATATGTTTTGGTGATAGACGTCAGACGCGGCACGCTCGAGTTAGCACCGCAAGGGTTCGGAGTCGTATCGCGGAGAGGAGAGGTCGGACACTCGTTCCAGGAGACCGAAACGTTGTGAGTGATGCCGGCACCGCTCGGCGCCACCCGCCCGCCTAGCGCTCGCCACGCCGCGAGCAAAAGGGATGCAGCTATCAGCCACCCCAGCCCGCGAATATCGCCGCTCGGATCTATTCGGCAGAGTCTCAAGTACTCTCCACTGCTCGCAGCGCTCTCTCCGAGAGGGAGGGCTCACCCGTCCCCGATTCCAGAACGACACAAATAGCGGCCCGCCGCCAATCCCATTAGAAACCTAACGCTCGCACCCTTAAAATAGACTTTCCACATTTAGGTCGCGAGATGAACACCTGACGTTCGGCGTCATATCAAAAAACATATGCCCCTGTTGGCTAGGTGAAGCAAATACCATAACGAATACTTTGGCTGAACACCCGCCATATTATGCAATGTTACAGGCTTGTATTGTGCACTCTGGAAATTTCTCGTCCTTCGAGCAAGCTTTTAGGGAGCATGCAGCTTTGTATAGTATTTCACAGCGACCGGCATTCCGTCAGTTAGGAAGTTGTATGTTATAATACCTTTAAAGGGAACATTGTGTAATTCTATAGCATAATAATATTTAGAGTATTATCATAAGTCTTACAAATGACACAGCAACACTAATCATCGAAGTTTCCACATAATATAAGGTAGATACCATAATATTAAGTTTTAAAGGTTGCTAATGTATTGGTAGATAAATACTTAAATAATAATAATGACTCAAGAACAAATGACTGTGTTCGTTACTAACATTTTACTCTACTAGGATTCGAACCCGGAAACTTTTGGAATATAGCCAGCGATTGACCATTCGACCAAACCGGGTCATCATGTATGTCCTTCATTTTCATAGTTTGTATAAAACAGTTTTAATATGAACTTGATGTAAGCTAAACAGTGAACTAAAACTAATCAGGGTCCGGCACTGTTGTGAGAGAAAGCTCCAAAAGTTTTTCTATTAATTAATCATGTAGCTAATAATGTCGGAACACTTTTGAACTCTGACGAGCTACGTGGTAATTCTGTAAATAAGCGTTTAGGGGTGCTTTCGGAAACAGTTTATGTAGAGGCTATCCAACTAGAGGTCCGACGCGCTCTAATCCATCAAGAAATGATTAATCTACTAAATGTTTAAGCATTCGCCGCTGAGATGCGGCCTAGGGAATACCTCTTTAACACTCAATTTCCGCTAAAACAATGGTGCCATAGGCACTTCACAGATTGAAGCATTAATGATGGATTAATTACATTTTACCTGAGCATTAAATTATTTCATTGCTAATTTACTGCGTGCATTATTAATCCAATGTTCTGTTTATGCTCACGGAGTAGATATTTAGATTTGTTATTATTATTAAATTTAATAATGGCCGTTGTCCCATGATGGAGACAACGAACAGGAATTATTTCACTTACCGTTTACTGATCGCAATGCGTTTAATAGTAGAATAAATTAACTGTTGAATAATCATAGTCTGACGTACCGTGATATTTATTTATTTAATATTAAGTACAGCCACATGATACATATTGCATAATCCAGAAAAACCATCGTTTCGGAACGCAGAACTTATCACAATCTTCGTGTATTCTTTTCTCTTTTCCCATAAGCAATGCCACTCGCTTGATCGAAGTTTTCGGAGTCGTAACAGCAGAGTGGAATGCAATTATGATCTACCACAATTGTCCTTCTAGATGATTCAGGGTTACAGATATAATGAGGAATGTGCAACAGCAAGCCTTATTTCATTATAACAAATTCATTAGAATAAGCAATGGTAACTGCCTGAATCCCTCTAGTTAAATAATGCCGAAAAACCAATATCAACAGTCAATGCCGATTCGTAAAACAGTCTAGACAAAATAAAAAAGCAAAAAACCAAAAGTAAACCAAATGCGTACTCCCCTTTAGTGACGTTAAAAAAACATTAATATCCGATCACAAAATTGAAATTTCGCTAGGAGGCTTACAAATCGGCGATGTATTAACATTAAAAAAAATGTATTCGCAAACAGCCCGCGGCTTGGTCCTTCCGAATCCATAATTTACATAGCTGGATACGGTCAGCTCAACACATGTGTCCATGTCAAGAGAAATCGAATCTTGTGTAGGAAGCTTTAGGGTCTACATTGCTTGTAATCGTTACATTTAGTCGGTAGCCGCACTCTTGATGTCGGACACCGCGAGATTGGGGACTGCTTTGCTTTGTTTATACCTCGATTTCATTTTCCGCTATTTCTGAGTCGTTTGAGATAGCTTTACGTTATATCTCGAGATCTCATTTAAATAGGTGGTTTGAATTACGAAGAAAAGCAAGTAAATGCCTCAAGCGTTGCTAGGAGGAATTATGAAATAATTATTTTATCTTTTCAAGATTTTCCCGTTTCCCACTTTATTCGTTTCTGTATATACTGAATCCAGGTGCGCGATATCATGAAAGGGGTGTAGCAAAACTTCGGAATTATTTCCAAAAGGAGCCTTTAGTTCGCCAAAGGAACTCCTACAAAATGTGAAGTGTAAAAAGAGTCAAAGAACACTTACAAAATCCGAGTAACACTTTTAATTCATTTCCACGGGGAGGGTTGATAAAGTTATTAATAGATTCAATTGAAGCCCAAATTAAAGCTGCCGGAATACTGCGTTACGTATTTACCAATGTTTATATCCATAAACCACGTCTAATTTATCCCCGAGGGGTAGGCGGAAGTGGATTAACACCCACGTTTCGTCAATTATTTTAGGTCCCATGTAATGGGAGCTAGGTGGTATAAGAGAAACGCTGCTGCCTATAGTTATTCATCTTTGTTTTAACCCTTATTCGCCTTGTACGAACCCGCGGGAGAGATGGGGGTGGTGACATTGTATTCTGCTCTGCCGTCACGGCAGGTATCACGAGTCGTGGCCGTACTTAATTGTAAAATAAATAAATAAATATTTTTACACTCACACCTATCATCTAGCCCAAAGTAAGTAAGTAGCCTAAGCACTTATGTTAGGGATACTAGATGACGGACATATTTTTAATATAATCATCACAAAGTTTGCCCCTACCAGGATTCGAACCCGGGACCTCTTGGCCAATACCCAGCAATCTGAGCTTTCCACCAAGGCGGCCGTCAAATTAAAAAATAAACTATACTAACGGCACTAGTTGGTGGCTCTATATTGTAATAATTCTAGACAAGTTCTTGTTGATAAGACCAACAAAATCGAGCCTTTAACATTGAAAACTTTAAACACAAAAGGGTAGTTTTGTTTGCACATTGGAATAACTTCACAGCCGTCCGCCTCAAGTGTTAACAAACTTATTACAGAGAGTTCAGACAAATATTGCCATTCGAATGCCATAAATAATTAGCGTGAAACGCGTCGCGGTAACCTGTCGACGTACTATATCGCGCCGTAATCGTTAGTGTCAATTAGGGCGAGCTAGATGGCGTCCGCAGTAAAATATCGGCTGCCAAGCTGGCATCGGGCTAAAGCGAAAAAATAGGCTAAAAGTGCAAAAGTTGGAAATGTTTCGACGCAGCTCGCTTGTTTACACGGTGCCCGTTCCGGCGGCAACTTCCGCCTAGTGCACGCTTAAATATTTCCCTTTAATGGTGAACGCACACTTATCCGAGCCGAACACGCCGAACGCGCCGAACGTGTCGAACGGACTTCTTTCAAGTCCACCTGGCTAGCTACTACCATCTTATCAAAAATCCGTCGCCAGAATAATAATGTTAAAAGCATAATTGTCTTCCGACAATAGTGATAAGATAGCCAGCCGCTCCGTGGTTGAGGGTTCCAGGTGAAGTTCGATTCCAATTTAGGCCCTTATCGTCACTTATTACCATCAGGTGAGATGAAGAGCAAGAGCTTGCCTGTCTAACATAAAAAAATTGAATTTACAGATCCGTCCGCATTGTGGGCATTGTTACCGATGATGTCATCCGAATTCTTCTAGGATAGTGTGCGAGGTTTCATAATATTCCAATCAAATTTTTTTTTTAAATTCGTTAAATTCGGCGCCTTCGGCTCGGATAAGTGTGCGTTCACCTGTAAACGTTTACATCATGCGAGCACAAAACATGTTCACGCTAAGGTAAATAATGCAATAGCTGGTGTAATGACGTGTGCGTTTTGGTCGAGGGCCGCTGTTGGGCGCATTTATTGAGTGGAGTACTGTCAACTCTCGAGTCCTCGGTGTGACGTCACCTGGATGCGGGTAGATTGTGCAAGAGCAATATTTTTTGTGGCCTTCTTTGTCCGTTAATAATCCAATAAACCCTATGTCGTGTGGCTATAAAAACAATTATACGTTAATCACTACGTAATAATAGACAAAATTGGTTGAGGGGTTACATCGTCGTGGTTTGTAAAATATTAGTCGATCTGTCTTCCGTCAACAGACTGACATAGGTAATGTGTTTGTAAACATATTGCAGTAAGTTTGAAAAGTTTATTAGATCACGGAAGCGTTAGGAAATTACCGTTTTTGTGGACTTCAAATGTTGTTCATTACTATGCTAATATTATAAAGCTGAAGAGTTTGTTTGGTTGGTTATGCGTGCTAATCAGACTTAAGTGAACTCAGAAACTATTGGTTCAAATTGAAAAATTATTTTTGTGTTGGATAGTCCATTTATTTAGGAAGGCTATATAGGCTACACAACAACCGACATTAACGCGAACGAAGCCGCGGAGGACCACTAGTCTAAGATAATATCGTTAACTATATAAGAGTATAAGATATTTGTTTATTTGAGCATTCAGTATAAGATAGCTTGCCAACTTGAGTAGAATGAGCACTTTTATTCCAATATTGTCTCTAGGTCTTTAGAAAATAAGTTGCGTAGGAAGAAAATGATGGATCGTTTTCCGCTTTTACCAGTATTACCTAGTAGTAGTGGTAGGTACTATTTCCGATCGGTGCGGAATTGAAAGTCAAGAGCAAAATGTCGCTTACATGGTACTTATTTATTCCATAAAATATGTTCTATAAAAACGATTTATATGTCTGTATAGACATTTATTTGTCGTGTAGTGGCGGCAGATCAGAATACAATTGTCACTACCTACCCCCAACCTCTCCGGCGGGTGTCGTAGAAGGTGATTAAGGGTTAAAAGAGGAATGGGCAGTAGCGTTTCTGTTATACCATCTGGCAATATACTGCAATTTACGTGCTCGATAGATGGCAACGGGCTCGCCCCCCACGTATTACATAGAATCAGACGTAGTTAGTGAATTGGGGGTGATAATACACCTCTGCCGTCAGAGATAATTGGGCGTGATTTATGACTGTATACAAAGATAGATTGGTACTTATACTTTTATTATCTCAATATTTTTTGTGAGACTCTAAATTCCACAGAACAATTTAAAAGTAAGCCAAACTGTCTGTTCATCACGTGCCATGAATAAGCTCAGTTACGTCACACATTTATGACATGCTATGCGAAGTCACGAATGCTGTCAGTTTACCCTCATTTAATTGCTCAAGCACATCCTGTAGCTCAACATATAGAAATGAATATGTCCTTCAGTTAAAATTGCATTATATATAAGTCTCACGCTGTGTTTGATATTAAATTTAATACAAGAGAGAGTTTCATTAAGCCTAACTATGCTTAATTAATACATAGTCAAACTTGTAAGAACTGATCTTTTTTTGTATTAAATATAACATGTAAGCCGTTCTTTATCTTTTATACAGGTCTAGCTGACAGGTTTATTTAACCCATATTATGTCTAATGCTATGAGCGTTTAGCTTTACATCTATATTTACTGCGTCCATAACTTTCTTTGCTCTAAAGATCAAATTTAACACGTTCAGTGCGTTACCGGACTAACATAGCCGGTAATGAACCAAAATGAGGTTTTCTCGCTGGTGCGGCATCATTTTAGATATGATATACTGTGGGTTGAAAAGAGACAAATACATATATTTTCTTGTTATTTTAAGACGGTAAAAATATAGTACATGGCATATTTGCCCTGTAAGCACAAAACATAAAAACTTTGCATTCAGTGCGTTACTGGACGATTACGACCTGTAGGTGCATGCCCGGTATCGCACTGGTGGTAATGCCATTTTCGTTGGTGAGAATCTGGGGGCCTGCCGCCTAACTCGATTGCTAAAGGAAAAGCTATAGTTTATGACGTCATGCTGTCATTTCGCACCAAATGTACCTAAGCTATTAGCGATAGCTTTGAACGAATGATCACCGAATGATTTTGTATGAATTTGGCACAAAATCCGTACCGCCTAAAAATTCAGGATGGCTGTTGAAGCCGTAAACAGTGCATTGATTTAAAGCTATCATCAGCAATTGATTTAGGCGGTAGACCCCCTGAACTTGATTGCCGTAAGACGCTTGTCAATGTTGATTGTATTTTCCCGCCATTTATTTACGTAACAGTTACGAATTTGAATTCACAATGAAACGCTTCCGAAAAATGTAGGATACCACATCCGACCACGAAAACATAAATCAAAAGATTTTCCCTCCTGGTAAGATAATCAAAGTTTGAAATGATATAATGATCCCATCACGTTCAATCAAAGCTACGTCTCCTGTCCAGCTAGCATGATCACGGAAACATGATATGATATAGAAATTTATCGCTTTGAACTGTCAAAAATCAAATGATTTTTATATCATATCGTGTTTCAGTGGTCATGCTAGCCGGGCTAGACCATATTCATTTCACAAGTCACTTCAAGTAAGTTGTTTCAACAAAGCTTGTGAAAATATAAATTAATTTCTTTAAAAATAATATCGATAAATATTTGTTTCCTTACAAACTACCTGGATACTTTAGGTGCTACATGGCATATACGTCCGGTGAGGCGTTTATATCTATATATCAAAAAATACTTATCAAATTTTGAAACCAAGAGAAACCTATATAGTTCAAGGTTTTTAGATTTCGATAAAAGTAATAAAATTACTGGAAAGTAAAAATTTGAAGAAAAATGCAAGTTGAAAAAAAGTCATGTACCGGACTTATTAGCCTTGTTTCGCACTTAAGGAAAATAAACAGAAGAAAGAAAGAAGCAAGAAAAAAAAAGAAGAAAAAAATGAACAGAACAAAGCAAGAAAAATAAACAGTACAGGGCAATATCGTCTTGTACCGCACCAGTAGAAAGATTGTTTTTGAGCGCCGCAGCGAACAGCGTTAAAGAACATTGTTGTATTCAACTTTTCGAATATCTAAACATCACTACGTCAGAACAAATATTTGGTTTGCTTGTTCATTGATCGCTGCCAATGGTCATGTGAAATAGAGTTTAGAGTGTGCATTTGATTTTATTCGTCAAAAATCTATTTGTGTTTTAGCTGTCGAATGCAAACAGTCCGGCACCGGCACTATGACTGCAGGATGGATTATGAAAAAACAACGGTCTAAGAGTACAAAACAAAAAAAAATTCATTCGTCACTATATGAAATGCTGGATTCAAACAATTTCAATGGGCTAATGCTATACCACGTAGAAGGAAGGTCTTGTTATTGTTGTGATTTTTTTACACCTACAACCGCGCTCCCTAAGAAAGATGGTGTTTCGCAGATGGTCGGTCAAAGATGGTCGGTCCTAGCCAAATTCTAGAGGAATAAGACAAATCGTACTGCAACGATCCCAAACCGCTGGGTAGGAAGAAGAAGACAAAACAGCATCGAGGGGTACAAACTTTAAAGGGGCGGGTCTCGTTTTAACTTGTTAGAGCTTGAAGCGAGGACAATGGAGATTTGTGACTTATCAAAGGGACCTTATCAAACCTACACTTAGGTCGAAAGTCCTGATCTTAGTTTCGCTCTCTTCAACACCATAGCAGGCATATTGCATGCAGCAATCCTTGCTTTGACGCCATTGTTTTTCGTAAGTTTAATTAAAGCTTCCACTACATAAATTACAAGTGTTCGCGTGTATGAACCGGATGTTACACGGATGCTGTTCAGACCAAAGTTAAACTAGCTTCCGGTTTTGACGTAATCGTATTTCCTTTGAGTTCCCCGCTCCGACTATGAAATTGTGTAATAATGTTATTGTTTTTTAGATACCTACTGAAAACTCAATTGAAGTTTGCGATGTTGGATATCTATCCTTACATTTTTTATTTACACACTTTACTTTTTAGAGGTCTTCTGGATTGGATTGTTTTAATTTTTATATTGTTGTATGTCGATCATTCTAAAAAATACTGACGATTATAAGAATGAAGGAGGTGTACATAAAATATCCTTAGACAATGTTTATGAGTGTGTGTCAAAATTGTCAATAACAAGTACTGCTATTAATATGTCTTGCAAATGGCAAAAAGATTCGCCCCCTATTACGTGCGACCTAAAACAGTTAGCAAAATGTGCATGATAATACACCTCTCCCTGCTCCTTCAGGGATAAATCTGTGTAATCTTATCAATATTCCAATACGTGCACATTGAGTTACGGGTACTCTTGGCCCGACCTTTTTCTAACAGGCTGTATAAATTTGATTGATCTAGCGTATTTTTTCATATCTACTGTTTGGTTGAACGCGCTGATCTCAGAAACTACTGATTTTATTTGAAAAAATGGTTTTGTGTTAGATAGTCCATACCTATATCGATTTAGGCCATAAAAACGACCATAACGCGAGCGACGCCGCGGGTACCACTAGTTCTATGAAGGGCCATAGAAGGAGCAAAACTTTGGTGAGAATTTTAAAATGACACTATGCAGCACCTCGCTATATGCTCTGGCCTTAAAGCATTTTAAGCGGCGCAAAGCGTTGATTCCATACAAAGGCTGGCTTAAATGTAAATTTCACGCAAACGCTATCACGTTACACCTGAGTGTTCTGTTTACATATGAACGGGGTCCAATCACGCGTGTCACGCTCCAACACGTCGCGTACAATAAGATAGTGGGCCCATTGTCGCCGCGTTTTGTCACGCCACTATTATTTACAGAAATTTACATATCGGCCTGTTTAATAATTTAGTCAAAGATCCCTTATGGAAATGCTGGCCGTAAATTTTCGGTTAAGTAGGCAATCGGTCGCGTTTCGAATTAACGAAAGTAAAAAAAACAGTATTTTGTACAGTAATTACGTTTCATCCTACTGATATTATAAGTGTGATATTATGTAGCACTAGTTATTAACTGGCCTTTATTATAAGATGATAATAGCCTTTTAGTTACCAATTTTTGTCAATTACCATTATGAATTTGGAAAGGGTAGTCATTATCATCACTAGCTTACAACGCTTTACAAGCTTTTCCTGTAGATGAAACATGATAGGAAGAATATGACATAAACCCCTACACTATGGCCCAGTACCCACTGGGGATTTACGTGCCCTGCCTGATTTACGTGCTTTCTGAAGTACGGAGGATTTCGATGTAATAACAATAAAATTGTATTCTGCTCTGCCGTCACCACACGACTTCTCTCACGGCTTATCTTACTAATAGGTATTACGAAACTGTCATTGGGCGATCCTGATGAACTAATGAGTTTACCAGGATTCCTCGGGGTAACAGGCCAGCGTACACTGGTTACCTCAACGTTTCAAAGCGAAACCCCGCAAGTTTTCACCCTCTCTTTCATAATTTCCTTAACAGCCTCATTTCTGTGACGACGGACGATTTAAAAATGAATAAAACATAATTAAATCTACAGCACCTAATTTCGTGACCATTTGTAGAGAAAATTAACTATTTCTCACTCTGAAAGGGAACCGAAGAAACGAACGCAGTTTCCCTCGCGAATAATAACTCATTAGCGAAGTAACTTCGGAGCCAAGGATAGTCGAACATGGCTTTGTATTTTTCTTTCTGCGAGGAGCTGTCTTTAAGAAAACATTGTGTCCCATTAATTTTAAGCGCCCGTTTTGTTTATTCTAGCGTCCTAAAGCTAACAACTAACAATTCTTAAAATAAAAGTTACTCAGCTATTTTTGTGTCTAATTAAATAAATTACAAGTTTTGCCGAGTCGTGACGACGGAATAGAACACAAATCGACGTAACTAGTTAAGCAAAAATAAATGTATAAGCCATTTCTTTTAATATACCAAGTCACTCGTAATGACTGCAAAATTGTGTGACGGCAAGGATGTGGTGACGGTAATGCAGTATAGAATTTTCACCACCCCAAATCCCACCCACATGTTAGTACTAAGTGTTTGTCAGTACTAAGTGTGATACGTGTTATTACGTGATTCAATTTTTTCCCGTTGTCAGTTTTTAAGCACAGCTTTTAGTATAAAGAAGAAAAGTGTACAAAGAAAACTAACTAACTTTTTAACATTTATATTCACTTAAAAATCAACTAGTAAAGAGAAATTTTTAGCTTTTAAAAACATTTTTAGCTTAGAGTAAAAAGTCACTTAAAAATAAAACTTAAACTAGGAATTATATTACAATATTATTGCTGAATAAGTGTGGTACATTAATGTACAGAAGCAGACCACTGCAATGGCATATATTTTAAAATAACGCTATTTGTCATCACGACTTTGGTCGGCAATGTAAAACCCATCTATTATTTTGTTTTCCGGCAGTAAAGGAAGCACTGCACTAAGTGCTACTTGA
Organism: Cataclysta lemnata; assembly: GCA_963931975.1. Taxonomy (NCBI): domain Eukaryota; kingdom Metazoa; phylum Arthropoda; class Insecta; order Lepidoptera; family Crambidae; genus Cataclysta; species Cataclysta lemnata. Next base: position 8,985,798 of record OZ008347.1, read on the forward strand.
CGGTGCAAAATTAAAAATTTTGTAAAGTCTAATTGGAGATTGTAACTGAACCCCCCTTTATTATTGACTAATACGCGGTGGTTGAGAACGAACCCATGATAGGTATAGACGGTAATAAAATTTTCGGCCTTATGAATATTTAAAAAAATATAAGGAAGTGTAAGCCCGCTCCCCGCTCCTCACGATGAGTGACAACCTTCGATTCACTCTCTCCTTCCAAACCACCGGAAGTTCCTTATATGCCCTACCCGAATCAGTGTATTAATTCCAGTCCGTTAGTATTCCCGCGGAAAGTCATATGTAGTGCATTTAAACCAGATCATAGGTAGAGAAACCGGGCCGAATTCTCCTGACTTCAACGATACTTCAGAAGAAGGTCATTATGATTCAAAAGACAGCCTAGATTCTACGTGGGGCGGCTTGGTTGTGAGACAAGCCCGCGCTGTCGCAACTATCTAGTGGGTTCCAATCTGAGTATCCTCAGTAATGGAACTAGCTCCCCTAAATAGCTCCTGTCTAACCTAAGCTATCCGAACTAGTTTGAACCATAATAACGATACAACTGTTATGTCTCATCACGATCCTTCGACACAGATAATCCCTTCTATCAATCTGGAGAGTGTGCAGTGTGGGGAAAATAGTCTTTCCTGCGTGTAGAGAATTGGGCGTATTTTGGGCATCAGTATTGGCACTGTATATGTCTGCTGACCTAACCTAGCTTCAATACCAAGATACTCCCAATTGATCATGCAACACACGCTCACGATGTAAATATAAAAGGCCTCATAGCAATTATGTAGTCCCAAATTCACAAAGCAGCATGCCCACGTAAATAACAAGGGACCAGATTTAGTACGCAACTAAATCATGACATGTTTTATTATTATTATTATATTAGGTAAATAATTATATTAATGTAATTTGGCCAACGTATTAATAATGATCATCAGTATGGTAGGACCCCCTGTTGTGAAGTAGCATCCCAAGACTCTTTTATGAGGTATGTGACGTGTTCCCAACGGAGGGAGAAGGATACGTAACATTAGAAGACAGATGAACTTAAGTTTGTTGCATATTATAGTGGAAATAATGTTAGTTGGTAACTGTAGGCAAATACTCCAATAATCCAGATTACTCCGGTAAATCTAACAAACCAAATCTGCAACCGACAGTACACTGCACGCATGAGCTTTATGATGATGTAATAATAATAATATCCACGACAGTCGGTAAAATAAACAATATACCTGTTGTTTATACCTGTATAAAATGTAGACATAAAAGCTCAGCCAACTCCCCGTCACATATACATAGCCCTTATATACCTATTCATCAACAAACAGTACAACCCAAACCCCGCAACTGACAATTACAAATCCGAAACCTCCTAAGTAGGTAGGTACCTACTTTCCTACGTAACCAAAACCCCGGCAAACCAACAAAACAAAGACTAAGGTCATAATGTCAAATAATAGGTACCCATTAAATGATATAATCGTAAAATATGTACCATGGAACAACGGGTAATAATAACCATGGCATACCTAACACTTCAAGTACTAATAAAATCACCAACATTATGTCGGGTTCCCTTACCTTGCCTAACCCATACCTGGCGTTTGATACCGAACGTCTCAAACGGATCCAATCTCCGTACGCCATCACCTGGAATGCAGGCGCAAGTACCATAACTCCATTTCCTCCATCGACGACGCGCACCGACCGGCTGCCTCCCCGCTTTCACTCGTCCTGTCGCCCCTCTCCGCTCTCGAATGAATCCGAATGGTCCATGGTCAAAAAAGGTCGCGAATGTCCCTTTTCACCCCTATTTATACCTATGGTTAGCCCACCTATTTCGTTAGCTATCCCCTGACCAATTATCTATTCGTTGAGATATCCTACGATCTTTCTCCTAATTTCATTGGTCCCGACCGGCGGCCTCTCTGTTGGTAGAACTGATTTTTTCACGCCAAAACAAGTTGACAACACACAAGCTACAACTTCTTTTCATTAGTACCAATTTCTATCCGACTTACTGAATTGCCTCCTAAATGGTATTCATCTAATTCCATTGACACCTCTTAAAATCGTTTGTTTGTTGTAAATACACAGAAAACTACTATTTATGCAACTTATTTTAAAACGTAATATTTTCCTAAAACTACGAATGTATTAAATATAATTTTAATAATTCAACTACTATTTGTGGAATATAAGAATTGAATCTAACCTAATAATAAAATAACTTTAATTAGACAATGCTAAAGGAAAACCTAAAGCTAAGGGGAACGGAAGGCACTAGATGGCGCCCTGCGTGAGCTATATTGATGCGGTATGTGCTCTACCACCTTGCAATTTATGGTCGAAAAATCTAATAGATGGCGCTTGATACACTATGGGAACTTATCATCAATAATTATGAATGTTGGTCCTAGAACGATATCTGCTCTGTTGCATCCCCTTCCTGGATTGTATAAAATATTCCTATAATAATTTTCTGCGTAAAATATATTTCATTAAAAAGTGGGAAGATGCACCCTTGTTACGTCACCCATGCCCCCTAGATTATTATGTAGTTTACCGAAGTAATAATTTACAGCTAAAAATATTGAAGATTTAGAAGGCATCTTTGCTACATCACACAATATACACATGCGTCATACGATGTTCACCGAACGAATACGATACTGCTTTTTTCCAATCCTCTTCTTAGGTTGTATGAATAATTCTATGACTATTCCTAGATAAAAATATATTTGATTAAAACGAGAAGATGCACCCTTGTTACGTTACAAGATCCTTCCTCCATACATCTTAATTAAAATGATAATAACAACCATTATATAACTATCATAGTGTTTATTATTAGGTGCTCTAAAAATATGTTTAAACTTATCGTCCACAGCGCTCCATTCCTCTTTTAAGCGTAGACCACATACTCACAGACTTACAATAAGTTAGTTATTTTTTATTGAACTGCCAAAATATTCACTATAAAAAAATTATAATATGGTATAACACCGTATGCGGGGCCAGCTAGTATCTTTTAAATTAATTATTATTGTGATATTTAATTACAGCATTAAGAACAACGGACATTATTTGTTATAAAAGCGTAATATTAAAAAAATATTGTGTATGTAGTATTTAAGTGTGCACGAGAATCTGTACAAAATTGTCTATTATCTTTTTTTTTATATAAAGCCCATAGTCGGATTAATCAATTTGACAGTAACCTGAAATTCTGATGACTTTATATAGCAACACATTAGAAACATGTTTATATTTTCCCGATTCAAGATATTTTCGTTATTTGCGTATTTTAACATCGTATTAATATATATAGCTTACATAATTGTTATGAACTAGCACTTCTTTCAATACAATGTATTGGGCATAAACTGAAGTCACTAAGCTAACATTAATTAAGTTCAACAGTAACTTTACCCATCATAATATTACTTCCCCATTAGCAGGGCAGTGTGCAAGAAACTTAGTTTTTCTCTAACTATGTTGGATGCATTAAGTACCGCAACAGGAGGTGTGTCGTAAACATTTAATTTGATAGTTGCAGTATTAATGTAACTTGAAGAAGCCATAATTTAAGGTACAGTCGGCACTAAAATTTATGACCGCACCAAGAATACAAAAAATAACTCTTCTATTTTGACACACACCTAATAAATAGCAATCACTAAATAAATACCAAAATAAGAACTCGAGTCGTCCATATTTCGTCATAATTTCATCTATATTTAAAATTTGGTCTATAATTCTTACGCAATATTTGCATCATCATCATCAATAGATAAACTTAACGGATCCAATTCGAATAAAGTACACTCTTTTCATTATATTTTTATTTATTTTTTGTTACATTAATTTATTAACCAGCTTATTTATTTAATTGGCAAGAAAAAGTAAGAAGAAGCGCCAGTAACAGTATTTTAAGGACCATTTTATGAGCAACATTAAATGCTACTAGCCAGTATAACTCACATAAGTCCAGAGCAACGTACGCTTGGTCCCATGAATTTAGATTGCAAGTTTATTCCAAGTTCAAAATTCATCGGATCAACTCGTAGCACATTGATGCGGGAAATATGATATTCCAGCGTGCCTATTTATCAGCCCCATGTGTATGTAGTGTGCGAAATCACAGCGACGAGTATTTCGCATCACTAATGCTACTAAGTTGCAAAAGGATATGTTATATAGCTTGTTTAATCCTTATTTATTTTCAACTCTTCGGATATAGCGAATACGTATTAAGCGTGTATTTCAATTGAAATCAAACTGCATAATCAATGACAATATCCATGACTGTTAAAATTATTAAAGACCCTGTGATTTTTTTTATATATTAATTATTATCGTTAACTATAAAAACCTATATAAAAAAATATTGTTGCATTATCAATTACGAGCTGTAACTTCAAGATTGTATGTCGTGTGGTGACGGCAGAGTAGAATACAATTGTCACCACCCCAAATCTCTCCCGTGGGTGTTGTACAAGGCGACTAAGGATAAATCAGTGATGAGGAATGGGCAGCAGCGTTCCTCTTATACCACCTAGCAATGTACCTAATGCGACTTTTGTGCCCGATAAATGGCAATAGGCTCGCCACCTAGTACATGGGACCTAACATAACTGGCGATACGTGGGTGCTAGTTCATCTCTGCCTACCCCTTCGGGGATATAGGCGTGATTTATGTAACTTTAAGAATCTATTTACTTTACTTTTCACATAAGAAAATTATTATTAATTTGAACCGTGTACAGGGAGCGTATTTGTCTTATCTCGGCAATAAAAAGTTAAAAGTATATGCTAACTTACCTCTATTGTAACTACCGAGGATATGACTTACTCAAGGAGGACTTGTATTCTGAAATAAATTCTTCCACTTGCAACAAAATTTTTTTCAACATATTATACGGATATCTTTGCTTAGGAACACGGTTTTTTTTAAATGACTGAGCAATTATTTTTGGATAAAATGTAGGTAACTAATTAAGAGGACACTCTTTTTAACTGTCCATTGGAGTCTGGTATTAGGTAATTGGACAATTACCCTCTAAGTCAATCACTGACGGCTTGGTAATCTAATATTGCGGGTCCAGAATCACGAAATCCAAGTATCACATGACTCGACTTCCCGTTCCTAATGAAGATAATTAATAGTTCCCCCTATACCAACGGTGAAAGGCTTAAATTGGCGTGGTGATATGTTTCAATATAGAATCGGTATTCCTTTGTGCGTTATCTGTGAGGAGCACGCGTTGGAGTCTTGAACGTTGAGTGGCATACAAAGACGTGCCAAGCGGGAGCTAAGCAACTGCATAACTTGTGAACCTTAGTCGTATTTCAAGATTTGATGGACCAACTAAAGCGACCTCTAAAATGTTTCATTCATGCCTTTGTGAGGCATGGCATTAAGTAAATGAACTTGGGGTATTTGGGATATCTCTAGAGGAGCCGTTTTGCTTATTTACTCTTGAAGTTGATGATGTATTACGTCATTGTAGACAGTACGATGAACGTTTTAAGCGCTTTAATGACGTTAAGCGAATTTAGTACAATCAAAGGTAACGAGATAACATTTTTCTTAAAATAAATTAAATTTATCTAGTTAATTATTCCTTAGTTTCCCATAATGATTGTCTACCATGTGGTAAGCGGTTGGAGTTACAGGTTCTTGCAAATTTCCGACTCCACTCATCTAAGATGACCATGTAGTTCTTTCTTAACGACGACTATACTTTTGTTTTAAATAATGTGGATTAAATATATTAATTTCCACATTCAAAGATAAATATTTTATGCATCCATTTCCATTTAGTTCTACGTTTACATAGACTAATACAATAAAGTATACGCAAGTAAAGTAAGATTTGATACCCAATATAGATCTCCTCCCTGCTGAAGTATGTGAGGTACGAACCGTGAAGTCTTTATAATAAAGGTTGCATTTATTACGAAAGTTTGAAGTGAGTTCCTATACAATGGGAGTTTATTTGAAAAGTTTTACTTTACGGTGCAAAAAGCGTGAAATACGCGGTACAGTGTGAACATTCGGGTGTTTATGCTTTGACTAATAAGGAACTTCTTCTGAGACTACAAGTTATTTAACATTCAGTATTTAGCGTGATTTTTTTCCTAAGGAAACGAAGGAAAATGTAGTAATAATCCGGCAAAGAAGGTTCGAATTACCTTTTGGAACTAGAAAACTTAAACTTGTAGAACCGATAACCGTTGGAGATGCGTTCTCGAGTGTAGACCGTGAACAGGCACACTTAATCTAGATGGGTAATAAACAGCATTCGCAAGGTACCTTGAAAATCTCAGGACGTGGTCAATATATTTCCATAATGACGGATTTATAGAAGAGGACAGTCCAGCAAAAAAGATTAGATTCCAATTTATGCTTATCATCGGCAGTCCTATATTGTCCTAACTGCTGGGGCACGGGCCTTCCCTTTGAATGGAAGAATACAGTATAGAATTGGCTATGACCCACAACGCGGGTCCAGTGTGGATTGGTGCGTATTTTCGACTGCAGATGCAGCCAGAGCCAGCAGCTTAAATTGCCTTCCGAAGAATGGAGGAACTCGACATCGTTTATTTTTGGTCATTAATAATGTATGCTTATCATTAGAATATAATCCAAAGCTGTAAAGCTATTATGGAATTCATTATTTACATTTGAAGTATTGAAAAATGGTTCTAATGAGAATTGATCAACATGTAAGAAGTATACATAAAAATATGTGGATCAGAGTGAACAACGATTATTGATATCAGAAAGAAATGTTGTGTGGGGATGTCAGAGTAGAACATTATACCTTACCACCTTATTGTATATTATGGTTTGCAATAAAGCTATTGAGTATTAAATACAATTGTTATCACCGCCAATGTCAAACGCACGTGTCGTATAAATCGATTAAGGGTTGAAATCAGTGACGCGGAGTGGAAAGCAGAACCTAGCAATATGCAAGAATCTCAGATCGCATCAAAATTTGAATGTTTTTCTTTTTTAAAAGACATTAATAAGTTTGTTTTAGTTGTGAATAAAACTTTTTCGTTTTTGTAGGCCTCTTCAGGCCAAAAAAAATTCTTTTTCATCCCACCATCTCGGAAAAAGCGTTTTTGCTCTTCGATATCTGAGTGCAAAAGCCGTTTTTATCCTCTAGAGGGTAAAGTAAATTTGAATTTAGAACATCGTGTGCAATGAGTTTGTGAATTCAAAACATCATTAAACCTATTTATTTCTACCTCCATGGTGCCTAAATTATCATGCAACCTATTTTAATTTGTTAAAAACTCAGACTCGGAACCTTCTTGGTGTACTTTTTTTGTAATTTGCTTTGCGCGCGCCATTTTCTTTTCACGTCATAAATTTGTTAAAACCTTGGAATTCCGTGACGGTCAATCAAGTTGGCGTCAATCTTGCTTTAAACATTTTGATCGTCTACAATGCTTGCTTGATGCTTGAGTCAAGCATTTAAAAGCTTTTTAGGTTTGTTAGATATGTTTACGCTAGCAACGGAACAAAAACATACAGAAAATCAACGTGCTTGACTCAAGCTGATTGACCGTCTCGGAACTCCATTAGGGACGGTAATTTTTATTAGGTACTTACAGGTGTGTCTGGATAAAATTTGCGGGTGTGGCTGGGTGGATGGGTGGGTGTTGGAGGTGTGTCTGGGTGAATGGGTGTTTTGTGGGTGTTTCTGGGTGGATGGGTGTTTTGTGGGTGTTTCTGGGTGAATGGGTGTTTTGTGGGTGTTTCCGGGTGAATGGGTGTTTTTTGGGTGTGTCTGAGTGGATGGGTGTGTATTGCGGGTGTGAATGTTGTGGGTGTTTCTGGGTGGGTGTTGAGAGTGTGTTTAGGTTAATGGGAGGGTGTTGTGGAAGTTTCTGGGTGAAAACAGAAACTGCGATTGTATTTTTTTTTTGTATTTTGCAATTTCCTCGTTGGGGGGGATGAAAAGTTACGTGTTGCACTCGAGTGCAAAGATTTTTCACCTTGTGCTCTTTTGATTCCCTCGCTAACGCTCAGGATTCTAATTTTTTAATCACTCGCTACGCTCGTGATTCAATTTTAGAATCCTTCGCTAGCTCGGTCATCAAAATTGAGCACGCGGGTAAAAAAACAACTTTGCACTCACGTACAACAAATAACTATTCCAATAGAGGGAAATGTGCTATTTTGCCATCGTTCTGGTACGCTTTAATGACGTATTTTTTGAGCAAGGAAAGTGTAAATATATTTTAGGAACCCAAACAATCCAAATAAACTGACACAACAATGGAGAAGTTGAATTAAATTTACCACGTGCAGAATTTAGTACCGTGAGACCGAAGATGCGCATTGATATATCCCATAAAAGCTTCGTGCAGCTTTATTAAAAGTTTAGTACGTGATCCATTCTCACCACCGCAATGGGAGGTAAATATAGTAAGCTCACAATGTACTAAGTACTAAATTTAGAAGAAACCAAAACTTGCGGAATGGATGCTATTATACTGCAGAATGGCAACCATTATCTTAGGCTTGACTTGCCTTCTGAAGCACGGAGGTAAAAAGATAATTATATTTTGGTCATCTTTTCAATTAGCGGCGAAATTACTTAGTTTAGGTGCGCAAATGCAGGCCGAACACTGCCAGATTCTCAAGAAATCTCTATCTATTTTTTCTTACCAATGTTCTTCTTTTTATTTAGGCATATATTATTACATAAATACAAATTAAGCTCTCCCACAAAAAATCAGATTAAATCGATCTCGAATTTATGTGATAAAACGTGTATTCAAACTGTCATCTGTTTTTCATAATACTCGCAAGTTTTCCTCCTTTTATATAGCCAATATTATCTTTTGCCCCGCACGAAGAGTGTTTGCGAAAGAGCACACTGAAAAATATCAATTTGTTAGCTAACACCGGGCAGGTTTCGTCCCGCGCGTGATCGAAATAACAAAGAAGTACAGATTCCAGAAACAACTTGAATCCGACATTGATAGGGTTAAGTGTACAGAAAAGTGAGTAAATATGCTCGGAAGGGGAAGGGTTAGAAGGGTAATTTTGTACAAACTGTCAACTATGTTTTGAAATTATACTGCGTAGGGGGCAATCGGATTATGTGCTTCCGCAGATATTTGTGGCATTTGAATTTGCAAACTCTTTCATGGTACCTACTGTTTTAGATTTATTTTATTTTACAATTTGACTAATAAATACACAGTTTATTATTTATAATCTTCATCCTGTGGAAACCTTATGATGTGACCCAGGGAAATAGGTTAATGTACTGGCGTTGCTTATTAAAAACCTAAAAGTACTGAAGTTATTAAGCCTTATAAATTTTTGTTATCATTTTATTTTCTGTGGCGAAACGCCTATATTAAAACCTTTGCCTACCCCCTAGGGAAGAAAAGCGTGATTTATGTATCTATGTGTCATTTCCACTGCATTTATTGTAGAAATTATGAAACTCGTAGGTATTCATTTAAAATTATTTTTTATGAACATGTAGAAAACTATTGACGAACTTAATCTTATCACACATACATTGAAAATACTATTTAACATCACGCTCGATTCGCAGAATACCAGCAGTAAGTAACGGCGTAAAGTCAATAGTTGGAAGGATACCAGAAAATACGGTAATGCCAGTTTGAAACAATTTCACTTTATCTCCGCCAAATTTGGTGGCCATACGTTTTGGGCGGCCCAAAGTACCGAAATATATCGTCCACTTTACGAGTAACGTGTCGGCTTATGATGGTTTGATAATTTGAATTGCCTCATATTACTAACTTGACGATTGTCCGATAGTGTATAATAATAATAATATAAAAATATTAGCTGGTGGAGAAAATTGCAATAACCATAATAAATTATTGCAGCATAAAACCGGTTTTATTTTTGATTTGTAAATACCGATTACACCGGGTTCGATTACTGGTAGAGGCAAGTGTTGATGTGATACATGAGGACATCGTTTATCGAGTCATTAGTTTTCGAATTTTAGTTGTTTATATGTTTATGTATTATAACTTAAAAATTTACCGTTCTAGTATACCTTATAAAAAAACTTAAACTCCTTACTAGACTGGATGACAGGTTTGAGTGTAACAATGTAAATAAGTCAGTACTGATAAAAACATATCTTTCTAATTGCCTAGAAAAAAAAAGAAACTCAAGTGGGGTGAACGGTCGATAAAAGCGTATTAATTCGTACGTTGCCTTAATCCGATTAGCCTGAAGAACCTTCACCCCACATAATCTCTTTTTGACCTCAAATATTATTTAGCTTTAATAAAAGTCATGTCTATTTTATATTGAAGAAGGATCAAACCGAACACTTATCTAAAAATAACGAAAATATTATTCTGACGTTGGCACGTAATCTTTTAGAGTCCACGACTGGTGTCAATGTCGGAAATTTCGGAACAAATACCTAAATTGTCATCGATGAAATCACAAAACCAGTTCTGCTTATACAACATTTTTACCATAGGCATATTCACCATAGGAAGCACACACTCTCTCCAATAAAGCGCACTCTCACGGCTCATCCGAAGTTTGTGTAATGAATACGTGACTTATCTCCCAGTCACAGGCTGAAAAGGCGTCACTCATACGGCTTGAATACTCTACAACCGACATCTAGACATCTCCGTAGCGTATAAACATTCAGTGCTATAACAAAAGCGAGTTGAAATCTTAGTTTATCTATTAACTGACGGGAATAGAGATGCCGGCAGACAATACCTTTTGTTTTCGTTTGTTTATGCCTGCCGAGTTCATTGCCTATTCATAAAAACCGTTTGTGAAAGAAAAGTTTCGTTTAAGTTGTTTAAGCGGTTATCAACGTGAACACAATACGATTTTGAAGCGTTGCGTCCGGCGGCAGTCAAACATTGGAATAATTAGACAGCGATAACATTTTCGCTCTTCTGCGGCGTTGATCGCTGATACAAGAATTTTACTATGAAGTACTTAGCACACTATCCCCGTTGCCATCAATAGTACGTACATTATTTTGATGACTGACTATCGGCCAAGAAGTCCCGCGGTTGAATCCAGCCCGGCTAGCATGACCACTGAAACTCGATATGATATAGTCATATCGCTTTAAACTGTCTAAACTCCATAGACATTTTAATACGCTTTTATCGACCATTCACCACACTTAAGTTTCTTATATGTTTTTGCTAGGGGAAAATGCTCTGTGATAAACATGGGCATTAGATTTGTTCTTGTGGCATTGTTGTTTATGTAATTTCCAAAATGTATCTATAGTTTTATATTAAGTAAGTATAGATATTTTTCATGATATATAAGTATTTATTTTGTCCATCGTAATCCAGTTACCAAAAGGACTTTATCTTACTTTTGGCTGAATGGGAGGTGTAAATAAAAAATATACTATATCCTATACCCATTTATTTGTTTTTAGAATGGTTTTTAAAAGATCCCTTTAAATCTCCGTCACAAATGAGAGTGACCAGCCGATTGGTACCCATTTATTTCTTTTTTAGAATGTTTTTAAAAAATCCCTTTAAATCTGCGTCACCGTCTAGTATAATGAACAGAACGCAAAGTTGAACATTACCAAAATGCTTATAAATGAGAGATCTCTCGTGAATTAGTTGCTAGCACGTGTGACGTGTATAATTGCCTGTAAAACGAGAGACCAGCCGATCGGTCTCTGCCAGTGGACGCTGGTCGCAGACGCCGCTCCATTCCGAAACACATTAATTTTTCATACTCCACCACGGATACGCAATTAGGCCTTTCCTCTGCGACACCGGCTTCCGTGGAATCATTAAAAGCTGAAAAAAGTTTAATATCGAAATTTTAAATAAAATAATGCTTTTTCGCAATGGCTGCTTGTCTGTGAATGTACCTATGTATTTTGATGTCATTGTTAAGGTAATTTGAAATGGAAATGAAATGAATTTGAAATGAAACGGTCGCAAATGTTCCTGTGAAATGTAAAATTGAAAAGCCATAGAAGAACCACTAACCAATTTTAAATTAATGCTATAGAAACAAATTCGTAAGATTACCACGAAAGATACCATTGCATTACAATAATAAGTAAGTGTAAACAGTGTAAATAAGACTTATGCCTATAACAATATTATTGATTTATAAAAAATATGATTAATTTTTAGTGACTTGTGTCCGGAACAAGTTTTTTCTCTGAAACTCCGAAATCATAGTCTGACTGTCACCATAGTGCTTAGTTTGTTAGTCTAAGATAAATGAGTATCTATTGCATTAATCTGCTTGATTTGCAAAATATTTTATCGCAACACATTTCTATTGCAGTCTGAAAACAACACGTACCGACCGGTTAACAATGAAACAATGCAATTGCATCCAAAACTAAGTTAACCTTAGTTTGCAGATTAAATTAGTACGAATTCGGAAGTAGGTGGCGGTAATAATTACTTCTAATAGAGGCACCGGTAACATAAAGCCACGGTTTAACTGCGAGCAGCTGTGTCTCGGGAGTTGTAACCTACGGTTTATCGTTCAACTGTTACTGCGAAGACAATTTGTCCTAGCCGTTATCCAACTTTGTACGAAACAGATTGAGTGCGACGAACTGCCGAATTACAACATTTGTTTTCCAAATTAGAGATTATATCTAATTGGGGCTCTACGTGCTCTAAGCCTAGCACTAATACCGCTGATCTCTTTCCGGATATTGAAATATAAATACAATTTGGCCTTATAACTTCTGAAGACGGAAGCATTAATTCTGCGGGTGCTCAGTCAGCCACATGGAAGGGTAATTAAATCAGTCGTATTTCTTCCATTGATATTAAGCCCTAATTTAATGAGCGAAAGATCCAAAATATAATAAATAACAGAAAAGACATATTGTGGCGACGTAGAGTACAGTGCTTAATAATGCCCAAATTCTTCCTATATTATATTATTATGCATGGTCAGTCTGAAAACGAAACTCGATTTACTAATAAAATATTAGATGTTTTTATTAGGAAAATTATTCAATATACTTCATATAAAGAAAATTGTGATTATAATTTTTTTTTTTTATTTTACTCTTGATGCGGAAATCGAAGCCGCGTCCTCTGCAATCTGGGCAGATGACTATACCATTCGCCTTTATATTATAAATGTTCAAATTAAAATGAATATAATAATTATCATCATATTTTCAGCCGAGAGAATGTTGAGCATAGGCCTCCCCTAAAGATCTCCAAGCCGATCCGTCGTGGGCTGCCCGCATACGGCAGCTTCTCGTAACCTTTACCAGATCTTTGGTCTACTATATGGCCTCCTAAAAGGTAAAGGTAAGGCACATTGTGAGCCCTCACAATGTACCTTACCTTTTGCCACTTAAGGTCCGCAATTCTTCGGGCTATGTTGATAATCTTAGTTTTCCTGTGGATCTCATTATTTCACGCAGGGAAACACCGAGCATAGCCCTCAATATTATACCACAGATTAAATATTACCCAGCGACAAATATAAATTCGTTGCAAACAAATCGTAAAGTATTTTGTTCATTTTACTTGATTCAAGAACAATTGATCAAATTAAAATTGCAAATTAACATAATAATATGAAAATAATATTAATAAAATTATGTTTAACTTACACTAGAGCTTTATATTTGGTTAGAATAAAATACCTGAATGCAATTCAAAATGCTGCTCAAATATACGATTTACATCTAATGTCTGTTTATTTTTTCAAGGGGAGTAAATACTGAAGTGATTCTACAGGAATTCGGGTCACGTAAAATTGGCGCCCACCGTGGGACGCGCAAACACATCGGTGTTGCCCGATGAAACAATTTAGCCGCCTCACTAGACAATACTGTGGAAAACAGCTCCTTAAAATGATATGGTATTAAGTAACTTGTCTTCAAAACAATATTATCATAAAATAATCTTTAGTGTGAAGGGTAACCTTTTTCAAATTTTATCGATACGAAGATTTTGGTGGTTAGAAAAAGAATTTCGAAAAATTATGATCTTGAGGTGGGAATTGAACCCGCGTCCGCTGCTTGGCGGCCAAGGCGGGCTTGGGTGGCCGAGCGGTCAGGCACCTGCCCGGATAGCAGCGGACGCGGGTTCGATTCCCGCCTCAAGATCATAATTTTTCGAAATTCTTTTTCTAACCACCAAAATCTTTGTACTAATTTTTCTAACATTTATATAATGTTAAAATTAAAAATCGAATAGTTTATCGATAAGCTTAAAAGCCCTCACTCCATATTTTTTTATCGGAAATCATATATTATGATAATCAATATTTTAATCCATGTAATTTGTTTATTCTGTGTTAAACGATGGACATGTGTATTATTATAAAATAATTATTATGAGATATGGACCATGATGATGCTTAGCTGAATGTAACATACATCGTTTTTAATTCCTGTTTACAGTGACTGTTCCCAGTTTATCTGGAGTCAGAGCAGTAAGTTTCCTCTTCCATTCATATCGTTCAGACATCATCAAGCCGTCCTCTCTTTTTTATTGATATTAGCCGTCACACTGTTAAGAATATGTTATTGATGACTCTAGCTAGACTGGAAACAGGACAGGAAAATGATGATGATTCTCAAGGGACAGATAGCTTTTGAAATAGCTAAAATTACCCCTAAAACATAAAACAATAATATAATTTTTTGAATGTATTTAATCCATGGTGCTCAAGATTTTGGCTTAGGTTTTATATTCCGCCTTACTGACACCAACCCATTTTAGATAATATTTTGATGTTTGGTGGTTTTTCCTCCACCATTAGACTACAAGGTGCTTATTGGTCTATACTAGGCTATCTCCCTTAGCCAACTTTTACGACACCCCTGGGATAACTGAGGGCGGGCGGGACATTCAATGATCTTTTTTCGCTCTCAGACAAGCATGAAAATAAATCTTTCCCTCTAAAATAATACATTTAAAATATGCTATACAAAATCTGCTGTACCTACTACGCGAACAAGACTTTACATTACGTTCCGTAACAAGGTTTCAATTAGCTCCCATAGAAAAAAGCTCTCGCCAAATTATAACACTGCCATAATAATTTTACAGTCAAGGATGCCCGCTTTCATAACCACTTTGAGCGCGACAGAGCTCGCGGCAATGTAGAAAATTAATGCTGCGTTGGTTAGAACTCTAAATTGTTAAGCACAAAATGTAATAACTCGCATAATAAAAGAGAACATTCCATAACAATTTCTTTGATTTCAATTCCTATTACGTGTCGTAAACTTCCGATATTGTTACCAGATACAAAAAAAGATCAAAAAAAAAAAACTATCTACTCTTTATGTGTCCTATAAACACAACAATTAATTATTATCCATACGAGGAGCATTTTTAAATAATAGATTTCTTAAAATTCTTAAAAAACATTAACTGCAATCATCTCTATTGACGGCTATGACTGATTACCTAGAGATCTGATGGATTAGATCTATATGAACAGAAGACCTTTTTTATTTTGATTAAGATAAAAATGTAATATTGTAACCAATTTGAAGTTAGTTTCAGTTTGCCATTATTTTTCTTAATAATATAAGAAGTACCTTTTATCCTCCTCTCACATTATTTGTGGTTGGACATACTGATGGTAACATCTATTGTCACACTGCTCAATGATTTCAAACTCCAAAGTATTTCCAAGGCCATTTTGAAAAAAATCTTTCAATAACAAGTACCTAATGTCTAGGAATTCCTTTTCAATAGCTATCACATTATGGTGATATAATTTTCTTGAACACGTAATTGGTATACATATCATATTATGTAATAAAATAAGTGAGACGAAAATGTAATACAATTCTATTATTCGCTTTCGCAATATCATAAGAAGTAGTAGCTTGGACGGAGGCCATGTTGCTGAGAAATATTAAAAATTTTTACAACAAAAAGGGATTTGACTATTCCGCCGGGTATGTTGACCCGCGGGAGTATCATTTAATATTCTATTATTTTCAAAGAGCCTATCAGGTCATTGATGAACCCTCTAAGCCGTGGACGTAAGTAACTCTGCATATTTTATGGTCCTTAAATAATTAACGTTAACCTTAAAAATAATTTTACTTTTTAACGTTCTTTTACTTTGAAAATTATAAAAAAGCGATCATCCGTAATTAATAACATTATAACTATACTGTGTAGCTAAATTTTTAAATAAACTTTTTATAACAGTAAATCATGACTTTAATTAATGTGGACATTTTCATTTTGTTAAATATTTATGACGTACTAGTGGTCGCCCGCGGCTTCGCTCGCCTTAGTGTCCATTGTTATATAGCCTATAGAATTCTTCAATAAATGGACTATCCAATACAAAAAAAAAATCAATTTGTACCAGTAGTTTCTGAGATTAGCGCGTTTAACCAACCAACCAAACACAATCTATTCAGCTTTATAGTATAGATTACATATTAAACCGTTTCTTTGTATAAACATTATAAATACCTACATTATCATTTATATCTAAAAACTTAGCACAGTACAATTTGCGCCAAATGACGTAGAACCAACAGGCATGGCGGGAGAATTTATTCAGCTAACTTCTAAAACGCAAAGTTATTTGGTACCTCTCTAATGATTTCTAATGACATTTGATTGATGCGGTCCTTATATTTTCACGAAATTAACTTTTACTTTGTTTTACAGATATGTCTCTAAAATCTTAACCACCGTATGTGGAATGGGTGTACTGACAGATGCTTGCTTCTCAATCTACCGTGGCATCCAAATTTTAGATATGTATCTCATTGTGGAAGCATCAACTTACTTCCTAATGTTGTCGTACAAAATGATGACTATTGTGCTAACAATTGTGTATGTTTCGTCCTACACACATCTGATGCAGTCTATGAAGGATGACTTCAAATATATTTGCACTAAGGATGACCGCTATAAGTAAATACTTGTCAACACTTTCTTTTTGCACAAATTACGTAGGCCGGAGGAGTTATAAAAAACTAAAGTAAATTTAACTAATTTATTTAGTAAAGAAAATACAATTAAAATAATCTAAGAACTAAGTTAATTTCTAATGATTGCTTTCGAAGTAGGAAAACGAATGACGTTGGAATTTGGTATTTCATGTAACTCGTGAAAGTTACGGAAATGCTGAATGCGCAGTAGCTGGCGCCGGAGTTGCGGCACGTTGCGCTGACGCTGCATCGCGGGCTGTTGTCGAGTTGAAGCGGCTTAGTACTGAAGGCACTACGTAATTCACACCATACCCAAGTATCCAATAATGCCGCCATAGTATTAAGTGAAAATCGTACCTTAAGCTTAATTATATAATTACATACATACATTTATACATACATTTATATAATTACTGAGTGGCATGATTTATGTATGTAATATAATTATATAATTACATACATTTATATAATTACATTACATACATAAATCACGCCTATATCCCCGAAGGGGTGGGCAGAAATGAACTAGCACCCACGTTTCGCCAATTATGTTAGGTCCCATGTAATAGGTGGCGAGCCTATTGCCATTTATCGAGCACAAAAATACATAGCTAGGTGATATAAGAGGATCCCTGCTGCCTTTTCCTCATCACGGATATATCTTTAGTCGCCTTGTACGACACCCACGGGAGAGATTTAGGGTGGTGACAATTGTATTCTACTCTGCCGTCACTACACGGCAAATTGTATATTTAATTGAAAATATAAGTATAATGTTTTCAATTAAAACAATAGAAATTCTAACTCGTAATCATTACAACCAGCCCTTTACTGTCCCCACTGCTGGACACAGACCTTCCATATATGGATGGAAGAATATTAGAAGAATTGACCATGACGACCACAGGTGCAGCATGGACAATGGGCTTAACATGCCTTCCGTATCACAAAAGAACTCAACATAACATATTTTTGGTCAGCCATCCAATGACTGGCCTTCACAATTATTCCTTAGTTTACTCAATCGCCATCGAGCTCCTCCTCACAATTCTAACTGAATGTTTTATATTATTCACAGAAAAGTATTCTTTGACATTCAACTGGGCACATGGAAGGCTTGCATTGGCACATTCACCTTCATGGCCTGTATGGCAACTTGCTTGGTGTCTTACGCGATTATTGTCCTGGTGATCTATCTAATGATTCATGCCCCCGGAGAAAGAACGGACAGACCGCTCGTGTTCCCATTTTGGGCTCCCGGCATAGATTACACTACTACACCAGCGTTTGAAATAGCCTTTACGTTCGCCAATGTTGGAGTGTATGCCTGCACGTATAACTATACATGTGAGTAATTTGTAATGTCCTGTGAATCTGATAAAAATTATACACACATAAAAATCATGCCTAAATCCCAGAAGGGGTAGGCAGAGGTGAATTAAACACCCATTTTTCACCAATAGGTGGCTAGTCTTTTGCACCAAATCGCAGTATATAGCGATATATAATAAATTGCTAGTGGGTATAAGAGGTATGCTGCTGCATTACTCATCGCTGTCTTTACCCTTAGTCGCCTTGTACGACACCCACGGGAGAGATGGGGGATAAAAATTGTACATACATACATACATACATAAATCATGCCTATATCCCCGAAGGGGTGGGCAGAGGTGAACTAGCACCCACGTTTCGCCAGTTATGTTAGGTCCCATGTAATAGGTGGCGAGCCTATTGCCATTTATCGGGCACAATAGTCGCAGTAGGTAATAGCTAGATGATATAAGAGGAACGCTGCTGCCCATTCTTCATCACTGATTTATCCTTAGTCGCCTTGTACGACACCCACGGGAGAGATTTGGGGTGGTGACAATTGTATTCTACTCTGCCGTCACCACATATAAAAATTGTCTTTACTTAAATTCCATAATAGTATTCTCAGTCATTGACTTTCAGCTGGCTAATTACCTAACTTCTATTGCTAACAATTCTCAATTGAAATTAATGATATTATTGCTTTTACGAATTGTATTTACCGATTTTTAGGTGCTAACTTTATGAATCGTCTAAAAATACCATTCTTCTTATTTTTGCAGTCGTACTACAGACAAACTTAGTTTGGGTTCGGCATATAGCTACCAAAGCAGAAATGATAGGAATGTGCATCAAAGACCTCTTGGACGGTATTCATCCGACTGAGGACGAAGTACAGAAACAGAAAAATGCCCGTCTAATAAATTTTCGGATGAAAGAAATTGTTGCCAATCATATTTCTATGTATAAGTAAGTGAGCTATGTATAAATGTTGTCTAGTCTCAAGACCCTCTTATAAACACTCCTTCAGTACCAATATATTTTTTACAAATTAGTTACCATATGTACCAAAACAAAAAGTAATAACATGCGAAAACGGCCTTTTGGAATAAGGTATAGTTATTTCTACAAAAATATCCAATTAAGTAATCTAATACAGTGTAGCGACAATAAATGGTGATATTATTTTATTTACCCGACATAATGGTTGTCTCTAATTTAGCTATGATTTTATTAAATTTTGTATCTACATTACAGACTTGTAGATAGCTATGCATTAGTATACAAGAAGTGTTTGATGTTTGAACAGCTCATATCAAGTCCTGTAGTCTGCATGCTTACGTACTGCTCCGCTGAGGTAACTATGTAGAATGGTCAACAGAATAGTCACAATGTTAATGTCTTAATTTTAAATGAATTGTAAGGTTAAACAGGTTGATTTTGGACTTCCAACTCTCAATTTAAACAAGAAAAACCGTCGCGGGTTCTTAATTCTTATATTTATTCAACTTTAATGTATTATTTAAGTTCGGTTGATAATTCTTGGTAAGTATTTATTTAGTCATTCCTTTTTGTTAACAGAAAATAGACAATGGAGAAGTACACGTCGTGATGATGGTTCTATGTGCCGGCGCTATTTTGGTTCTATTCATACCATGTTACCTCGCCACTTATTTACGTTCCAAGGTATTATATAGTTAGTAGCCAATTACTATTGCTGTTTGCGAATAACCTTATTTATTTATTTTGAACGATATACTGGGATTTACTTACCCGATAGATGGTAATAGTCTCACCCCTTTGACATGGGAATTAGCTGTCTACCCCTTCGAAGATAAATTGGCGTAATTATGTATGTAATTAATAATTTTAACTAAACATTGACAAAACTTTTTAAAAGTAATATAGAAAATGGTGTTAAATATTTTTTTCATCCCACCATCTCGGAAAAGGCGTTTTTGCTCTTCGATATCTGAGTGCAAAAGCCGTTTTTATCCTCTAGAGGTTAAAGTAAATTTGAATTTAGAACATCGTGTGCAATGAGTTTGTGAATTCAAAACATCATTATACATATTTATTTCTACCTCCATGGTGCCGAAATTGTCATGCAACCTATTTTAATTTGTTAAAAACTCAGACTCGGAACCTTCTTGGTGTACTTTTTTTGTAATTTGCTTTGCGCGCGCCATTTTCTTTTCACGTCGAGGAGTGTTTGGCGCGTTTCGTGGTGTCAGTCAGATTTATTTTCACTAATTCAAAAATTGTTACAGAGTGGATTTTGTGCAGTGAAAGTGGTGTTATTTTGATGCACAAGCATCCGTGTTGATGTGCAATTATGCAGAATCATCGAAAATAAGTCTCATGATGTGTTTGATGTTGTGGTGAAGATCACTATAAAAAGTGGTTTTATCCATTTCATCAAGCACCATCATTAACTCTGTTACCATTCAATTCGCGCCAAGCACTCCCTAGATGCGTTAAAATATGTGGCACCCATATTTTAGAATCCTTCGCTAGCTCGGTCATCAAAATTGAGCACGCGGTTAAAAAACAACTTTGCACTCACGTACAACAAATAACTATTTTTATAATTGTTTGTTTTATATAATTTGGCAGTTATCCATGATCTGCGACATGTGCTGGGAGATACGTTTTTGGGATGCAAGCGAGCCATTGAGACCTTATTTGGTCCTCATCATGCAGAGGTGCTTACGCCCATTGCCTCTTCAAGCACCAGGCTTCCAAGAAGTTTCTATTAAGACATTTTCAAGCGTAAGTTGGTTAGTTGGTGGTAGGACTTTTATCAAGTCCGCCTGGCTATCTACTATCATCTTAACAAAATCTGTCGCCATAACAATAATGCATTAACAGCATTATTGTGTTTCGACAATGTGTGAGAAGATAGCCAAGCTCTGAGGTTAAGGGTTCCAGGTGAAACTGGATTCCATCTTCGGCCCTATCGTCACTTACTATCAGGTGAGATGAAGGGCAAGAGCTTTCCTGTCTAGCATTAAAAAAGTGTTTTTAATACATATATGAATCACGCCTGATCATATCCGATTGTGTAATGTGATTTAAATAAAATAGAAAATAACGAATAGTCTAATTACATCCATATTCTTTGGCTACTGGTAGGGGAAATCAGTCCTTAACGGGTATACTCCCCAAGAACGGGCACTGATGTTTATGATTATTTTAAAAACCGAAATATTCCATGATTGACTGCTTCATATGGAAATTTTAGTTTTCATCTGTCTCTTTGGGCACATGGAAACAAAATTGTCTGTGTTCATCTCACATTTGCCCGTAACATAATTCGAACTGGGACCTCTTAGCCGATAGCCTAAGTATTACTGTATACGACCAAGCTGTGCATCAAAAATTATTTCTGACGTTGAAAATTTGCTATTTGCTGCCAAGAACAGTGCAGAATGATGAAGTATATGAAATGTTCATAATTTCTTTTTATTTTCAGAAGATGACTTCAGCGTACTCTTTGTTCAACATGCTTCGACAAGCGGACCTTGATTTCTAATAAAAATAGACACCACTTTAAATGATTCGTATCACTCGTTTTTAAGTTATTTATTGACTAATCGTGGTGAGAATATTTTCAATAAATTCTTTTTGGCTTCCCTTCACTCCAACCCCACATAAGTATTAAACATAAACAACGTACCATAATTTTTTTAAAACCTACAATTTCAACCTATTGTATTTGGACATTGCTTTGATGTTATTATTATTATTAACTATGTTTCACTTATGATTAATAAATAAATGAATTGGCTAACCTGTCACATTACTGACTACACTTTGTAATATTTTGTTTTTTGCTGACAAAAATTTTAATAAAATATAATTATTTACAAATACAAATTTTAAAGGAATATAGTAAAAAGATGGCGTCGAATAAAATTCATCGAACCCACTCATTGCTATGTGTGATAAATATATTTTATGAACATAATAATATGCACCGTGTGTAGTGACGGCAGAGTAGAATACAATTGTCACCGCCCCAAATCTCTCCCGTGGGTGTCGTACAAGGCGACTAAGGATAAATCAATGATGAGGAATGGGCAGCAGCGTTCCTCTAATACCACCTAGCAATAGCAATGTACTGCGACTTTTGTGCCCGATATATGGCAATAGGCTCGCCACCTATTACATGGGACCTAACATAATTGGCGAAACGTGGGTGCTAGTTCACCTCTGCCTACCCCTTCGAGGATATAGGCGTAATTTATGTATGTATGTAATAAAATGCATATTTATACATAGATTAAAATGTAAAGTCTTTGATTAACCAACCGATAACCTCAATAATAAGCCTAATAGACCATAAGCACGTGTTTGTTAACAAGAAACGTCCAAACATAACCCAAACCAGTAGAACTTTTAGACTGCAATATCTCGATATTGTACTCGTACAACACGTAAATTATTACAGTCCAGCGGACACTGAAAATAGACAAGGAAGAAAGAGGCGGACTTTATCCAATAATAATTCTCACTTGAATCGCTCTATTTGCTAGACGTCGCACGATCTGATATTGAATATGGATAAAGTGAATTATATTCTGAGTGGCGGGCAGCGTCGACTCGCAGAGTTTCAGATAAGAGGATTACTTACAAGTTATAATTGGTTCTCGCTATTCAACTGAATAAGAGAAAACCCCAGTGTCTTTTTCGAGCACCTCTCTCTCCAGATAAGGACAACTTTTTCTACCCCGGCAAATGCGATCTGCGAGGTGTATTTAGCGTGAAGTGGCGCTTTTTCTTAATTAATAAAGTCGTGAATGGCGAATTAATTGTGCAGCGGTGCTTATTTACCGATCGCCCCTTGATTCTCTTGAGAGCGCACCGTATTCTGCACAATCTTTTTCTTTTATCTAAATCAGCAGGGACATAGTTGAGTTGGCTACTTCCGTTCTTTAATTACAGTCTTGATTTCTTTACGGTGCTTACTAATCTTGCCGTATATTGATGGTGATCTGTTTGTGTACAAATAAACTTTTTAACATACAATATTTTAACAAATATTCTCCATCCGATTGAGCTTCTGTTGCATTTTAATTGTTTGATTTATGTTTAAATTATTTGCACATTTAAATATAATTAATCATCATCATTATCAAAAACCATTCCCGTGGACAGAAGAATATAGTTGGATAAGTGGAATGAGCCATATCCCACCACGCTGCCTCATTGCGCATTGAAGAGTATTAACGACTGCAGATGCAGCCGGTAACAACAGCTTAACGTGCCTTCCGAAGATCTTTTTGATCACCCATTCAATAACCAGTATTAGCCAACATTGCTTAGTTAACGCAATCGCAGACCGATGGCGCTAAGCCTCTGATGGAAAATTGTACAGATGCAGTGTGAATGTATGCTCCTGAATTTCCATGGTTCAAATGCGACTCCAATCCTCTTGCTAAGGTTCTCATTTAATTTCTGTATTTTCGGACACGGACGAGTGTTGACAAGGGTTTTTTTTTGCTCCAGTTCCGTGAATTAAGCCTGGGTTAATAAAGCTCAATTTAAAAAAAAAAGGAAAGAATAACGACGTCAACGAATAAAACGCGTCCATCGCTCTCTAGTTTCAAAAAACCTGGTCACATTGAACGAACACAGTTAGGAGCTGAGAGCCTGGACATGTTTGCTACTAACGCAATTACCGCTGCACCGGCATTCTGCAATCTGAAGCCAATTCAATTAACATTGGCTTTTAAGTTCACCTATTGTCCCTATAACCACGTCACCGAGCTAGCGCGGATTTATTTGTGGAGAAATGAAAGCTTCGGTGTTGCCAGTCGATTATGTTACAGACCTCTGATTAGTTAATTATTTCGCTTCTATTTTGCAATTCTAAGCAACGTTCGCCTTTAGGCTTGAATAAATCATTGAAGTTAGCGACTTTCGATGTTGGATTCCTTTGTTCCGTTCTATTACAGTCCTGTGACTGTGTGGCACTGAGACTTGAGTTACAACTTACCTACCTACAGAATTAAATCTACTTTTGAAACTTTCAAGTCTTTAAGAAGTTTTTTCCTTATTTTATCCTTAATCGTTTCCAGTGTACCTTTTTAAAATTTCGTGTTATATTTATTTAAACCAGAAAAATAAAATTAAATAGATTGAGTCTTCATTTTGAAAATTTTTTCCTCTAAATTATGAGTCGATATAATTGTGTGTACTATACAATCCTATTGGTATGGTTTGCGACTGGCTTTTGCATAATCCAGTCCATGTTCCACTTTTTCGTCACTCGAGCTATTTAAATACAAAGGGTTCCTTTATACCGCCACAGAAGCTAAGTGGCGTCACTGCCGCCAATCATCCTATTTGCAGCTACAAAGCAATAGGAGATGTAAAACCGCTCTGTAGTCCCGACGCACAAAAAGACACGCGCCATTGATTTACTCTTCCACAAGTGTCAAACTGATCATTCGATGGCTGACTGCGTCCTCACTGAACTTTAGAATGTGTGAATACATTTACACTTCTGTTATTATTATATTGTTATACACTCACTTGTTCGATTGCTTTTTGTTTCATTTGGACAAAATAGTTAGCTACCTACTCAAAAGGGTAGATTTTGATAGATGTGTGGCGTGACAAGATTGAATAAAGTAAGAAGTGAGTATATAAGAGAAAGTTAATTAGTAGCACTATTGACAGAGAAGATAAAAGGGGATCGTTGGGCTTGATATGGATAGATTTGGATGGATATGGATTTATATGAGAAGAAACGAAATACATAGAACAAAAAAAGTTAAGAACGTAAATCTTGAGGAATGGAGAGGAGGAAGAGCACAAGAGATGGAAGGATCGCGTAAGAAATTTTAAGAATGTGAATGGAGCGAATGAGGAGATGGCAATTTTACATGAGTGAATAAAAACATACTGCGCTCACCTCAAATAAAATATGGTAATGGCCAGAGGATGATAACTCAAAATGTACCATCTAGGACGAAATCGCCAACTAATGTTGGTTAGTTGTACTCCTATTTATTTGAATGGTTTCTAATTAAAAAGAACTCGAAAACAATATTTGTTTTAATTGTGTCTAAACAATTGCCAATAATTATTCGATTGGCGGCCCTTCTTTTGGTTTTATAGTTTTCTTGTTAATACAGATCACAATGCAATGTATGATGTGTCTTATTGGTCGTTTTGTTTTTATCTAAGAACAATTATTCCCTAACGCCCAAGTCGTGCTAGCGGAAAGGCTTTTAGGGAGACCAGTGACAGTTGGGCGGTATGTTTTGATTTGGGTTAGCTGTAATATGTAAGACAATACAAACATTGATTGACGTTCACATTCACAAACACCATAATGCTACAATACGTTTCATATAGGAGGCAATACAAAATAAGAGTTTATATAGAGGGCAAAAAGGCTCAAGCTCAAACACAAACCACAACACTCTCGTTAAGAAAAATGTTACCATCTGTCACTTTTGATTTATGGGAAAAATAATATTTTACATGAGAGTGCTTACTTAAAAAAAATATGATCTTGAGGCGGGAATCGAACCCGCGTCCACTGTTATCCGGGCAGGTGCCCTTGCCGAAATTCTTCTAACCTTTACACTTCACGTTGTAAGCCAATGCGAATACCCTCGCAATGTAGAAATAAATTTAAACACATTTTTCGAAATTCTTTTTCTAACCACCAAAATCTTAGTACAAATTTTTTAATAATTAAATAAAATTTAATTAAATAAAATTAAAATCGAATAGTTTATAAAGCAAACCCAAGCTTAACCGAACCCACGGTATTTGTAAAAATATCTGCTTTGGAATGTTTAAATTTATTTCTACATTGCGAGGGTACCCGTTGGCCTACAACGTGAAGTGTAGAGGTTAGAAGAATTTCGGCAAGTTAATTAGTAGGTGTCCGAGCGGTCAGGCCCGGATAGCAGCGGACGCGGGTTCGATTCCCGCCTCAAGATCATAATTTTTCGAAATCCTTTTTCTAACCACCAAAATCGTAGTACTAATTTTTTAACATTTATTAAAAATTTTATGTAATATTAAAATTGAATTGCTTACTTTAAATTAAAAGTTAGCTTTGAGTCACCTTACCCTAAATACGATACAAAACTATGTTTTTTGTTCGTTAAACTTTTAGCTCTACAGCATAACAATATACCTAGATACCATAGACATTATGAAGGTTTAATTCCTCCTAACCTGCCGACCAATTTTTAGATTCGGTGCGAGCATTCTATTGTTTTACTGTGGGATTTAATATCACTGAGATATAGCATAATCATAGCAGACTATAACATACACAATAGGCCTGTTTTCCACTGAGAATAAATTGGTTGGCTTACTGCCGCACTCAGAGACGTCAATTAATTTTAATGAGTATTTAATGTCAAAATTTTTCATTCAAAACTAGATCACAGACCCGGCAAGAATAGCGACTAGTTTTGAATTGTCATTTTTTGACTTTTTTTAAGTACTCATTAACGTTATTTGACGTCTCTGAGTGCGGCAATTAGAGTTTTTAATGATTATTTATGATTATGTAGTTAACAAAAAACAACATCATTTATTTTATTAAGTAATGATTATTATTATTTTTGTAAAATAATATCAGCAAGAAGTCGCATGGAGCCACGTGACACTAAACACCAATCAGAAGCCCGTAGCACGGGATGTGGAGAAAATCTCCTAGGGGAAAAGAAAATATTTTCCTATCATCCTCTCGCTCTAACTTCCACTAAATTCCGAGACAAAACACTGTCAAATGAATGAGAGATTTAAATGGCTGATAATCATTAAAATTAATTGACGTCTCTGAGTGCGGCAGTAAGATTGTCATTACTTATGAAATGGTACACCGTGACGTCATTCAAGAATCAAGACGCCATGTCAGTCTTGGCCGTTTTCGAGGCAAATTTAAATTGGTTTTTGAAAACTTGAAATATATAAGTAAAACGCCTATTTTTATTAAAATAATATATTTTTTTGCGTAGGTAAGTTAGACACAAAGGTATAGTTTTATCTCATTTTCCAAAACTTGTCAACTAGCCTATTACACGAACCGATTGGCAGAGGTGAATCAACACCCACGTTTCTCCAATTATGTTATGTCTCATGTAATAAGTGGCGAGCCTATTGCCATTTATCGGGCACGAAATCCGTAGTATATTGCTAGGTGGTATAAGAGGAACGCTGCTGCCCATTCCTCATTACTGTTATAATACTTACTGCCGCACTCAGAGTCGTCAATTAACTTTAATGAGTATTTAATGTCAAAAATTTTCATTCAAATCTGGACCATAGACCCGACAAGAATAGCGACTAGTTTTGAATTGTCATTTTTCTCATTAACGTTATTTGACGTCTCTGAGTGCGGCAGTTAGTCAGCTTGCACGACACCCGAGGGAGAGATTTTGGGGTGTGACAATTGTATTCTGCTCTGCCGTCACCACGCTGTACAAGGCTCTACAACAACAACAAAAAATCAGGATTATACTATAGTTACTGTTGTTTTTCATAGAACTATAGCGGCAGAGTTCTAGAGTGTAACATAATCTAAACTAGTTACGTTACATCAAAAGCTTGACCCTTACTTTTGATCCCATCTACAAAATACCATACAAGTGGAGCCAGAAACTAAACTGTCTCGCATTATATAATCAAACCCTAGCACGAACCCTTAAACTTCAAACCCTCACTAGTCGTGACTCAAATCACATTATTGTTTCTCGATTCTGGGTCTAATCCGTCTATACACAAGCCAATTGGCATAAATCTTTAATTAGATTGAGTACGAAGCCAGCCCACGCTTTGTGTAGTTAGCTCACATTGACTTAGGTATGTCCTTATTGTGGGCAAACTGCACTTAAGAGATACGAATACACTGCTGACTGCTATTCAAAATACTGCCTACCCCTTCGGGGATATATAATATGACCGAGATTTATGTATGTTACACACATACAATAATCACGTTCGTATATCCCCGAAGGAGTAGGCAGAGGTGACCAATCACCGACGTTTCGCCAATTATTTTAGGTCCCATGTGGCGAGCCTATTGCCATCTATCGGCCACGTTATATTATGTTTACGATTTTGGCACGACCACACGTTGGCTAATATCGCATCATGGCAAATATTGTCATAAAATAAAAAATAAAAAGTTAAGTAAAATAGTTAATAAGTCTATTTATTAAAATGATAGTATACCTTACCATTTTCATGTTAAGCGAGGAATTTAACTTAGTAAGTTTCTTGTCGGCCCTTCTCAGAACAAGGCCTCTAGGGGGCATCTCCTCTACGGCCTCTTTAAAAAGTTTCAAAATCAATAGTTGAAGACGACAAAATGTAATTAACGTTTCCCGTTTTCAATGTTTAACGCATTTTATTTTTACCATTCATGAGAGTACGTAATTTTACCTTAGTACTTTTCACTCTCCTAAAACTGAAATGGCACATACCTAATAAATTGGTTTAATAAAATTGTGGTAATGTCCTAAATTTATTGTACAATAATATTAAGATTTGCGTAATGACAGCCCAAATCAAGCATACTTCTTAAAATGGGTACCTAGAGTAAACGCCAGATAAGTCTGCGCGCGATAGACGCTGACAGTGACGATGAAATTTTTTTTCCAAATTGATAATTTACAGTCAGATCAGGTGACAGTTCGAAATTCAAGTTCCTTCCTCTACATAAGGATATAATTAAGGAAATATTTACTGGTCACAGTGCCTGCTTTAGGCAATATACCTACCGTTTTGAGCCACCTTCACCTACTTTTGTAATAAAATAATTCCATGCCTTTTTGAGTTGTTTATATTTTGCATTTGTTCCATTTTATTGTAAAGGACATGTAATAATTTTCACGGGGTGTTGGTAACAATTCATTCAGAAGCTCTTTGCACCCGGTACCCCCACCGAGATTCTATGGGATGCTAAGGAAGGATGAGAAATAAGCTTTTGTTTATTCTACGTTCTAGTGTAACTCGCTGTAATTCTTCCATAAGCTAGTTATATAGTCAGTGTAACTGTCTTTATTCGTACTAACAGAAAGAAAACCTCTGTATTTCTGATACTTCCAAATCGAGTAATAATAGTTATTTGTTGTACATGAGTGCAAAGTTGTTTTTTAACCGCGTGCTCAATTTTGATGACCGAGCTAGCTAGAAGGATTCTAAAATTGAATCACGAGCGTAGCGAGTGATTCAAAAATTGTAATCCTGAGCGATAGCGAGGGAATCAAAAGGGCACAAGGTGAAAAATCTTTGCACTCGAGTGCAACACGTAACTTTTCATCCCCCCCAACGAGGAAATTGCAAAATACAAAAAAAAAATACAATCACAACAGTTTCTGTTTTCACCCAAAAACTTCCACAACACCCTTCCATTAAGCGAAACACACTCTTAACACCCACCCAGAAACACCCACAACATTCACACCCGCAATACACACCCAAAAAACACCCATTCACCCAGAAACACCCACAAAACACCCATTCACCCAGAAAAACCCACAAAACACCCATTCACCCAGAAACACCCATAAAACACCCATTTACCCAGAAACACCCAAAAAACACCCATTCACCCAGAAACACCCAAAAAACACCCATTCACCCAGAAACACCCATTCACTCAGAAACACCCACAAAACACCCATTCACCGAGAAACACCCACAAAACATCGATTAACCCAGAAACACCCAAAAAACACCCATTCACCCAGAAACACCCAAAAAACACCCATTCACCCAGAAACACCTACAAAACACCCAATCACACCCAAAAAACACTCAATCACCCAGAAACACCCACAATTCTCACCCATCCATTCAGACACACCCACAAAAACCCATTCACCCAGACACACCCACAAAACACTTATTCACCTAGACACACCCTCAAAACACCCATTCACCCAGACACACCTCCAACAGCCACCCATCCACCCAGCCACACCCGCAACATTCATCCAGACACACCTGTAAGTACCTAATAAAAATTACTCCGAGACGGTCAATCAGCTTGAGTCAAGCACGTTGATTTTCTGTATGTTTTTGTTCCGTTGCTAGCGTAAACAAATCAAACAGACCTAAAAAGCTTTTAAATGCTTGTCTCAAGCATCAAGCAAGCGTTGTAGACGATCAAAATGTTTAAAGCAAGATTGACGCCAAGCTGATTGACCGTCACGGAACTCCTAGGTTTTAACAAATTTATGACGTGAAAAGATTTTTTTTTTAATTCTCCCTATATTTTAGGGAAGGCAAAGGGTCGAGCCCATACAGCCAAGTCTTTAGTGTATATTTTATCTGTAGTCTTATGAAATAATGAGTGGGTGAAAAGTATGAGTGAAATGAATTTTACGTTAAAATATGGGTGCCACATATTTTAACGCATCTAGGGAGTGCTTGGCGCGAATTGAATGGTAACAGAGTTAATGATGGTGCTTGATGAAATGGATAAAACCACTTTTTATAGTGATCTTCACCACAACATCAAACACATCATGAGACTTATTTTCGATGATTCTGCATAATTGCACATCAACACGGATGCTTGTGCATCAAAATAACACCACTTTCACTGCACAAAATCCACTCTGTAACAATTTTTGAATTAGTGAAAATAAATCTGACTGACACCACGAAACGCGCCAAACACTCCTCGACGTGAAAAGAAAATGGCGCGCGCAAAGCAAATTACAAAAAAAGTACACCAAGAAGGTTCCGAGTCTGAGTTTTTAACAAATTAAAATAGTTTGCATGACAATTTCGGCACCATGGAGGTAGAAATAAATATGTATAATGATGTTTTGAATTCACAAACTCATTGCACACGATGTTCTAAATTCAAATTTACTTTAACCTCTAGAGGATAAAAACGGCTTTTGCACTCAGATATCGATAGTATGAAAAAAATATTTTTCACTTCTCATGCTCTGAAAGTGCTTGTTTGTGCAGGATATAGGCTGCACAAAATCAAATTTTGTGCTCTATAGCATTAACGTATCTAATCATAAAAGTATCTACATTAAGGCGAAGAAAATGAGCTATGCAGCCAAACTCAGACATAGAATTTGTTATTTTTTAATATTTACTTAATTTATTTGCCTAATATGTTTTTTAAGATGTGGTGACTGCGTAGATTATAAATATGAAATTGTATTAATATAAATATATATACACGCAATATTCTAATTTTCTAATACAAATTATATATAATTGGTAATATATTTTATACACACTATTGTTCTACATATTATAATCATATACTAAACTACCAACTAAATCAAAATAACGATATAATAGATATCAATATTATGCATTTAACAGATATGATATATTATCTATTTACAGTCGTATGTATAATTATAATATGTATAATACATGTAAATTATCTATAGTTATTATAATACTAATATAGCATAGCATAGCATAGCTTCGCCGTGGTTACGCTTGGCAGTGGGCGCAGAGGTCTCATAACGGTACGCCACAGCTGAGGAGGGCGTGTACCGCCGTCATCGCGCTGTCTCGCTCGACCGGCGTTCTCCCGCTTTCGCCGGCGCACCGCACCAGACGGAACCTTGCCACCGCGCACCGTGCATGTCAAAAACGCTCCCGCTTATAATAGCCATCCCTATGCTTATTCTCGTAGTGATAGTTTATAATTAAGAATACTAGGTGTAAGTCAATATTGTGGAAGTGACAATATACCTGTGCCAGTGAAGGGATTGTATTTTATTCTGCCAAGCACCTAACTAAACATTTTGTGGATACCCACAGTGAAAACAATTGCCGAACCCAACATTTGGTGACCCCGGAAGAACACAAAACGTATAGAAGCAGTCTTGGAAAACGTGAGTTTGGTGATTGTTTTAACTATGGAAAATAAAGGTGCTAAAAGTAATGCAGACAAGGATAACAACGGCCGCTCACAGAAAGATGAAAATTCGTTAGGGCAGGCGTACAGTGGCAGCGATATATATCGCGTCGGTGTCCGCCTACCACCTTTTTGGCCTCAGGAACCTGCAGTATGGTTTGCACAGGTGGAAGGACAATTTCTGCTTTCAAATATAACTACCGACGCGACAAAGTTTCATTACGTGCTGTCACAATTAGATCACCAGTATGCAGCAGAGGTAAAAGACATTATAATATCTCCACCCGCTGCGAACAAATACGAAAAATTAAAAAGTGAACTAATCAAACGTCTGTCAGCGTCACGCGAAAGGGAAGTAAAGCAACTCCTCATTCACGAAGAATTAGGTGACAGAAAACCGTCTCAATTTCTGCGGCACTTACAACATTTAGCAGGACCTGATGTGCCCGAAGACTTTATAAAGACTATTTGGACTAGCCGTTTGCCCCAAAATATCCAGACGGTTGTTGCCTCACAGCCACAGTCTGTACTTGAGTCTCTGGCGGATCTGGCTGATCGAATTCAAGAGATCGCTCCATCACCAATGTCTCCACAAGTGGCAAGTACCTCTGCAAATCACACGATGGAGGTCATGGGTAAGCAAATTGCTGAACTCACTCGGCAGATACAGGCACTGTCACACCAAGTCAACAATAACAGGTCACGTGCCAGAACTTGTGAGCGTGGGCCACGTGGAACGAGTCGCAACAGATCGCAGTCGAGCTACCGTAAATTTCCTATATGTTGGTATCACTCCAAGTTCCAGGAGAATGCGAAAAAGTGTGTCAAGCCATGTGACTACAAAATGGCGTCGGAAAACTCTCGGGGCAGTCGATAATGGCGGCTGAAGATTGCCCATCAAGTCCAGGTCGCCTATTCGTCACGGACAGAAGAAGTAAGATGCAATTTCTCGTAGACACCGGAAGCGATCTTTGCGTCTTTCCTCGCTCCGCATTAAACAAGCGCCGACCTCAGACATCATACCAACTATATGCAGCAAACGGGTCTGTTATTAACACTTACGGATATATCACCCTACAGTTGGATTTAGGTTTACGCCGAGTATATAGCTGGCAGTTTGTAGTGGCAGATGTCGTCAAGGCTATAATTGGTGTCGATTTCTTATCTTTTTACAGTTTAGTTGTTGACTGCCGAAACAAACGGCTAATGGATAACCTCACGTCATTGTCCATCACAGCAGCGTCAGCGAAGTCACCGGACACTATTTCTTCTGTCAAGACACTGTTTGGTGATTCAATATACCACAATATACTCAAAGATTTTTCTGATATAACTCGTCCACCAGGAGTCCACCGGCAAGTACGACACAATACAGTTCATCACATCAAAACCACTGATGGACCACCGATATATTGTACCCCTCGAAGGTTGGCACCTGACAAACAGAAGATTGCGCGAGAAGAGTTCGACGCCATGTTGAAGGACGGTACAGCACGACCTTCGAATAGTCCCTGGTCATCTCCACTACATCTAGCGCCTAAGAAAAATAATGGATGGCGACCCTGTGGCGATTATCGCATGTTAAATGCTCGCACCGTGCCTGATCGCTACCCTATTCGACACATACACGATTTTTCACACACACTTGCTGGATGTAAATTTTTTTCAACCCTGGATCTAGTAAAGGCATATAATCAAATCCCCGTTTACAAAGACGATATACCCAAAACTGCTATCGCAACACCTTTCGGCTTATACGAATTCCCTTACATGACCTTTGGCCTAAGAAACGCGAGTCAGACTTTCCAAAGATTCATTGATGAGGTCACCAGAGGGCTCGATTTCGTATACGCCTATATTGATGATTTTTTGATATACTCAAAGGATGAAGATAGCCACAAAAAACACTTACGAGAAGTATTTTCTAGACTTAGGAACTACGGAATAGTCATCAATCCATCCAAATGTATATTTGGAGCCTCCGATGTCACATTTTTAGGATATCAGATCTCCGAAAAAGGTACCAAGCCCCTAGAAGACAAGGTAAATGCTATCCAAGAGTTCCCGACACCGAAGACCGTGAAAGAGCTGCAACGTTTCCTTGGAATGATAAACTTTTATCGCCGGTTTATACCAAACGCTGCGAGCGTTCAAGCGCATTTATATAAACTACTCCATGGGCCTGTCAAGAGCTCAACTCCAATAAAACTTGAAGATGATGCCTTGCTTGCATTTAATAACTGCAAGAAAAGTCTCTGTGAGGCAGCATTACTGGCACATCCGGACTGCAACGCCGATCTTGCTTTGGTTACCGATGCCTCTGATTCTGCCATTGGTGCAGTACTGCAACAGAAAAAAAACACTGAGTGGGAACCCCTTGCATTTTTCTCCCGGAAGCTGAACCCAGCGCAGCAAAAGTACTCACCTTATGATCGAGAACTGCTAGCCATTTATGAAGCTATAAAATATTTCCGGCATATGCTAGAAGGTCGCATGTTTGTTATTTTTACAGATCACAAACCCCTCACTTTTGCCTTTTCATCTAACAAAGACGGATGCTCACCACGTCAATTCAGACATCTAGATTTCATATCACAATTTACTACCAGTATCAGGCACATCTCGGGAAAGAATAATATCGTGGCTGATACATTATCAAGGATAAATGAGTTACAAAAACCAATCGACTTGTTGGAGCTAGCTAATGAACAGACAGAAGACACAGAATTAAAGAACATACTAGATGGCACAACTGAATGCAGCTTGCGACTAAAAAAGATTAAAATACCAGGTACGCACACCGAACTTTATTGTGACGATAATTCCATACCTCGACCATATGTAGTACAAAAACTGAGAATTCAAGTTTTCAAATGCTTACACTCATTCAGCCACCCAGGAGTTAAGGCCACCACAAAATTGGTTACCGAGCGATTTGTTTGGCCTAACATTAAGAAAAATTGTCGGGAATGGACACGAGCTTGTGTTGATTGTCAACGCTCGAAGATCACAAGACATGTACAAGCACCTTTAGGTACCTACAGCTTACCAAAGGAAAGATTCAGACAGGTACACATTGATTTAATTGGACCATTACCAGTCTCGGACGGGAACCGCTACTGTCTCACCGCCATTGATCGATTTACTCGATGGCCTGAGGCAGTACCTATTGACAACATAACCGCCGAGACAGTAGCTAAAGCACTTTTATCTTGCTGGATATCGCGATTTGGATGCCCAGAAGACATCGTCACTGATCGCGGACGCCAATTTGAATCTAATTTATTTCAGTACCTATCAAAAATAGCTGGATTCAAACATAAGCGCACTACTGCATACCACCCGGCCTCCAATGGTATGATTGAAAGGTTTCATAGGCAGTTAAAAGCCGCATTAATATGTCACGCTGGTAATTGGACGGAATGCCTACCACTTGTTTTGTTGGGGATAAGAAGCTCATTCAAAGAAGACTTGCAAACATCTTCAGCAGAACTAGTCTATGGAGAAACATTAAGGCTGCCGGGAGAATTCTTCCATGCACAAAGCAATACCACCACAGACGTGACAGAGTTTACAGCCCGTCTCAGGGACATCATCCAAAGCCTTCAACCTGTGCCGACATCACGGCACGGTGAAAAGAAGACTTTTATATTTAAAGACCTAGCTTCAGCCAGTCATGTCTTTTTGAGAGAAGACAGTGTACGAGGCTCACTACAGTCTGCATATACTGGACCTCACGCTATTTTAGAGAGAAGAGAGAAGGTGTACAAAATTATTGTCAAGGGAAAACCTGTCACAGTGTCAATAGATCGGTTAAAACCGGCTTATATGCTGTCGGAAGAAAAGTCACAATCTTCAAATAAACATTATAAAGATGATGGAAATAAAAGTAAGGAAGAGAGGAAGCAGTACACCACCAAATCAGGACGTAAAGTGCGATTTCCCGACATATATCGCCCTTGAACGGTCTCTGAGGGGGAGTGATGTGGTGACTGCGTAGATTATAAATATGAAATTGTATTAATATAAATATATATACACGCAATATTCTAATTTTCTAATACAAATTATATATAATTGGTAATATATTTTATACACACTATTGTTCTACATATTATAATCATATACTAAACTACCAACTAAATCAAAATAACGATATAATAGATATCAATATTATGCATTTAACAGATATGATATATTATCTATTTACAGTCGTATGTATAATTATAATATGTATAATACATGTAAATTATCTATAGTTATTATAATACTAATATAGCATAGCATAGCATAGCTTCGCCGTGGTTACGCTTGGCAGTGGGCGCAGAGGTCTCATAACGGTACGCCACAGCTGAGGAGGGCGTGTACCGCCGTCATCGCGCTGTCTCGCTCGACCGGCGTTCTCCCGCTTTCGCCGGCGCACCGCACCAGACGGAACCTTGCCACCGCGCACCGTGCATGTCAAAAACGCTCCCGCTTATAATAGCCATCCCTATGCTTATTCTCGTAGTGATAGTTTATAATTAAGAATACTAGGTGTAAGTCAATATTGTGGAAGTGACAATATACCTGTGCCAGTGAAGGGATTGTATTTTATTCTGCCAAGCACCTAACTAAACATTTTGTGGATACCCACAGTGAAAACAATTGCCGAACCCAACAAAGACATAAATAAAATTTTTATTCAAGTAGGTACGGTAAGTATTAAATTAATTTAAAAAAATATTATTTCAAAATTAATTTAATACTTGGCTGTATAGGTCTGCAGCCCAAGCCTAATACCAATGGGAAAAACAATTTCCTTCAGTATTCAAAATTGTACTAATTTTAGTTTGAATTTTATGAAATGTTATGATAAACTACTGTATTATTTCCTCGCAATCGAAGTGAAAAGCAGAGTTTCTACCTCGTCCACAAAACCATTTTTATCCTCGACATCACTATCAGCCCTCGCCTTCGGCTCGGGCTGCTAAAAGTCTCGGACAAAAATGATTCGTTTTGTGCACTTGATGGAAAATCTACTATTTTTCATAACTCTATCTCGGAAAGAGCGTTTTTGCTCTTCGATATCTGAGTGCAAAAGCCGTTTTTATCCTCTAGAGGTTAAAGTAAATTTGAATTTAGAACATCGTGTGCAATGAGTTTGTGAATTCAAAACATAATTAAACCTATTTAATTCTACCTCCATGGTGCTGAAATTATCATGCAACCTTTTTTAATTTGTTAAAAACTCAGACTCAGAACCTTCTTGGTGTACTTTTTTTGTATGTTGCATTTATGCGCGCCATTTTCTGTTCACGTCATAAAGATCCAAGCATTTTTAAAAGCTGTTTAGGTCTGTTTGATTTGTTTGACCTAGCAACGGGACTAACAGACGCACATAAAATCAACGTGTTTGACTCAAGCTAATTGACCGTCCTGGAACTCCATTAAGGACGGTAATTTATACCGGGTGACTTTTTTATCAGTATCCAAATTTTTTCTACACATTAGGTAACGTTTACAAATGTCATTTTTGACAAAAAATAGGTAGGTCAAGTTTTCAACTGGGGCCACATTCTTGGACAGCTCGTTCACCTGGAATGACTCCTTAGACTTTTTTGTGAGGCTACGTAAAAGATAGAATTGTCTTTGATCGTGAGTGTGATAGTGAGGATGAGATGCGATAGCGAATAGTTCCCGTGCGTGTCCATGGTTAAAGTTTTACTTCTGATTTTTTCTGGGTGCTTTATCTTGATATTTTTGTACTGGACGAAATTCAAATTTGGATACTGATACAAAAGTCACCCAGTATTGCTTACAGGTTTTAATATGGCAAGTAGAAAATAATAATTATTGTGGTGGGTGTGTCTGGATGAATGATGCGGGTGTGGATGGGTGGGTGTTGTGGGTCAGGTGAATGGGTGTGTTGTGGGTGTGTCTGGGTGGATGTTGTGAGTGAGTCTGGGTGAATGTTGTGGGTGTAGATGGGTGGGTGAGTTGTGGGTGAGTTGTGGGTGTGTCTGGGTGGATGTTGTAGGTGTTTCTGGGTGGATGGGTGAGTGTTGTGTTTGTGTCTGGGTGTATGCTGTGGGTGTGTCTAGGTAGATGATCATGTCCTGTGGATGTGTCTGGGTGGATGGGTGGGTGTGTCTGAGTGGATGTTCTAGGTGGGTGTTGAGGTTGTGTTTTGGTTGATGGGTGGGTGTTGTAGAAGTTTCTGGGTGAAATTTTTTTTTTGTATTTTGCCATTTCCTGGCTGAGGGGGGATGAAAAGTTACGTGTTGCACTCGAGTGCAAAATTTTTCACCTTGAGCTCTTTTGATTCCCTCGCTAACGCTCAGGATTAATACTTTTAATTTTAGAATCCTTCGCTATCTCGGTCATCAAAATTGAGCACGCGGTTAAAAAGCAACTTTGCACTCACGTTACGGTGTGTTGGTTACAATTCGATCACAGGCTCACAGATGACGGACATATTTTTAATATTGCAAATATACTACATAAACATATACACAACCATGACTCGGAATCAAACATTTGTGGTCCCAACAAAGTTTGCCCCTACCAGGATTCGAACCCTGGACCTCTTGGCCAATACCCAGCAATCTGAGCATTTGACCAAGGCGGCCGTCGTAATAACAGAAAGAACACCTTTGTATTTCTTCTACTTCCAAATCGGGTAACAAAAAACATTCAACTTCTCACGAAAATTCGGTTGTTTTGGATAGCGAAACTTTAAAGTACATGGAGGCAGCGGAACTTTCGCTGGAATATCTGCCTCAGTGTGTTTCTTGGAAAATATGCTCCTATTTTTGTTTAACATTGGCAGTGCGTGTTAATGTTATGATAAAGTAAATGAAATGGTTAACCACATACATACATACATAAATTACGCCTATCTATGTAGGCATAGTTCAATATGTTAGGTTCCATGTAATAGGTGGCGAGCCTATTGCGATCGAATTGACAACATTTCATTTTTTCAACATACTTTTATTACGATGCTGTATGAAATTAGACAGAAAATGAAGTCACCCATTTTTTTTATTTTTTCTAAATTCCGTCGTTTTCATACAAAAAATCATGATTAAAATTCCGATCATTCTAAACAGACGTAAGCCCCAAATAACGTCACAGTTACGAAAAAATGGCGAAATGACATTCTGGCGTTTCCGGTGGCAAAAATAAAAACATATTATTTGAAAGGTTTGAAATAAATTTTGCAAGTAAAATATTTTTTAAATTAGTTAAAATTAAAGTCTCGGAAGGATTTCAAATTTATTGTTACTTTAATAATGTTATTTTCGACGACGACAATTAATGACAATGGATTTGATTCATGATTGACAGGCATGATATTGATTGATTGCGTGACTGTGACGACACCGCATGTTTTTACTTTTTATTTTTTTTCTCTGTAATTAAGTAAGAAAAAAATGTTAAAAAAATATTTTCGAAGTCAGGTTTGGAAAAGTACAGAAACGGTATTTATATTTTGGGGGGTCATAATTTTTGAAATGTTGTCAATTGTAGTATACGTTTTACTAAGTAGTATAAGAGGAAAGCACATGGCCATTGCTCATCGCTGTCTGTGCCCTTAGTCGCCTTCTACGACACCTGCGTAAGAAATGTGGGGAAGGTTTTCTTGCCCTGTTAACAGGGTATCTGGGCTCGGCGCATTATGTTTTCTCTTCCATTATTTTCGGTCAGATGTCGTCTAGCTTCATCCTTCATCACACCGGAAAGATGGTAGCAATGAATGACTACTTATATATAAATTTAATGAAATGTAATTATGTCGAGCGACCGCTGACCGGAGAGACTGATTAGGATGATTATTCCAATCCATACTGCTCGAGGTTTCGGCTTCGGTTTTATAGCCGGCCGTCTGCCTGATACTTACCCTATTTTAGGTATGCTGTTGTTGGTGGTTTACCCTCTATCATTCGGGTGCTTCAAGGGAATATTGGTAAACACCTTGTGATCTATCTTAGCCAACTTTCATGGCACAAGTGGGATATGGTCGATGGCATAAT
Organism: Cataclysta lemnata; assembly: GCA_963931975.1. Classification (NCBI taxonomy): domain Eukaryota; kingdom Metazoa; phylum Arthropoda; class Insecta; order Lepidoptera; family Crambidae; genus Cataclysta; species Cataclysta lemnata. The sequence goes on from OZ008347.1 coordinate 9,025,970, forward strand.
GTTATAAACACCTGTAACATAACTAATATTGTGTCTGAATATTTACGCTATTTTTTTTCTGTGTCAGTTATTTTCTGTAATGTTAGATACATGTATTGTCCTCAGTATATCATTATAAAGAAATACAAACGAAAGTCAAGTTAACAGACAATATTTCAAAGAGATCACTTTATTGGGTTTCAGTAGGATTACTATTAGCAGATCAGTAGGTACCTAAACCTTTACACAGTGACTTGCTTCTGAGTAGAAGCTTCTCGATTGTCTATTGCCATTGTATTAGGCTTCTATTGAAGGCTTAATACTCAGACGTGTATCTGAGAGAGCTATTCCAGAATTAGCTTGTATGTCCACTTAACACAGATAATTCAAGTCGTTTCCACTGAAGATGTCTGATGTGCATTTAAGTAACATTCATTAGTGGTTATTGCAAAATATTTCGGTTTTGAAGGATTTAACTGTATTATTATGACAAGTTATATGATAAGTTTTGGTCACCCAACCAAAACCGGCCTGGCCTGGACCAGCAACATTGCTTGGTTTACGCAACCGCAGGCCAAGCGCGCTAAGCCATGCGTTATCGAGCTACTCTAAAATACGGAACAACTTAAAAAAGTTTCTTTTCATGTCTTGAATTGAATTAGTGGCGAATCGCGGGCTTTTGTTCTGTTAATGTCGACACGGACTACTCTTATAAGAAACATCTGCATTCAGAATTTTGTCTCCCGCAGCCGGCCGGTCAAGCCGTCCTATTTGCCGTTGGACATTATCAGCGCGGCAAATTTTCTACAATCTCGCTCTCCTTTGTGGCTCGCGACTGCTCATGACATGTCAATTACGATATCCTGTGGGCGGGTGATGTTGATACATACCCTTGCGAGAGCTACCACTTACGCAGGAGCGGTCGCAATCACTTTGAAACAGCTATATGTGATACGAATATACGGGCTGTATTGAAATATGAATGCCTAACCTCATAACTTTTTGAAAATCATAATACAAGCAGCCTTTATTGCTGAAGGAAGTAAAACAAATGAGTTCTATACAAATTTCATACACACTTAATAACGCGTTTGGCCGTGTGGTGACGGCAGAGTAGAATACAGTTGTCACCACCCCAAATCTCTCCCGTGGGTGTCGTACAAGGCGACTAAGGATAAATCAGTGATGAGGAATGGGCAGCAGCGTTCCTCTTATACCCACCCCTAGCAAAGTACTGCGACTTTTGTGCCCGATAAATGGCAATAGGCTCGCCACCTATTACATGGGACCTAGCATAATTGGCGAAGAGTGGGTGCTCGTTCAACTCTGCCTACCCCTTCGGGGATATAGGCGTGAATTATGTATGTATGAATGTGTTAATTACGCGTTTCTTCTGCGGTAGGGTATTAACTAACACCTACATTACGCTAGCTTATTTCAGGTCCCATGTAATAGGTGGCGAGTCTATTATTGCCATTTACCGGGGTCTTAAATCTCAGTAATTGGTTCGAGAGTGCATCAAGGACTTCAATTCCTCCTTATGGAATGGAATATCACCACACGACAAGGCGTCACCGCACCGTGGGACTCTTCAAACTCAAATATCACACTTTCAACTCAAATACCATAATATACCTATCTAATTTACGCTACTTGAATATTTATTATTCATTATGAAACACATTAAAAACGCCTTTCTAGCAAAAAGTAGTCTTACACCTGTATTCAGTACTTGTATAAGTAAAGAAGCAACACTGTGCGAAGTAAGACATTTCTCAATGCGTTACTTTTGTCACTCAAGTATTGTCTATAAATAGGTTTTTGGGACCCTGTGCGTTAACGCACCTCATAGTAATGTTTATGAATACGGATGTTAATGTCATACATTTTGAATACACAATGTTTCAAAGTGTTTCGTGATTTAAGCCGTTCTTCATACGATAGCAACTTTTATATTACTTACTACTGTACCCATTTCGTAAGTGCCAAACATTACATTCTATAGAAAAGGTCCGAGAACGCTTCAATAGAGAGTAGGCAGGCGACACGTGTGCCAGTCAGTTAAGCTGAGAGTTGAGTGACATCTTATTTCCTCACAAAGTCGCTAGCGCCACTGGCGGAGTAGGTGCGAACTACCTATTCAGTAATAGACATTGTATAGAGCTCCGGAAGTCATACAATGCTTTACAGTTCCCCGCTGTTCTTAGGACGTCTAAGCATCGAAGTATTATTATTGTAAGCAATATTATCAAAAAAACAAGCGGATCTTTTTACTGGTATTTTTTTTGTAAATTCAGCTCTGTGTTTCTGATATCTCTATGCGACTTTTCAAAATAAGTAAATGAAGAAAATAGTATACAGAACTTCTTTTGCGTTTCATTACAAATCAAAACCTCATTTCGTAACTGCAGAAATAGCAGCAGTTGTAGTAACCAACTAAGGACAGAAGGTGGTGGAAACTATTCTACCAATGTAACCTCAGCCGCAGTACAGTGATTAGAAGATGTGTCACAATTAAAACTAGGTGCCACAGTAGCTCTTAGTTCTGGTCGTTCTCCGTGAGGTACTGTAATCTCGAAGCAAATTAACGTTTGTGGAGAATGACGTCACAGGTTGTTAGGTAACTAGTACAATGGTCGTCGTGTGGAGTGCTGAGCATGGTGCTTTACTGTGTTAGACTTTCATGAAGCAATTAAACATGTCATAATAATATAGGTGGAAATCTTAATCTAAGGCTCGAGTTCACCAACACATAAAAACAAGCGATTTAAAGTTAACCGTCTGTTTTTGACATTTCTTCCATACTGTTGAATGTCAAAAAAACCGGTTAAATAGTAATCGACTGTTTACGTGTTGGTGAACTTCAGCCTAAAAGGAACTCTATGATGTGTATAATATTTCAAGTACAATGTTAACTTGAATTCTTACACAATTATTGGTGAGCAGTCTGGCAGAGATGTAAGTACAACAGTTCATAACGTTACCACAATATGTCAAATATTCTCAACCGGCTTTGCGCTTTACATTAAACAAGTTTAAGTTTGTTGTTTGTTGGGTTCACCTCAGCCTACCCCTTGGGGGAGGCGTGATTTATGTTTGTAAATGTAGATTTATATTGATAATCGTCCGAAAACAAAATTGAGATATTGAAAAGCAAAACTGATTTTCTTCTATATTGTTTAGTCTTGTGTGGTGTACTGTAGAATTGGTTTATTTTGTCGTATAGTATAACAGTAGGGTGTTATGCCTCCAAAACTAACTTTGAAACATAAACTAAAAACGAATGTCTATGTACCAAAAAAAGTCTATAGATAATGCTCACCAAACAATCTAATATTATTCTTACCAAAATCTAAATTTGGTGAGCATAGATATTTATTGGTCAGATTTATTTATTGGTCAGGTAAGGTTAAGAATAGTGATCAGTGAAACACAAAATTCCGCAAAAGGCCTGCAAAATTCCTTCGCAATCCGCAAAAACCGCTAGGTAAAGATTGCCAAAAACGAAGCTTCCGCTCCCTGCCTATACCCGGTAGGTAAGTACGTTCCAAATAAACGGAAACCGTACATCTTTATCACTCAACGCGATCATTTGTATCCAATTTCCTTAGTATTCCGTTTGCCAAAAATGATTTCCAGAGTGGGGGGTTCAAAGCGGTCTCAATAATATAGGTACAGTGGGACACACTCATCGGCGGCCGCGGCGCGTTAATAATTCATGAACGTGCTTAGAGCGCGTGCTCCTCATCACGGCACACTTAACCCGGCGATCGCTTACTCGCCCCTCGTAGGTACCGTTCACACGAAACTAATATTGCACACGTTCGAATTTTCAACCTTTCAGGCGAAACGGTACAGATAGCGACATATCCTTGGTGTCAGTTAAATGCCAAACACAGATTGCCAGAATTATGTTTCGTAGGTAATTAATTAAATTGCCACTTTTCTTTTAGTATGAGTGAAGTAGGTACCTTTATTTCTGTCGTATTTAGTATCTAGTTTTATCATTTCTTAGAATAATTGTCCTTTACAAACTTTCACAATATTATTGTTACAGCTAAAGTACATACTCACTTTTAAATTTGTTTTCATATTTTATATAATATTATATTATATTTATACGGTTTTTCATTTTCATTTCCATTGATCAGGGAGTTTGATCCAAAGAGAAAAATCAATAACAACTTAGTGTAACCACAATTTCCCTGCCCTGTTCCCAGTTTATTTGAGATCACGATACCATTATCGACGTAACTATGCAGCTTTTGTAGCGAAAGAAGATGCAGATTTACTGGTAATGCTATAATTTGTACTACCAGATTGTTCACAATATTAAAGTCGGTATTAACTCCCCAAGAAGAGTGAAGTTAGGAAGTGAAGTTTTTAGTGATTCAAAAATAAATAAATAAATAAGTCGTTCATACGTGGCAGATCGTGAAATCAGCAATCTGCCTTCACACAATATTATATAATAAAAGTAAAACAACCAAAAAGTTTGGGTCAGTGACTATTAGAAGAGAAACTCCACAGCTATCAGAACAGAATTTCAATAAACAACAGGATAAATTACAAGGACGCTGTATAAATCCACTTGAAAATTTAATATTTTTGTACATTCATCGAGAATGCATTTTTAAAATGAAGCGTTTATCTGCCATCGCGTAAAAGCTTTTAAAACAATTACTTTGTTGTCCAATATCGGTGTGGAGTGATTCAATTTGATTTATAGTCAATATCAGAAAGTAGGATTTTAATTGTCCGCCGTATTGCTTCTGTGCAAAAACCTTTCCCCATTAAGATTATTACCAATATCAAACCTACAGTTACTCCGGAAAAATATAAGTTAGTAATAAAGATTATTTTAAAATGCTACAATTAAAATATTTATGAATGGGGTGGTATGTGGGGGTGGTACCTCTGCCTTTACATACGGGTATGTATTTATGACTCAAAAAGAATTCAAAATTAATCAATCGTGATTGGATGTAACTAAATATTAAAACATTGATTATCTTTTCCTTACTCGATTTTGACTTGACATGACAGACGATTCCAGAACAGTTGTCTTGATAGATTCAATATCTGAAGCCTTTTCATAAATAAGAAGTTTCATAAATTGGGTTTTTAGTACACATAATTATTATTTAAGTAAGCTGATCCCGGTGGTTTACATATTAACCTAAATGTTTACTCCACTTAACATTATCAACTCATCAAGTTATGATGGATTTTATTTATAAATGGCACTTTGAAGTGAAGCATTCCTCTGTGAGGGTTAATTAGGCGAAAGATTCACACGGTCGCTGGTCCGAGTGATCGCGTTAGACAAATTAGAACATATTATTGAGCAAAGAACCTTTTATAACTTTGCCAATGTAAAATTTCATACGTTAAACCTCGTGGCAGCCTCTGTGCCGAGTGAATAGAGAACAAATTCGTTTGATCACTAGTTTGTTGAGGGTAAAGAGGATTGTTGAAAATATAAGGGTTGTTACACGATTAATAACAGGGTATTGGTTCGATTTGCAAATTGTTTTACAACAGCTTATGGCATTTTGAAGTTTGTCTATTCCCTAATATAGAAACAAAATAATATTAAGTTATTTTATGTAACAAGAGCATTATTCGCTGATCTAAGATTTATTAGTTTTTCACTTAAAAATGTGACTGATGTTTTCTGGTAAATAATACGGGAAAAATTGGGACGGGATTGATTAATCGGCTTCGGTACTAACTTCAATATTAATTGTTTTTATTATTTTTGTACCCACGCCTATCTTGTAGCTTCTTATTTTTGATGACTCGTTTGGCCGTGTGTTTGACTTTTTTATAAATAGACACATGGTCAAATGAGTCATTAAAAATAAATCCTTAACTTTGTATAAACTTTACTTTCCTTGTAAGAATAGACCGGTTTTAGTTCGAAACACAACTTCGAGCTAGAAGCGGTATTACCACGAACGATTAATACTTGGTTAGAGACCCTATGTTTTCTCTAACATTTCGCTTCTTTGCATCAATAACGTGACAAGTCCAAATATTGTGTTTTATACTACTGTTTTACCTATAACACGTTATTTTTGCTTCAATAACGTGACAGTCACGATCGAAATTATGACATTGTTTTTTTTTTAAATCTCTACAGAAACATAATCGACAGACAATTTGGAGGTTAAGTTAAACTTGGTGCTTGATTAAGACTGATTATATCAGCCGACAGTGATATGAACATGATGAGATTATGATAATGTAACTATGGCTGCTTAAACCATTATCAGCATTAAGTGCGATTTTATTGATTTACCTTATAAGGTCAAGGTTTTTTGAGGCTCTAAATTTATAGTTCTGAAGGTGTATAAAGCGATTTTTTTAAGTATTTGGAAGAAGGAAAGAAAAGTAAGAATCTTAATTCTTTAGTTTTAAGAATATAAGGAAAATGGGCCAAAAGCCACCACCCTGGCCCTGTGTGATGGTGGCCTTTTACTATTCTGTTCATACTAAATACTCAAATGCTCAAATGCCGTGTGGTGACGGCAGAGTAAAATAGAACTGTCACCACCCCAAATCTCTCCCGCGTGTACAAGGCGACTAAGGATAAATCAGGGATGTGGAGTGGGCAGCAGCGTTCCTCTTATACCACCTATCAATGTACTGCGACTTTTGTGTCCGATAAATGGCAATAGACTCGCCACTCATCAAGTTATGATGGACATAGGACCTAACATAATTGGCGAAACGTGGGTGCTAGTTCACCTCTGCTTACCCCTTCGGGGATATAGGCGTGATTTATGTATGTATGTAAATACTCAAAAGTATACCAATTATTTTTGAAATAACTAATTTTTTATTTTATTTATTTGTACTTGAATTGACTGGTCAAATGAACTTAATTAGCCTTCTGAAGTATGAGGGTACTTCGATGGTACTCGAAACATGGTATTTTGGCTAACCAATTACCAAATTTTTCAAACATTGCTTAGCTTGCGCAATCGTAGACTGCATTATTAGCCACAACCCTTATGAATTCCCTGATTGATTTGTAGAACAATTATAAATTCTATCCAAAAACATTCTGTATAACAAAACATCAGATTCCCACCTATCCGTCGGAAATATACAATGAAAATAAACCTTTATAATATTACACTTGGTAGTGGATGGACCCTTTGGTTCCTAGTTTGCAATGTGAAACTTACTTGGTTATGAGTCTTCTGTCGGGTAAATGCATTGTTCTCCATGAAAAGGCAGTAGCTCGCTCTGTATCAATCGAGTTAAGGGTACCTACATCGTGGTTTCGATTGACGAGCTACCCTAGAGAATAAGCGTGATGTACACAGGCTGAACATTATCTTTTGTATGAGTACTTAACTTTATTTAAACTAATTATTGAAATGCTTCGACGTTCATAAATAAATATGTGCGTCGCGTCAGAGTCGAAAAGTCCGAAAGAGAAAAAAATGAAGCCTATATTATTTCGCCAATGTAACGGAGGTTGGTATATAAATTATACGCACAACCAACGTTAACATGAATTTATTTATAAAACAATCCCAGGGTTAGGTTAAGGCCGACTGACAAGCACTTCCGCAGTCCCGTACTTCCCTGTCGAGGGCGGCCGATGATGGGAGGTGGCCCGATGGTGGTGAAGGGAAGACTGAGGCGCTTCCAATAAGCCCGTAATTTGTTAGCCCGTACTTCGGGAGAAACCCGAAAGAGAAAGGCGGAGATGAGTTAATCGATCGCCAATTATGTTAGATCTCATTTATTAGAGAGCCATTATGTACCTATAATAATTTAAACATTTGCAATATACTAACATAAGCATGGTAAACAACCATTACTAGAGAGCAAATGTGTTCATCACAAACATTTGCACCTGTCAGGATTCTAGCCTGGGAACTCTTGGCCGATACAATGTAGTATTGCGCCCTCAGGGTGCTCCAATACTGCCTAGTTTTAGACTTGGCCCCTTATTATTATTTTATTATTATCTAGTTACTATTATTCCAACTTTGTATTCGGACATGCCCTATTAATACAATAAATCCCTTGTTTCCCTCTCCATCTTTTATTTCCTGACTGTCACCGAGTCTCATGCCCGTAACCTTCCGTTACGTGACAACCTAACGATCGAATCATTGGAACAAATAGGTGTCACGAAGCATTTCTGAATTTTCAATATTCCTTATTCGACCACCTATCTTTAATCTAAAATATTTTTAAAATGTACTTAATTTAAGTTATATTAAAACAACGTTAAAAAATATTATTGTTAAATATTTTACTACAAACATTTATTTAATGTTAAAATCAAAATATATTTATGTATTTTACTATTTACAAGAAGTTTAATGTTTTTTTATATTTGCACGAGCACTACCCACCCGTCCACGTCCCCCCGTGACCACGGCCACTGTAAAGTGATCTAAACGTTGGGTTAAATAATTAATATGCCAAACACCAAATTATACACGAGTCTTATCCGTAGAAGTTGTTTTATTTCAAATATTTACAAGAAGGTTTATTTTTTATGTATCATTATCATGGTACTGACTCTAAACAGCCTATTTATACTCAAAGATTGAGGAAATCAAAACTAAAACGATTTGCTATTTTTGGATAAATAGCTGCGAATCATGATAATAATATTCCATTTTCATTTCCTGTTAGAGGAAAGGGTAAAATATTATCATGATTATAAAATTAAAATAATATGCCGTGTGGTGACGGCAGAGTAGAATACAATTGTCACCACCCCAAATCTCTCCCGTGGGTGTCGTACAAGACGACGAGGAATGGGCAGCAGCGTTCCTCTTAAACCACCTAGCAATAGTACTGCAACTTTTGTGCCCGATAAATGGCAATAGGCTCGCCACCTATTACATGGGACCTAACATAATTGGCGAAACGTGGGTGCTAGTTCACCTCTGCCTACCCCTTCGGGGATATAGGCGTGATTTATGTATGTATTATAAAATAAATAAATTAATTTCCTGTTCCTTTGAGTACTAATAAAATTTATGGTGTATTTATCTGATAATATGTATCATTTGAACATTACCTATATAAATGACTAGTGGTCGCCCGCGGTTTCGCTCGCATTAATGTCGGTTGTTATATAGCCTATTAAGCGTTCATCAATAAATGGACTTACAAACACAAAAATAATTTTAAAATTTGAACTATCGTTGTCAATTCATATACCTACTGCTAAGTTTCACATCGCTCATCTCCACCACCAGTGGAAAATAAAAGTAAGGGCTAGTGCACAATAGCGGATAACAAGTAAATTTTTCGACGTAAATTTATAAGCATTTAACCCATTATTCATTATTTACTGTAGCTTGTTTTTATGACCTATTTCCAATTCTAGGATAAATAGATCTAAAACGTCTTGAGTATAAAATACACACATAAATCACTTTCTCCTCTAAGGAGTAGGCATCCCCAACACACGTGTAAAAGTTAACACGTTATTGACTAAATACTTACAACTCCACTCCACAGATAGGCAACAAGCCGCTATGACGCCATCCTCATTTCCGCTATACTTCCGCTGTGTATCCTAAGCTTAAGTATCGCGAACCCGTGTTTTATTAAGGCAAATATCACACTCCTCGTAGCATAATAGGCACATACTATTATACGGGCTCGTCTACACAACTGACAAACTGTCATAACTCCCGCGTAAGTTGGCTGTGGCAACTTAGCATTTTCAACGCGGGTTTGGTTAATTTCGCCTATGTGCAATTTCAGTTGTGTTTTTCATTAAACAAAGCTAAGAACTCTTATTACGTATGATAATGCACATTCCCGGATAGTGCAAATTCAAATTGCCTATGCTTATATGCAGTAATATTTTTTTGCACTTTTTGCACCTGTTGATTAGATGTAATTAGGAGCTCGCTAGCGCAGAAGAGCTCGCTAGCGCAGTGGCATAATAGCGCGCTTAGCCTGCGATTGCATAAACTAAGCAATGTTCGCTAAGGCCGGTCATTAGATGGGTGACCAAAAATTTATTATCTCGAGTTCCTCCGTGCTTCGGAAGGCACGTAAAGCTGGTGGTCCCGGCTGCATCTGCAGTCGTTAATACCCACCAACCCGCACTGGGCCAGCGTGGTGGGTTATGGCCCAATCTCCCTATGTTTTGCCATCCATAGGAAAGGCCCGTGCTCCAGCAGTGGGGACATTAAAGGGCTGGTGATGATGATGATGATGAGGAGCTCGCTAGCGCAGAAGAGCTCGCTAGCGCAGTGGCATAATAGCGCGCTTGGCCTGCGATTGCATAAACTAAGCAATGTTCGCTAAGGCCGGTCATTGGATGGGTGACCAAAAATTTATTATCTAGAGTTTCTCCGTGCTCCGGAAGGCACGTTAAGCCGTTGGTCCCGGCTGCATCTACAGTCGTTAATACCCACCAACCCGCACTGGGCCAGCGTGGTGGGTTAAGACCCAATCTCCCTATAATCTTCCGTCCATAGGGAAGGCCCATGTCCCAGCAGTGGGGATTTTAAAAAGGCTGGTGATGATGATGAATTAGTTGTAGAATTTGACGGCTGGTTTAGTCGAACGGTGAGACCGCTGGCTATTGGCCAAGAGGTCCCGGGTGCGAATGCTGCAAGAAGCTAATATTTGTCAGGACCACAGACAGACATTATTTTGTTCGCAAGTTAACTTTGTCCGCCATCTAGTATCTTTATCACAAGTGCTTGTGCTTTGGTTGATGGGTGTGAGGGTAAGAAATATTATTAAAATTATTAAAAAATATTACGACAAGGTACTAAAGTGCTAATTTATTTATAACGTTCACTGTAAAAAAAAATTGTTAACAATTATGTGGCCATGAGAAATGCGAGGATTTTACATTCGAAGCTGCAGCCAGATATTTCTCTGTTAAAAGACTCAATTAAACAGGTTCAGGTTCGGATTGTTATTAAATTACTTAAAAATGTTGCAGTCGATAACCTCGCCTGTGTACCTACATTGGCATTTTAATTCTACGCGAACAGTGCAAGAACTAAAAATAACTCAGACATTTTGGCCGGTTAGCGAGGGCCAAATCCAGGAACATTCAAAAATGGCCTTTAAAGCTGAAGCCATGTTCATTAACCCATACTTATGATCAATAAAGTGTCATTTGACATTTGGCGATAAAAATTATGTTGCTCCTTCTTCTTTCCGGTGTTGTGTGATTCGGAGGTAGATGGATGGATAAAAGACAACTGACGGATATGAATGGAAGAGGAAACATAATATTCTAGATAGCCTGGCCACAGGGCAGGAAGGTGATGATGATAATAAAGTGAGGTACGCTTCAATTTGACCCTTACTGCCGCACTCAGAGACGTCAAATAACGTTAATGAGTACTTAACGTCAAAAAATGTCAATTCAAAACTAGTCGCTATTCTTGCCAGGTCTATGGTCTAGATTTGAATGAAAATTTTTGACATTAAATACTCATTAAAGTTAATTGACGTCTCTGAGTGCGGCAGATAGTCTCGTACAGCGAGGAGAGGAGCCGCCGCAGCCAAAGTGAACATCGATGATACGCTCTGCACTGCTCTTATCAATCTCTGAGGATGTCTGCAACAAAATACAAGCGGCATCCGACGGAATGCGTTGATCGTCTCTAACTATGTTACGGCCAGTTATTGTTGTTTCAAAGCAAATATTGAGCCTAGGATTTGAGCCCTGTGATATTGTGAAGGTGATCTTTCGACACAGCAAAATTCCATTCAATTTTAGTTTGAGTAGCCGCTAAATATCAATGTTTACATAATCACAAATAACTTCTTAATAACCTCCAAGGCAAAGCGCCGTTCACTTAATGTCTCCGTTTTTTTTTAAGTTCAAGCTATAGAACACTTTCAAAGTCGTCATTTTATTAAAATAAATATACAAACTAAAATTCACTATACACTCACAGTTGACTTTGATATCACTATCAAAGGCGATTACTTTTGGCACATATTTGCATTTGGTTCACCAAGATCAGTATTTGGCAGGTTTGGGAACATCTGTGTAATTCAAATATGGCGCTTTCTTAATTGTATGTAGGTATTACCTATACACAATTTTATACATACATACATAAATCACGCCTGAATCCCCGAAGGGGTAGGCAGAGGTGAACTAGCACCCACGTTTCGCCAATTATGTTAGATCCCATGTAATAGGTGGCGAGCCTATTGCCATTTCACAAAAAAAGAGCACAAAAGTCGCAGTACTAATGCTAGGTGATATAAGAGGAACGCTGCTGCCCATTCCTCATCACTGATTTATCCTTAGTCGCCTTGTACGACACCCACGGGAGAGATTTGGGGTGGTGACAATTGTATTCTACTCTGCCATCCCCACGCAACAATTTTAAAGTGTCATAGTATTGTGCTATAACGCTATTATTGTCAATTCATCACTCTCGAGAGGTCATGGATTTCGGATGACTAAGAGAGATCAGGGTCAAATATAATATTTACAACTCGTTTTATATTTTATGTTGAGGGCTGGTTATGACTGCAATTAATGCGAGAGTATGAGACCAAACTGCAGGTGAAGCGTCGGTTGAGGAAGAGTTTGATACTTAATCTGGGCTTAAGACAGAATTAGACTTCCTCCCGATGCTAACCCACTTCTGCTACTAAAGCATGCACTAAGTCCTTTAGTAGGTAGTGTGTCTAAACACATATCTATAATATGTTTAGAAGGTTTTCAAATATTTAAAATTAATTATTTGTATTAAATAAAATCTTCACGTTGTTTAAGTATTGTACAGTAAATTAAAACTACAATTGTTGCTATAACTCGGGATTTGATTCTGCACGGCTAGCATAGCCACCGAAACACGATATGATAAAGCCATTTATCGCTTAAAACTGTCAAAAATCCATTGTTTTAGATCAAACCGATAAATGGCTTTAACATAATATCGTGTTTCGGTGGTCATGCTAGTCGATCTGGTAGTGTTAAGTTACCCATTGTATCCCACACATGTATCAATAGTATTTCATTTAAAATAGTTCCCGCTAGTAAAAAAATCAATAAATGAATAAATATTTTGTTTGTTTGACTATTTGTTATTGTTACTTCGGGTTTCAAAACAAGAATGTGCGAACAATCAATACGGTTACGTTGACATTACCATATTAGGAACATGGTTAAAGCTTAGGTTGGACATTTGCAAAATTTTAGGATTATTTCCATATTGTAAGAACTATTATAATGAATATATTTGTGAATGAAAATTTAATTAAGCTATATTTACGCCAAAACAGATAATGTAACAAAACCTTACACAACCCTTCAGAGGGAAATCAATTAAAATGTCCCCCGTAACGGCAATCACAGCCGCCGACACGAATCCTAAAATCATTTCCACTTTCCGCGAACTTCACCATGTTTCTATTTCGATTGCCGAAATATTGGAAATAAAATATAAGCGCTATCGTATATCGGTGCGACAGGCGGAAATAAACCCTGTCGACAAATCGACAGGGAGCGACGCGCGACACACGGGGGCTGTACGCAAATATACCGCAGAAAAAACAGATCGGGCCCGGTGTAGGTGCGCAGTTTTCGGGACAGAATGCAAACACCGTTGCTGGCGATCGCTGTAACCTTAAGTTCTAAAATGTTTTTTATACTAAAATGGAAAGCTCTTGCCCTTCATCTCGCCTGGTAAGTGACGACAAGGGCCAAAGATGGAATCGAGCTTCACCTGGAACCCTTAACCACAGATGGACTGGCTATCTTATCATACATTGTCGGAACACAGTAATGCCGTTAACATTATGATTATGGCGACAGATTTTTATGAGGTGGTGGCAGCTAGACTGGGGGACTTGAAAGAAGTCCTAACACTAACCAAACCGAGTACAAATTTGTACTCCCCTGGGGATTAATCATCGAAATCTTACATTCCACTCTTACCTACTTTCAGGCACGATAGTTTTCCCGGCGAAAATATGAACTCCGACCTACAATACATGGACAATGTCGATGACGATTTAGGATTAGCGTAGATTGATCGTCGTGGACCCGAAATTGTCAATTTATCAAGACTAAAAAAAAACCACTCTGTGGTGACGGGACAGATTATCATCAATATATATAAGTTTAGAGTCATGATTGATTACAATTAAGTTTATGTAGAGGAATTTTAAAATTTATAGTTTTGTACAAACACTTACCCATTCCAGTACCTATTCGAACCCAGGACTTCTTGACCGACAACCAATTCATTTGACGATTCTAATAACAGGTCGTCAATGTATATTTTGTTATATTTTCTAAGTAAATTCTTAATATTATATGTTTAGGTTAGATCAACACTGGTCGAATGGACCTACTTAGTACTTACTTACTTACTTAAAAGTCATTGGATTTTTGACTGCTCAAAGCGATAAATGGCTATACCATATCGTGTTTCGGTGATCATGCTAACCGGGCTGGCATCTATACGGCCCGATTCACAGCTACCATCCGTTTTCCCGTGCATCCGGCCGTGCCTTCAACAGGAAACCGGTGAAGGTTCATAAGTAGACTTATTCATTACGTGGACAAAGGCGAGTGTTTTCCACGTTAAATTGAGTGTAGAGAGGCAATCCGAACTGGGTGTCTGGCGGCGACACTGCGCCGTCTGACAGAACGGGTTTTTAATTTTTGGCCCCGCGCCCGCTGCCCCTGCCTTGTTATTTGTTTTAACCGGAGTTTTGCGAGTTCGCAGATTGCGAGGTGCGTTCGCATTCGACCCCGGACACGAAATAAGTTTTCAGTGTTCACTGTGATTGACTGTTCAGGTGAACAAAGGTACGGCGGAATGGAATCTGTAGGTATTTTCGAAAAACAACCGGCGCGTCAGGCTCAGAATAACGAATTTGTTTTAATAAAGTTTTGAGAGTTGTTTATGCTCTGGACCGACTGGTCAAGCGGATCTGTAAATTAATTATTGTTACTTTAAGGTTAAAATTTCATATAGCAGTTTACTCGTCCCTAAATTTATGATAATGGTAATACATAAAAATTAATATACTATGTATGGAATCACGTCCGCGTCCTTTCTCTCATAGTTGTCGACAGACACCTGGAGCGAGTATTATTATGTGCCTAAAGGTTTGCGGGAAGATTAGCTGGATTTCGGAAGCCAGCTAATCTTCCCACAATACGCTTATACTTTGCCCCCCTCAGTGTTGTACAAAGATTTTCTTATTCCAAAATAAAAAAAAGACTTACATTACATTTCAATTTAAAACTCCACCAATTTAGTGGACACTTTTACTTCATTCAGATGATAATAATATACGATTTTAAGCAGCCTTATCATTTTACTATAGAAGTTAAAAGAAAAATGTTGTGTAGTGACGGCAGAGTAGGATACAATTGTCACCACACCCATCTCTTCCGCAGGTGTTATACAATACGAATAAGGGTAAAGACGGCGATGAGTAACAATTTAGAGCGGCGTTAGTCTTATACCACCTAGCAATATACGTGATTTATATGCCCTATAGATGACAATGGCCTCGCCACCATATTACATGGGACCTAACTTAATTGGCGAAGAGTGAGTGTTAATTCATAGATACGTACATAAATCACGCCTATATGCCCGAAGGGGTAGGCAGAGGTGAACTAGCACCACGTTTCGCCAATTATGTTTGGTCCTATGTAATAGGTGGCGGGCCTATTGCCATTTATCGGCACAAAAGTCGCAGTACATAGCTAGGTGGTATAAGAGGAACGCTGCTGCCCATTCTTCATGACTCTTTATCCTTAGTCGCCTTGTACGACACCCACGGGAGAGATTTGGGGTGGTGACAATTGTATTCTACTCTTTCGTCACCACACGGCCAAGTGTTAGTGTGGTGAATTAACAATTCACCTCTGCTTAATTGGCGTAATTTATGTACGTAATATATAATACATACGTATTGCATTCCATAATGTACAATAAGATAAAATTTTGAAACAATTATAGACCCTATTAGGCATAGCACATGTTAATTGACGAAACGTACGTGTTAATACACCTCTGTCTACCGCTACGGGACAAAATATAGACTTGATTTATATATTATTAAGTATGTAGAGAAATGTGACGGTCAAAGTGAATTTCGTAGTCAAATTTCATAATAAAACCAGTTAGAAAAAGTTCAAGTCCAGATTAAAATCACTGCGTTACGATAAATTAATAATGAAATGTTCATGTCCAGATTTAATTTCAAAGTTGAAATTGATGTTACTTGTATGAATTCAAATATTGCCGAATTCGTACCGTGTGAAGCCAAAATCTGCTAACGCAATACACAAAATACTGCAGATTACAATTTCATAATATTTAGCGTATAGTTAGTTACTGCTCAATGAACCACTTGTTAAAGAGCGGATGAATAGTCGATCGGAGTCAAATTAAACAGTTCGGAGGAAGGCAGAGTTCTGGGTGACGGAGCTACTGAAATATTTATAGCGCCTCTTACTTTGGCTAGCGTAAAGTTAGCTACGTATCAACTTAGTGCCTACTCCAATCAAAGACATCGAGTGGTCAATTTAAACTTCTTATCCAGAAAGTTATTGGCTTAGTGCTAAATACGTTTAATCTTTATAAATAAAAGGTGTTCTGTGATCTTTGTATTTATTTACAACACTATGAAATAAACAAAATAATATGTTCGTAAAATAATAAGTTAAATTGTATAAATACTCGCTATTTCTTCAGTCTTATATAAAAGGCAATGACTTTGTGCTTTCAGATAAAATGTTTAATATTGGCTTATTTACTAAATTATTAACTCTGGAGCCATAAACGAATTCAAGATGTGAAAATTCTAATGCTCCTTCAATCATTATGAATTTCTTAACGTTTGTTAACTTGTTTCTCAGGATTTTTAAATCATCATATTGTGTAAACCAGTCGACTTCACTCGCTATCATATTGACTGGAGCCGTTATTAGAGACACGTTATACGTAGGTGGATGGCTTGAGAAATAATATTTAAGATTTTTCTCTACACCATGATTAAATCTTTGGAATCGTTTGTTTTTGTAACACTGGGCATAATGTAAAAATGTCTTCACAGATATACCAGCCGGTACATGACTATCAACTACATTAAACTTAGACAAGTATTCCGACCTTTTCAAGCCAAAACTCAGGAAATATTCGAAGCTACACACCTCCCTGGAATATTTTCTATTGCAATATAGCGTATTAAAAGGTTTCTTCAAATCAAATGGAATTAACTCGTATAATCCTATACCTGTCGTCAGAAAGTTAAATAACTTCATGTTACGACTCACGAGTGGTATTAGGGGATATTTAATTTTGTTTATCCAGGCTACTGGAGCTAGCAAGATAGCTTGTTCAATTCTATTATTGTATTCGGGTAGCATACTGCACATTACGAAGAATATTGTAGTTCCTTGTGAAAACCCGACGTAGTATATTTTTTCTCTTGATGTGATGTTCGAAATGTAATTTATAGTTGCAGGTAGGTCTTTGGTTCCCATTTCCTCAAAGCTGAAGTTCCAATACTCCTCCTTTGATATATTCTTCCGATGTCCCTTGCTGTATCTGTTACCTCTGCAATTGTAGAGCCACACGTCGAAACCTGCATCAGCCAGGTGATAGGATAATGATTCTTTTGGGCCTAGTACTATCCATTCGTCTGATGAATCGGTTACACCGTGTACTAGCAACACTGGTGGACCTTTTCTGGGTATTCGAAACAGAGTAAGTAGGTATCCATCTTCAGTTGTTACCGTATGTTTCTCCGGGTTGTATCCATATTTCGATAACATTTCAAAAGAATTCAAAAACACATCTGAATCATAATCACTGATTTTATCATCTTGAACTTTCACAAAATTTTCGGAAGCTAATGTGAAATTTACAACAGCCAAACACCAATAAGTCTTAAATCTGAATAACATAACTATTGCAAAATACGTCGTGAAATAACGAGAAACAAGGAACCACTGTCGTAGTCAGCACATTCGGAGTTGTTTTAACGTACCTTGATCGCAGTCAATGTCAGGTGTTAACAAACTGAACTGCAAGAGGAAAACGTCATTGACCTTAAGATTGAATTTGCATGTTTCTATATTCGGTCGCGGCAGTTACAATAAAATAAAATTGGAAATGATAACATTGTAGTTAAATTTGAAACTATTACATGCATTATCATAGAAATTATTTGTAATAAACAATCATAGTCATAAGTAATATTATAACACTACCAAATAAAGCAGGTCAAGATCTTGTGCTATTCCAGTTAATGTACTCGTGGAACTAATAGTTCTAACAACATTATATCTTGTAAGGTCAAAAACATTATTTTATTGTTAAATAACAACAGACCAGACCCTTATCGAGTAAATTTAAGTACCTATCTACATAAATAATTAGATTGCGTAGTGACTTTGGAGTATTAGGCGATGATATTTTCTCTACTGATCTTGAATTTTAATATTTTAATAAAATTAAAATTCAAGATCTGCACAGATCGGAACATAAGGAACCAAACTAAGCCGCTAACAAATGAGGTAGGTTAGAATAAATTCTCTTGTATGCATCAGCGAATTAAAAAAAAAAAATTTCTGTACACTGGCCAGTATTTCACAATACCTACATCGACATTCAGGCCTGCGGGATTCAGGTCAATAATCCCGCGGACTCGCGAGATTATTGTTCAAGTAGATTAAAAGCCTGTTTCGCAATCGACGAGTAAGTTCTGGATGAAATGCGTGCGACATGTACCTACTGGAGCTGATCAAATTTAGTTTAATAAAACTGCCATAATATTCTATAACAATTCAATGATATTAAAACAGTGGCCAAATGTTTTGTAATATTTGTAAACATTACTTATGAAATGAGCGTTGAGATTATTATTTGTATTCGTAAACATGCAAGGTATAACCATTCAGAGTTCATTATTGTTTGTAGGATCAGTGTCAACTAGAATTGGTGTTTATATGAGGATGATTTAAATATGGGTAGCATAAAGCAATTAACTCATTTGACATCGATGCCAATAGCCTTCATCAATGGTTATGGGTCGTGCAGTGTAATCAGAAACGAGATATATTTCAACGGGCAGCGTTGAGATATTACGCGCCAGAAGTCAGAAATAATCAGCCTAAGAAAATTACAGTTACCTAACATCTGTGAACATGTTAAAAGGTTAGTCTTCTTAATGTTATATATACCTTTTTTTATCGGATTGGAATGCTTTTACGCACCATACCAGCCGTTATCTAGGCGACTGGCGTGTGTGGGACTCGCTCAGCGCACGAAGCGTCAGCAATACCCACAAAACCACTCCGGTGTTCCTCCTAGCCCTTTAAGCGGGGAAAGTCTGGGATCTGCCTCAAAAGCTATAATATCGGTAAAATATCTATGCAATCTATCAGTGCAGTTCCTTGTGAATTTATTACGATATTTTGTTTCGTTGCGTCGTCCAATTTCGTCATATGATTAATAAATCTATAATGTATGAGTCTGTCTAGACGCTTGTTTAGATTTCGCCATTCCGTAGATAGAGTCAACAGCACGTCAGAAATATACAAAACTGTTAAATATAAATGGCAATAGGCTCGCCACCTATTACATGGGACCTAACATAGTTGGCGAAATGTGGGTGCTAGTTCACCTCTGCATACCCCTTCGGGGATATAGGCGTGATTGATGTATGTTAAATATCTCAATTCGATTCTTGTTTTCGTCGGACGGATGTGACGTAGGTACAGCCCAAAGACAATAAAGCAAAATTAACATTCTTTTAAAAATAAAAGGAGGAAGTTAATTATTTTCTGAAATGGGTACTCGGGTTTAGAAAATACGTTATTACCACCCACCACAAACATCCCCCTTCTTGGGCAGTTGAAAATTTTTATTCCGCTTTAGCAACTATACCCGCCATGTCCACTTCTAGGGATTTCGGATAACAATAAGTTTCACAAGTTGAAACAAAGAAAATTCTGGTTGGAAAAAGTTCGACAAATAACAGTCTTGATGCGGGAATCGAACCCGCGTCCTCTGCAATCTGGGCAGCTGCCTACACCACTCGGCCAACCAAGACGCTAGCTGTGAAATGCCAATATTTCACTAACCTTTACACTTCACGTTGTAAGCCAATGGACTTCATTGGTTGATTATAGCTTTGAATAGTCATATTGCATATCAACTGCATTCAAAAGTACAGTGGCATGACACTGCCAATCAACAGTTGGCAGTTGAACTTTCATTACAGTGTTGTTAACTGCATAAAGACTGCAATTCGGCAGTCAGAGTGTGATTAACTCACGTGAATGAGTGTTTAATATTATATTCGAAAGCATTATAATCGTTTTAAATAGAACCATTATGCAGTGTTCTGCAATAAAATTCTTACAGTCGTGCCTATCATCTAATCCAAAGTAAGAAGCATAGAGCACGTGTGTTATCGATACCTACTAGTTAGCATAAGAGTACCTATATAATTTAAATTAGGTTACATATAATTTATAAATTATTTTGTATAAAATACCTACCTATCTATAACATACCACATTATCTAAACTTAATCCATGATTCGAGAAATAATGTCTGTGTTGATCACAAACACTCTTCAAAATTATTAGGAACTTCACCTGGGAATATCTAAAAATTCTGGTTAGGGTAAACTTCTAGTCATTGAACGGTACCACTCATTGGACAGATTACAATAAAATCTTATTATTAAGCTTACTCTATAAACGAGAACAATGCAAATGAAATCCTACCACCCATTTCAAGGCACTGCAAAAATAGTAGCAAGTACCTACTAACATGAGATGTAGAGACAAGAACTTTAGACATGAACAAGAGTCAATTCACTTAGGGGTCGATCACGCCACCGCTTGCTACTAAAAGCTACTAAAAGCCCTCCATAAAAGCAATAATTAAATTGACGTAACGTAATTTAGTAAGGCGATGCTCTCAAAGGTAGTCTGCCAGGAACATTTACATTACATCCCAGTTTTATATGAATTAGCTTGGAATAGATGCAAATTGACAACGATTTACAATAGGGTCTTATATTTAAAAAAATAAATTTGTGTCTAGAAAAAGTTCGAACAATTATAGTCTTAATACTGAATCAGGACTGTAATTTTTCGAACTTTTTCGAATTTATCGAAATTATCACAAACTTTGTGATAATTTTTCTAACATAAATACCTAGGTAATGTTGAAATCAAAATAATTGTCTTTTTTTAAATATTTTATAACCACTAAATAACAAATTAATGAACTGCAAATTTCATGGTATTCGTTGTTATTACATATCAAACGAATCACTAAATATTAAAAAATATAAAATACGTTTGCCGTGTAAATATTGGCCGTGTGGTGACGGCAGAGTAGAATACAATTGTCACCACCCCAAATCTCTCCCGTGGGTGTCGTACAAGGCGACTAAGGATAAATCAGTGATGAGGAAACGGCAGCAGCGTTCCTCTTATACCTACCACCTAGCAAAGTACTGCTACTTTTGTGCCCGATAAATGGCAATAGGCTCGCCACCTATTACATGGGACCTAGCATAATTGGCGAAGCGTGGGTGCTAGTTCACCTCTGACTACCCCTTCGGGGATATAGGCATGAATTATGTATGTATGAATAACCGTTTGCATTATTACGAATATTAGGAGCTTTGGTCGTGTCTTTCTCGTTGGTTTTTTATGCTAGACAGGGTAGCCCTTGCCCTTCATCTCACCTGGTGGTAAGTGACGATAAGGGCTGAAGATGGAATCGAGCTACACCTGAACCCCCAACCACAGAGGGGCTGGCTTTCTTATCACACATTGTCGAAACACAATAAGTAATGCTGTTATATTATCATTATTATTAGGGGCGACAGATGTTTGCTAAGATGGTGGTAGCTAGCCAGGAGGACATAAAAGAAGTCCTACCACCAACCAGACCGAGTACAAATTTGTACCCCCTCGGGTATCGAGCCCGGGACCTCTGGATCTTAATTCCGGTGGGCGAATCACTAGACCACGGAGGCGGTTACAATAATATATATTAATTAATTAATTTTAACTAGGAATAGGAATAGCGTTCCTGGTACACTATCAGTACATATCAGTGCAGTAAACTGCGACTACGTTCCCGTTGAAGGGCTCGCCCCAGGTTTTTTTCTAGACAAGGAAGCTCTTGCGCTTCATCTCACCTGATGGTAAGTGACGATAAGGGCCGAAAATGGAATCGAGCTTCACCTGGAACCCTCAACCACAGAGGGGTCCTGTAGGCCTATTCGCTAACTTCTTTTGACAGTTGAAAGTGATGATCACCGAACTATTTACTTATCCATTACTGTTTTCACAGGACAAGTGTCACAATAGTGTTATAGTAAAGTGGTAATGGATCAGTAAATAGTTCGGTGATCATCACTTTAAACTGTCAAAAAAAGTTAGCGAATAGGCCTACTGGCTATCTTATCACACTTGTCGGAACATAATAATGATTACAAGTAGAATGGCATTTGGTTTGTTTCCCCTTGCTATCTTTTAAAGTCCTAAAGTCTGTGGATGTATTTTAAATGTGTGGCACCAATTATGTCAATCTTATGCAGAATAGACATTTTCAGTTATAGATATGGCTCAAAGTTTGATGTCCAGCCAAAAACCCTAGACAAAAAAGGCTGACTGGAGCAATAACTTTTAAAAATATATTGAATATTTTGCGCGTTTTTATTGGCGTCAGTGACATTTTTGTTTCAATAATTCAAAAATAATTTTAGAGTGGACACTGTGGAGTGAAAGTATTATTTTGATGTATCCGTGTTGACGTTAAATTATGAGCAATCGTTGAAATAAAAGTGTTATGGTATGTGTTTGACGTGGAATTTTATAGAGGTCTTCACCACCTCATCAGTCACCATCTTGTACTGTTATTACCATTCGATTCGTACCAAGTACTCCTAATTAAAATGTGTGACACCCTAATTTGATTGTAAGATTCTAGATAAATAATATTACAGATATACTGTATGGGCTAGCTTCCTTTGCCTTCCTTAAAAAAGGGAAAATTTAAAAATTAAGATGAGGTGAGTCAGATTTATTTTCACTAATTCAAAAATTGTTACAGAGTGGATTTTGTGCAGTGAAAGTGGTGTTATTTTGATGCACAAGCATCCGTGTTGATGTGCAATTATGCAGAATCATCGAAAATAAGTCTCATGATGTGTTTGATGTTGTGGTGAAGATCGCTATAAAAAGTGGCTTTATCCATTTCATCAAGCACCATCATTAGCTCTGTTACCATTAAATTCGCGCCAAGCACTCCCTAGATGCGTTAAAATATGTGGCACCCATATTTTAACGTAAAATTCATTTCATTCATACTTTTCACCCACTCATTATTTCATAAGACTACAGATAAAATATACACTAAAGACTTGGCGGTATGGGCTAGACCCTTTGCCTTCCCTAAAATATAGGGAGAATTTAAAACTAACTAAAACTAAGATGAACTGACTTTGACAGAGGGAGTGTTTGGCGCGTTTCGTGGTGTCAGTCAGATTTATTTTCGCTAATTCAAAAATTGTTACAGAGTGGATTTTGTGCAGTGAAAGTGGTGTTATTTTGATGCACAAGCATCCGTGTTGATGTGCAATTATGCAGAATCATCGAAAATAAGTCTCATGATGTGTTTGATGTTGTGGTGAAGATCGCTATAAAAAGTGGCTTTATCCATTTCATCAAGCACCATCATTAGCTCTGTTACCATTAAATTCGCGCCAAGCACTCCCTAGATGCGTTAAAATATGTGGCACCCATATTTTAACGTAAAATTCATTTCATTCATACTTTTCACCCACTCATTATTTCATAAGACTACAGATAAAATATACACTAAAGACTTGGCGGTATGGGCTAGACCCTTTGCCTTCCCTAAAATATAGGGAGAATTTAAAACTAACTAAAACTAAGATGAACTGACTTTGACAGAGGGAGTGTTTGGCGCGTTTCGTGGTGTCAGTCAGATTTATTTTCGCTAATTCAAAAATTGTTACAGAGTGGATTTTGTGCAGTGAAAGTGGTGTTATTTTGATGCACAAGCATCCGTGTTGATGTGCAATTATGCAGAATCATCGAAAATAAGTCTCATGATGTGTTTGATGTTGTGGTGAAGATCGCTATAAAAAGTGGCTTTATCCATTTCATCAAGCACCATCATTAGCTCTGTTACCATTAAATTCGCGCCAAGCACTCCCTAGATGCGTTAAAATATGTGGCACCCATATTTTAACGTAAAATTCATTTCATTCATACTTTTCACCCACTCATTATTTCATAAGACTACAGATAAAATATACACTAAAGACTTGGCGGTATGGGCTAGACCCTTTGCCTTCCCTAAAATATAGGGAGAATTTAAAACTAACTAACTGACTTTGACACTTTGCTTGTGCTTGCTTGACATGACAGTTGACAGTCAGGAAAATTGTCTGCAATATTGTATTCATTCACTGTTCAACAAAAATGTTTTTCCATTTACAGTTTACTCGTGAACCCCTATTATCGGAAAATTGCGGGCTATACTTACCAACATCCAAGGTTACGTACAAAAGTAAATAACAGCAATTATTTCGCCATTGTGTAATATGATTTTACGACTGTACATAGTACGCATACGAGTTAGAATTTAAAATTCACACTAAATTCGACTGATATTTAGGATGGCTACTCTAAGTAAAGTAATAGAAAATAATCAAATGCATAGAATATTATCAGAATTTACAAGGCTTCGTGGTAAGTAGAGTATATCTTTTGGTGAATGTTTATTTTGTTGTTAATTTGTTTATTGGTTTTACCAAATGTATTTTCTTCTGCTGTAAATCCCCTTTTAAATTTTTTCAGATCAATGTTACTTAGATAATGCAGGGTCGTCATTATATCCCCAAAATTTAGTACAACATGTGAATAACGATTTGTTAAATAATGTTTACATGAATCCACATTCAGACAAATATACAAAAGATTGTGTCGACCAAGTGAGATCTTCAATACTGAAATTTTTTAATACAGATATGAATAACTACACTGTTATATTTACTTCTGGTACAACACAATCATTGAAACTGGTTTTAGAATCATTCCAATTTTCAAGCAGTCAGATTGATGCTCTCGCTTGTGGGTCATTTGTATACTTACAAGATAATCATACATCAGTGCTAGGCTTAAGGGAATTGGCCTCCGAAAAGAATGCTGATATAATTCATATATCCCATGATGATTTCTTGGCAGCACTAAACCAATCAGACTGCACCCCATCTACCACTGGAAATGAACTACATAAAAGTGATGGCAATTCTTTACTTGTGTATCCTGCACAAAGTAATTTTAATGGTTACAAGTATCCAATCAACTGTATGGAGCAAATTAAAGGAGGTTGCCTAAATAATTACATCAAGAAACAATTATGCAGAGTAAATTTAAATTGGTATGTGTTATTAGATGCTGCATCTTACTTGTCAACAAGTAAATTGGATCTCTCAAAAACACAGCCCGACTTTGTTTGTTTATCTTTTTACAAAATATTCGGCTATCCTACTGGGCTAGGTGCTATATTAGTGAAAAATAGTAGTGCTGAACTTTTAAATCAGAAACAATATTTTGGAGGTGGCACTGTGGATATTGTTTTGAGCAATGAAGACTACCATGTGAAACGGGAACTTCTCCATGAAAGGTAATTATATTACTTCTCTCACTTAACTCTCAAACCATAGAAATAGTAAAACAATAGCCCATTTACTAAAAAAATGGCATAACTTAAAAAAATACTTACAAACATTGTGTATTCAAAATATATAGCAATAACTTATTTTAAAAAGAAAGAGAAGCATTTTTGACTAGTGTGGATCTCATTTCTTGTACCTAATTAGGATGTGTAACCAGCTGCAGTTACTTTGTTTATGTTACAAGGCCAATGCAAATTAGAATGTATATTAGCACACCTGAAATAACATCAAATAAATAGAAAACTGCTCAACACAGAAATTTGTATTAGGAAAATTAAAACTAGCAGTAAAATTGACATCAAAGAAAAAAAAAATTACATCAAACTCAAGATAAATACAACTGTTAAATTTTATCTTAAATTCTGAGATAAATTATGTTTGGTTTTTCTTCTTATCATGTGACAGATCTATACAAACATACCAAAGTATGTCAATAATTCATGAGTTATGGATATGATACCCTTCATTGAAATAAATTTTGCAATACAATAAAGGACATCCTCCACGTTTCATACATTTTTGGCCAAAATCAAAAGTGCCGGCCAATAAAAAAAAGTGATGTATTCTGAT
This sequence comes from Cataclysta lemnata, assembly GCA_963931975.1. Classification (NCBI taxonomy): domain Eukaryota; kingdom Metazoa; phylum Arthropoda; class Insecta; order Lepidoptera; family Crambidae; genus Cataclysta; species Cataclysta lemnata. The sequence goes on from OZ008347.1 coordinate 9,052,283, forward strand.
AGAACACCTCCACCTTAGCATTTGTTAATATGTCATCAAAGCTGTAGCACTAATATTAATAGTGCTATACAGAGTGGAAAGTTCTGATGGGGCATTAAGGGCAGCTACCAGATCCCTTGCTGCCACGCGAAAATGGTCCTAGGAGACCTTTCCCAACTTTTTGAGTGGTGACAATCGACATTCACAGATTTTTGATTAAATGTACAGTTAGCAAGAAAATCGTCAGAATAAAACGTAAGAATTGAGATTTTTTTTAATTCCAATCAATCCCATTCCCATAGAGGATTAATAACTCTTTGAGACCGAGGTTAGAGTAATAGAACACCCACAAATCAAAGAAAACTTTTTCTATGTTTTAGTAGGGTAAAGGCGATTTTCTCGCTGTCTGTACATTTTATCAAAAATCTGTGAATGTAAATTGTCATGACTCAAAAAGTTGGGAAGGGTCTCCTAGGACCATTTTCGCGTGGCAGCAAGGGATCTGGTAGCTGCCCGTAATGCCCCATCTCAACTTTCCATTCTGTATAGCACTACTAATATTTGTGCTACAGCTTTGCTATTAACAAATGCTAAGGCCGACGTGTTCAGTCAGAATATAGTACTTTTTTTATTGGCCGGCACTTTTGATTTTGGACAAAAATGGAGGATGTCCTTTATACATAACAAGATATTTTAACATTCATTTTGTAAATGTCTAATAAGTTGTTTTTTAACTTTCAGGTTCGAAGATGGGACAATACCTTTCCTTTCAATCATTGCCCTAAAACAGTGTATAGACACCATGTATGAGTTGATTCCTAAATTGATAAATGATGATGTAATGGACACGGTGACCTATCATACTTTTTATCTAGCTAAAGACTTATATCGACAACTAGATCATCTTTATCATCCTAATGGTAGGAAAGCAGTTATCTTCTATATGGATTCTGATTTTACTGATATAAGGAAACAAGGGGCAATAGTCACATTTGGCCTTTTGAGAGATGATGGTACACACATTGGATATTCAGAGGTAAGGCAGATATATTTTTATGTAATAGCTTTAAAAAGATTATTCTATGCTTGAATACACACAATATAATGGATTATATAATAGTTAATGCGACTTTTACCAACATTTTTTGTTTTTGCCACAAGTTACATTAATTAGTACTTTCATCATCATCACCACCCCTTTAACGTCCCCACTGCTGGTGTACAGGACTTCCGTATGGATGGGAGAATGGGCCATAACCCACCACCCTGGCATAGTGCGGATTGATGCGTGTTGCAGATGCAGCCGGGACCAATGGTTTTACGTGCTTTCCGCGGCACAGAGGAACCCAAGATATTGTTTTATTTTTGATCACCCATCCAACACCGGCCTTAGCGAACTTTAGGTCTGCAAATGCTTAGTTACCGCGCTATCGAGCTCCTCGTGTAGTTGAGTAAGATTTAATTTAGTACTACTGCAAAAATAGGTCAGCAAAACTGTTTAGTTGCATCGGCCATGCGACTAAGCTTTTAAAGGACAATTCGCAGTTAAACCAATTCTCAATAGGACTTGTTGGGTTACGGAAAGTAAGTGAAGACTTCCTCCGCTTTTTCCCAGCCGTGTGTGCTCTCGGCGACCGCGGCCCGTGATGTGCTTAGTGGGACCTTGTATACCTAGGTATATTCTGAGATGTACTAGAAACATTCTAAGCGGTTCAGGTCTTGCTGATCTTATCCTGCCTTATCAGGTCTTCTTCTGTCTTAAATCGACATCTATTAGGTATTGTATAGATTTCGACTCCATTATTATCTTCAGGTTTGGCACTTTTCGCTTATCTATCAATCATTTCTCGGTTACTGGATACTTTGTGTACCACTATGATAGTAGCCGCTATACAGACTTATTCGTAAAAAGATTAATAAGTATTACCCAAGGGTTTAAATAATGAAAAGCCCAAGTTGGAACACGATGAACGTCGATCAGTAATCAGACTAGTCGCCAAGTACCATAGTCGGTTCGTCTCTAACTATAAGTAACCTTGGTTTATATATATACCTACATACATAAATCACGCCTTTTTAGACGAGAGGTGTTTTAAAACCCGCGTTTCGCCAGCTTACTTTCAGCCTTCTAGTTCCAGTAGGCCTATTCGCTAACTTTTTTGACACTTGAGAGTGATAATCACGGAACTGTTTACTGATTCACTGATCCATTACTACTTTACTTTAACGCTATTGTGACACTTGCCCTGTGAAAACAGTAATGGATAAGTAAATAGTTCCGTGATCATCACTTTCAACTGTCAAAAAAAGTTAGCGAATAGGCCTAGCGGGAGGCGACCCTATATTGCCATTCACTGGAAATCATATAGTAATTTATGATGACTCACACCAGCTACTCTGCTAGCTGCCCATTCCTGGTTATATAACTAACTCTAAAACGCCTTGTACGACACCTACGAAAAACGTTTTCTTCTCTGCCGTCTCCACACGGCCTGTATATGTATACAATATTGTTACATACATACATAAATCACGCCTATATCCCCGAAGGGGTAGGCAGAGGTGAGCTAGCACCCACATTTCGCCAATTATGTTAGGTCCCATGTAATAGGTGGCGAGCCTATTGCCATATATCGGGCACAATAGTCGCAGTACATTGCTATTGCTAGGTGGTATAAGAGGAACGCTGCTGCCCATTCCTCATCACTGATTTATCCTTAGTCGCCTCGTACGACACCCACGGGAGAGATTTGGGGTGGTGACAATTGTATTCTACTCTGCCGTCACCACACGGCAAACAATACGGCATACAATATTGTTGCTATCTCTTTTAACAGTTTCAGCATATGGCAGACTTGTTCAACATAAGCATCAGGACCGGATGTTTTTGCAACTCAGGCTCGTGTCAGAGACATTTGAAAGCGACAAACAAGGAAATGAAAGACATGTATAAAGCGGGACATAAATGTGGCGATGAAATAGATTTAATCGACGGCCGACCGACTGGCGCAGTGAGAGTATCTTTTGGCTATTATAATACGTTCCAAGATGTGGACAAACTTATTGTTATGATATGCCGTTGTTTTGTTAAGACCAAAGTAAATAAACCTATCCGTGCAAAGGTGCAAAAGCATATTGAGGCAAAGAAAATTATCGTCGAAGAATCTATTGGACTATTAAAAGAACCTTATTTCAAGAAAGTTGATATTGAAGAAGATTCGCCTTTGTGTCAATCCGAAATTACATTGTGCGCCATGTCTATTTTCCCTATTAAATCTTGTGGCGCGTTCAACGTAAGGTGTAAGTGGAAAATTGGCACAAAAGGATTTGAATATGACAGGGAATGGATGATAGTGAAGGATAACGGTGTTTGTTTGACCCAGAAGCAGAACACTAGAATGTGTCTGATAAGACCTATCATTGATCTCAAACAGAGGTTGCTGATTCTAAATTGTGAAGGTAGATATTATTTTAATATATCTATGTATTATAATATTTTGACAGTCGGTTGGGACGAATTGTCAGAACCCTGGTTCGAATTAGAGACAAATGTTTGTGTGATGAATACAGACATTTGTTCACGAGTTATGGTTGTTTATGTAGTAGGTATATCAAAATTGGTCCGTTGTATCCAGTCTCCAAATCAATTGGTCATGTGTTGTATGTATCAATCCCGCAAACCGGATCTTCGTAACGTTAGCATCTACCAACACAGCCAACACTACGTCTTCCAGTGCGTGGTTGTCATGCGAAGACTTTTCCCCCTCATCAGCCAATAAGTAATATTACATGTTCAGTCTACAAATGCGTCAGCTAACCAATTGTCCATGCAATTGCGAAAATTAATCAAAAAGGTATTGTCTGTCCAATGCCGATACTATCTGTTACGTGGTACGTGTTGAGTCTCATTTGATTGGGTCCAAAATTGGCACCTTCAATTCGGTTTGCTTTGATATGATATAATTAATTTCCTTATTTAAAAAGTTATTTGATTGTTTAAGAACTTTACAGATCATTTTTCTTGGAGAATCTTGTCCGTTTTTGCGAAGGCGTAATGCTCCTTAACCAAAATGTGATCTTTCCGATGATATACAGAGTTTTATCTAACAGTTTTAGGTAAGCTTTTGAAAATAATCAATGCTTTCAGGTATGCCGCAACTGTCATTACCATTAGACCAAAGAGACAGCAAGAAAGCGAATGCAGCATTTTGCCAAAGCAAGGTTTGTTCGGATGTTATTGAAGGATTCGACTGTGGTGAAGAGGCAGCCGACTGGGTATCGAACGCTTTAGAAGTGTCTTTCCTAAGATTGGTGAGACAATGTAGCGAAGGGCGTAGACTCCAAAAGAAAGGTGACCCTGAACAGAATTTATTGTCTCTAAGCAACCAAGCCCAATATCTGTTGGTGAATAAAGCAACAGTTAGGTGGTTAAGCAGTAAAATAAAGGAACCGACGTTTTTGGATGCAGTCGATGATTTAACTGATAGATTTAGAGGAAACATTGTGATCGAGATGGACCAAGAGCTAGCTGAAAGGGATTGGCACAGAGTCATCATCGGCAAACATGAATTTAAGGTTGGTATAGGAAGTGTAGGTAATAGAGAAAAAGTCATCCTGGGCTATTATCACAAATCCGTCAAGACAGTATCGTCTAAATCAATTTAAAATATTTGTGTTTGTTCTATGAAATTATATTGTTTACCATTTAATTAACAGTAACTCAGGGGTTATCCTTGAAGCATGTTATGAATTACAAAAATGTTAGTCAGAAACGGGGCGTGTGTGAAATGCATAACATCTAAAATTGGAAATATTAATTTCGGAATGTTTTTTTAATTTATGTTTCTCTTTATAATTATTATTAGTCTTGCCTCGTAAATTGTTTCTTAATAGGTTTATTAAACAAGGGCATCCTAAGATCGGACATTAGTACAACACAAAATCTCCCATATTAGCATGTTTTGCTCTCTTTATACATATCAGTGCTAAGCCTGTTAAGCAAGCTAATATGTTATACCGTATGCCTATTGCCATCTACCGGGCATATTTATTGCAGAATTGCTCGGTGATGTGCCAGGAATGCTACTGCAGATTCCACGATGTATTTATAACATCTTATTCGACACCCGCTGTAAAGATAAGAACTGGTGAACGTGGTATTCTGCACAACCCTTTGCCGCCTTTTATTGACTGCTGTATACTATCGTCACAACACGGCAATGTAAAATATTTTGGGTTTTGATATATTCTTTTCTCACTTTCCAGGTAAACGGACCGTGTTCAAGATGCCAAATGGTGTGTATAGATCAGAATACAGGAGAAAAAACGGTTGAACCGCTCAGAACTATATCGGAGCAGTTCTCGGGCAAGTTACGGTTCGGTATATATCTCACTTACATAGGAACCGTGGATGGTTCTAAAGACCGCACGCTGAAGCTAAACTCGCCAGTAAAGCCAATTATCAATGATGACGATATCAGCAGGTGAAATAAATGTACTATAGTCCTATATTTATAATTGTGTTACACTGTCCTATAGACAGAGAAGCACTTTAGTCTCGAATAGATTTTCTGGAATCAAAAAGATTTGTGTAACAAAATGATTTCAGAACTCCACTATTCATTCAATGGTTCATGAACAACCATAATGAATATGGATTGTAACTATTTTGTATGCTTCAAAGAGAGAAAACAGCTGCTTGTGTACCTTTTATATCATGTAGAATCTGTTGTCTGCTGTGTACTGCTACTGTCGTACTTTGTGCAGTATTTTTTATGGTATATTTTTTCACTGGATATCTAATTGGCCTCTTCTGGTAGGGATAAATGTGATGGACACAGATATTTGTTATCAAGTTATGGTTATTTATGTAGCACATTTATTATTCATTCAAGTGCTCATTAATATAAACTTACACAATTATTATTAATAATCGAACTTCTGGATAAATAGTTTCCTTAGCAGGTACCTGCTCAAACTATACTGGACTCCCCATTGTTTTTTGATTGATAAAGTCCAATATGAATTGTAATGTTTTTAACGAAAAGCAAATGTTTGTAAAGATTGTGGTGGTTAGAAAAAGAATTTCAAAAATTATGGTCTTGATGCGGGAATTGAACCTGCGTCCGCTGCTATCCAGGCAGGCACCTGACCGCTCGGCCAACCAAGACACTAATTTACTTGGCGAAATTATTCTATTTACCTTTACACTTCACGTTGTAAGCCAACTGATACCCTCGCAATGTAGAAATAATTTCAAACATTCCAAAGCAGATATTTTAACACATAACGTGCGATCGGTTTAGCTTGGGTTTGCTTTATTAACTATTCGATTTTAATTTCAACATTATGGTAGTTAGAAAAAGAATTTCTTCGCTAACCACCATTCTTTTTCTAACCACCAAAATCGTTGTACTAATTTTTCTAACATTTATATAATGTTGAAATTAAAATTGAATAATTGTTTGTAAGTTCATAGTTTTAATGAAATACAGTGAGTACATGTATATTATACCGGTTCTATTTTGATGGTCTAAAATTATTACACGTTTTCGATTTTTGTCCTATTTTATTGCTGTTAGGACTGTTATAGTTTATTTTATTGTTAAATATTAGTTGTATTTCAGGACTGTAGTTAAAAAACTTATTTGGTTGAGTAATTACTTTATATTTCGAATTTAATCACACAGCACGCTTACATTAATTCCTGCAATTGACAAGTAAGTGACATATCGCTGTCACTACATTGGCGCGTTTACTCGGATGCGTTCCCCATTCTATCTAAACGAATTTCTACATTATCTTTCCTTCTTACGAAATTAAGATTGGTCAAGTAAATCACAATTAAACACAATTTTATAAAATATTGTTAAATACTATTAATTTTAGCAAGCATATCAATTAGATCAATAATTCGTTACAATCTTACTTTATTAACATTATTAACATTTACTCCTGTCAGTGGACAGAATAATGTTGTATAAAACATCCCCAAATTATTTATTTCTTTTATGTCTTTAAGTATAGTATTTTTGTTTCGAATTAATAAGTCGATTACATATATCTAATTTAACAAGCAGTAAAAATATTTTCTTATCTATGATATTAACAGATGCTCCTGAATCTATAATAAATTGACATGAAATATTATTTTCTATTAGGATTTCACACTTATAATTATTTAAATTGCTTACTTGAAATATTGAATTTACTTCAGACTTGTCATGTGAAGAACTTTCATCACTTTCATCGTCACTTTGTGTATCTGATCCATCTCTTCAATTACGTACTTAACATATCTCTTCTTTGTCCTCTTGTTGCCAGATTTGTATGACACATTATTTTTCTTTGTTTTGCAGAATTTAGCATAGTGCCCCTTCATTCCACACTTATCACAAGTTTTGTTTAGTGCCGGACAATTACTGTCTTTAGCAAGATGTCCTTTACTGTCACAACGATAGCATTTTATTTGCTGCACTATGTTGACATCAACAGTAATATCTTTAATCTTGTCACTGACCATTTCCGTCTCCATTTCAAATAATCTAGATATTTCTATTGCTCCATTAAGTCAGATTACCTCCTTTTTTCAAAAATCAAACAATTGACAACATTTCAAAAATGACAACCTCCCAAAATAAAAATACCGTTTCTTTATTTTCCAATCCTGACTTCAAAAATATTTTTATTAAATTTTTTTATTACTTAATTACAGAGAAGAAAAATATAATATTAAACCATGCGATGACTTCACGGTCGGGGATGTATGAATGAAAACGTTTGCCTTGCTAGATGGAAGAATAAAAAAGTTATCATAGACATGATGACAGACGTCAGTCATAAATCAAATCCAATGTTATTAATTGTCATCGTCGAAATTACAATATTAGAGTAGCAATAAAATGAAGGCCTTCATAAACTTTAATTTGATACGTATTTGACTTTGAAATTAATTTCAAAGATTTCAGATAAAATGTTTTTATTTTCGACACCGGAAACGCCAGTTCGTCAATTTTGACAAGTGATATTTTTATTTTTCGAGACAAGAGTGATTTCGCCATTCGTCCACGACAGTGACGTCATTTGGTTCTTTCTTACGTCCGTTTAGAATGACCGGTATTTCAATCATGATTTTTTGTATGAAAACGATGGAATTCAGAAGAAATAAAAAATATAGGTCTTCATTTTCGGTTTAATTTCATATAATATCATAATAAAGATATGTTGAAAAAATGAAATGTTGTCAATTACATACTCAAGCGAGTATGTTGATTCCGAGGGCTATAGTGAGATATACGATAGATGCGTACCACTACATCGGCCCATATTAAAACCGATATCGCGTATTCGGTTAGAAAATCCTTAAAGAGTGCAGTAGATTAAAATAACTTCTTCGATTTTAATGGTTAAAACTAAGACAAATATATCCGTTCCGATACGATTTAGAGAAATCAGTCCATTCGATTTTAATTTTAACATTATATAAATGTTAGAAAAATTAGTACAAAGATTTAGGGGTTAGAAAAAGAATTTCGAAAAATTATGATCTTGAGGCGGGAATCGAACCCGCGTCCGCTGCTATCCGGGCAGGTGCCTGACCGCTCGGCCACCCAAGACACTAATTAACTTGCCGAAATTCTTCTAACCTTTACACTTCACGTTGTAAGCCAACGGGTACCCTCGCAATGTAGAAATAAACAATAATTATTTATAAAAAAAAATATTTATAAATAAAATAAATAATTTTTTCTAACCCCAAAATCTTTGTACTAATTTTTCTAACATTTATATAATGTTAAAATTAAAATTGAATAGTTTATAAAGCAAACCCAAGCTTAACCGAACGCACGGTATTTGTAAAAATATCTGCTTTGGAATGTTTGAAATTTATTTCTACATTGCGAGGGTACCCGTTGGCTTACAGCGTGAAGTGTAAAGGTTAGAAGAATTTCGGCAAGTTAATTAGTTTCGTTTGTGATAATTATTTGTGTAGTCCTAACTGTGATTTTAGGATAAATATCTCGTATTTGAGTGCAGTGTTCTAATTTTTAGAACGAATATTATATTCTCCACTAATTATACTTTGTATAAATTTTATTTTCAGGTTCAAGGATTGGTTTTATTCGTATTTTTTGATTTTTTTTAAATGCCCTTCTTATTTAGGTGTAAAAAAATTTAAGAACAAATGAAATCATTTAAAAATGTTAATTCTTCATTCAAATTGTAATAAAAATATTGTATCTGAAATAATCCGACAAGTGATGATTGCATAGTTTATTATATTGGCTAGATACTTTACAGTCATGTCATACTTTTTCACTATCCTCAGCTCATAATCTGTACGTTTTTGTTTCTATACCCAGTGCATGTAGTAAATGGAACTTCCTGAATAAAGTTGTATCAGTGAAGATTATTTGCTATGCACAATCAGAACCAAAACCATACTCACTTAGTAAGCACAACTTGGTTTTCAAATAATCTGTTAAACAAATTGAATTGTAAAATTATATATAGTAATGGGGTTATTTTTACAGGGGTATGTTTAACACTGATATTATTATTTCTTATTATAAGACTGTACCTATGATAAATTTGTTGCCTAATTGAATACTATGCAGCTGTTTGTTTGCTATATAAAATGTTAAATTAGTTTAGTTAGTTTGAATTACCTATAATATGTTTTAGAAATGTTTACCTAAAATATTACAACATTATTTTTTAAGTTTTTCAATCACATTAAGTAATTATGAATTTACAATTCTTGCCTTTAGAGATATGTGATATAATATTTAGTTTATTACTATAGTAGATGGTTTGTATATTTTAGATATAAGTAAAAGATTGGTTGACATAAGTAAATCAAATATCTATTCACTGTTTTGAACATTGTTATTTACAAATTTATGGATGTGTTTATTTTCTATGACTAGATGGTTACTACAATTATGTTATAATATATTATGTTATTGTGCAATTGATTGGCTGTTGTCCTTTTATTTCTCTCGGCTCGTTGCCCTGGGCTACATCATTAACAACTTGTGCCACTTCTTCATAATCTGGAAGAGCCATAGTTTGTAACTTTGAATACACCAGTTTGTCATTTACTTGGACTTCAAATGATCCTAAAAACAAATATTACATTTTATTGAACAACATACCCAAAGCTATCAAGTGTCAGGCAGGCAGCCAACTGTAAAACTTAGGCTCAAATCATGCAGTATGAATTATTATTGTAATGTTGTAATTGGGTTCTTAACATGAGATCATCAACATCATTTCCATCACTTTTTCGATCATTTATCACTAGCTTTCTGGTGTCATCATCATCACCAGCCCTTTAATGTCCCGACTGCTGGGGCACAGGCCTTCCCTATGGATGTGGAAGAATATAGAGGGAAAGGGCCATAACCCACTGCACTGGCCCAGTGCGGGTTGATGGGTTCTGGTGTCATTGATGAAATGAATTAAGAGAGTGGGTGGAGTGGTGACATCTGGAGTATAGGACAGGTCGATCGTGGTAATAATATACATATGAACATAACAGGAAAGTAGTACATACCCTGTCGGCCCCTTTTACAATGCACCAGGGCATTTGGAGTAGATTTCCTTATGGTGTTGCCTAGTGCCAGACAATGTCCTCCATAATCGCAAGCACCACTAAAAGTTCAAGGAATTTTATTATTTACTTTAATAACCATAATATCTACAAGACTAGACCCGAAATGGGATTTTGAAAAGAATTATTGTGGTTAGAAAATTTTCGAAAAATTATAGTCTAGATGCGGGAATCTGACAATATTCTTTGTACTAATTTTTTTACATTTTTATAATGTTTAAATTAAAATCAAAATAGTGATATCCATAATTTATATTTGGGATTGGTTTGCTAATTCTTTGTGCACATTAGGCAATGAAAAATGTAATACCTACAGACCTACTGTTTTGTAGAAAATTTAAAAATCATGTAAGATAACTCCGTGTACTGTAGGTACTATGACTTGTCTATTCTAACTTAAATTATTATCTTACAATAACTTGACATGAAAACTACCAGCACTCCATGGATCCACCAGACGGGCGCCCGGTCCATAGTGCGTCAGAGAGGAGAGTCAGTGGCAGCGCTTGGGACTTGTAACCCAATTGTAGGTTTAATGGGGCCCCTTAACAACTAGTTAACACTCACCCCCGCCACCCTGACCTCTCTCTGCTCAGTAGGGTATAGGGAGTCTCGACAATATCAAAGTCGACTTATTTTAACAACTACCGTAATACCAAATTACAATACAAAAACATTATAAAAATAGTACAATAATTAGCAATTCTAACAATCAGACTGCGACTATTACTTGTTAATATAATTAAATTGCTTGTATACATAACATCTGTAAATAAACTAACCAATATTCTACAAAAACTTGAGGAGTTACCACCTCCGTTGAGCTGTATGAATTATTATCTGTCGACATTACATTAATAGATTAAGCTAGTAGGATATTTTATCCAAAACAGCTACTAATAATTACATAGTTATTATAATAATAAAGTAATTGAAACCAAGAACTTTTACTTTAATTTTACTGGGAGTGAGACAGACAATGACATTGACATTGACAATAACAACAGCTGAGCTGACATTTTGATATTGACAAATGTGTGACATTGACAGTAACAATAAAAGATATTGTACACATACAGCCAAATTATTAATGCTTTATTTCTGTTTTTGTCATAGAAGTAATTTGTAATTAATTTTTTAACTAATTACAAGAAAAAGTGAATGGTGTTCAGCGCAGGTAATACAAACTGCGTCGTCTGGATTGGTTAGGTATGGGCCCAATGAGGTCGTGTGCGAAGTTAGAGGCCAGGGCCAGGGGGGCTATCAGCCCCTGAGAGGGTGATGCGGTGGGGCTACGTCACATGTAAACCCTTAGTTAATCTGCGGGCGCCCCCTTAGGCTTTGGCTCTTGGGCCGGCTGCTGACTGCACCCTGAGGTCGTGTGCGTGACCTTTCCTCGTATTCAATAGCAGCTAAGCGGAACACGTTGGTTTTTAGCGGGTATAGGTATATATCAAACAATTCCAACCTTTGAGTATACTACAGACTACAGATTGAGGTAACAGTAGATGTGAATCTATTGTTTATTATTCCCAATATATTTCATACATCATGCCTATTTATCACCCACATTTTGCAAATTATGTTACATTCATTGTAACACGGGACGAGCCTGTTGCCAATTATCGGGTACGCAAAACGCAGTAGGCATAATGCTAAGTCGTGAAAAACGCTCCTAGCCTTTACCCTATAACGCCGCTATGTCCTCGTCGTTACCTTTATCCTTAGTCGCCTTGGTACGACACTCGGAGGAGAGATAGCGGGTGCTGACAGGATGTTTTGTGATCAGTCTGCCGTCACCACACGGCATAATGTATCTATACATAATAATATACTAATACTTACTAAAAACTGAAAAATGTGTTTGGTTGGATAAACAAATTAATTGGTTCAAATAGAAAAAATATTTTTGTGTCGGATAGTCCATTGAGGAAGGCTATATAACCGCGGGTGACCACTAGTATTTACATAAACCTACTGTAAAAAAAAAGCGCAAGGAAAAATGCATAATAGATCATCCACCGCGAGCTATCTGAGAATAACTAACAATGACAACCTTGCAGTTTAATCCGTTCGGAATAGAGTATATGTTGGCATGAAACTGCATGCTCTGCGTTACCTACAGTTCGAATATAACAGAAGGGTACAGTCTGGAATAAATGACGTCGTTTATCAAACCGAGGTATGTGTCGTAGGCAACGAATGACACCAACGTATATTATCCGCAAAAGGCCGTCGGTCGGCATTTGTTTTAAAAAAATATTGGAATTTGAAACAGGTGTTGTTAGCAGCGACATTTCAGTTTTGCAACAGACGAAATAAATGTGGACGATTTATTTTGTTCTTTTCGAGGCAGGCAGGTAGATAGGTATGGTATGGTAACATTTATTTAGTTTGCCACATAAATTGTTCTGTTTTTTAAAAGTTTGATTTTAATGATATCTATAATTCTATAGGTAGGTACTTAAATTAACAGCTGTAGCTGATGAGTAACGTGCTTGCATGGTGAATCTTGAACTCCTCTGCCATATTTACATGATTTCCCTTATGAAGAAGCTAAGTACATAATTATGTCGTGTCGCAAATATATTGGTAGTCTTTAGTTTAATTTCAGAGGGCGTAATTCAGAATTAGGTAGATAGGTACCTACAATACCTGTGCGATTTAATCGTAGGCCGATGTAGTATTTATCTTCGAAATGGTCTCATGTAATGTTCGATCGAAAAACGTTTAGGCGTCAACCGGAATTAGGAGGGCGAACCTCCATTGTTCTCCACCAAATTGATGTAGGTAGGGGCTTAGTTATCACTGAATGGTTTCTACAAACAAATTGTACTATCAGCATCGAACGTTGAGGCTCACTAGGACATTTCTTTTTTTTGAGAGGTAATTAAAATGTGACTAAAAAGAAGCAAGTCTTTGTTTAGGTAGGCTACTTATAGATCGAAGAAGTCATCCGTTTATACCTTATTTACAACTTTTCTTCTTCATTGTATCTACATTTTTTACAGTACCTAATATTAATTATAATAATATTAGTATCGTGGCTGTATATCGAGTTGAAAACGTATGGGTTCGGAACAATACCACCACTTCTTAAATATAATTTAAAAGTAATATAACCCAAAACTGCATTCCTGCAAATTAATTAAGGCTTACTGTAATTTCATTTAATTTAGAACACAAAGTTTAGCAGTATACTTTTGAGTTGCGTCCATCTTGTGTTAAATGAGTGCGGTGAACTTTTGTGAAGGCTTTGTCATGTCAAATAAAAAGGTATTAAATAATCTAATATTAAAATATAATATTATTATTATTAGCTATATACCTACGCAATTTAACGAAAAACTACGTTCACAGACTGTAAAAATTGACAAGCGAAGGTTTAGTGCTTTTATCCTAAGCTAGATTAGATCTATAAACCTAATTTATATCGAGGGCGAATACCTATTTCTACGAAATGAATTCACTTTCCCGCTCAATTTGAATGGTTCACAAAGTATTTAGGCTTCTGAAGGATCGGGCGTAGGTAAGAAGTAGGATTTACCTACTTAAAGGGTGTGGTGTGGGTACAGAAAACGAGTTTTGGGATCTGAAGTATCGTGACAGCTGAGTATATGAGCCCGTAGGCTTAACTTAAAACTTTTCGTGAATTCCAAAAAAGGAAGCAAATAAAAATAGTGTTACGCTTTTTAACATTTTCTATGCTCAAAACTACAGAAAAAATTATAAGAAAGAAGATAATAATTGAAATTAGTACAACTATAATTAATTACGATTTATCTACATCACATTAGGTATGATCTTCAGCCTTCAACTACCTATTAGTGTAGTGTATTTTACAATAAGGTTTATCTAAAAAAATGTTATTAAGACAGAATGTCAAGTTTCACGTCAGTTAGAATAATGACTATTTGCTTCTCATCTAGCAGGAAATCTTAATTCACAGGAACTGGCCTTCTAGACAAATCTATTCGAATGAATATAATGCAAATGTAAAATTAAAAGAAAATAAACGGCAGTAGGTATGTATTGTACCTTCCCTAAAACCTATCAGTGGCGTTTGAACGTTCGGCTTACCACAGCACGTTCTACCAATACAGTCTGTGATCACATTGGAAATAATCAAGCGACTCAGATAATTGCTATACATTAACACATCGTAAACGTTATACGTTATACAGCCGTGTGGTGACGGCAGAGTAGAATACAATTGTCACCACCCCAAATCTCTCCCGTGGGTGTCGTACAAGGCGACTAAGGATAAATCAGTGATGAGGAATGGGCAGCAGCTTTCCTCTTATACCTTCTAGCTATGTACCTACTTTTGTGACCGATAAATGGCAATAGGCTCGCCAACTATTACATGGGACCTAACATAACCGGCGAAACGTGGGTGCTAGTTCACCTCTGCCTACCCCTTCGGGGATATAGGCGTGATTTATGTTTGTATGTATGTAGGTATGTAAACGTTATACGGCTGTATAACAAAATTGTATAACAATTGTTGTGTATAACAAAACACTGCCATATGCATTGGTCCTTTTAAATAAATAACTAACTTCTATGTATTTTAATCAAATTGAATATTATTATTATTGTCCAGAGACAGAGCAAAACATGCATGTTTGTCAAGCAAGTATCTGATAATTACTTCCTTAGAAAGCCTGGCTAATTCATTTAATCGGTTATATAATTGTGTACCTACAATAGCTACATTCATTAAGTCGTGCATTCGGTCATCCCTAGAATAAATACGCACATCGTATAACATGCCGCAGTTCGGAGGCAATCCCAATTAGTGTCCAGCTTAATCAGTTACCACTTTTTCGTTTCACTAACTACACAGGCTACTTTGTGTGCCCATCGATGCCCAAAGCCCAACGAGCCTTTGCTAATTCCACCTTTTCCACCATATTGTATCGCGCGGAAACCGTTCATGCCGCTTTTATCACCCACCCTCACAATCCAGCCGCAGTTTTCTATCGGATCCGTTATGCCCATTTCCTCGCGAAGTGCCGACAGATTTTCTGTATTCCATATTTTTCTGTAGATACGACGGGGGCAAATATGTCAAAGGCTTTTTGCTGGAAGCTGTTTTCCGAAAGATTCTGCGATATCCTATTGACTCTGTCTGTTCTATTGGTATCTGCATGCGGAAAAATGGAGCCGTTTATCCTGTATCATACAAATTATTCAATTAGGACAACATTAATGAGCTGACTTTTAGCTGACGTGAACAATTATTATCGTATCGTACGACATAGTTTCAACATAATTTCATGTTCTTTGTAGCTTTTCCAGGTAATTTTACATTCGAGAAATTACAAGAGTTTCCGTCTTATGAACTATCACTTGGCAATGACATATGCTAACACAATATTTATTTAATTAATATTTATAATTATATTTATATTTTGAATTAAATTCAATTTATATTTTTAATCAATTAAATTATATATTATTATTCCACTATATAATTCAATTTCATTCAAAAGAGATCACTGATATGCATAGAGATTAATGTGATCACACACTAAAGCAATTTTCATCTCAAATTTCTCCTTATAAATAGAAGCCAAATTTAATTACATAAATAATTCAATTGCCAGTCTTTGTGACGAGGAGGTAGGTACCGACACAGTTAAATGAATATTTGTATACCAATAGACTGCCGAGAAATTCACGTATTCAGATCAAAGGCACACATCATAAATTGGATTACCTAATCTAATCATACAAGCATAAATTAGTCTCCTTTCTTAGACAGCTTTGCAAGGATGGCAAATATATATAAACATAAACATTTATAAATCGTGTCCAAGATAAGAGAATGGAATCTTTTTATTCGTGGCAATTTATCAAAGTCGGGATGGGCAGGCTGCGTAAACAAAACGTTCTAATTAAATTACTAAAGTGATTGCTTAATCGTGGTGGAAATGTTCCACGGCCTTTCCCCGGAGTTCATCGTCTTTGTCTAGCAATAATGATTAGGTTCAGAGGTACCTATACCTATAAATTGCAAATTAACTATTACTTAGATTCATCAAAAAAAAAAATCGAAATATAGTTGGAATAACAATGCACAGTGGAAAAAGTAAGCAGAAGTGAGGAAAGTAATTAAAATGAATCTAAGATCACAATTAAAGGGCTGGTGATGAAGATGATGAAGATGACACGCTGTACACACTGATCCCATTTAGAGTGGTAGATAACGGAGAAGTGAAGAGAAGTGAGAAGAAATATACATTGTGGGTTGGTCCGAAGTCTCAGATAATGGGTATTATTCTACTAATACTGTCAATCTTAAATCGATGGACTTGAAAAGAGCCGATCTGTGACAGGACATGCGAAGTTTATCCACCATTGCAAAAGCACCACCACAACGGTATAAAATATTTTAAGACAGACCAGGCAGATACGTGTCATAAAAAACCGTCCGGAGCACACGCCTTCTCTATGGATCTCGCAAGAAAAATAGGAACAAACCTACTTGGCGGTTCCAGTGCAGACTGAGGGAATTTAACGACGCCGGTTGTACCCTTCTCAGACAGCGCGGAACTTCGTCTTTATTAAATTCAATAATTAATAAATAAATAATTTTACACTCACATGTATCATCTAGCCTACAGTAGCCTAAGCACTTGTGTTATGGATACTACATGACGGTCATATTTTTAATATTATAACAATGATGTATAATTATAAATGTTGAAAATATACTACATAGACACAACCATGACACGGGAGCAAATATTTGTGTTCATCACAAAATGTGCCCCTACCAAGATTCGAACCCAGGACCTCTTTACCCAGCGATGCCCAGTGATCTGAGCATTATACTAAGCCGGCAGTCAATTCAATGTCACCTATTTGCACCTTACCACTGTAAATATTGTAGGTAGATTATACAATGATGGTTTTCTCTACAGCCTACTGGCGTGCCGTTTTGCTTGTCAGACGTGAGACACTCTGACTCTGATGGGTTTGGTATCAACTTTGTTGTGATAACGATGGCGGATTGAGTTTTGGAGACACAGCTATAAAGATTGATTGAGCACCCTCCTTGGTCACAGCGTTTTCGATGTCTAGCGTCTTGAAGATTCATACGTGTATTGTAATCATACAAGAATTATAATTATGAATAAACGAACTTTGATACTGTTAAAAATCGTTATCAACTTTGATACATGTATCTATACAGTTAAAGACAAACTTTTAGCCTTTCAAAACGGAGGGAACACTGACATTTCCCCTGTGCTTGCTAATGCGTCCCTAATGTTCCTTGTGGGTTGCCTTACAGTCTTCACATCAGGAGTGTGAAATTTTCGCAGGTGTAAGGTGAGTGACGTGAGCAGTGTGAGGAAAAAAGGATTTAAGCAAAAAACGCGCTTAAAACTTATGCTTGTTGCAGTCGGTAGGTAGTACTATGACTTTTTTATTCAGCAACGCAATAAGGTTATATTAGTTCAGGGCCTTTTTGAGACATCATCGAAGATTACTTACAAATCAACTTGAATTCAGATTTCTTTGGTGATTTAAAACATTATTTATAAATTTACCGGCTTCGTGGTCCAGTGGTTCGCTCACCGGAATTAAGATACAGAGGTCCCTGGTTCGATTCCCAGGGGGGTACAAATTTGTACTCGGTTTGGTTGGTAGGACTTCTTTTAAGTCTGCCTGACTAGGTACCACCATCTTATAAAAATCTGTCGCCATAATAATAATGTTAAAAGCATTTGTGTTCCGACCATAATAATTGTAATAAGATAGCCAGCCCCTCTGTGGTTGAAGGTTCCAGGTGAAGCTCGATTCCTTCTTTGGCCCTTATCGTCACTTAGCACCAGGGGGCCTACCGCCTAACTCTATTGCTAAAGCAAAAGCTATAGTTTATGACGTCATGCTGTCTTTTCGCACCAAATGTACCTAAACTATTAGCGATAGCTTTGAACGAATGATCACCGAATGATTTTGTATGAATTTGGCACAAAATCTGTACCGCCTAAAAATGCAGGATGTCTGCTATAGCCGTTAGCAGTGCATTGCTTTAAAGCTATCATTAGCAATAGAGTTAGGCGGTAGGCCCCCAGGTGTGTAGAAGGGCAAGAACTTCCCTGTCTAGCTATAAAAAATAATAGATTTTGACCGACAGCGTCACGACTAAAACAAATGGGTGACAAAAAAGGCACAGGCTTTCCACGGATGGGCTCGCAATTTCCAGGTGTCGCGGATACGGAAATGAAAGCGAGTGTCGATAACCATCCGAACGCGTTGGCTTCTATATTTACCTAACATGCACAACATGCACATGGTGCGGGAATGCGCTTATGTGTGGAGCTAG
Source organism: Cataclysta lemnata (assembly GCA_963931975.1). Classification (NCBI taxonomy): domain Eukaryota; kingdom Metazoa; phylum Arthropoda; class Insecta; order Lepidoptera; family Crambidae; genus Cataclysta; species Cataclysta lemnata. The sequence continues at coordinate 9,071,218 of OZ008347.1, forward strand.
GGTTGTCACGCGTATGCTGAGATTGTGAAAAATGGGACAGATAATGGTGACGTTTGGTGACAGCGGAGCAAAATAAAATTATCGCCCCCATCTCTCCCGCGGGTGTATGTGTGTAGTGCAAGGCGACTGAGGTTGAAGACAGCCATGAGTAATGGGCAGTAGCGTTACTTACTGCCCATTATTCATGACTGACCAATTAACTTTCATTGACGTATATTTCAGTATATAGCAACAATAGACTGCGATTTATGTCAATGGCAATAGGCTCACCACCTATTATTACATCAGCCGTATCCGAATTGGCGAAAAAAACGTGGCCAGAGTAATAATAATAATAATAAATATTTTACACTCACACCTATCATCTAGCCCAAAGTAAGTAGCCTAAGCACTTGTGTTATGGATAATAGATGACGGACATATTTTTAATATAATTATGTATATAAATGTTGAAAATATACTACATAAACATATACACAACCATGACTCGGAAACAAACATTTGTGGTCATCACAAAGTTTGCCCCTACCAGGATTCGAACCTGGGACCTCTTGGCCAATACCCAGCAATCTGAGCATTCGACCAAGGCGGCCGAGAAGATGGCAATAGGCTCGCTTCTTTATTACATGGGACCTAAAACGTTGATGAAATGTGGATGTTTATATACCTCTTCGGAGTAATAGGTACGTATGTGTGTATTAGCAAAGTAAGCTTTCATGTGAAGAATTACAATATTTTTTTCATGACAATATCTTTTGTCATTATCTGTGGACATCCCTAATCCTAAGCTTCGGCTTGTAACTATGGTATGTTATGGACGATATTACCGGGGATTGCCTTCTCTTCATGGGTGTTCATTAGAGCCGGATAGAAATTAGATGGGATAAAATATCCTTATTAAGAGACAAGTGTCAATAACCTCAACATGATACTCGGGAGTGTTTCTAGTATAATATAGTGTAACAGACCTCCTTGTCAACAGTTGACATTTCAGTTTTGATAAGTATTTTAATGACATGTAACGAGAGATAGAAAATATACGTATTGAGTGGAAGTCGTAATATTTATTTAAAATATCAAAAATAATATTTTGTGGCCTCGCGCTACAAATTGGTGACCCCGATCTCGAACAAATACAACAAAATGAATACAGAACTGGAACAACTAGAAAAAATTTCAATAAAATTACCGACGTTTTGGACCAACAAACCTGAAATTTGGTTTTACCAGGTAGAAGCTCAATTTTCTATTAATAATATCAGATCAGAAGACACGAAATTCAATTATCTCATCTCACAATTAGAACCGAAAATTATCGAAAACATTTGGGACATCATCAAAAGTACGGACAGCAACAAATACAGTTTGGCAAAAGAAAGACTACTAAATTTATATACCGAAAGCGAAGAAAAACAAATTCAAACACTATTAACAGGACTAGAATTAGGAGACAACAAGCCTAGCCAACTATTAAGGCAGATGCGACAGCTCGCCGACAAAAATATTTCCGAAAAAATTTTGCGATCCCTTTGGCTTGATAAATTACCAAATTCTATAAAAAATATATTGATAATATCCGAAGAAAATTTAGACAAATTGTCAATCATGGCTGACAAAATGAGAGACTTTCATTCCAACGATATTTTTTCAAATGACATACAACCGTCTACAAGTACAGTCAACAACGTAGACTTGTTACAAAAAATTTCTTCACTTGAAAAACAAATTGAAGCCTTACGGACGGATTATAAAGGACGTTCTCGTTCCAATTATCGTTCAAATGGAGCAAGATCAGCAAGTCGAAGTCGATCACGAAATCGAAAATATAATCCAGATGGCAAATTTTGTTACTATCATTTTCGATTTCGAAACAAATGTATACCTGAAAAGTGCAAGAAACCGTGTTCATTCAATTCGGGAAACGCTTCAAGGCAACAGAATTAGCGACGAATTCCGCTGCCAAAATATACTGTCGCAAATCAAGAATATTTATTAATGACAGCAAATCAGATATACCTTTTCTAATTGACAGTGGAGCAGATGTCTCAATCATACCACCATGCAAAACGGACAAACTCGACAATTCTTTTAAATTGTATGCTGCAAATAACACCCAAATTAAAACTTATGGCATCAGAATCATGACAGTTGAATTTGGATTACGCCGCAAATTTACATGGCCGTTCGTAGTAGCAGATGTCAAACGAGGAATATTGGGTGCTGATTTTTTGAAGCATTTTAATTTGATAATCGATTTACATTCTCGGAAAATTATTGATGGAATCACAAAATTATTTATTGAAGCAGAACTAACATCTATTGATGAAAATGAAATATTAAGCACTACTGACAAATCTTCGCCATATTTTGATATTTTACAACAATTTCCCGACATAACTATACCAAATTTATTACCAAGTAATTTCAAACATAACGTCAAACATTATACTGAAACCGAAGGTGATCCTGTGTTTTCTAGACCTAGACAACTTGATGGGAAAAAGACACAGATAGCCAAAGAAGAATTTGAGTTCATGATGAACAATGGAATCATACAACCATCAAAATCACAATGGGCTAGTCCATTGCACATGATCCCAAAGAAAGATGGCTCATGGAGACCGTGTGGAGATTACAGACGCTTGAATAATCAAACCATTCCGGACAGATATCCCTTACCACGAGTTGATGATTTCCAACATATTTTAAAAAACACAAAAATATATTCAAAAATTGATCTTTTAAAAGCTTATTATCAAATTCCGATGGCAGAAGAACATAAACATAAAACAGCGATCACAACACCCTTTGGATTATACGAATTTAACGTTATGAGTTTTGGTTTACGCAATGCACCATCTACATTCCAAAGATTTATAAATGAAGTCACAAGAGGACTTGGATATGTATTTGCCTATTTAGACGATATTCTGGTAGCATCCAGTGACGAGAAATGTCACGAAATGCACCTACAAGAATTATTTCAAAGACTAGATCAATATGGGCTACGAATGAACCTATCAAAATCAATACTTGGAGTTGAACAAGTAGAATTTCTGGGCTACCTTATAACTAAAGGAGGATTGAAACCTATTCCAAAAAAAATACAAGCTATCATAGACTATAAACTACCAGAAACCTACCGTGATCTTCGGCAATTTCTTGGTATCATTAATTTTTATAGGAGACATATTAAGAATGCTGCTGAGTCTCAAGCCTCATTACATGATTATTTAAAAGGAGCAACGAAAAATGACAAACGAAAAGTACCATGGAATGAAAACACTAAAAAAGCATTTGAAAAATGTAAACAAGATCTTGCAAATGCAACTATACTAACCATTCCTATTTCAGATCTTCCATTAGCATTATTTACAGATGCTTCTAATACAGCAATTGGCGCAGTACTTCAGCAATTTGGGAACAAAGCTTGGAAACCAATAGCTTTCTTTTCCAAAAAATTAAACAATGCACAAACTATGTACAGTACCTATGATCGTGAACTATTAAGTATTTATGAAGCAATCAAACATTTTAAACATTACGTTGAAGGAAGAGATTTTACAATTTATACCGATCATAAACCATTAATATTTGCATTCAAACAAAGAAACGACAAAGCATCTCCTCGTCAGTTACGCCATTTACAATTTATTTCGGAATTCACTACAAAATTTCAGCATATTAGTGGAAAAAATAATATCGTTGCAGACACAATACCGCAAAAGGTATATGGAAAAACTATCCGACAACCCGGAGAATTTTTTCAAAGTCCAAAAACTGAAGTGCAAGACGACTTTAAAAAATCGCAGAACGTCATAAACGATATAAGGCCATTGCCTAAAAAATATAACAGAAAGAAAGTTACCTTCTTCTCTAGAAGAAACCAGGAGGGGGAGTGGTGTAACAGACCTCCTTGTCAACAGTTGACATTTCAGTTTTGATAAGTATTTTAATGACATGTAACGAGAGATAGAAAATATACGTATTGAGTGGAAGTCGTAATATTTATTTAAAATATCAAAAATAATATTTTGTGGCCTCGCGCTACAATAGAAAGGCACAATATAAAAACCTACCTTTTTATAAAACAGACAACTCTACTCGACTTTTTTTTAAAGCAGAATTTGTCTTGCCATTCGTACCTACTGGCAAATACATTCTATGTTAATTTTTCGCTCTCAAGCCAGAATGGAGGAACTCACATAATTTAATAATCATATTGACAAGAAATAGAAATATCTGCGACAAAGTATGCCATGAGACCTATAGTCTCACCGCGATATAATAAAGTATTGAGTAATCCGACGTTATTGGCAAATCACGTTGCAGAAAACCTTTAAGATAATTATTTTGTGCAGCGTAATTGGTCGGTTAACAAATCCCCTTGGAGACATTTTCTAATCTCGATAATGACAGCAGTTGTAAATTTACCGAAAATGTACGATACGTATTTATTGACAATAGTTTAATTAGCTAACCTTTTAAACAAAATGTCTAGTTTATTAAAAATTATTTTACAGAAAGAAATATCAACATCCCTTACAAAATCATGAACTTAATACTAAGCTAATACAGCTATCATTTTATTGATGAACAGTTCAGACAATATCCGCTAAATATACTTGCCATTGTAACTTGTGTAATAAATTAAGAAAGTTCGATGATATAGTTACAGTAAAACAACCTTAAATCAACGTTTGTATTATGCTACTTACACGTGTGTTCTGGCGTCGAACATAAACTAATATTGAAGGTACAAATGTACTCGGGTGGATTTATAATACCTGTTTGTTTGTTGTAAACGTTACCATTTGAATGAACATTGTGTATCCGTCCCATTAAATATTCTAATACCTGTGAACAAAGTTTGTCACTTACGGATATACAGTTCCATGACAATGATTTTGTTGATCGGTATTTGTTTAAATTAGATTTAGGATATTTAGTTTATTGTTGTTGCGGACTCTATTGTTTGTACTATTCTTTTTATTTGTTATTGTATTCGACTATAAAAAAAATGTTATCCGTTTTTTTTTGCATTAAGTACATACATCTTGCAGTCGTAAGTGATTGTTACTAAAAATATATCAGCAAAATTAAAAAAAATATATTGTATTGATTAGGCCAGTAATTTTTATAAAATTTCCTGACCTCCTTTTCTTTGCAATAATATAATACAAATGAAAAACTTTTTAACATTATTTTTTCGTTTATTTTAGCAGAATTAGATCCCAGATATTGTAGAATTTGTTCTCAAAACCTTAAATTAATTTCGCAATTAAACTAATGAGATGCCCGGAGGTGGAAAGTTAATTTACGTCCTGAAAGTAAGAGCGTTGTCATGTTTCGGTAAGTTTTCTTAATAACCAGGTTAAGTGTTGTTTATGTGAAGTGATTGTGGAGACCTAGGATAATAAAGATTAATTTCGAAAAGTTTCCGTTGGTAACCTTTCAGTGCTGAAGCAGTATTAAATTTTGCTTGATTATTAATGCGTGATACAAGTCAATAGTAGAATTTGTCATCGTGAACCGCAATAAATCATAACGATCCGAAATCCTTATATTCCCGACATGTTCCAAGTTTAGCTGGGGTCGTTGCAGTATATGTTTACTTTCCCATTCATATACTAGTAGGTCAGACGTCATCGAGCCATCTTTCTTTCTGAATAGCAACTGCTTCCACTTCCTGTTTATTCATATCGCCCATCCCACGAAAAAATAAATAAATATATAAACTAGTGATAGAAAAGACCATGTCGAGAAACCAATGAATAGATAAGGTGATAGAAAGGACAACATTCAATCTTCACTTCTCAGGGTATTGGCTTTCTTCTTTAGGTATGCTATTGTTAGTAGTTTGCCTTCCACCATTGGGGGTACCCCAGTATGCTTTATGCTATGTATAATATCCGTTTGTCCACTTTTCCGATACGGGCTAAGTCCAGGCTGACAGATTGTACGTTATTCTTTAACTTCCCGGCCTATATGGCGGAATATTATGTCGCTGTTCTGCAGGAAGAACAGCGAACATAATATTCCGCCATATACAGGAGGTCTACTCAGAAACTACGAACGATTAACTCACATGTATCCGCCTTTCTCACACCACTGCGTGTTAAGATAAGAGCGACAAAGACGCAAAGACTCGATCGAACGAAATAAACTTCCAGATCTGGAAGTTTATTGTAACGCCTCTGATACGAATATGAATTTAACAAAGTATTACATAATTATGTAACATATTTAATGTAATGCATGTATGTATAATAAGTATGTTACATACATATGTAATGAATGTAACATACTTATTAAAATGGTAATAATTTATGACTGGTACACCAACAACTTCCCTCATATATTATTCAACGTCTTTCCTATCCATCCAAAGGTTGTCGAAGAGATCGCTAATATATATAAGGCCGCCCATTGTACATTGTTTTTGTTATTGTTTACTTAACGTATTTAACATATATCGGTGTACAATAAAGAATATTCTATCTATGTAATCAAAGTTTGAAAGCGTGATACAATCTTTCTTTAGGCTAGTATGCAAACACTCCACACTTACAGAGTTCAGTACGTTTAATGTTGTGCCAACAGCCTGGAACTAACATTTACTTATCTGAAGTAGACACTTAAACTCTCGCGTGTAACATTAACCGAAGCTAAATGAGCTAGAAACTAGACCACCTTAAGTCAGAAGAGAAGCTCAAATTAAAACAAAAGAGACAAAACGGTCTCATGGAACTGCTACGATTGGTAGGATTTGAAACAGGGATTACAAATATAGCGAGAAATGTGCAGCGGACTTCTAAGAATACCTAGCAATACTTCTAGTGGTGCCCGGTAAACGGGAATAGATTCGCTTCTAAGCGTGATTAATGTTTAATTTAAAATAAAAAAACGTAAATCCCGATTTAATTAACCGCGAGTGCATACGAAAGTTACGAAGTTCAGTAGATTTTTCATCTAAGTATTTACCAATTCATGGCAATAATTATCTCAATGTTTCGATGAATTTCCTGAAGTCGTGCTTAAATAATACTAAATAAACATTGAAAGTGTGTTAAATTGAATATTATGTGAGTAAAATTTGTTATAGAATTTTAATTAATCTGCAAATTTCACACATAAATTATTCAGGCACATTCCATTTGTAAATTTACCAGCAGAGACTACTATTAGTTATTAATAGTAATCAATACGCATTCATGGTATTAAAACTTATGTTTGTATACGCTGAAAATGTTTAGCTATATGAATATCGACACAGTAAGCATGGAATCAGGAATACATACATACATAAATCACGCCTATATCCTCGAAGGGGTAGGCAGAGGTGAACTAGCACGCACGTTTCGCCAATTATGTCATACATACATACATACATAAATCACGCCTATATCCCCGAAGGGGTAGGCAGAGGCGAACTAGCACCCACGTTTCGCCAATTATGTCAGATCCCATGTAATAGGTGGCGAGCCTTTTGCCATTTATCAGGCACAAAAGTCGCAGTTCTTTTGCTAGATAGTTAAAGAGGAACGCTGCTGTCCATTCCTCATCACTGATTTATCCTTAGTCGCCTTGTACGACACCCACGGGAGAGATTGGGGTGGTGACAATTGTATTCTACATTGCTGTCACCACACGGCGTCACAATCAGGAATACAGTTACTGAAAATTACTTTTCTTTTTTATTTATTTTCGATAGTCAAACAACTACATAATAATTATTATACTAACACTTTATATATTTTACATACATTGTGTTTTGTATTTTTGCTCTATAACACAGAAAGTTTTCTCAGTTGAGTGTGTCTAGACTGAGAGCTTGGTCATCATAATCATCACCAGCCCCATAATGTCCCCACTGCTGTGATACAGGCCTTGCCTATGTTTGGCGCAATACAAGAAGAATGGGTCATGTCATGATACACCTCGCCGGCAGTGTGATTTGGTGGGTATTAAATACTGCATAATAATATTATCATGCAGCCTGAGATCAACTGGTTATATAACGCGCCCTCCATAGTGGCAGGATTTAGTGTTTTTTGTGAGAGCATGGGTCATTAAAAGCCTGAAAATGGATGCCGTGCAGAGTAAAAAAAACTAATGTAGAGCAAGTTCTTGCGTAAAAGAAATAATGTCGCTTGATATAGGTATATACAAGTAGTAGTAGTAACAACTCAAAATTGCAATCTTGCAACAATAATTCTTATTGTCATAATTAAAGAACACGCAATATTTCTAAGCATTATTTGAGTAGCGTCTTATTTGCAATAATTGAGAGATATAACCCCTAATGCTTGCCTGATTACTGTCCGTTACTGGTGCAACGCAATTACTGATTAAATTATGCTAAAATACATTATGGAGTGCGCAACATTTAATGTCAAATTTTGCCCGATGAAACTGTGCCGAGCGTTGCATGTCCGTTCCTAGCTGTTAAAAGTCTAATACAGTCACGTAATTTAACTGTTCCAGTACTTTCAGCTCCCCCTGGTAAAGGGACCGTTCAGACTGTCTGATTTTTGATTGAATGTCCCTTCGTACAAAATCGAATCATAATTTTGGGAGTATCTGCAACTGTTTAATTGTGAATGATAATAATATTATAGGATGTATTTCTTTAAAAAATATAAACTTCTAAGCTGACTTGGAAACTAAAATATAACTTAGAATATGCCAATTACTGTTTTCATTACGGGAGGTTGTTCAGTTACACCGATACTTCGGGCATAATAAATGGTATATGAACTACACTATAGGTATGAAGTATGTATAAATAAACTATACTATCTACATATAGGTACTGAGAAAGACATTATTTTTGCCATCCCGAACCATGACATAGTTTTTCGAAAATATTCTACCATATTATATTTCTTTGTAGTCAATGATTTAGAAAAATGTTGAAATAATGATTTCGGTAGTCTTAATTTGGACCTCGTCACATTTGGAATCGATTAGACGGACGGGATAAAACTCATTCATAGGCGGCGCTGTCAACGGAAAGTAGAAAAGTTAATTTGAATATTAATTGCTTCCAACTTTGTATAAAACTCTTATGGAAATAAGGCTATATTAGTCAAGTCTGCTTGCAAATAACCCAGGGCAAATAGCGGAGATAGAAATGTCCCAATGGATTGATAGACAGACACATTTCCATTTCAGATTAAAAGCTTTTATTTGCATAGATTAGTGAAACAAAAATATAAATAATCACATTCACTGTTATATTAATACATACATAAATCACGCCTATATCCCCGAAGAGGTAGGCAGAGATAAACTAGCACTCACGTTTCGCCAATTATGTTAGGCCCCATGTAATACGTGGCGAGCCTATTGCCATTTATCGGGCACAAAAGTCGCAGTACATTGCTATTGCTAGGTGGTATAAGAGGAACGCTGCTGTCCATTCCTCATAATTAATATATCCTTAGTCGCCTTGTACGACATCCACGGGCGAGATTTAGGGTGGTGACAATTGTATTCTACTCTGCGTCACCACACGGCATGTTAATGCAATGCATGTTATGTAATGTTACAGTGATATTAGGTAACAGTAATTATCATCATCTCCCTGCCCTTATCCCATCCTATTTGGGGTCGGCGCAGTGTGTCCTCTTTTTCCATTACAGTAATTATACAAGTTGAAAATAATCACACACCGAGGAACTCAAATAAATTATGTTTGTTATGGAAACATGATACAGTTTTAATTGTACCGTATAAGACTTTTGATAATTCGTCAGAAATAACTAAAAAAAACGAAATAGAAACTCGAAAAATCATTTTTGATCAATCAATTGTATTGTTATAACGGCGAAAACAAACGTTGTTGTTTTGATGTCCTGCGAGGTTGTTGGTGAGCTATAAATGATCCTGTAAAAGTGTTAGAAAAATTATTACAAAACAACTTAATTTAGAAAAATTAAATCCTGGTGCAGCAGTCGAACCTACAAGAAACCGCCTGCATTTACTTTCAAATTCGTTTATTTATAATATCTTTATTATTTTTATTGTTATTTTAACATTAATATTTCAAATAAATGTAAGAAAAATTATCACAAAAAACTCTTCAATTTCATTTGACACTCATTTCGTTTAACCTTTAAAACCCTTTACGGGATTCAAAGGAGTCAGCGTACTCCTTGGTTCCATAATAATAATGAAATATTTATTATACGTCGCGTATTCTTAGATATCTAAAGCTTATGTAGGCACGCGTTAATTCTCGACGTCTCTCGCATTTGCATGTAAAATAGGCGAACATGTAAATTTTGACGCTCCTGAAGTACATATTTATTAATATGTTTCATAACTACGTGTATGAACTACGCATAAATATAATTTCTTAAATTAAAGGTATTCTAAATAGCTCTTTAGATTCTCACTAATAAGGTCATGAAGGGAAGGTAGCCCAATACGGAGCAGCCACTGTCCTGTAATCCTGTGTACAGGCGTATTGGGCAGGCGAAGCCAAAACCTAGAGCAGTGGATTGGAATGTTGTCATCACAATCACTTTCTTCGTTCTTCGGCCTCTCGACGTGGTCCCTTGCTTTCGGTTTGATGGATGATACGAATTAAAATGCATGGCTTGAAGACGTCTGACCTATGTTAATGGAATAGGTCATACGGCGGTTATACCGTTCATACTGTGTCGAGCCCAGATAATCTGGAGCAGGAAGAAGAAGGTAATATTGCAGCTTTGCCACTGTAACACAAGAGCTACCACAGTTTATTTTACTGTGGCAGTGTACAGTTAGTCGTGTTTTGATGTCATTCCAGTAAATATTTACTTTAGCTACTGTATTCGTCGTAAGCTCGCTTCCCCTTTACCACCCTTGCTAGATGAAGTAAGTAAGGGACCAAAGTTCACACCCCTTGCATTGCATAACTTAGCAAATAGCTTTATAATCTAAAATACCAGCACCAGCCAGTATGTCCGTAAGGCCACCTTGGCCTATGTATTATTATAAGCGTTGTCGCTAGCGCAATCAACAAAATAATTTGACAAGCGATTTCAGACGCTAGTTTAATTCTGGAGACGAAGACGCTCCTTTGGTGCAACAATGACACATTTACTTTTATAAAACAATGATATTAATTTCAATTTAAAAAATCAAAACTCATTTTATTTAACCGACGAAAAAACGGAGGAGGTTACTCCATTCGTACCCGTATATTTTTTTAATGTTTGTTCCCGCGAAACTCCGTCGTTGATGGACCGATTTTGATAATTTTTATTTTCTTCTCCGTAAAAATCAAATTTTACAATTACGCCAATGTTGCACCAATTGAGCGACTACTAGAACGGAGACGTGCGTGGGCGAGAAACACCTTTCACATCGAGACGACGGGCTCTTCTCTAAATTAGGTGTTTCCGACTTCAGTTGTTCGGCGTTGATTAATTAGCCAATAAGTCAGGTCATTTTGAAGCTGTCTTAGGTGACTGGCGCTAATGCTATTCAGAGGGTTTGTCTCGGTATCTGTTCGTAACGCAATAGGAGGACGCACAGGAGTATTTATTGTCTGTACCATCTAACTTGTCTTATTTGGTAAACGATCTTGGCACAACTTTTTAGAAAAATCACCCATTTAAAAATTAAAATAATAACAAAGTCAATAATCTATTACAATCAATTGTTATTATAGACTGAAACCTATTGAATCTAGTTATTAAATTTGCAAGAGTTGGATGGATGCACTTGAGATAATAAGGCTGGCTCTCGTAATTATTTGCAGTTTCATTTTTGCACAACTTAGCATAATTATAAAGAAATTACTGGGTTCAAGAATATACAAAAAGCTTCATGACGTCATCCTAATGATGTTGTTTCATATTCTTTGTCTTTGGTCTTTGAATAGTGTCTCTGTCGTTGTATTTTTTGGTTCAAGACAAACGGTGTCCTTCTTATAATGTTTCTTTTGACATGCTATCGTATATAAGTCATTTATTTTACTTGTTATACTGTTATTTTTTGCATGGCGAGAATCCTGACCTAGTCATGTTAGGTTAAGTGATATAACAGTCAGTGACTATAAAGCGACCAAAGTCACTAATAGTCACTTTTGTCGCTTCGTTATCGGAAGCGTTACGAAAATTGTGGTGGAAACTATCTATAGGTACCTTCACTGGTTTATTGAAATCTCTCAAGCATCCAGTAAAAGCAATTTTGCCGTTGGCTAAAGAAATCATTTCACTATCTGGATCCCTTGGCTCATAAAAGCCGAATATGAGTATTCCAGAGCTGGTTCTATTTGCTATCTCGGTTAAGTTGGCATCTTGTTTTTATCACTTTCTTGTCCTGATCAACCATGGAGGCGTTAAGGGATTTCTTAGATAAAATGAGACACTTACAATGTCAAGTATTGCAATAACCTTGGCTAGAGTGTCAATCTAAGTTAGTTCAAGCGACCAGTGTCTTCTTACAAGCTCAGTTAATAATACACCATTAACTGCCGCACTCAGAGACGTTAATTAACTTTAATGAGAACTTAATGTAAAAAAATAATTCAAATCAAGACCATAGAGAATAGCGACTAGTTTTGAATTTTATTATTTTGACATTAAGTACTCATTTACGATATTTGACGTCTCTGAGTGCGGCAGTAAGAGTACGTACGACACGTCTACAATAGATTATCAAACTGCTTCATTATCACACACTTATTTGATTGCTTTTAGTACTTTGTAATAAGGTTCATTTTTGATGTGGCGTCTGGGGAATTGGCTCCAGAAGTCGGTTCTTACATACTAACTCCGCTACGCTGCTATTTAGTCCAAGAAGATGGCAATTTTCGCCCTCTAATTTGTAAATGTCTCCTGTCTAGACTGTGGACTAATAAATAAGAATTAATTACCAACTAACGTTTAACTCAGGAGAACAGGAATTTAAGTAATGTAAATGCTCTTTTTTTATTCAGCTTGAATTAAGCGCATAAAAACAGAGCATTGTAACTCCCTTTATGTTGTAGTTAAGGTTGTAGTTATTTATAGTATATTTTTGTTTATATTTAGAACAGAGCCCATACATACAAACAATACAATCCTAAAAATGAGTCTCTAATTATTAGCTTTAGCATGGTGACGTCAAATCAATGATTATCTACACGGGTTCTGCGCGTTGAATCAACTCTCCTTATATTCTAATATTCATATCAAAGGGCCAAACGGTGGGAGAATTGAAGAGCTAATGATGAACTTTAGTCATATTTCAGCTTTTTCGAAATATATCATCACCGAGGCGCATTTCAACGAAGATGTTTTTATTATTATTCGTTAGTTTATCGGCTAAAGCACAGATATGGCGAAAGGTACTTTGGTGAAACCCGGAACGCCTATGCATGTCACACGTGACACTTCCATCTACCTGATCAATGAGCTCTATTAAGAGGGTGAATGCGCGGGGATGGTACCTATCGCTATTGTTAGTTTTGTTAATTACATATAACAAATAGATAATCCTTAGAATACAATTGTCACCACCTCAAATCTCTCCCGTGGGTGTCGTACAAGGCGACTAAGGATAAATCAGTGATGAGGAATGGACAGCAGCGTTCCTTTTATACCATCTAGCTATGTACCTACTGCGACTTTTGTGCCCGATAAATGGCAATAGGCTCGCCACCTATTACATGGGACCTAACATAACTGGCGAAACGTGGGTGCTAGTTCACCTCTGCGTACCCCTTCGGGGATATAGGCGTGATTTATGTATGTATGTATGTATAATGCTAATGAGGGACAGACACCGCTCACTTCCTTCCCCGTTCCCAATTATCTGGGCTAGCAATGAATCAATGTAAAGTGGTGGTGGCCATGTTGTGACGTCAACGAAAGCTGAGAGTATTTGGACTGACAAAATTCCAATAAAATTGCCATTGTTGGTGGTTTGCCTTTCAGCAATGGAATCTGTTGGTGCTGGTGAATCGAAAAATCGCTTGCAGCACCATTTCCGCGAGTGCACCCTATTTCGCAGCGATATAAAGGAGGAGCTAATCATAATAACGTAAATTCACAGCTGCACCAGTCATGTTTACACAGAAGTGACGTCACTGTACCGTAGTTGTTCTCGGTTGCATTGTAGTCATGCCGACGTCAAGACCACATCCTGTTTCCTGCGTGCCGGCACTGCCGTTGTTCCCCTATGTTGTACCGGTTCTATGTCAGACTCATTATATCTGCGTTTTTCTTTGGCTCGCCTTTATTTTACGCTTTCATCGCAATGTCTTATTCAAATACCACTTCGGAATGCATCTGTTTGCTGTCGTATTTTTAACTACGAATTAGATGGGCAGCTAATGCAATGTAAAAGCGCCCGGCTTTCGAACACGTTTGCAACACAATTTTCACTAGGATGGTCATTGGATGGTGAACAGAAAATAAAATATGTCTTAAATATCTTGTCTACGCAGTCTAGCTAAGCTGAGCTTAGCCGTTTTATATATTTATAGGTACACAAATCACGCTGATTACTTTTGATGGCTTAGAGGTGAATAATAATTGAAACTGTTACGTGGTGATAAAGATTAGGATGAGTATTTTGTTATATGGTAGATAGATCCCATGAGCATTATGACTTTTACTTAATTATATACCCTGTCACTGTTACACACTATTGACAAAAAAGGGACAACATCAGATTTAAATAGAGCATCTCTTAAATAAGTTTTGTAGTAGGTAATGTATATTTCTTAAGATAACGCTTTTTGGCTTATGAGCGCATAAGCCAGTAGGTATTGCCAACAAACTGCCATAATGTCATGCCATAAATGAAACGATAGGAGACAAATGAATTAAAAATTAATTGCAAACCGACAGCGCTCCGCAAGAACGGTAATGACGTTCAAAAATATAGCGGGGACCAAGAGTCCCATATCACACGCTTCAATGGATTAACCGCCATGATCCAGGCCTGCGGTCAGAAATAATGGCGCCTGGATATCAGCCGGCTAATTTATTACCGGAATATAGAAGGTAAGGTTACCGAAGAGAATATCTATATTTTTTCCTTATTATGTCTTGAGATACATTGTACTCTTTGGTCTTGATTGAGACCCATTAGTTCTCTTCAAACTTATACATATTTAACCTAACTTTAAACCTATAGTTCTCTTTTGGAACGCTGCACCGAGATCTGTCTACAATTTATCAAAGATGTAATTAAAAATAGTCCACGTGGTAAAGTTCATACAGACAGCGTGACTTGACTGGGCATTCCAATTCATCGTAAAGCTTTCTTTATTATACATCGTGAAATTTTGTTGTTTTTGACGATTAAGGAGGGTCAAGATTCCGTCAGTATGAGAATTTACCCATACTTTCTATATACACATCAGCAAAATTTGGAGCACCATAGAAAAAAAAAATCTGACCCCTTTGTCATAAAATTTAAAAAAATTATGCAGATGCGGGAAATACAGAAAACTTCGTTCTGTTTGGCTGAACAGTATTATATTATAGGCAGCAATCTATACCCACAGACCTTTCAAAAGATTAATCTACTTTCTTAACTCTTTTGCTCGTAAATGGACGTGATTGGAGACGATATGATTTCTACTTTTTACACAGTTTGCCTGAAGTTGCTGAAACAATTTTCCTTAACGAGCTTAACTATTAAAAACATATCCTCGAAAAAAGATTTCGGTGCAAAAAATTCAGGAGTGCCATCGTTCACCAATTTGTGATTTCCGCTTCAAGGAGCCATTGATCCGATGAAGTGTCAGTCCTTTGACAGACGGAGCTCTCGTCCCACCACTTCAGCTTACCGTACCTGTCACATTTTATCCCAGTAAGCACCCTCGGCGCTGGCAACTAAAATCTATAAAGTAATCCACTTTTTTGGAGAGTTCCGAAAATTACAAGCACGTCTGCTGGAAATAATTTGACGGCAAGACGTTTCATGTCATAGGCTAAGTAAGTATTTTGTTGGATTTTTTAATAGCTTTTCTTTTTGCTAAGGTATACGTTTTTTTTGTTTATTCATACATTTCGATCCATTTTCGCAACCGGTTTGGTCGAACAGTTAAATTTCGACAAGAGGTCACGGGTTCGAATAGTTTTTGGGGCAAATGTTTGTGATAAACAGAGACATTATTTGTTCTCGATTCATTATTTGTGGAGTAGAATATTATAAATAATATTTCAATAATCAAGCTTATGTAATATATAAAGGAATAATAATAAAGCCAACAAAAGCACTGAGATACTCAAAGTATTACCTAATAAGTTTATAACATTTTTGCTAAGTGTACTAATGTCAGTGTCATAATTTACAATTTTTAAAAATTCTATTAGGTTGGGGAAAAAGTCTTTTCGCATTATAGTATGTATAAACTTGTAATAAAATCTCTTTGGCTATACTATTTGTATCTGGCTGGTTTTGGTATCATTGAAAGTTTAAATTTTAAAGAACAAAATTCCAAATTCAAATTAGGAAAATGTTTGATTTTCATTTGTTTTTCGTACCGCCAAGATAAGTGAATCTAATAAAGAAATTCGATACATTTTAAAATTTTACTACAAAAAAGGTAAAAATGCAACGCAAGCCGCGAAAAAAATTTGCGATGTTTATGGACCTAGTGCAGTGTCTGTGAGAGTAGCACAAATTTGGTTTAAGCGTTTTCAATCCGGAAATTTTGATGTCAAAGATGCACGTCGCTCTGGTCGCCCTATTACAGATAAAATGGATGCCATTTTTGAAAAAGTGGAGCAAGATCGGCATGTCAGTAGTTACGACGTAGCTGAAGAACTGGGAATTGACCACAAAACAGTTTTGGCGCATTTGAAAAAAACTGGGTACACAAAAAAGCTCGACATTTGGGTACCTCACGAGCTCACTGAAAGAAACCTAATGAACCGTGTACTCATTTGTGATTCTTTATTACGACGTAATGAAACCGAACCATTTTTGAAGAAGCTGATAACTGGCGATGAAAAGTGGATCACGTACGACAAGAACGTGCGAAAAAGGTCGTGGTCAGGCTTCACAGACTGTGGCGAAACCCGGGTTAACTCGCAACAAGGTGATGCTGTGTGTGTGGTGGGATTGGAAGGGCATTATTCATTATGAGTTGTTACCACCAGGCAGGACCATCGATTCTGAACTCTACTGCGAACAACTGATGAGATTAAAGCAAGAAGTTGAGAGAAAGCGGCCGGAATTAATCAACAGAAGGGGTGTGGTTTTTCATCATGATAACGCTAGACCTCACACATCTTTAGCCACTCAGAAAAAATTAAGAGAGTTTGGCTGGGAGGTGTTAATGCATCCGCCGTATAGTCCTGACCTTGCACCTTCAGATTTCCACCTGTTTCGGTCTCTTCAGAATTCTTTAGGCAGTGTCAGGTTAACATCACGAGAGGACTGCCAAAACCACTTGTCGCGGTATTTTGACCAGAAGTCCCAAAATTTCTATAGCAATGGGATCATGTCCCTACCTACAAGATGGCAAAAAGTTATCGAACAAAATGGTACCTAGATAATTTAGTTAAATGTAAATAAACTATATTAAAAAATGTTTTGAATTTTCTTAAAAAATGCGAAGTAACTTTTTCCCTAACCTATTATTAGCTGAGCTGGAAACTGCAGGGAGGAGGCTATATGATTGAAGATATGGTCGAAGTGAAATAACCGCCTTTCACTTGAAGCACTCCATCAGAATCTAAATGAGATAGATGTTGGTAGCTTGCCAGAATTACCTATTGTCAAACCGAGGTCATAATATTCCTTCCGGTTTGCGATATTGTAACGGTCTTTTGAATTGTATTTCATCTGGGTGTTCAAAATTTATATTATGTCCCACGTATTTCAGTGACTCGGTTGAAAAAAGAATTATTTTTTGAAGGAGAGATTTAAAAAGTAGCTTCGATTCAGTACGGAATAGAAATCGAAAAAAAAATGTCGTAAGAACGACACGAATAAATTAGTTTTTATTACAAAGATAAATTATATTGTGACGGTTTGTACTTCATCAGTGGGGTCATTAAAGTGCTGGTGATGATGATGATTGGTAAGTAAAAAATATTGGTGCCTCCATATAAATAGCCCTACAGGCTAGCACAGATCTAAATTGCACTTCTTGTTAGAGGGTGTTTTTAATTATAATATGTATATTTATAGTTTTGTCTTCGTTAGCGAACAAATAACGTAGAAAAGGCCAGGCCCAACTCATATCATGGGTGTCGTAAAAGTCGACTAAGGGAGATTGCCCGGTGTAGACCATTAAGCACCTTGTGGCACCCGAATGGTGGAGGGCTAACCACCAACAACAGCATACCCAAAGGGGGTTGTTGTCAGGCAGGCGGCCGGCTGTAAAACCTAAGCCAAAACCTTGAGCAGTATGGATTGGAATGTTGTCATTCTGATCACTCTCTCCGTTCATAGGTCTCTCGACATGGTCCGTTCCGTCTCTTTTCTATACATTGATTCATCACTAGCACCTTTACGGTGGGATGGATGATATGAATCAAAAGGGAGTGGATGGTTTGATGACGTCTGACATATAATATGAATGGAAGAGGAAACATACTGCGCCGATCCCAGATAGACTGGGAACAGGGCAGGAAGACGAAGGTATATTTATAGTTTTATAGCTCAATAATTATGTCAGGAAATTTTGAAAAATATTTATTTATGCGGATTATATTTATTTATTATTTCTTTAAATTAACTAGATGACCAGGCAAACGTTGTTTCGCTCTTCGTCGTTTCGGAGGAGATTTTTAACAAACACTGTGGCACGAGATTTTGATACGAGTATATTAAATTAGATTAGAGAAATATATCCGTTGAGTAATTATGTCTTTGAATATAAAGGAATTCGAATAATACAATGCAGAGCTCAACGCATGTGAATTGAATTAGTTAAATTCTATTCTAACAGCACCTTCCTATCATCATGCATGCTAGTAATTATTGGTTAGTTTGAAATACATAATGACTGCGAGTTTAATAATTGATGCTGGGATGTGTGCCACTAGAGTATCGGTTAATTCTGAGTTTATTTATTTATAAGCACCACTAGTAAACTTACTATGAGTCGTAAATAAATACCTTTAATGAACCTATTAGTAAAGATATTACAAACAAAAGAAAGGTACTATTTTATTACTTAAAAAAACAAGGCTGACATTCTTATTTTATTAATTCCTTGTGTAATTTATTCTTGTTACACTACCACACCTCAACTCCCTTTTGCGCTAAATAAAATCAACTCGACACTACTATCACGAATAGTCATAATAGTGGTCTCTTTTCAAACATATTTTACTCTATTTGCTTAAAACTAGAAAGAGTAAAACCAACAAATTATTTAAAGTAGCCCTCGGAGATGGTTTAGTGGGAAAATAACGTAGGCAATTTAAAAATGCACTGTTTGTATACACTGAATGCAGTGTCTGCTTGGCATTCCAATGTAGGCGAATAAAAACTGTATGTTGAATACTGCCGCCGTGCGAGTACGTGTCACGCGTGCGAATAGTCGGCCACGAATACACGAATTACTCGAATGGTCTCTCTTTCGCTTATAGTAGAGGAGACGTGGTGGATCGACCTTCACCGATCTGATAACTCGATGAGACATATTTTTTGTTAAATATAATTTATAAACAAATATGCCTATAATAACTTGCCTATCGAAAAGTGTTCATAGCTATTTTAAATTTAATTTTTTTTTCATTGCCTTCACTCTTGTCATAACCGAATGAGTTTTATCTCGATTGATAGTTTTTAAGACACAGAATATGTGGTAGACTTGCCTACTTATTTCTGTCCATGGCTACCTGGCAAGTAGATGTGAACAGATAAGTCAATTGATACGGCAATTGTCAGGTGGCCATGCAAGTCAAGTAGGCAAGCCTACCTATTATCCAGATCGGTGAAGGTCGATCTTCCACGGCCCTTAGACTATTACGTTATGTAGGTACGCCGGCTTACAAATGTGCGCTTCTCAAATGAGCACCGCAATGTTCTGCATATCCTTTACTTATTTACTTTATTGTTGGCAACGACATCTTGCGTATTTTCCATTACCTACACGCGCTATGGGCGAAAAGAGTTTAAGCCAATTCTATATAGGTGGAAGAAAGAGGCAAATGGAAAGATACTGGACAATTTTCGGGTTCTTCTTAAAAATCACCAAGAAAACGTCCATGATTTTGCTAATTTTGCTATATTTAACCCTCTGCAGCTGATGTGGTAGTCCCACAGATATCACGAATCATAAAAATGTTTGCTGCGTCGTCATTTTTTTCGTTAAGTTTTCCGCGTTTCTAGTATCCCTAGTGTCCCTGTCGGAAATTTCATAGAACACTTCCAGTGTTTTTGTCAATGTAAATTGAACACTACTCCTTAAAGAACATTTAGAAATTCTAGGTCGACCTCTTTTACATGGGACTTGACATAAACCTGCGAAATGTCGCTGCTCGTAAACCTTCTATTCTAAGTACCTATACGTATTTGAATTTTACTTCAAGTAACACAGGTTTAAAGGCACAGGTTAAAGTAATACAGGGTGCATAAAACCCGCCTATTTTTATCCCCGAAGCCGTATGCAGAGTGAGTCCCCATTTACCACCATCATCATCATCATCCGGGTCATCCGTCTAGTGGCGGGCTGCGGGCATCGAGCGGTAGCTCATGGCCTGGGCATGAACTCAGGAGACATCAGTCACCCGGTGGTCTGGACCGCCGTTATAAACGGCGGGGCTCCCCTTCGCCCCCCTGTGCTCAACCCCGGTCTGGCGGCGAGGCCCTCGGCGCGGTCTAACCATGTGCCGGGTGATTTACCATGGGGCAAGGCCCGGCTAGGAACCTGCGATGTACCCGAGGGAGCTGAAGTAGGGGGGAGGGAACCTGATGGCGGGTCGAGGAGATTTCATTGGGGATGACGAGGATGTTGAGTGGTCGAGTCCTGGGGTGTCTTGTCCGTTGAAGTCACGGCAATCAAGCGCGGAGATGGTCTCGCGCCATCAGCCGTGACTTGGTTGTCGTGGTCGGTGGGTGTGCCCGCGCAGCAGGCCGCGTGCACGGGGCAATGTCCCGCGCTCGGCTGCAGGCGGCGGGCACGGTGTTAGTCCGGTGGGTGCGTCGTCTGGGGCGGGCGCCTGGCGGCGCGCCTCGAGCCATAGACGACGCGGAATCTCGGCCGGGGGATGTCGCCTCGTCGTGGGGATGCAGCTGGTGCTGGTGACATCTCCGTCTCCACGGCTGGTGGTGACAGGAGCTCTCGGGGCAGTGCTCGTCTGGAACAACCTGGGGGCACAGGGATGTAGGGTGCGATGTGTTGGAGGTGGAGGTGGGGCCCGTTGTCGGCGCGGTCGAACATCCGACGCGCCAGACGGGCGACGAACTCCTCCACCGTCGGCAGCCGGAGGTCCCTGGCGATCACGTCGTTTCTGACGTACCACCCCGCTCCTGTAATCACGCGGAGGGAGATGTCAAAGTCAAAGTCAAAGTCAAAATTCATTTATTCATATCTGGTATGATTACAATACACTTATGAATCGTCAAGACGCTAGATACCGAAAACCCGTGTGTCCAAGAAAAAAAAATAGTAGAAAAAATAACAGTGGAGTGCGCAGCATGCCTCAGTCTGTAATGATAGGTCTCCCAAACCCGCCCACGCCCCGGTCCGCAACGAAGCGCCGACCCTGCCGCGTTCAATACCAAGATGGTACTAAACGCATCAGGGCCCAACGCTCCGCTAGCAGAACGGCACGCAAGTAGGCTGTAGAGAAACCCACCATTGTCAACGAGTTATGACATTGCAGGTACATTGTAAATTATGCACCAAATACAATCCCACAACTCGCCAATCACATAAACCGAAACATGCCGCGCACTACCAATCAACCCCCCATCCCCCACCCTACCTATACGGACACACAAGTTTTCAATATCTAGCGAAAAATCTACGCCATCCGTTCGTAAGCTACCGGGAGGCCCTGTTCTGAGAAGAACGGGCAAGAAACTCAGTCGGGTATTTTCCTCCCTTAGTTACATATATAATATATAATCTAAATTCAATGAAAATTTAATGAAAGATGTCAATAGCTTTAACGTCAAGTAATAATAATTAGAGTCACAATTTCTGAAGCTATCAACATCCTTCATTACAGACAGAACAGCATATTAATCATCGATTATATAAAAATAAAAGTTATTTATTCCAAACATCCTTGTCATCTAGATAATCCTGAATTTTATAGTATCCTTTTGCCATTAGTACTTTTTTTACATAAGGCTTACATTTGTGTTGAGGCAGTTCAGTCAAAGATCCTGGTATCTTATTATAGAAGAGTATACATTTCCCCATAAAAGAATTAGCAACCTTGTGCAATCTGAATCTAGTAAAGGCAAGTTTATTTTTATTTCTAGTGTTGTGTTTATAAATATCACTAATTTTAGCAAATGTATTTAAGTATTTATAAACATATAGAATGCAATCGTATATGTATTGTGAAGCAAGAGTGAGGATATTAATATCTTTAAACAGACTTTTAAGTGAATCGCGAGGCTTTAATAGGTAAATAGCACGTATAGCTCTTTTTTGTAAAATAAATATATCCTGAATATCTGCAGCTGTACCCCAAAGAAGTAAGCTATACGACATTACACTATGAAAGTAACTAAAATAAACAAGCCGGGCTGTTTCAACATCAGTTAATAGCCTTATTTTTTTTACCGCATATGCTGCTGAACTTAGTCTCTCGGATAAAGTTGAAATATGAGGATTCCATTGCAATTTGGAGTCCAACTTTATTCCTAAGAATACTGTAGAATTGACACATTCTATCGTTTCGTTATTAATTGTAATCGGACTACTAACTTGCCTAACATTTGGTAATGAAAATTTAATACATTTGGTCTTCTTAGAATTGAGTAACAAGTTGTTATTTGTAAACCAATCAAGAACTTTGGAAATAGCTATATTGATGTCATCATAATTATCTTTACCTCTGTCTACTTTGAAAATTAATGAGGTGTCATCTGCGAATAGTACCGTATCACATAGAGATTCTGTGTAGAAGGGAAGGTCATTTATATATATTATGAATAGTAATGGTCCCAGTATTGATCCTTGAGGAACACCCATTTGCATTGGTGAACCCGAAGATTCGGCTTTATTAATTACTACTTTTTGAATCCTATCACTCAGGTATGACTTTATCAGTTTCAATGAGGCAGCAGATACACCGTAATGCTTTAATTTTGCTAATAACGTTTGATGTGAAACACAATCAAATGCCTTAGAAAGATCACAAAAGATACCCAAAGCATCCTGCCGATTTTCCCAAGCATCAAATATGTGCTTAATGAGGGTTATTCCAGCGTCAGTGGTGGATTTTCCCCTCGTGAACCCAAACTGTTTAGCATGTAACAGTTTGTTAGCAGTGAAGTGAGAAAGCAACTGGTTCAACATAATTTTTTCAAAGATTTTACTAAGGGACGGTAATATAGAAATGGGACGAAAATTATTGGGTTCACATTTGTCTCCAGATTTAAACAAAGGTATTAGTTTACTATGCTTCATTAAGTTTGGAAAACAGCCGTTATCTATACATTTATTAAAGATTGATGTCAGCTGAGGAGCGATGACATTAATGATGGGATTCAAAATGCTAACTGATAGACCCCACAAATCTTCAGTTTTCTTCATATTTAATGTCTTGTACGTTTTGATAATAGTGTCCATATTAATTTTGTGAAAATCAAAAGGTATATTACATTCGACTGTACTTAATTGTAGTAGAGACAGAGCTCTTTTTGTGCAAGAGTTGAGCTTGCTGGTTACTCGAGCAGGGATGTCGGTGAAAAAAGTTTCAAAGGCATCCGCAACCTCACCATCGGACTCCACAACCTTATTATCCATTTTAATTTTAAACGATCTTTCGCTGTTCCTAAGTTTTCCGGTTTCTGAATTGATAATTCTCCAAGTTGTTTTTATTTTATTATCAGAATTTTTTATTTTATTGCCAATTGAGATCGATTTGGCAGTGTTGCAGACTTTTTTGAATATTTTGAAATAGTTCCTGACGTAGTCTATGAAGGAGGAATCAACAGACGTGTATTTTTGGCTATATAAGTCATAAAGTTTCCTTCTACTTATATAAATTCCTGGGGTAGCCCAGTCACTGAATTTCTTTTTAGGGTGTATTGTTTTGAATTTTTGTTTAAAAATCTTATGAAATTCGTCTTTAATAGGATTAAACATATTATTGTACATTACATCAGGACAGTCATTGTTATCATTTATAAGGTAATTAAGTCTATTTGTAACATAATTTCCAAATAACTGCAACTGCTTTTGTGTTATTGGCCGAAATATTATCTTTATTGGTTTATGAACATTTTGATATTCAACAGTAATTTTTTGGCCAGTATGATCTGAATTAATACAATTTATAATTGATTTATCTAATATATTACAATTACAAAACGCGTTATCTAAGCAAGTGCCTGATGTTGGAGTAATTCTTGTTGGTTCATAAAATGTATAGAAAAGGTTATAGGATCCGAATAAGTTGATAAATCTGTCTGAGTGAGAACAGGTGACTAATATATCTACATTAAAGTCACCAAGGACGGCTAGTTTTTTGTTTTTATTACAAAGTTTATTTAGTATACCTTCCATTGAAGTCTCAAAAAGTTCATAGTTTCCCGTAGGGGGCCTGTATATACAAACAACAATTAGCTCCTCAAGTTCTACACAAGATACTTCAATTATTTGTTCAATAGAATATTGTACAATATCTTTTCGTTCTTTGTATTTCAGTCCTTCTTGCAATGCTATTAAAGAACCGCCTCTAATAGCCGTTTTCCGGCTAAAGGCGCTACCGATGTTGTAATTTTCATAATTCGAAAGTATTTCAGTACTTTTTAACCAATGTTCAGTTAAACATAAGACGTGAGCCTGTATACTATTTAGGTATAACAATAATTCCAGATCCTTTCCCGAAAAGCCTTGGATGTTTTGGTGGACTATTTTCAATGCACTAGACTTAGGCAATTCGCTAGAGACTTTCTCTATTGTCTTACGTACTAATTTAAATTACTTGGAATATATTCCACTGTACAATTTTGTACGTCAGAACATGTTTGCTCAATAAAAGATGTTCTGCTGGGCCTGCAGTCTGGACTTCTAGGTCGGGGAGATGAGCACGTACCAAGCCGGCGCCGCGTAGGTTAGCCGCGGCACGACGTAGGTCTTGTAGACCATCAGTTTGGTACGCAGCGGGAGTCGGGATGTCAACACCGGACGAAGCAGGGCTCGCGCAATTTTCGCCATGCAGATCGAGTGGCCGACCTGCGGCGTCATCCGGAGCGAGCGGTCGATGTGACACCTGAGGTACTTCACTGAGGTCTGCCACGCTACGTCGTGGCCACGGAGCTTGAGCGGCAGATATGTAAAAAAAAGTATAATTAAAAGTCTTAGTGGGTAGGTTTAAAAAGTTTTGCTCCCCTATTTTTCAAAATAGGCAGCGGGAGCAATGATAAGCGCTAGCGTCCTGTCGCGTCACAAGTGTCACTGTCACTATCACTGGCGTCCTGGCGCAAAAGTCACTACACAATCGTCGTCTGCGACGGCGTCGGCACCGCGAGGAACAGCTCGGCCCTCGGGGGCTTCTGCAGTCGCGCGCGACGGATTGGAGTGATGCCGGAGCGGGGCTCGAGGGCGAGGCGGTCACTGTGTCCGGGGCTCGACAGCGGGGGTCACACGGAGGAGTACTCAACGCGGACGTCTGCACTGGAGCGCGGCGGGCGCGGGACTGTTTACCCTATTGTGGTGGTGAGCCTATTGCCATCTGTCGGGCACGAAAATCGCAGTATATTTCTAGGTGGTATAAGAAAAACGCTGCTTGCTCGTTGCTGTCTTTAATCGCCTTGTACGAAACTTGTGGACGTCATTGAGGGTGGTTGACAATTGTACTGATCTGCCGTCACTAAACGGCATGCCTATACCATATTAGCTTGATAATACGACTTTAAAGTCATAAAAAGATTGCTCAGGATTTAATGCACTAGTAGATACTTTCCCAGATAAATTGTAGTTTAATTCCAAAAACCCATTCATTACTTTCTGAGAAATCGCGAACACACACGCATACATAATAAGTTACTTTGGGATGAATCAGCCAACCAAATTTGTTTAGTAGGTAAATAATTTAATTGTTATGTTTATATTCACCAAAATTTAATCACTATTAACACCAATGATATTATATTTAAAACGAGGATTAACACCTATTTAGATTACCATAATTATCTGGTAATAATAGTATTGCAATTAAATTACACTATTACCAGTAAAATAACACCTATTCCAAGTCGTGAAACATAACACTCAAAATCATTAAATCATTCCTGGTCAATGCCATGACAAGGCACAATGATGATGAGAATATTAAAATTTCGGGATTTTAAAATTTCGGGGTTCGGGATAATAAAATTTTAGAAACGAAAGAGAGACTACTTCACTAAATAATATAATGTCAGAAAGTGCTAGAATTTTCCACATATCCGTCTTATTTGACAAAATTAAAAATAAATAGAAAAACAAAACACCAAAAAGTTTCTAATAATAGCTTTCAAAGTGTTATGATGCTGACTAGCAAATAACAGTATCTTGAAATAAAATATATCTTGTCTGTTGTAAAATTTAAGAGACGAATGTTTTCAGAATAAAGCTTTCTCATAGTAACGTAATACTATTTGGACAAGACCTCAGGAGTAGGTGCTTTATTCAAATACTCAATTTTGCATCTACCGCAAAAACTATACATACATTTATTAAAGTGCATGAACTATGCTATCGCAAGAACCCGTTTGTGCTCTATTTACGAGCTAGAGAACTAAATCTGTTTTGTTTACAACTCACGCTATTGCAGAACAGTACCGCGGTAATGGATGCAAATCCGGACATCGGCACTGCTGCTACAGTTCCGGGGAATGAGAACAATGCCAGAGGAAGGGAATTAAATTCAAATTCTGTATTTTAAGTAGGTTACCCACCACATGTTTTCAAGCCACCGTCGGACTGTGGCGGAAGTCTGGCAGCCCGCTTCGAAAGGAATAAAACTTAATAAATTAAATAATACTGAATAACGAATCACTGATTCACTATACTGTATCACTGCAGCCGTAGTGATAGCAGAACATTAGATGGGTGACCAAAATATATTATTTCTAGTTCCTGCTTCCAAAGGTCACTGATGGTCCCATTCTCTCTATCTTCCATCCATAAGAGAGGCCTGTGCCGTGTGCCCCAGTAGTGAAGACAGTAGAGGGCTGATGATGATGATAAAGGACTGATAGTGGCTATGGTGTAATGTTGCTACAACATTCCAGATCCTGAACACTGTATTCAACTCTGTTTTCAATATACTATCTGTCTCAGTCTATCTTATAAAAGTACCAACAACAGTGATATAACTAGAACAGTTACAAGAGAGGTCTCGTTAAAAAATACAAGATTTTTATTATGTATCGAAGAATATTCGAATACCTCGCTCGTTATTCTTGGTGCAGTGCATCTATAAACAGCTGGCGGGCCGCCAATGCTTGCTTGTATAATTTGTAGAGGTCCTCAAGTCACGCCAGTGAAGCAAAAACGTGATCAACGCGCCCCCATCAGCACTACGTTTGAATATAGCACCGACTCTGCGGCTGCCTAGCTCGAGTCTGTGTTACTATTGTTCGGCCACCAAGAAAGGTTTTGATGGAGAGTAAGCCAAAAGCTTCTTAGTAATTCAAAGTCTGCCTCTAAGTTGCTTAGTAATTTCAGGTAGAATAAAATATTTAATCCCTAAAACATAATCATTTCTTTCTTTTCATATTCTGATAGGTTTGTAGAGTACCGTTTGTAAAACTTAAGTTTTAGTACTCAAAGTCGTCCAAAAATATCAGGGATGAGTAATACTGGCCCATTACTACACGATCTTCAAATATAAAATTCCTCATTCCATAGTAAAAATTACTTGATGTTAAAAGAAACATTCTTCAATTCTATAAGATATCTTCAATATAGCATTCAATAGGCGTATGTTATTGAGTACTAGTTTTTCTTTTATGAGAATACAAAGCAACTGGTAGGTAAATAACCTCCAGTTCAGAATATATATTTAACAGTAAATAATAACAATAAGGACTGTATATCAAAACTGACCGTGGTCTTATTGTCAGCAACTTATAGCTCGTTAATGTCACTACCAAACTGTATTGGTTTCCGAAAATACACAAAGATAACGCTCCGCTGCGTCCTATAATGAGCCAAATCGACCTGCCAACTTACCGATTGGCCCTGTACGTAGCTAGGATAGGTACCTCTGCTTACCCCTTTGGCTATAAATAGGCTATTGGATTTGATATATTCTTCAATGGTGGTCTACGAGCGAAAAAATAACTTGGAATGCGTGTCAGCCTTGATTTGCAGCATTATTTATTGTAATTTTGATGAATAGTTAGCTCTACCAATTGTTAAAAATTGTTACTTATAGTTAAATAACAGACTGATATTTTAACAATTGGTTGAGTAACTATGCATAAAAAAACCGGCCCTAAGGGAGACTGCCTGATGTACCCAATAAGCACCTTGGAGCATCCAAATGCTGCAGGGTAAACCTCCAACAAAAGCTTACACAAAGAGGGTGTACAGTACATACATGCATAAATTACGCCTATATCCCCGAAGGGGTAGGCAAAGGTAAGTTACGTACCCACGTAAGGTAAATACCCACGTTTCGCCAATTAGGTTAGATCCCATGTATGTGGTTATATCCATCATAGGTGGTAAGCCTATTGCCATCTAGAAGGCGTTAAACTAAGCCAAACCTTGAGCAGAATTAATTGGAATTTTGTCAACCCAATCACTATTTCTGTTCATCGATTTTTTCGCTATGGTCCCTTCCATCACTTTTCTAAATATTCATGGACCACCAGCACCTTCCCGGTGTGATGA
The DNA here is from genome assembly GCA_963931975.1 of Cataclysta lemnata. Lineage (NCBI taxonomy): Eukaryota > Metazoa > Arthropoda > Insecta > Lepidoptera > Crambidae > Cataclysta > Cataclysta lemnata. Next base: position 9,100,190 of record OZ008347.1, read on the forward strand.
ATGATATAAATCATATTGATGGAAAGGACGTCTGACCAATATATTAACTCTACCATATTAATGGTAGAGTTAACCTATTGATCCAACCTCAGACAAACTATGAACAGGGTAGAAAGGTGATGATGACTTGAATGTGTGTAATTTGTGTTATTATTATCACCAACAGCCCTTTAATGTCCCTACTGCTGGCGCACGGACCTTTCCTATAGGTAAATGCAAAAATATAGGGTGAGTGGGCCAAAACCCACCGCTGGCCCAGTGCGGGTTGGTGGGTATTAACGACTGCAGAGCACGCAGGACCTCGAAATAATACATTTTTGGTCAGCCATCCAATGACCGGCCTTAGCGAACATTGCTTAGTTTACGCAAACGCAGGCCAAGCGCGCTCCTCTGTAATTTGTGTCCCAACTAGAAATTATTCGTTTTATCTATTCGAAAGCAATTTGTCATCACCAAGTTATCGAAATAACGCCATCGTATCCCTATAGAACCGCTGCGCATATATTTATTCTAAAAAAATGCGAGTGAGCGGAGGAAGCTACGGGGACTCATAAAGTTAACAAACTGCCTCAATTATCGGCGCATAACGTATTCTGATGGCAATTTTCTGGGTGCAAATGATGTTACAATATCTCAGGGTTGTATCACAGTATACCCAGAACGGGGCTAAGTATAAAATTGCCGTTTTTTACTGAAAATCTAAATTGTTTATTTTTTAGTTTATAACAAATTTATTTAATCAAAATCGTTACCATTATTATCTGTACATTGCTGCCATCTAATAGGAAGGTCATTTATGCCTTTGCGATAGAACTCTGAGGATCTAGACTGCACAAACTGTGTGAAAGCTTTTTGTACTGCCTCCTGGGAAGAAAACTTCTTGTCACGTGGATAATTGTCCAAATCACGAAAAAAATGGTAGTCCGTTGGAGCAAGGTCTGACGAGTACGGAGGATGATGAATGGTTTCTAACTGCAGTTCCTGAAGGGTCAAAACGGTTTCTCGTGTTGTATGAGGTCTCGTGTTGTCATTTAGTAATAATGATGAAGATCGATTCATGAGTCGGGGCTTTTTTACTGCTAGTTTTACCAACATTGTTCGGAGTTCGGCACAATAGACATCTGCCGTTATTGCTTGACCAGATCGGAGATAACTATAATGTATAACACCATGCTGAGACCACCAAACAGTTACCATTACCTTTTTATTGGTAAGTTTTGCTTTAGGACACTGTTGCGGCGTTTGACCTGGGGTCAGCCATTGCATTTTTCTTTTACTTTTATCATAAAGAATCCACTTTTCATCACATGTCACAATTCGATCCAATATTCCTTCATTTCTGCACCGATTCAACAAGGCAGCACAAGTTTCAACACGCGTTACTTTCTGCAGATCAGTCAAATCATGAGGCACCCATTTTTCGTATTTTTATTATTTTATTGATTTGACGCAAATGAGTCAATATTGTGGGTAAGGAAACGTTAAACCATGCCGCTAAATCCTGGGTAGTTTGACTAGGATCGGCTTCCACCATCTCTCTTAATTCATCTTTATTCACCTGTGTGGTTTAAACGAGGAAGACCTCGTGGCTTGTTCTTCAAGTCGAAGTTTCCATCACGAAAGCGTTTAAACCGAAATCGCACAGTGCCTTCATTAGCAGACCCCTCACCAAACGCAACATTGATATTGCGGGCTGTTTCTGCCGCGAAACATCCGCGCTGGAACTTGTATTCAAAAATCAGTCGAATTTTCGCAGTACACATCTGTCGCACATCAAGACCATAATTTTTCGAAATTCTTTTTCTAACCACCAGAAATCTTTGTAGTATCCATCTTTCTTGTCTAAGTTGAACATAGACAAGAAAGATGGATTGATGGACAAGAATGACTGATGGACAAGAATGACTGATGGACAAGAATGACAATTGAAAGTTGATATTCAAATGTTTCTCACTTTAAAAAAAACATCATAGAAACCAGTTTAAAAAGTTTCATTCAAAAACCTCAAAACATGAAGATTCTATGTCAATTCAAAAAACCTATTACGATAAAAGGGCAATTTCATACTTTAACCATGCAAACTGGTGGCTGCCCATTAGAATAAAATAAACTACAGGGGCATAAGGGTGCTAGTCTGGGCTGTGCGTTCGGTGTGATAGCGCGTGTGGTGATGGAACAAGGTGATGGAACGTTCGATCGCTGCTTGTTCTCCCCGGCACATTCGCGCTCGCAGCCCCCTCTTCAGTTTTTAGTTTTGACAACCAAGAGTAGGCTAATAACTCGACGACAGGCCGCAGATAAACTACTGTTCTGGATATACTGTGGTTGTATACTGAATATCGTTGCGATACTGTCAAACTGGTATCTGTTTAGGCATAAATATTGGTAATAGAATGCCGAGGAATACAAGATGAGCGGCATGTGTGCCCTAAAATTTTATCTTCAATGGGTAATTTCCATTTCAGCGCTACCAAAGATTCTTCTGAGGACAAGTGAGCAACTTGTAAGCAGGATTAGTTGTTAATTTAACTTAAAAATAATTCTTGTGTGAAGTTTCCGGACTTAAAACTTAGGTGATTGCATTGTAACAACTAAAAGCTACAATATTATTACTGTAATTTGTTTACTTAAATTCTTGCTTCAAGTTAGTCAAGTTTTGGGAGCGGATGAAAGGCTTTTTAAAAATACAAATTTTATTAACTAACTTAAAATAGAGCGTAACACTAGTTGCCGATTTGGAGGCTGGATTAACAATGAATGTGAAACTTAAACTCTAGGCTCGGGCGACCCCGCAGTCCGCTTATCTCGCATTCCTGGAACGTTGCGTAGTTCTGCTGAGTTCGCCCCCTTAGTCTAGTACTGAGGGGCGAGGGGGTTCCATAACTCCTCCATCCCCAGATGAAAAATTATCGGAATTGTTACTTTGGTTATTTTTCCGATAATTTTGCATAAATGGTAGACATGTAATGATCTTAACTCTAAACACATATAAAATTAATACAAGAAAACTTATAATTACTATAATTAGGGGAATATGGAATAGTATACTGAATTTAAAGTTCTTTTCTTCATTAAAAACACTATCGATCACTTCACTATGTTTTAGCACTTGTGACATCAACTTGATTTCGTCTAGGCTGACTTCGCGCATATCGAGTGCACGCGTACTGGATAGCGTCGCGTTCATGTGTAGCTGCGGCAAGTTAATCACGGGCATAGGTGACACGCTGTCCATTTCAGTATACTCCGGATGCTGATTTATCTCGATGTGGGCTATCTCCACCTTGCAGGGCTGATCCATGGTAAGTATGTATGTGCCAGATACGGGAAATCTACTTATTTCGCCATTGCATTTTTGTGTTAATGTTCTAGGTATCTTCGTGTATAAAATCCAGTTTCCGGTTCTGATCTTCTGTATCTTTATGTCTTCTATGTCAATCTGGTGTGGCCTGCAGCTGCTGAGATTACTGTCGAACTTCATTAACTGCTCTACACAGGTAAGTCTTTGATACACAGCTCTGTCGTCGTTGGTGCAAAGGAAATGGTTCCTGGTAACGAGGGCGCTGCAAGACTTCACGATCGGTAAGTATGTTACACCTTTCGCCAATAGGTAAGGATATTTAGGGAATATGGTAACGGTTATATTTTCAGGTTTATGGAAAATAGGTAGAGAATACAATTTAAAATAATTATATGTAATATTATCTATTAAGGGGATTTCCATTATGAATGTTATTTGGTTTCTTTTTATATAGGATTTTACAGAAATAGTTTCTTCTAGCTTTACTAAATTGTCTTCGTTAGGGATATACACTAGGTTTCCATTGCTAGAGATTAATCTTAAATGTGCCAATAGCTCGGTAGAGTTTACAATTGACTGATGCAATATAGAGCTTTTGCTTAATGCTAATGCTGTTTCTACTTCGCTTAATTTAATAAAGATCGTTCTAAAATTGCTAACAAATACATTGTATAGTCCCATTAGGTACAAGGATAATAACCAGTCATTTTCTTTATTTACTAACTCTCTTATGCTAGCTTCAGCGGATTTCATGCGTGTATCTAAGTTAACCACATTATTATTTATTATCTCAGTTTTATTAATCGTACTGTCCATTATTGTAGAGATAAATGTAAGTTTTTTGGAAACAACAATTTGGTTCTTATCTAAATTCCTAATTAACCCTTCATATTTCAGAGCATCCTCATGGTCTAAATTTCCGGTCACAATTTTTATGATTGAACCTAGTGGATTTAAAATGTCTCTTTTAACACGTTTAAATTGTTGCGGCATCAATTGACGGTACTTGTCTATGGTTATATCTTTTAAGTGTTCCGCGTGTCTTAAAATACCAGTAAAATCGTCAGGAAATGACGCATTTAATGTAATTAATGTGTTAAGTTCGTCAAATTTTGATACAGTGTATTCTAGGTCATTATGAATATTTTCCAAATTTATATTCTTTAATATGGTCCAGCTATCCGTCTGTAAATGTGCTTGTCCTTCCCTTACGGGTAATATTCCCGGGTTTCCTTCAAGGTTTTGCAGATGAAGGGCCTGCGCCGGCACTACTACCACCAAGATGCACCACCTGTGGAGGGCGTTTTATGTTTTTAATAGGCGCTTTTGTCTCTCTATCACCTATCCTAATCGGTACATTCATAGAAGTTTATAGTGTTCTTTTTAAATAATTGTATTATTATATTATTAAATTGCGCACGATGTGTTTCTTCCTCAAAATAAATAAAATATTTAATTTTTGGTCGGATATATTTTTTTAAGAAGTTTTTTATTAATTCCAGATTGTCCAGGGGCAGGAATACTTCTAATATTTTTTGTTTGGGCCTAGAAATATCCTTAACGTTTAGTTCATTTCGGAACCATGAGAATACTATTATCTGGTTAGGCTTAGTGTCTATTGCCTCCCGTAAGATAGGTATGCCGGTTGTTTCTAGTTCTATTGCTGAATGTATGGTCTGCGCATCGTCGTCTGTCGCGGAGGGAGATCTAATTGGATATTCTAACGTCCTTTTAGAGTTGGATACGGAGGAATCCGAAATGGTGATGGGGCTTGCTGAGGTAGTTTTACTTTGGTCCGATATTGTTATGGTTGAAGCCGAATCTCGTTTTTGTTCCCTTGATAATTGTTCCAGATTTTTGATTACGTCATTTATATGTTCCTGTAACCTATCCTCGTCCTCGTCTATGTTTACCTGCATTGATTGTCCGTCGTCGTCCTGGTCTAGCGCGTTCACCTTAATTCTTGATAAGGCGTCCGCATTAGTATTCTGTTTACCTGATTTATAAATGATTTCAAAGTCATAGTCCTGTAGTCGTAATCTCCATCGCGTTAGTTTGCTATTTGGGTCCTTGAGGGAATTTAACCATGCCAATGGTCTATGATCTGTGTAGATGAAAAATTTCCTTCCATATAAATATGGTCTAAAATGTTTTATAGCCCAGATAATGGCTAGCAACTCGCGTTCAATTGTGCTGTAACGTGACTCTGTGTCACTTAGGGTACGGCTGGCATATGCTATGGGTTTGTCATTTCCTATTACTCCTTGCGATAGTACCGCACCTAGAGCTATGTTGGAGGCGTCGGTAGTAAGAATAAATGGTTTTTCAAAATCTGGGTACTGGAGCAAGGGGGAGTGGGTTAGTAACTCCTTGCACTTATTAAATGCGTCGATATATTCTTGATTAATTATAATTTTATTTCCCTTTTTTAGACATGAGGTCAAGGGTTTAGTAAGTTTTGCGAAGTTTTGTATGAACCGTCGGTAATAGCCGACAAGTCCCAGGAAGCTTTTGATTTCTGTCGTTGTTTTTGGTAAGGGGAAATCTAACACTGTTTTAATTTTCTCGTCATTAGGTCTAAGTCCGTCTTTTGTTATTATATGTCCTAGGTAAAGTACTTCCTTCCTTAGGAACTCTGTCTTGTCTAGTTGAACCTTAAGGTTTGTCGCTCTTAGTCGGTCAAAAATCAGTCGGAGTTTATGTATATGCTCCTCGAGGCTGCTAGAAAATATTATTACATCATCTAAATATACCATGCAATGTAGCCCTTGTAGGCCTCGGAGAACATTGTCCATGGTTCTTTGAAAGGTTGCTGGAGCCGTTTTTAATCCGAAGGGCATTCTGACAAATTCATAGTGGCCATTCGCAGTAAAAGCGGTTTTCTGTCGGTCTTCTTCCTCTACTTCTATCTGGTGGTATCCACTGGCTAAGTCGATTGTACTGAAGTAAACACTTTTTCCTAATTTGTCCAGTAAGTCATTTATGTTGGGTAATGGGTACTTGTCATCGATAGTTATGTCGTTCAATCGTCTATAATCAACTACCAGGCGATATTTGACTTCCCCGGAGGCGTCCATTTTTTTTTTTGGTACGAGGTGTACCGGGGCGTTCCATGGAGAGTGAGATTCCCTAATAATATCGTCTGCCAGTAACTTTTGGACCTGTCTAGTAATCTCCTCCGTTTGAGTCGGGGATTGTCGGTACGGTTTTACGAAAATAGGGTCTTCGTTTTTGGTACGAATTTTATGTTTGACCTGATTTGTAAAAGTTAAGGGTAGCTGCTCGCAGTGGAAAATGTCCTTGTACTCCCTACATAGTTTGTATATTTGTTCGTGCTCTTCATCATTAACATGATCTAGTCTAAGTTTCTGTAAGTTGTTGTCAAGTACGCTATTGATTTGGTTTTCAGTCATATTTTCAGTGAAGTTCAGTTCGCAGTGAGTGCTTATGTGTTTAGAGGTCCTTAGGGGTTCCGTCAAGGTAAGCTCTATCTGTTTATTTGATGCGTTTTGTATTATAGTACATGCATAGCCTCTTTCGCAACTAACTAACGCGCTTGGCATTCGTACATCCTTACCAAATTTCGTAAAATTCAAAATAGCTTCGCCAGAGTACTGGTCAGTGGGAACTTTAACACGTTGTTCGCACCGTGAGGGCAATTTTATTTTATGTTGAAGTTTATTTATTATAGGAATAATAGCGGTTTTCGTGCGTAACTCGCTTTGCTTTAAATCGATAACTGCGTCTAAGCTTTGTAATAGGTCGTTGCCAATTAAGCCGTCGTACCTAGAGTCGACGTTGTATAAATAAAATTTATGGGAATCATTACTTCTAAATGAGGGTAAAAGTGGGATATCTATTACTTCGCTATGCCTACTAGCCGCATGGGTGCTTACTACTTCAAAGGGCTCGTACTGAATATAATTATAGAAACATTGGTATGCTATCTGGGGTTTTATGAACGATCTAGAGCTACCAGTATCGATCATCATCCTAGCATTAATTTCAGGGAGATAAATGTATGGTAATTTCAAATTGGGGTCACAGTTTAATTCTATTATTTCATGGGTTTGGTTGAGGCCGGTATTGGAAAATTTTCAGTCAAATGAGAGTTCTCCTTTTCCGTCATCTCCGGGTCATATTGATCCACGTCGTTATAGTCGTAGTCATTGTCAATGTTATAATATGGGTCTTCGCATGTCTCGGGGAGATGTTCGAAACCATATTCTGTGTATTGATTAGGATCGTCGCTATGTAGAGTCAGTTCGTTTACCCTAAATCCGTCTTGTGGTCTGCCTTGGTTTGCCGTTCTCATTGATACGTCAGTGGTTTGGTAGCGAGGATTCTGCACTTGTGGGGGTCTATAACCCATTTGGGGTTGAGTTTGATTATTATAGCCGAAAGACGGGCGGTAGCCTAATTGCTGCGGTGCTCCTGCATTGGCTCTATTGCCAAATTGCGGAGGTTGTTGGGGTTGAAATAAACGCGAGTAGTATCTTTGTTGTGGCGGAAAAACTTGATTAGATGTGGGTCTATAATTCTGATTCGGTGGCGGACGGTAACCGAGGTTAGGCTGGCCAAATAGCGGCATTCTAGTTTGGTTAGGAATACCGAAATTAAATTTTGGCTTATTGTTAAAAGGTGACGTGAATTTAAATCCGGGATTTATAGGGTAATTTTGTTGTATATTACCAATTTTATGGCCAGGATTTTCCGGTGCAACTGGTTTAAGAGTATTGTGATTGTGCATTCGGTTACGTATTTTATATTGGTCGTGGAAGTTCACTTCCTCGAGCACTATTTTTAACGCGCCTTCTAACGAATCAGGTGAATTAAGGCGTACTATTCTAACCATTTCTTCTGGTAAGTTGTAGAGAAAAACTTTTAACGCGACGTCATTGTAAATAGTAATTTTTGCCAGTTTTTCATTTGCGTCCGATGATAAATTTACTTTTGATATTAACAGTGATCTCACACTCTGTATACGATTACAGAAATCTAAATATGTTTCTCCGTGCTTAATTTTTAATGACTCTAGTTCCATGCCTATGCATTGTTCGCTACGTGGGTCACCGAAATGTTGTTCCAACAAAGCTCGTAATTCAGACCAGGACAAAACATCCTCGCGTTCCGATAACAGGGCGGCCGCGTCATCGATAAGTCGGCTAGTGATTGCGTGATACACGTATAAATTCTGAGCTTCCGTGCCTCTATATTTGCTTATGACATATTCACTTTTACGCAAAAATAAATTTAATTGTCTTTTATCTCCTCCGTAAAGTGGAACGAGACGTAAAATTTCACTCGGAATGGCTATAATTTCTTCTGCCATTTTCTTTATTAATGAACTTTATTTTATTTTAGCAGATATAGAGAAATGGAATCTTCACAAACACAATTTATAAGACAATAAAATAAAAATGAGTAAAATTAGAAAAGTAGAGCTATAAATTCTTCTTAACTATAATTACGTAATTATGTATAGTAAAATAATAAAACTATTTCCTATCTATTGTTTCTTTAAAATCTATTTTATTTGTATAATATATTATGTATAATTGTATAGTTTGGATAAAATATCTTTCCTCTAGTTTTCTTTAAAAATATAGTTTATTTAAGGTAATTCTACTTTCTTTCGTTATATACTTTAATTTAATTACGTAAACTATCTCTACTTTATTAGGCACTTAACAGATTTTTATGCTAAATAGCCAGGAAGGGATAAAATATGGGACATGTAAAGGAAAAGGCGAAAGTTTCACTCACCAACCGATCTGCCCCATACTCTGCTTTCTGCTCGTTCTTGACAATATTTGTTTGGTTCGTGGATTCACTCCTAAGACTATTCGCGCCGCGATCGCGATACAGGCGGATTTGGACACCCGTAATTACTCTTCGAAGGACGGCACAGTCTAGAGCGAATCCTACCGGCTGCGCCAGTCAAGTTTTGGGAGCGGATGAAAGGCTTTTTAAAAATACAAATTTTATTAACTAACTTAAAATAGAGCGTAACACTAGTTGCCGATTTGGAGGCTGGATTAACAATGAATGTGAAACTTAAACTCTAGGCTCGGGCGACCCCGCAGTCCGCTTATCTCGCATTCCTGGAACGTTGCGTAGTTCTGCTGAGTTCGCCCCCTTAGTCTAGTACTGAGGGGCGAGGGGGTTCCATAACTAGTTATTGATTATTGATGTTATTGATTCTGATGATTACAGAAACAGTCGTATTCAGGAAAGTAATTTTCAGTTGTAATCCTTTTATTGTATTTAAAAAGCAATAGGTATGTTCTTCTAATTATTAAAAACTTTTTATTTTGTTGAAATTGTATATTTTTAATGCATTATAAATGTAAGTGGTAATGTGTTTTTTATAATAAAATGGTCATTTAAGCCTACACTTGGACCACTACGAGGACGACAACGCAGATATTATCTCCCAGATTTCCCCCTAAATGTCCCATGTAATAAGAGGTGTGCCTGTTGCCATCTATTGGTCAAGTAAATCCCAGTATATTCTTAGGTGGTATAACAAGAACGCTCATTCCTCGCCACTGTTTTGATCCATCGTCACCACTCTGCACTTTAATTGGATAATTCTGACAGTTAATTTTATAACCTTATACTTGTTTACTCTCTCTCATTAAAGCATTCGCTTTCTTTTAATGACGTGACTCCAGCTTATATTCCAAAAAGTAAGCTAATATAAAGCTTACTTTTAGAAATATCGTTGTTGGAACGATGATAAATCTACCTATTTTCAAACATTTAGAAAATGTCACAACACACTAATACAATGCATTGTTATGTTGTGACCAAGATTTAATGTTGATTTAGGATATTTGTATATTATTTGCAAAATAAGACAAACACCATATCTCGTTACTGAAGTATTGATTAACCGAAATTACGATTTATTAGTGAGAATTAGGTCAACTATTAATAGTAATAGTGTCAAAATAAGACAGGAATATATACAGAAATAAGGCAAATCCGAGGGCTACTCTGCAAGCCAATTGTGATCGATTTGATTTAGCCATCTCTTTCACAAATCAGGCCATCTCAATCAGAGAGTGACGGTTAGATTAAAACCAACAGAGAACTGTCTTGATATGATATCTAAATCTTCAAAGCATCAGATAATGTTGTCGCCAGATCATCATAGAGGATCCAAATTAGATTCTTTTCTGCAAAATGTATGTCCCTCAAATTATTTTTACTTTTGAACAGCAGTGTATAAGTAAATAGGGAACTTATCTAGCTCAGGCTGGTAACCTTGTTCAAGATAATAAATAATGAATAAATATTTTTTTTTTACTCTCACACCTATCATCTAGCCCAAAGTAAGTAGCTTAAGCACTTGTGTTATGGATACTAGATGACGGACATATTTTTAATATAATTATGTATATAAATGTTGAAAATATACTACATAAACATATACACGACCATGACTCGGAAACAAACATTTGTGGTCATCACAAAGTTTGCCCCTACCAGGATTCGAACCCGGGACCTCTTGGCCAATACCCAGCAATCTGAGCATTCGACCAAGGCGGCCGTCAATAATAATATGACACAAGGGCGCGACAGGTCATGCAATTAGAGTAACGAAGGTGTCTCACCCTAATTGTTCCAGAGGGGTGGTTCTGAGACCTACCTTTAGTAGCCTATAGAGCCAGTATAGGCTAAATAGACAGATTACCTCTCTATCTCTTTTAAGACCTTGTCCGAAGGGACTTTTTGGTCGTATTGCGTCAATTGTGTTAAGTACGTGGTAGCCACTCTAGAATCTTTCATTTGCAACAGTCTTGGCATAATAGAGCGAAGTGCCAATCCGGTAACCTGGAGTTACCGGGTTGGCTGATATCTTTTTACAAATTTTAATCATATCGCGCATTGTACCGCCAAGGGTGGTGATAGTTGAATTTTTCTGATCCTCGTCATACGAGAAAAATTGGCTGCGTTAAATACAGGGTTATAATAATTTATTTACACACCACATGGACCCTCTACACAGGAGCTATTATACCCTCTCAAACTGTCCAAAAGTCGGGAGTGTTTCATTAATCAAAAGCGGAAACTTTTGCACGTCACTAATTCCTGGGGATGTTACGAATATACCAAAAGATTATATCCGGGCTGGGATAACAAGGAAATATGATTTGGTACAGAATAATATAACAGTACGCTTTCAGATAGAGGGAGTAAACCTGTTATTGTTTACATCAAAGTGGAAAATTATTCGACGCGAATTTCTTTGATGTTGGCGGCAATCTGTCCTCTGAGAATAGCAATCAATGAGTAAGATCAAGTAAAAACTACAAAGAAATATTGTTTACTAATAAATTCTTTTGTAGCCCTATAAAAGCTTTCAAGTGATGGCTTAATTATGAAAATCCATTAAATCCGGAGAAGAACTTACATTATTTTATTTTCTCTATATTGTTCATCAATTTACACATCTTGAAAGGTTATATAATACATAAAATAAAGTATTACGATAATTTAAAATTAAAAGACTAAAATACTTTTACTTAGCAGAACCTTATGTTATTTATTTAGTGGCTTCGTAGAGTATAAAAAGAACTCTGCTCTTCGTAGAGTATAACATAGGTGGTATAACAAGAACTCTGCGTTTCTTATCACTGTTTTAACCCATATTCCCCTTGTATTTACAATACTCGCGGAAGAGATTGGAGGTGGTCATAAGTATTCAGCTCTGCCCCACCAGTTACCACACAGTTACACTACAATATACGTAAACATATAGCTACACTTCACCGTTCCACTTTATAAAAAGCGATAAAAGAAGCTTTTGAAGGAGAAAATAAGAGCAAAACTTTTATTGGGAGGGATGCGATTACACTCCCAGATCAAATGACACCTGGGGGCCTACTCTGAAATTGAAATAGGAAGTAACTGATCCGTAACACAATGTCCCTTTTTAACGTGTTAGCTTACATCATCTAGAGAACACAGGGAAAGGCAGCCCGAAGTGGGTACACTGCCTAAAACGGGTACAATCGAGAATTAAATTATTTTATAAATTGACAATTTGCAGCTTTTCTGGTTTCTGCGCCCTAAATACATATATGACGCCTAATTTATCCCCGCAAGGGTAGGCAGAGGTGAATTATCACTATAGGTGGCGAGCCCATTGCCATCTATCGGGCACGTAAATCAAAGTATATTGCTAAATGATGTAATATCATCCATCGCACCGGAACAGTGGTAGTAATTAGTAGATGAATAAAAAAAATATATTAAGATAATTTTTACTACTACATCCTCCAACAATTCTGTCCGAATTGTTGGAGGAATCGGCATACAATATTTCTGACCTCCTTTTATTTCTAATAAGTTTACAAATATATTTATAAAACGTTCAAATGAATAAAAAGGAGTAATAAAAATCGTGAATCTGCTTATTCTATGCTTACCAAGGTAGTGACAGCTGATCAGAATTTATGTCACCACCGATTGTCACAACTCCTAACTGATGATGACTAATAGTAACGTGACGAGGAAGGGGCAGCAAAGCAGATTCAACATTTACCAAAGTTTTCCATGAAAGTGTAAAAGTCATCCTATCTCTCTCTCTCTCTCTCTCTCCGTCGGAGATAAAATATATTTAACATAGTGAAACATGGATAGAAAATATGGGCACCTCTTTGTGCATAAACTGGCGTCAGTTACTTATGAAAATACTGTGTTATTAAAGTTACGGCCTCTAAGCTGACCGCGATTAGGAAGCTATTTGTTGCCCCGGCTATTTCGTGAGTGCCAAAGCCTGTATTAATTATGTTACATGTTCTTTGTTTGCCAATAATGAGCGATAGCCTGCTAGAGACAAGGTTGGTTAACAGATTTACGGACATCGAGTTAATTAACAAAACCTTTCTCGACAAAAATAAATGTTGTACCTAGATGATTTATTATTTCACACTGTATAATATAACATACATACATACATAAATCACGCCTATATCCCCAAAGGGGTAGGCAGAGGTGAACTACCACGCGCATTTAAGCCAATTATGTTAGGTCCCATGTAATTGGTGCCGAGCCTATTGCCATTTATCGGGCACAGGAGTCGCAGTAGGTACATTGCTAGGTGGTATAAGAGGAACGCTGCTGACCATTCCCCATCACTGATTTATCCTTAGTCGCCTTGTACGACACCCACGGGAGAGATGAGAGGGGTGGTGACAATTGTATTCTACTCCGCCGTCTGCTGTGTATAATATAAATGTTAGAAAAATTGGACTTAGTTATGCAAAAACCATCCAAGACAAAAAATTGTTTTGCTATTATCGCTCATGAGATCTCGAGGTGGGTTCGATCCCCAGGGAAGTAGAAATTTGTACTCAACCGAGTAGGACTTTTTAAGCCCCCCTGGCTAGTTACCACCACCTTATCGATATCTCTTCACCATAATAATAATGCTAACAACATTGTGTTCAATTTATGATAATATAGCTAACGTCTCTGTGGTTGAGGGCTCCAGGTTAAATCCGATTGCGACTTTGGCCCTTATCGTCACTTACCATTTACATGCGATGAAGGTCAAGAGCTTCCTTGTCTAGTATAAAAAAAGTGAAAAAGCTATCTCCACTTCCACAGATGACAACAGCTGCAGTGGAATGTCTCATTACTTGTTAATATTGCTAGTATATAACAATATATGTCAACTATGATTAATTAAGCTTAATTGAAAGTAATTAAGCATGTTTTAGGTATTTCGTTGAGCTAGACAATATGATTAATTATTATTAACATCTAGACTGCTATTAGAATAATAATTCATAGTCCACGTTTAATTTATAGACAGTTATTAGAGAAAATTTCATCTCATTTACAATTTATAAATAATTGAGTACAACATTGATTAAATTGTCTTGGTTCTTTATTATTCAAACAAAAGTTTGGGGCATAAAACATCACAGTTGGTTTATCTACACTGCCTTTTGGTCAATAGGTACCTACTGAAAATATACTAGAAAATATTTAAAACATTGTATTGTATTGAAAGTATATGATACTAAATATTAATAATCATATTTCTCAAACCTTTTAAGCACACTTAATCTCGGTATTGCTAGATATCATGAATGATGCTGCCTTTTATCGTCATATTTATTTATAACTCTTACTGCCGCACTCAGAGACGTCAATTAACTTTAATGAGTACCTATTTAATGTAAAAAAATTTCATTGAAATCTAGACCATAGGCAAGAATAGCGACTAGTTTTGAATTGTCATTTTTTGACGTTAAGTACTCATTAACGTTATTTGACGTCTCTGAGTGCGGCAGTTAGTGAGATAATATTATGGGGTGTTAACAATTGTCATTAGCTCAGCCATCACAAAACGGCCAATAAAGAAATTAATTAGTGTCTGATATCGTGATTAACTTTCGCCTAACTGCATCCAATAAGATGTTAGAAAATAATTGAATGCTTATGTCTTATGTCAAATTCTGAAAATGGCCTAAAATACTTATTCTATAAACGCCAAGCCTTTATATGATTTTTTTGTAGTTTTGTTTTCGTTTGTGTGTAGTTTAGATTTTACGGTATAACTCAAACTATTTATCCAACAACAAAAGCCTGAATGGAAACTTAAATAATTAGTACAAGGCTGACGCCTGGGACAATTAACAATTTAAGGAACACCACAGAAGCTTCATTTCAATTGTTTCCATTACACAGTCGACTAATTCAGGACCAGCCACTAATTCCCACTAATTAAGAGAGAAGGAGATATAAAACCTATTCTTAACATCAAGCCAAAGCAATGCAACGTAAAAATGAAAGCTAAAGAAAATAAATTGCTGAGATATTTCTTGAAAATGAAAATGGTTGCTGGTTAATGTGTAAACTCTGTAATCAAGTTACACAAGTTCACTGCAAAATCATAGAACGAAATAGCGAGAAAAATCAATTATTGCCAAGTCAAAGAACTCACAAGCGAGTTAAATCTCGAAAAGAGGTTTTATATCGAACATGGTCTTTTTATCCTTCTATGCTGGCCTGGGAGCGAACAAATAACGTAGAATAGGCCAGCCCCGACTCATCCCATGGGTGTCGTAAAAGTCGACTAAGGGACATTGCCCGGTGTAGACCAATGGTACCTTGGGGCACCCGAATGGTGGAGGGCAAACCACCAACAACAGCATACCCAAAGAGGGTTAGTGTCAGACAGGCGGCCGGCTGTAAAACCTAAGCCAAAACTTTGAGCAGTATGGATTGGAATGTGGTCATTCCAATCACTCTCTCCGTTCATCGGTCTTTCGACATGGCCAGCACCTTTACGGTGGGATGGATGATATGAATCAAAAGGGAGTGGATGGCTTGATGACGTCTGACTGATATGAATGGAAGAGGAAACATATTGCGCCGACCCCAGATGGACTTTGTTTTAGTTTTGTTTAAAATAGCCGTGTGGTGACGGCAGAGCAGAAAACTATTGTCACCACCGCCATCTCTCCCGTAGGTGTCGTACAAGGCGACTAAGGGCAAAGACAGCGATGAGTATGGGCAGCCGCATTCCTCTTACACCACCTAGCAATATACTGCGATTTATGTGCCCGATATATGGAAATAGACTCGCCGCCTATTACATGGGACCTAACTTAATTGGCGAAAAGTGGGTGTTAATTCACATCTGCCTACCCTTTCGGGGATATAGGCGTGATTTGTGTATGTATATAACTGTGCTGATAAAAAAAACAATGCATATGAGGTGCTACTGTTGGAACAAAGAGCTTATTTACACTATTTTACACACGTTATATTAGCACGAGATCACCATTACATTTGAAGTTAAACGCTTGTTGCGGTATTGTTATTGCGGATTTAAATGGCAATATTGGTCAATCTATTTACCTACAAATTGCTATGTTATTAACAGCTCTGTAACGCAACGGTGACACATTGAAGGTCATATTTGCGTTAACTAAGCCAATGTTAGAAAAAGCCTGTCATCGGATGGCTTGTCAAGTTTTCCGAAGTTGACTTCAAACCAAAGGCAGAGAGCGTTAGCTAAAATTATGGTAGCATTTGCCCTGGGTTTTAAACTGTCAATATTTAACCTGCCTAAATTGCTGAGTTGAATCGATAACCCCGGGTTAGTTAAATGTATAAGGAAAGTGTAATCAAAGCACAGACTTTAAATGGTTTGAAACAGGTGACAGACAGGACTGATAAATAATCTACGCTTTGCTGATATCATCACAATTACTACCATCACAGTCACCTCTGAAAGAGAAAGAGCGTCCAATGGTGGTGAAATGGGTTTTTAACAGACAAAAACAACAAACAACTTTAAGCTATTTTTTATAATTTTTAATTAAAATATTATTCGTGATTTCCTACATCGTAAGAGATCCCAACAAAATTGTTTTACGTAGTTCCTTGGCCTTTATGGGGAGGAAATGAAAGTTCGTCTACAAATATATAACAAAAAGAAGAGCCTAGAGTCTTTGCGTGGCAGTAATTTTCCAGCATGCTTATCACTAAATATTTATTTAAGTATTAATTTTACCTATGTTTTGGTTACGAAAATAATTAAAAGAATTATAACAAAAGAAGAAAGAAATAAGGAGTTACATATATTTTTTTGTAGGTGAAGTAAAAATGATAAATATCTTCTAACCGTGACAACATACTGCCTTTTATTAACATTTTCATAAAATCTGTTTATTCATTATACTAAGATAATATTAAACTTCAAATTTATCCAATCAACTGTAATTTGAAACTATAAAAAAATGGGTTAAAATTATTGTACTATTTTTTTTTTACCTAAAGATGGTCAGAATCTACCTAAACCAGATAAAAATAATGGCTTTTTTTCCATACATCTTTTAATATTATATAATAAGCACTAACTGACTGTTTCCTTAAATATAAAAGCTACCCTTAACTAACTGTATATCTCACCTCAAAATCATAAATAATGTTATTTAAGTGCTCTAAGTGAAACGTTCGACCTAGTATTCCATGGGTCAGCTATTTTAGACTTGCCACCCACTGAGTTGTTACACCATAGTTATTACTTTGGACTAGACAAAATAAATTTATATTGATTTATAATATTTGTACTGTCGGCATTGTGGTGACGGCAGAGCAGAATAAATATTGTGGGAGCAGCGTTCTTCTTATACTATACCACCTAAAAATATGTTGCGATTTCCGTGCTCGATAGATGGTAATAGGCTCGCCACATGGGACCTTACCTCATTAGCACTCTCGAAACGTGGGTGTTAACATGTAATATTACCCAACACAAGTTGTACTTACCCAAATATCAATTGCGTCAGTTATTATTTGCAATAAGCTATATAAATTAAGGTTTTTGTTCTGTTTCTGAATTTCAGGCGTAACGGAGTAATTACCCTTGGATACTAATGTCCGCTGAGAGGCCGCCGCCGTCTAAGCGAACCCAGTGTTTTTCTGACCTTTGGGCTGCTAATCAACTTAAAGCTATGCTAAGCTGTGATGTAATTTACTTTAATTCCTCCTTTGTGATTGTAACGAGCAAACAAATAATGTGTCGTGTTTTGGCAGATGTTGCTTTTAAAGCCCACTTAAAAGCATTCTGTTTTGATTTGAACATTATTATTAATGTTACATAAAATACTTAAAAAGAAAACAAGATCAGAAAAAAAAAATCCAAAAAATGTCAGAAAAAAAATTAACTCTGGCACCAGAAATATTTATAATTTTTTTTCTGTCATTATTCATCATCATCATCATCCGGGTCATCCGCCTGATGGCGGGCTGCGGGCATCGAGCGGTAGCTCATGGCCCGGGCATCAACTCAGGGGACATCAGTCCCCCGGTGGTCTGAGCCGCCGTCTAAGACGGCGGGGCTCCCCATCGCCCCCCTGTGCTCGACCCCGGTCTGGTGGCGAGGCCGTCGGCGCGGTCTGTCATTATTCTCTCTTTGTTATGACTAACACCATTTCTTGTAATAAACTAAACTTTAATACGCGTTCTACTGTCGTAGCTATTCATAATTTTGTTTCATTATTCTATATCATAATTAAGATAAGAATTCAAAATGTTTAATAAGTTATAAATATTTTTTGTAGCTATTCCAGTCCGTAAGACTTTTTATGACCAAGTATAATTAGTACATTCGAAAAAATGGATGAAAGGAGAATGACAAAAAGGATTTACATGGCGAAAGTGAATGGGAAGGGGACGGCCTAGGCGGATCTTTCATAATCAAATTGAAAGTCTTTTGAAAAAGGGCCAGGTCAAGAGTACCCGAAACCGACGGGCATGCATGAAGAGATTGATGAAATTGGATGAAGCGAAAGAAGTATGTAAGGATCGTAGCAAGTGGAAGGAAGTGATCTCTGCCTACTCCTGTGGGAGAAGGGCGTGACGTATGTATGTATGTATGTATAATTTAGAAAAAATTTACTTTAAATTTCCAGCAAGTCAATGTGACTCTTATTTTATAATTAATTTCAACAATACCGTTTCTTTTTTTGATGATCGGCAAACTTAACTCAACTGATATGATTGAGGGAACTATTTAAGTTATAATACCGAGCGCCACTTTACTATGTCTAGACAGCGGTTGGGCAATTCAGAAGTAATAGATTGGACGCTCGACTGGATAGAAACACACCTCTCTGAATAATATATTATAAATTATTTGTTCTACAAGATTATCTAAGACTTAACTTTAACAAGCCTATAAATTACTAGCTGACCCGGCAAACGTTATCACCTAGGGGTATAAATAATAGACTACAACCTGTTCTCAGATCCACCAAAACAATATTCATAAAAATTCCATCCGCTGAATGGAGTACCTCTCGAAGTTGTTCAAGAATATCTCTATCTCGAACAAACGCTCCAATTAGGCAGAAACAACTTCGAGAGAGAAGCCAATAGAAGAATTCAGTTAAGCTGGGTAGCATTTCGTAAGCTTCGTCAAGTCTTCTCGTCACCCATCCCTCAATGTCTCAAGTCTAACGTCTTTGACCAGTGCGTCCTACCAGTATGACATACGGCGCCGAGACGTGGATATTCACGGCGGGAAAGGGCTATGCTCGGAGTATCTCTAAAGGACAGCATCAGAAAAGATGTAATCTGACAGAGAACCAGAGTCACCGACATAGCCCACCAAATCAGCAAACTCGACTCGGTAAACGTAATGTAGGACGCACTGCGGCAAGATGGGATGATGACATTCGTAGGCTGAATTGAGCTGGACGAGAGTGGCCGAAAATCGGGAGCAGTGGTGTGCATTAGGAGAGATACAACTGAGAATCTAAAATTAAATTCTAAGTTGATTTGGCAATACCTACGCTTTTATTTCTGAAAAGAAATGTATTACTGAGATGATGTGCTATAGGCTAGATATAAGCGTGTATATGAACATACACTCCTACCTTCCAATAATAATAATATTTTCAACCGTTCATGCTAACAGATGATTTAACAGAACAAAAAGACCTATGAATCTCCAAAGCAAATTTTTCATACATTCACCAATAAAATTATCGCCAATTTACAATTTTTTACGGTAAATTTTGTCGGAATGCTTTAAAATATTTGTTCCTGGTTCAATTCCGTTAAGGTCGACCAGTCACGATACAATTTGTAGCCGCACACCTGATGCACAAGGTTGTCCCTTAAAGTATTTCATCGATATTTGTCGATAAATTAAACAACATTAAAATTACTCGATTATCTAGTACTTTTAGGTACTTTTGAATTTGCTAAAACGTTGAGATAATTAAAAAATCAAAAGAGAAAATATTAACGTCATGTGCTGCTTACAGAAGGTATGAAAATGCGGGATTAATAAGTCCCCTTAGTAGTAGGTCTCCCTACCACTTTTAACACCTGCGTTTCGTCAGCTTATTTCAGGTCCCACGTAATAGGGGCGATCCGTTTACCAGTAAATAAATGAAGAATAATAACTTTAATCGCAGTCATTTGTGAAATGATGTACAGGAACGCTGCTGTTTATTCCTAATACCTGCGTTACACACGGTGTTGATAATTATTATTGTATTCCTCTCAGGGGGCCTACCGCCTAACTCGATTGCTGATAATAGCTATATTGCAATGCACTGCTTACGGCTATAGCAGCCATCCTGAATTTTTAGGCGGCACGGATTTTTCATACAACATCATTCGGTGATCATTCGTTAAAAGCTATCGCTAATAGTTTAGGTACATTTGGTGCGAAATGACAGCATGACGTCATAAACTATAGCTTTTGCTATCGAGTTAGGCGGTAGGCCCCTGCTGTCATCACACTGCTAAGATTTTGTGCTCAATATTATATCGATATAACGCACAACCCTAGGTAACATGTTCCTGGCAATATTATGATATTGCTCAACAAAGCCAGTAATGTGATAAATACCAATTATAGCTTTATACCGGATTTAAACGCGATCATTATTCATAGGTACTATTATAACTTTAACGTAAAACGGCATGTTTACAACAAAAATGCAATTAAAAAATTAAATCGCAATTTGTTAAATTACTACTAAGAGAAATTCTTAGAAAAACCTTACACTCCTTAAAATTAACTTTTAGATAACTAGGTATGTGCTTTATTTGACTTATATATAACTGGACTTAAGACTTAAGACACCGTGTGGTGACGGCAGAGTAGAATACAATTGTCACCACCCCAAATCTCTCTCATTGGTGTCGTAAAAGGCGACTAAGGATAAATCAGTCATGAGGGATGGGCAGCAGCGTTCCTCTTATACCACCTAGCAATAGTACTGAGGCATTTGTGCCCGATAAATGGCAACATAATTGGCGAAACGTGGGTGCTAGTTCACCTCTGCCTACCCCTTTGGGATATAGGCGTGATGTATGTATGTATGTATGTAACTAAGATTTCAAGAACTTGTCCATAAAGTTAATTGTAAAAACCATTTCGTGTTGGACGTATTCATTAACAAATAAAGTACTTTCATTATATAACCTAAAATGTAATATAGTTTCTCTGTATAGGTAATACAGAGAAACTATGTTACATTTTAGGATAATTCTTTCTCCAATTCAGCTGAAGTATAAGCCAAAGCTTGTATCTTGTCATCCGTGCAATCAATCAACACGCGCCGCTTGGTCACTATAGTAAAGAAGGAAAATTCATTTACCTTGTCCAGTTTGGTAGTCAGCTCTGTGATATATTATGTGCGATGGCAAAAATAAATTCCTAAAACTGCGTCTATAAACTGACCTTCCGCCTGTCTGACACCAGGGGGCCTACCGCCTAACTCGATTGCTGATGATAGCTTTAAAGCAATGCATTGCTTACGGCTATCAATTTAGCAAGCAACCATCTTGAATGTTTAGGTGGTACGGATTTTCTTCCAAATTCATACAAAATCATTCGGTGATCATTCATTCAAAGCTATTGCTGATAGTTAAGTTAAATTTAGTGCGAAATTACAGCATGGCGTCATAAACTATAGCTTTTGCTTTAGCAATCGAGTTAGGCGTTAGGCCCCAAGGTTGTTGTTGTAGGACTTTCAAATCGCTCTTCTAAACTGGTGTCAAAAAACAAATTCATGAGCTGAACGTAATATAAAGGGAAATATGGCTCTCAACGGAAATGCTGTCTCCTTCAATGTCTTTACTGCTTAAGCACAGCACAGGCAAATATTTTCTATGGATGAAATAATATAGAGAGGATGGCCTATAGCACACCACGCTAGCCCACTGCAGATTGGTGCTGTAACAACGGTGGTGATGGCAGAGAAGATACTAAACACAAAGAATCTCATAAATAAAAATTAATAAAAGTCAATACATTGTTTTATTAAAGTATTTATTTATCAATAAAAATTGCTTTGTTTGTATGATAAAATATACATCATAATTATCTATGTGATAAAATATCACTTTCAATATATTATTTTAATTAGTAGGTACTGTTTTAGTGGAAAGTGATGTAATCGTATTACACTGTCTTATCCTCATTAGCTCAACCCTTATTGACTAGCTGTATCTATTTTGATACTATACTACACTATAAATATACTACACATTATTGTCGTAAAGTACAGATGACTGAGGTTAGATTACCACTTACTGACTCAATAATTTTTCGCTTTACGTCTTATATACTATCGCAGATGTGCCACTTCAGTTTCATTAACACTGGCGTCATGCTGGCTATACCTACTTATTACAGTTCATATACATAAGTAAATAACTATCATCTGTTATAGAAATAATTAAATTCTTAGACTTATCCCATTTGATAACCAATTCTGGCACTTTTTCACTTGGTACTCTAAAGAAATAAAATGTATAATACACTCTTGACTAAAACTATGACGTATAATTATAAATAACGAAAGTTTTCTGAAATGTTCAAGTGACAATCATTTACTAAATAGGCTAAGTAAGGAAAACGTACATATACAAGTGGTTAGTATTATCACATCTATCACAGTCTCGTAAATTGCATCAATCATATACAATTATTCATGTCAATTATTCAGTCATCATCATCATCAAAATTTAATGTCCCCGTTTGCTGAATACAGGCCTTCCCTATGGATAAAATAATATAGGGAGAACGGGCTATAACCCACCACGCTGGCCCAGTGGGGATTGGTGGGTATTAACACGGCGTACATAGCCGTGCGATCTGATCAGTGTACTGTACAAAATAACTAAATCGCGGCAAAAGTAAGGTGCGTAGGCATCATTAATATAGACAGCTTAGTTACCAAGACATAAAGACCTATGGCATTGCGCAAATTTCGACCAAACTTCAAGCAATTTACATTGGCTGATTACAGTGGAACGTGGAATTACCAACAATTTGCCACGAAGCTTTTATTATCCCAGGAATAACAATTGAATGAGAACTCAACTACAATTTATTGCTTTCATAATATTTTGATGTATCCGGCTTTATAAATTCAAAATCAATTTTCCGCGTCCGTACAATTCTTTCAAAACTTATGGCTGACAGCTTCGGAGTTCTTATCCGTTTTGGGCTGTTAAAGTCCACATGGTAGATGCCGAATTTAGTTCTGAAAAAAAAAACAATATAAAAGAAAATTAAAATAACAACAGAGAACTTACACTTGACATTTAGATCTCCCGGAGACCTTGACGCTAATAAGAATTCTACAGGACTACACAACTTTTAATGTGCTGTAGGGGAAAGTAGCCCAATACTTACAGGCTAAAAACTTAGGTATTTATATATTTATACACTAGAATGCCTGCCTTAGGAATGCCAATCCACCCAAATCAGGGTTATTTATGTATAATTATGTAACATGTGTGTGTTAGTTAATAATATTAATAAGAATTCAGATGTTCCTTGGGGAATTTCATTGTGCCACTATCTTTAATCTATCGTGCCACACAATGTTAAGTACAGTACATTGCACCAATCGCCTTTAACAGTGGTTTTCTAACGAACTGAAAGCGCCTCTTTGCTTCAATAACGTGTTATCTTGAAATACACAATTTTACAACTTGTCAAAATATTGAAGTAAAGAGGCGAAAGTAAAGAAGCACTCCCAAAAATTAGACAAATTGGTGAAGTGTATTTTTCACCACGAAAGTCATTTCTTTTTTCAACTTTGTACCCATTTATTTCTTTTTTTCTTCAAGTCTATTGGTATGTTGGTCACGTTGGCAAGCCACGGTCCGATTCCCTTATTTTGACTGTCTGTCGGGAGCACCTTAATAAATTCATTGTACTGTTTACGTCGCGAATGTGACAAACGTTACAGTAAAGAGATTAGGCATAGAACCGTGTCACGTATACGCCTCTGGTGCTTTAAACAGCGACTCTTGTTTTAACTTTATATTGTTTAGATGACTCTATATTTGAAATAATTAAAAAAAACCGAAAGATATTAGAAATATTATCTTTTGTTATGTTTTGTTATGTTATGTTATGTTTTATAATAATAAAATGTTAATAATTTATTATTTATCGGTCGTGTGGTGACGGCAGAGTAGAATACAATTGTCACCATCCCAAATCTCTCCCGTGGGTGATAAATCAGTGATGAGGAATGGGCATCAGGGTTCCTCTTATACCTACCACCTAGCAAAGTACTGCGACTTTTGTGCCCGATAAATGGCAATAGGCTCGCCACCTATTACATGGGACCTAGCATAATTGGCGAAGCGTGGGTGCTAGTTCACGTCTGCCTACCCCTTCGGGGATATAGGCGTGAATTATGTATGTATGTATGTATGTAATAATTTATGTCATGATTACACCTATCCCAAAGTAAGCTACTATAACAACAAAGAAACTTATATTTTGTCAACTATTTGAGGTGCTATCTAGGGTAGGTGGTCCTAAACGGTCATATGCTTAAAATGGGTCTTAAAGGTTTTTTCTGTTTTAAAAATAATAGATATTATCATTTTAAGCAGTGTACCCATTTCTCGTAATAGACGCCGAGCCAATTGCCATCTAACGGATTGGTTAACTGCAATATTCATAGATGGTAAATAATATTATTATTAATTACGAACGCTGATATATTATTATACTAGAAACGCTGCTGCGCATTCCTCATCCTATTAATACACTTCAGTCGGTTTGTACAACACCCGAGAGAGTGATAGGGGGTGGTGACAATCTAAAATATGGTATTCTGTTATGCTAAGATATTTATGTATGAACGTAAAGCTCGGTAGCTTACATAAACTTGAATTATTTTACTTCCAGTTTGTATTATCACAATTACAACAGACATTACGCGGAACTTGCGTGGAAAATATCAACGGCTTGGTATTAAATAGGATCTCAAGGACACTAATAAAACGAAGAGCACCTAAACCAGACCAATAGACCTTATAAATAAAATTATTCAAGGCAGAATTAACAGTGTTGTATCGTAATATTAGTAAATCATAATCGATCGATTAAAATACATCCGCAATTACATGTCAGTCGTGAGCCTCGATAAAGGTTACTACTTCTTTTACCTTTAATATAAATACATAATACAATGTATTGTAGGATAGATGTTAAAACCTTTTTGCTAATCGACATTAATTATTTATGGATTATTAATATTGTTGGTTTTTATTATAGCTGTTCTAGCTAGTTATAGCTGTTGGTTTTTGTTAAGGTCCTACTCATTAATTGATACCAATATTATTCGTTATTTCAATATACTTCTTGCATTCTTGCCCCGAAGTAAAATAATAACGTAGAATGTGTCCTGCCGACTCACCCCAGGGGTGTCATAAAATTGACTATTGTCTAGATTGTCTGTGGATATT
This sequence comes from Cataclysta lemnata, assembly GCA_963931975.1. NCBI lineage: Eukaryota > Metazoa > Arthropoda > Insecta > Lepidoptera > Crambidae > Cataclysta > Cataclysta lemnata. The sequence continues at coordinate 9,125,769 of OZ008347.1, forward strand.
GTCCGATGTATCCCATTAAACACAAATCAAATTGTAAAAGAAACACCAGCAAGTGTAAAAAATTAACATCATTTATTCCATACATTTATGCATCACTTTTTCAATGCCATGAATGAAATGAATTAAAAAGGGCAGGTGAATCGGTGACGCCTGACTGAAATGAGAGAAAAGACCCTGATTCGTGGATTACGAAGAAAAAGATAAATAAACGATTGTGTAAAACTACGATCTGTTATGACTAATTGACTGTAATTTTAGAGTAGGTTTTAATAACAATTCAATAATTATAATGTTACAATACAGATCAACATTTTTTAATTCGGTAGAACCGAACGAAAAAATGTTGATCTGTATAATGTTGTAAATAAATTGTAAATAAGTTTGTACGTGAAGTTTAATACACTTTTTGGTCTGGATTCGATTGGATGGACTTGTTGTAACGAACAGAAATTGAGACCAATCAGGGAATTATTTGAATAGACGAAATTGTATTTATTTTATCTATTTTTATGTGTTTTGATTGATAAAACCTTTTTTTTTTTAAATCTAAGTTAATCAAGATTATTTTTGAAACTCTAATAACTGTATTTAATTTGAAAATATCTTCAATACAATCAACCTTTACGATCAATGCAACTTTAATATCACGAATAATAAATACTATTAATATCTTCTAGCTATTTTATAATTACAGTGTATTACAGAGATTGATCAAGAATCACCAATTAACATATTTATGACATTCTAATAGAAATCTCTTAGAACTTCGTTATTAAGGTCCAATTCGGCATTGAATTTATTCATCATGACGTGATGGTAAAGAAAATCGTCCGCGTTAACCTTACATTCAATTTGTCAGCACAGCACGTCGAAACGATTACTTTGTTTTCTGGTGTACCTACAATTAACCAGTTGGCATTAATTTGTATGTACAAGGAAACTTTAAATCGTGACCCTGGCCACTTTTGTGTAACTAATTAAAAACATGCCGATTTATTTAAGTATAAATATCCTAAATGTTTAATTTTTTTGCATAGACCAATAAATTATAGATTAATGAATACGAAGGCTAGTACAATAAATATGAGTCTAACATTTCGCAACGAGCGTAACATAGCTTCATGACATCCTTAACGACTAATAATGATTTTATCGAAGTTATTCATCCGTCAATCCTCAGTCGAACGAATTAATTAATATGATTATATTAAAATTTGGCCGTGTGGTGACGGCAGAGTAGAATACAGTTGTCACCACCCCAAATCTCTCCCGTGGGTGTCGTACAAGGCGACTAAGGATAAATCAGTGATGAGGAATGGGCAGCAGCGTTCCTCTTATACCTACCACCTAGCAAAGTACTGCGACTTTTGTGCCCGATAAATGGCAATAGGCTCGCCACCTATTACATGGGACCTAGCATAATTGGCGAAGAGTGGGTGCTCGTTCACCTCTGCCTACCCCTTCGGGGGATAGGCGTGAATTATGTATGTATGTATGTATTATATTAAACACTACAAATAAAAAAAACATAATTATGCAGGTTTATTTTTAAAACACTACTATGAAAACCATTGAAGGCCCGAGTTCACCAACACGTAAAACAAGAAATTAAAAGATAACCGTCAGTTTTTGACAGTTCTTCCGTACGATATAATGTCAAAAACTGATGGTTAAGTAATAATCGCTGGTTTTACCTGTTGGTGAATTCGGGCCTAAATATCTCAAGGCTATAACCGACTTTCATTATGGAAAGAAATCTGAAATAAAACAGACTTTCCATACCGGATTCCAAATGAACCCAGCTGGAATGTACCTTATATGGAATAATAGCATTACAAAATTGCTTCTATATTAAAAATTGCTTGTGCTAGGTAGTGCCGCATTCAAGTGGTTTCTAGATAATAATGTTTGTAGAAATAATTACAAGACTACCATTTAGGAACTTTTTAGAAGCAAATAAATGTTGGATTTTAATTTGTAGGTATATTAGGTTATAAAAAAGTCAAAACAGAACTTTTAGAAGTTTTGGTGATCTCTCTTTTTTGTAAATAAATAGCTTTCTTATAAAAATTTACATCATAACATCATCTGACTCAATTAACCGCTGAAAAATGTACACAGAGTTGTAACATTAAACCTGTCCATAGGATATATATTTTCATTTGTTTGATTTCAAAGATTTTTTTCACATTTTATGAAACTACATACATACATACATAAATCGCTAATATATCCTTAGTCGCCTTGTACGACACCCACGGGAGAGATTTGGGGTGGTGACAATTGTATTCTACTCTGCCGTCACCACACGGCAGTATAATTGATTTTATGAAACTGAACATTCAAAATAAGAGTACAAAGTAAGTTGTCACCACATGGCGTCACCACACGGCCTACCAATATACCACCTATAAAAACAGGTAGTCAGTAATCAGCCTCAATCATTTACAATCAATTGAAGAATTTGAAATATCAATTAATTATTAAGTAAAAAAATGTTGTCTACTCACGCATAGAATTAATTGAATAATTTGGTATATCAATTAATTATTGAGTAAAAAAAAATGTTGTACTACTCACGCATATCCATCGGCCCACTCGAAGTCGTCCATCAACGTCCACGCTATGTAGCCTACGACGTTACATTTGTCTTCGTGCATCGCCAACAGAAGCTGGTAGAGGTATTTGTTGAAATAGGACACCCTATCGTAGTCCGCTATACTTCCGTCATCGCACAATCCATTTTCGGTTACAAGTATTGGCACATCGCCATAATTCTTCTTTATCCAATTGAGAAGTTTCCGAAAACCCTCCGGATATACCTGAAGAATATAGATTATGGCCGCTTTGTATTCAGATTGCTTTTTACAGTCAGATAACAAGAGTGAGCCCTTTGTACCGTCCAAAGAAAATAAGCGATAAAATTTATCTACGCCAGTACTTTTGTGTTAAGAAAAATTGGGTACGCAGTCGGCGGCCTAGAAGTAAGCTGACCAACTTTGTGGATTAAATATTTCACTTAAAATAATTCTGCCTCATTATCTCGGTAGAGGTGGGCTTAAGTATTCATGTTATATGCGTTTTAACTTGATAAATACAGTAATTAACAGACCTTTAGCATAGATCAATCGGCGAAGTATGTACTTAAAAAGATGACATTTATTCCACTAATTGGCAGTAGCTATTAGGTATAGGAACAAATTTAACGACGTGCAATATGTACGATTTAGTCATTTATTATAATTACTTTAAAATAATAATTTTATATCTAAGGCACTTAAGGCTTTCATGAATCCACAATAGGAGGTTAAGTGTTTTGATCACCCATCCAAGAAGCGGCTTAAGCTAATTTTGCATAGTTTAAGGGGGCACTGCGTTGTCGAGCTCTATATTTTTAAAGAAACAATATTATTATGATAGCTATGCACGTTTTATACTTTTTTGTACTTTTTTTAGTTAGTATAAATGTAACATTCTTCTAAGTTGTATTCTCAATTTAAAATGCAGCTGTGAATGTAATTTTAGGATTACTTACAGAGAGCCAGTTGCTTCCTGGTCTGGGCCATTTATCAGATTGTGTCACACAAAGACCATTGTCGTGGGCCATTGAAGGCACTCGCCATGTCTCGTCCCAAGTACAAGGTGTCACCAGGTAGGTGGTATAGTGGTTTAATCCGAAGAAATCGGATGAACCTCTTAATAGTTCTACCTGAAATAAATTAGACCTGAACACGCAGTTTATGTTGTCATACAAATAAAAAATAAACAATCTGCTCAAAGTGCTAGTATGTATACTAATATTATAAAGCTGAATAGTTTGTTTGGTTAAACGCGCTAATCTCAGGAACTACTGATTCAAATTGAAAAAATATTTTTGTGTATCCAACACAAAAATATTTTCATTTGTCATTTTGTCCATTTATCGAGGAAGGCTATATAACAACCGACAGGATTTCATAACGATGGCGGCAAGTGGCCGCAAGGTCTCGGCCTTTCAGGTCATGGTTTTAGACCTTAGGGTGCTAAAATAATCATTCTACAAATTTCTAGCCTTACAGGACGACCGTTAGTCGGAGGGTTCACTAGCTCTCCAGCTAATAATAGTGTTGTAAGTTGATGACTAACTGCCGCAATCACAGTAATGATTATTAAATACAAAAAAATGACAATCCAAACTAGTCGCTTGTCGGATCAAAAATCTAGATTTTGTGAATTTAATTTTTTGACTTTAAGTACTCATTAAAGTTAATTGACGTCTCTGTTTGCGACAGTTCGTCAATTATTGGCAAATATACGGATTTCTGTATAATAACGTCGCCACACATTTATGCATACATAAATTCCTAATCCTTATAAATCAATACAGCACTAACCTCATGTGCCGAGAAATATGGCAATCTAGATCTTGTGTATCCTTGTGCTTTGCTCATCTGGTCAACTGTCTTGCGAACATACGGAGGGTAGTCGCCCGTTTTTGAATAAATCGGATGTGCGAATGTACCGAGCTGGTGGAAAAAAAAGAAAATTAAAGAATTATATAAATACATGAATAACTCCAGGTCTTACTTGTCCTGGAAGGATTTGGCAGAGATGTATAAACCCCCAACGTTTCATCAATTATATTAGGGCCCATGTTATAGATGGAGAGCCTATTGCCATTTATCGGGCGCACGCGAATCGCAGTATATTGCTGGGTGGTTGAACGTTGCTGCTCATTCTCGTCGTTGTTTTTAACACTTAGGCGCTTTATACGACACCGTACGGAAACTTTTACATAGCATGAGGTACCTACCTACTGTGTACCATTATTGTTTTCATACAGCTTTTACAACTCATTTGTCCAAAGTTAATTAAAATAGGACTGACATATCCAATTGATAAAACTCCTTTAAATAGAATAGATAATAAAAAACCCTACTTACATGCATTTGGTAATAATCATCCACAGCTTGCTGGTCCTCTTGTTTCAAGGGATCCTTAGGTTCAGCACCGAAGCAATCCAAAGTTATCCCAATTTTGCCTGTGTGATATTACTTTAAGATAAAATTGTAAACTTACATGGAGGGTCGAGCCCTAGAGAAAAAGATTGATGTGTGAAAGATAATGATGATGACGATGTACTCATACATAATATAAATTATGCGTATCTATCTCATAAATGGAAGGCAGAAAAATATTAGTACTAATTTGCTATTAACGAAACTCCCGTACAGCAGAAGGCAACGTGGTACGATAATCGCATCTTGTTTTTACGATAGTTCGCGAAAGCTCAACATGAAAGCTGTCGAGGTATAAGGTTTGTATTTTTGATGATAAATTAAATTTAATATATTTTCTAATATAAAAAATGCTCAAATAAAGTATAGTAAACGATTTATAATACAGGCTAGCAAGAAACACTGGATAATTGTGTTAATTAAAGTTCTTTGAGAAACCCTTTTTATAATTACTCATTTGTGTTAGTTAATTATCGTCAATTGCCAGTATAAATTTCAATATAAAAATTATCCAAACTTTCTAATTATATTAGATCACGGACCAAAGAGTCATAACAATCTGAAGGTAATTAGCTAAAATCTCATGTGAGATAAAGTCGTAATCTGATAGAGCTATTTTTCCATCCAGATTTCCTGTAGGCATTCGAAAGGAAATCTCTATGTTCCCCACCTTTTTAGACCTAATCAACATTTTTTTTATTAGTTACTTTATTTAATATGTCATATTCCAGTAATTTCAAATTACCTTGCTGGATTGGCCGGAATTCTTTGTCGTAAATATGGTAAACTCTTGCATGCCCCAACAACATATAGTGCATGCAGAGATATTCACCAATGCCATGAGAATTGAGAGCAGGCACGAACAAAGTGTCACCATATCCCTAAAATTACAGTAATTGGCTATTAAACAGTCCTAACATTAATACACGCTTGAACTAAGAACTGTTGACAGACTGTAACCCCCTTATTATAAAACATGGACTAAAGTTAGTCATGGTTTAAAATTGATGCTAACTCTGTTTTTCATTCAGCAAATAAAAGTGACAGCATCAGTTTAAAACTATGACTTACTTTAGTGCATGATTTTAATAGTTTATAAACACAGGCAACACAAGTTTCGCCATGTGGTGACGGCAGAGCAGATTACTATTTCACTGTCACCACCCCCATAACTTTCGCCCAAGCGCGCTTGCATTTTTGTATGCGATGTTCGCTTGGAAACTTCAATGGGATGTTTCATCACCTGGTTTCTAATTCAACCGTAATCGGTTTTTAAACGTACGAAGTATATAACTTCGGCATTTTCAAAACCGGTAAAATTATTAATTCAATAAAACATTGCGAAGTATACTTTTATTGTTAAATTCCAACACAATAAACTGCTAGTTTCTCGGCTAAAAGCACTATAGTTTGAGTGCTATTAAGAAACTTGCCAGATTCGAGATGAGGAGAATTTCGAGTTTAACACCGCAACATGCGCTTGGAGCCTGATACATCTCCCGTGTATGAGAGATTCATTGGTAGTAGTTTGCCTATTCTGGAATAAAACTTACATACATAAATACATAATTCACGCCTATATCCCCGAAGGGGTAGGCAGAGGTGAACTAGTACCCACGCTTCGCCAATTATGCTAGGTCCCATGTAATAGGTGGCGAGCCTATTGCCATTTATCGGGCACAAAAGTCGCAGTGCAATGCTGGGTGGTATAAGAGGAACGCTGCTGCCCATTCCTCATCACTGATTTATCCTTAGTCGCCTTGTACGACACCCACGGGAGAGATTTGGAGTGGTGACAATTGTATTCTACTCTGCCGTCACCACACGGCATTGTAGAATACAAATGGAATAAAACTTGTTCTATCGAAACCGGTTCTGAGAAATTGCATTCGCAAAAAGAGTAGACGATTATTATCATTTTTCTTTATGTTGGCTTAATTATCAACAGCAAAAGCTAGACAGATTTGGTTGATTATGATTTTTAATATTAACCATAGCATTTGAATAGGGTTGGATACAGGTATTCCCCGTGGATGGATAAGTAGGCCATAAACCGATGCAACCGGAATAAACATTAATAAAAAAAATGGGGAAAGGGAAGGCCTAGGCGGATCTTTCATAATGAAATTGAATGTCTATTAAAAAGGGCCAGGTCAACAGTACCCGAAACTAACGGGCATGCATGAAGAGATTGATGAGTACAAAGATTTTGGTGGTTAGAAAAAGAATTTCGAAAAATTATGATCTTGAGGCGGGAATCGAATCCGCGTCCGCTGCTATCTGGGCAGGTGCCTGACCGCTCGGCCACCCAAGACACTTGATGAGATTGGATGAAGTGAAAGAAGTATCATAAGGATCGTAGCAAGTGGAAAGAAGTGATCTCTGGCTACCCTTGTGGGAGAAAGGCGTGACATACGTATGTATGTATACTATATGTAATTAAAAAAAAAACTTACGTTATAGCAATGTATATGCGGTTCGTTTATAGTGGTCCAGAACTTCACTATATCTCCGTACAATTTGAAAACGACTCTCGCGTAATCCTCAAAGTAGTCTATCATTTTTGGGTTGTTCCATCCGCCGAGGTCCATCAGTGGCGTGGGGAGGTCCCAGTGGTATATGGTGACCATTGGTGTTATGTTGACCTTGAGCATCTCATTGAGAAGATTTCTGTAGTATTGGACGCCTTCTTCGTTTATGAAGTTGTCTGTACCGTTGGGCAAAATCCTGTGACAAGCAAATGATTAAGTACTACATATTTGTTAGAGGTAACTTTCATGTATCATATAGTTTTACCCATAATATTGTATGATGATAACACAGTCATTTAAAGTATACATTTTATTTGTTACTGTTATATTATTATATGTTGCAGGGCAATATCATAATGGCATAATGATGACTAGGAAGTTCCGAACCTATGTTCATAATTACGATTTCAGTACGGCTATAGGTTCCTGATTAGTTTCCAAGACAAACGCTGCCGGCGTTGCCTAGCTATGCCCAACGTGATATTGCTTCAGCCAATTCCATTGCTAAGGCGACTCATTTTAGTTAATAAATGTTTTAAAGTTTATCGAAAAATTATTATTGCAGTCTGTCTTAAGTTCATTAAGTGATTTTTAAAATATTCTAGAAAATAAATATTTTATTCTTTACTTTGTCATTATTTTTACATACATACATAAATCACGCCTATATCCCCGAAAGGGTAGGCAGAGGTGAACTAGAACCCACGTTTCGCCAATTACTATGTTAGGTCCCATGAAATAGGTGGCGAGCCTATTGCCATTTATTGCAGTACATGCAGCACAATATTGCAGTACATTAATATGTGGTATAAGAAGAACGCTGCTGCCCATTCCTCATCACTGATTTATCCTTAGTCGCCTTGAACGACACCCACGCTTATATTATATTCTTATATTCTGATCTGCCGTCACCATACGGCATATTATTTTTTAGATGTATTTTATAGGGTAGTGTTAATACAAAGATTTTGGTATCTAATTATACTTTACAATGGTATGGCCACAGACAGTTTCATAATAGATATTTCAAAATATTTTGATTTACATATAAATATCCATTATTATAACTACATATAATTTCCAAGAAAAGATTAAAAATAATGTGCCCCATATATGTTTAAATTACTCGACATTATTATTATTATTATTTAGATAATAATAAAACTGCTAATGAGAAACTTGTTTCTACTTTTAGCTAATAAAGACATTTTTAGACCATTTACTTCGTGAAAACAGCCAAATCGCGATCAAAGAAAATATATTTCGTAGCTTCGTCTCCTGTAAATTTAGCTATCTACGAAGACGTCATAACAACTAACAAATCAGACTCAGACTTAATATATGTTCATTTCTTGTTCTTTGTGTTTTACACAGCGTTCTATTCGGGAACACAAAACGTGACATGCTCTTATAAAAAAACAGTGCGAAGATAAAAAGTTCTCTCAGAAAAATTACACCATAATAGTAACTGACGGAAACTGTCCAATCTCGTACCGTCTTCAAATGCGTTATTACAATGCTCACCTGGGCCATGACAGCGATATGCGGTAATACTTGAGTCCTAGACTCTTCACCATGGCGACATCTTCTCGGTATTTGTGATAGGAATCGGTTGCTATGTCGCCATTAGCATGGTCTAGTGTGAAATTGGGATGGTTGTGTATGTATGAGTCCCATACACTTTCACCTTTACCTGGATAACCAAACAAGACAATGGTAGCAATTTCGTCACGGTCGCGTTTTGATATCCAACTCTATGCAGCTTTCACACTTTTCCCCATCGACATGATTACAAGTCGTAATCTTTATTGGTCGAAAGCTTTAATAAGTGCATCGTACTAGTTAAGGCGATCAATTAAACCGATCGGAAAGTTAAGGCGATGAATTAATAAGTACCCAAACGTCGTGTACACTTATTGTTTTATTGAACTTAAGTGATCGGCATAGCTCAATGATATTTTTTTTAGTTTCCCAAATAAAAATTAATATATAAACAATAAAACAGAATATTAAAGTATTGACCTATACTTAACATTATAACCTAGTATCTAAAGGAAACTGGTAAGTACATAGTAGCTTTAGTCTAATCCTACCCATATTCCAGTTCGCCTACGAAAATGAACCATTAAGTAAGGTGTGTACATTGCTATGATAATAATGGTGCATAAGTGTAACAATTCAGGCTCTCTCAATCTAAATCGAAATCTGGCACCTAACTTAATTGGAAGTTCACTAGACATCTGTCTGATCAGAAAGCCATGACAAAAGTAGAAAAGCGTTTTAGTCATAACGCAAAAAGCGGTAGAATCTCAAAAATTAGGGTAATTAGGTAAAAAAAAATTAGGTATGTTAGTTTCAAGGCGTCAACTCTCATAAAAAGTGTAGAAAATCCACAAAAATTTATGCGTAACACAATTTTATCTGACATCATTATACAACTTAGGGGTAAAGACGATTTTAAATTAATAAAGTTTTAACGCTTTATTTCTTTAAAAATTGTATTCAGTTTCCTCAAGTCACTTTTGCTTATACGACGGTGCTGTGAGTTGACGATGATAAATACAGAAAAGCTAAATACCTACGATAGAAGGATACCTATTACACTGGTGCGGTACATTAGCAGATGAACATTTCTTACCTCCTTTATCCCATGCTCCTTCGATTTGAAAGGCCGACGTTCCAATGCCGAATAAGAAGTTGTCAGGAAACGAGTAGTTGCTCACGCCCCTGTATAATTCTGACTCGCTGGATGCGTCTGCCGTGCACAGCAGGCTGAAACGATAATTTTGTTAGAAACAAACTAAATACCATTGAAATCGTCCGAAATATCGTAAGACGTGCTAGCAAAATTTCTTCTCCAGATCCAATCCCACAGCTAGGGTTTACATATTATGGATTAAAGAATCCATCCCACATGGAAAACCATAGCATAATTCATATAATTAATTACGTTAGCTAAAGATAATTTTAGAACCAATGCACGCAAGTTGGCTTGTTTAACGAACTTTAAGCCATTTTGTCAGTAAAACTGGTTTATTTTATACATTTACGTTACGCTAGACACGCCATTTAATCTATTTGATAAGCTGCAATAGAATGCAAGAATTATCACTATCAATGAACACACAAAACAGTCATTATAATAATTTATATGCAATAAACGCTTTTGCTAATCTCTCTGGCACAGTTTCCTAGTAAGTGTGTGCTGATATAATTAAGAAGTGAAAATATAAAAGTTAATAAAAACATGGGGTTCAAGACCTCTAAAAAAATATTTATGTATTCGAATAGCGAATATATAACAGATACATTTGAATAAGAAACAAAAATTTATATGAAATTGACTGCTTAACAATTTACTAGGCACTTAATCTGAGGTGGTGAACCAAGGCTCAAACTACAAGAATTAAAACAATAGTCAGTAAACATCGCAAATTCAATCCATATTTATGGTAGGTATTTATATTGTATCAATTTACTAACAAAACTGGATGACCGTTAAACCGGTCGCAGTTATGCAAATATATAAACAGTTGAACCATAAAACGCACAATAGTAAAAATAAAAACATATTTATAAACATGCTTACGTTTTGTCCTACAGTGTAAGTTTAACAGAAACAAGTAGATAATATGTAAATGATAAATTTTTATGTGCCTAGAATACTTTTTATCTTATTTAAAACAATAACCAAAGAGTCTTATCAATTTCATTGAGGTATTTTTATAATTGGCTCATGACTTCTAGTTTACTTTAATAGTTAGATCCAGATTGAGAAAAAAATTGTAATATTATTTTACCAATGCTGTGTGGTGACGGCAGAGCAGAGTGCAATTGTCACCACCCCAAATCTTTGCCGCTGGTGTCGTACAATGTGACTTACAGTGATAAGCAATAGGCAGTCAAGTGTTCCTCTTATAAAACCTAGCAATATACTGCCCTTTGTGTGTCTGATAGATGGCAATAGGTTAAGCCCGTATTACATAGGACCCAAAGTAATTGACAAAACGTGGGTGTTAATCCACCTCTGACTCTCCATTTGGGGATACATTGGCGTGATTTATGTATGTTTGTGTGTAAATACAAAGAAGTACCATCTAAAATTTACATAAACTTAATGTTTATTTTATAAATATAAAAAAGCCGTTATAATACGTTCTTCTCTCTTAATGTCAGACGTCATATGTTTATGTGTTAGTTTGTCGTATCATATCTCGTGTTAAAGGGCAAAGCCTTGACATTGTCAAAATTAGAGAGAGCTCTCGATACAAACATGATTGTATGACAGTCCTATGATTTGTGAGACACGACCCAATTTGAAAATTTGCCAAAATGAAAGTTCGACATACATTTGTTCGAATCTTAAACCATTTCCCACCGGAAAAATTTATTCTTGGATAGGGTATAGACACTCCACACGTCAGATTACTAAAAACTTTGAATTCTTGCAATTGTCATTAACCCTTACGGTAATTGTATTCGAAGGGCTAGGCAGAGGTGAACTAGCACACACGCTCCGCCAACCATGTCAGGTCCCATGTAATAGGTGGCGAGCCTATTGCCATTTATCGGGCTCAAAAGTCGCAGTATATTGCTAGGTGGATAAGTGGTGGTATAAGAGGAACGCTCCTGCCCATTCCTCATCACTGATTTATCCTTAGTCGCCTTGTAACGACACCCACGGGAGAGATTTGGGGTGGTGACAATTGTATTCTACTCTGCCGTCACCACACGGCTAGTAATTACATAATTTTACATACATACACATACATACGTCACGCCCTTCTCCCACAGGGGTAGGCGGAGATCACTTCCTTCCACTTGCTACGATCCTTACATACTTCTTTCGCTTCATCCAATCTCATCAATCTCTTCATGCATGCCCGTCGGTTTCGAGTACTCTTGATCTGGCCCTTTTTCAATAGACTTTCAATTTGATTATGAAAGATCCGCCTAGGCCTTCCCCTTGCCATTTCTCCATTCACTTTCGCCATGTAAATCCTTTTTGTCATTCTCCTTTCATCCATTCTTTCGACGTGACCAAACCATGCGAGCATCCCTTTCTCAATCCTTGTCATTACATCTTCTTTCAAACCACACCTTTCTCTTATCACACTGTTATACAATCGGTCGCTCAGCCTTACTCCAGCCATGCTCCTCAACGCTCTCATTTCTACTGCATTTATTCTACTTTCATGCTTCTTCTCCCATACCCAACTTTCGCTTCCATACATTAATGTCGGAACCAGCACTCCGTTATGAACAGCCATACGAGCCTTTCTGGACACGCTTTGGCTGTTCATAAAAGTGTGCAAAGCCCCGTTTACCATATTCCCAGCTTTCACCCGCTTTTCAATATCACTATCACACAAAGTCACAAAGTCGGTAATCATATTTCAAACCGAAAATAAATATTGTGTTTATAAACAATTGAAAAAGTCATATTTGTAATATAATATTTAACCTTATTTTTATTATTAAAGCATTATTTCTCGCATATTTTCACCAATAAAATTAGTAGGCAGTCCTTTATATAAAGAAACCTTTATATAAGTAATTTTGGTATAACCAAGTAATAATTATGCAAGTCATTATTTTTATTTAACGCTTAAATGCGTAATTTATTTTTAATAAGCGAAATCTACTTATTAGCTACTAAAAATAGTTTAATAACTTATTAACTTTTGATAACTTTAATTAAGTGTTAAATTTTATTAAAATTTATAATTTATTTAACATTTGACGGTGTGAAAGTAATTTATTTCGAATTGCTTAATAAATACTTACCTACTTACGCACAGATTAAATTTCACTAGCACTTCAACATTTAGTATAAATAGATAAATCACAGTTGTCTCACCTCAAAATGGCTAAAGCAACAACACTCATGTCGACTCTACTCCGGTCCTGCTATACACTAACTAAGACAACGCAGGTACGCAAACCTATTATTTTAATCAATTCAGTCTGTTAACGCAATCCATTGATAAAATGAAACATTCGTAGTGTTGTCCGAGCTATCGATATATTTGTCTTTTCTCAAATAGTGTCTTACTTTTCTAAACAGTTGTTTGACGCCCACTTGTAAATTTTCGGTCCTTGTCTTTTTTTGCGAAAATGTATGACAGAGAAAATGATCCAATATATAAATAAATTCATATATCATGCATATTTATAACCAAAGGGGTAGGTAGAGGAGTATTAACACCTACAATTCTTCAATATGTAAGGTGCCATTTAATGCTTAGCGTATATCACTTAGTTTATTTGAAATAAAAATCATTTCTAAAATTTTAAGGTCCATCATCATTATCATAACCAGCCCTTTTAATATCCTATCTGCTGGGCCATGTGCCATAGCTCACCACGCTGGCCTAGTAGATCGGTGAATATTATTTAATGCACGTGCCGTGTGGTGACGTAGAGTAGAATTATTATATGCTATCCTATTACATGGGACCTAACATAACTGGCGAAACGTGGGTGCTAGTTCACCTCTGCCTACCCCTTCGGGGATATAGGCGTGATTTATGTATGTATGTATGTAATAAATGCAGAAGCAGCCAGGATACGGGTCTAGCATGCTAAGCCACTACGCTATCGAGCTACTTAGTTTTAAGGTATAAATGTAAAAATATATTATTTTGATTACAGTTTGTTTTAAGCTTGGATTCCTGAATGAAGTAAAATAACTATCTAAAATTTTACACAGTTATTTTACTTCATTTAACAATCCTAGCCTAATACTGTACAATTTTAGCTAAGTACATACATACATACATAAATCACGCCTATATTCCCGAAGGGGTAGGCAGAGGTGAACTAGCACCCACGTTTCGCCAATTATGTTAGTTCCCATGTAATAGGTGGCGAGCCTATTGCCATTTATAGGGCACAAAAGTCGCAGTAAGTACATAGCTAGATGGTATAAGAGGATCGCTGCTGCCCATTCCTCATCACTGATTTATCCTTAGTCGCCTTGTACGACACCCACGGGAGAGATTTGGGGTGGTGACAATTATATTCTACTCTGCCGTCACCACACGGCTTATTATAGGCATTTTAGCTAAGTAGTTAAGAATAAGCTTTTAACAATTTATTTAATTCCTTTTAAATACTGTGCAAATCGATAAAATGCTTTACCAGTGTCTGAACGTCACTAGCAGATTATATTTTTCTCGCGCGGTTATCACTTCTCTTCATTGGCTTGGGTATTCACCTCAATTAATATACCGGGTGTCCTTTATTATTTCCAACGGAAATACGTGTTAAGTGCTAGTCGTAATAAAAATTGCTTGCAGACTACAGTACATTGCTACAAAAATTTGTTTCATTCCCATTTTCCATGTCCTATATTACCACCTGCCCTTATAGACAAACATATCCGTAACTATTATTTGATTTTTGAATCTCTAGGGGCTTACAATTCATAAATGTATTAGTAATCATGACTAATATAGACGTGAATAAACAAATTATAAATGGGTGCCACCAATTTGTATAAGCAATTATTATGACAAGGAACTAAAATGTTCATATATAATGATACGACATTAGTGCTTAGAGGTCAATAATCATACTCAGCCTGTATCAACCTGTATGAATTAGGCTATCATCGTTTACAAAATGTGGGTGCCAATACCTACATTTCTATCGACATCTCTATCATCGAGTTTGGATATAATTATAATAAAATATAATAATAAATATTTTTACACTCAAACCTAGCCCATAATTAAATAATCGTAATTTAAATTGCTTAACCAGACTTTAATTTTCGATAAAATAGAAATATAAATTCCAGTGAGAGAGAGAGAGATGTGTGAAAGTACCTATAGTTAATGTACTACGGAACCGTAAACAAAATATAAAAATGTGCAATTTAATAAAAAAAACCCACACGCCAAAGAAACAGAACATAGTGGGCGTGATTCAGGATAATCAATTGAACAACTGAAAAAATATACTCCCCTAAAAATAAACCCATAAATAAAATACCGACAAGTAGGATGTGCCGGGCAATGTATTCCCAACCCTCTTAATAGGGATGATCTCGTTAGGATTAATTTAATAGCGAAAGTACTATCTGAAGTCATGTTTATTTAGGATTTTGAAAATAGTTATTGTAGCGTACATAGAGTGTGTTTAAAGAAATTCCTATTTAGATCAAGGACAATCAGACGGAAATAAAACCCAATAATTTAAACTAACGGGCTAACTTAACTCACAAAATAACGGGTTATAATTATTATTATAGTCCGTTATTTTGGCCCATATTCCTACATTATTATTCTTCATTAGGACATAGGACTGGTAAAGGGGTTGGTGATGATGATGATCCAAAAATAAACACTATAATTCGAGCTCTTTTGCACTACGGAAGACGCACCAAGCCGTTTTTACTAGATGCGTAACCGAACGTTTGCGGCAAATCTACACTAAGCCCACCTTACTGAAATATTCATATTTATTTACTTATGGTGTTTTAATCATGGAGACTTTATTATTAGCATAATGATCATAAAAAATGCATTTTTATGTTAAAGTCACTTAATGGTAGCAATCAATAAATTATGAATAAATTAAGCATAGTCACCAGGATTACTTTATGAATATTCAATATTACTAGAATGAGTAGATATTATAAATCTACACCGAGAGACAACTTGCGAAATAATATAAGGTTATGACAGTGAATTATGCCAATTTTAATCGAAATGATCGGACCGTTCTTGGCCCAATGTCGAGATGAACGTCACAGCACTAGTTGAGGTGCTAAGGACAAATTTCATGTTTTAATGTAATGTTTGAAATACTATATTTTATTGCTAGCCGAGCAAGTTCGTGACAACACTACGTCACGCCGTGAATAAATCGAGGAAGGCGTTGAAATAATGATTTATCTCTTCGCCACTCGGAAATGAAGTACACGCGCTGATTTACGGCCCTAATTCAAAAAAGGGTTCCGGGCGGTCCGATGGAATCGACAGCCTTGTTTATCAATGAACATCTCTATTAATGTGTTGTGTAGCGGTACAAACAATGTTCCAATAAAAACAATTACTCATAATCTAAATTTTTTGGTTCTTTTGATCTTTTGTCGATTGGTCAGATAGCTGGATATCGCCTAAGAGGTCCCGGTTTAATTATATGAATATTATAATATTTTCTTATATTTGTACGAGCACTACACATTTGAAATAAAACAACTTTTACGGATAAGACTCGCGTATAATTTGGTGTTTGGCTTGAATATAACCTAATTTGTAATATTCAATTATATTAATTCAGCCTAATGATGATGATTATGTAAGATAAAATGTTTCCGTCATCTAGTAACAAAAGTCCTTAAATGATTCTAACGTTGGGCTAGATGACAGGTGTGAGTATAAGAAATAGTTATTTTACAATGCGTATCAGTGGAATTAATAATTATCAAATTAAATTTCAACGTGAAGTGTCTTACGTATTCTTTTTATTTTTATCAATACAACTTTTTGTATTACGTGTGTAAGATGCTATAAATGACATCCGTATTAACAGTTTCTAACGCAAAATCATACTTCGTTGGTAAAGAACGGCAATGCTTAAATTGGTAATCGAAGTTAGCATTGTCCCACACTTGAGGAAAAAAGTGTTTAAAATACAATTGTGTTATAATAAGTTGTACTCATATTGACTATCGCATATTTTCATTCTATTGGACACGATAGTCGCAATATATTCCTAGATTATATTTTTTGTTATTAATTGCTGAAACAGGCGATTATTATTTAACCGTCTTTTTTTGACATTTTACTGTATGAAAGAAGTGTCAAAAACTGACGGGTATCTTTTAATCGTATAATTTACGTATTGGTGAACTCGAGCCTAACTCCTTTTTTGACATTAAGTACTCATTAACGTTATTTGACGTCTCTGAGTGCGGCAGGTAGCCTTGGACAAATAATGCGGGAATGATTGGGAATGGTAATAGTTTGGTAAGATTGGTAAGAGTTTTTTTCGATTTTTCCGATTGTTTCACAGTTACATGCGCCATGGTCACGGATGATGAGGTGATGATGAGGTACGTGGTATAAATCCCGTTTTTTTACAATTTAAAGATGAAAGTGACCACGTAAGCTTAAAATAATAAATATTTTTACACTCACATCTATCATCTAGCCCAAAGTAAGTAGCCTAAGCACTTGTGTTATGGATACTAGATGACGGACATATTTTTTAATATAATTATGTATATAAATGTTGAAAATATACTACATAAACATATACACAACCATGACTCGGAAACAAACATTTGTGGTAATCAAAAAGTTTGCCCCTACCAGGATTCGAACCCGAGACCTCTTGGCCAATACCCAGCAATCTGAGCATTTGACCAAAGCGGCCGTCAATATAATATATAAATTATTTAATGTTAAACTGTCATTAGCATGGACTTTTCGCTGTATTAGCTACTAAAGTTCCTTAAAAAATATTTTCCTAACACTACATATAAATACACCCATATTTGTTCTTGAGTTCTGCTTGTTAGTATATTTTTATTTAGTTGCTTTTAAGTGTATAATTATTAAGTATATTTGTCATCCAGTTTCCATAACACAAGCACTAATACTATTTACTGCAAAATGGTGTCATCTATGAATGTGTAAATATAAGAAAAATATAAATAAAAGAAGCGGTATGTTTGGTGTAGTATTATTTTTCGTATTGCCCTTACCGCATACACAAGTTATAACATAAAATAATTATCATACTATTTGAAGAGTCTAACGGAATACTTACATGTCTATCGTCTGAATAATATGTAGCGAATTGGAGAAACCCACGGTTGCTTAAATTAACGCCTTTGGCCCGAATACAAAAGAGGCGGTTACCAACCGAGTTGTAAACTATTTTCCGTCGTTCTATTTATACTAGACCTTAATTCGTTCATTGTCATAGAATCGGCAAATGCAATTAAAACAATACAATAGGATTTGTTAGGGTTGTGTAGCAAGCGGGCGCCTAAAGCATTCAATACGATGTGCCTCATACGTTTTCTGTTGCTTATTTGGAGCGACTTGAAGCGACTTGAAATCTGTGTTCTTCTAGCAATCCAATAAACCTTTTCTAAATATAGGCTTGGTGCTATAGATCTGACGAGTATCATGAAGTAAGTATTGAACAAAATCAATATTAATCATACTGCTATAATTAGTACTAAATCTCTTCTTCTTTGAGAGGGATGAGGATACAACAAAGAATGTCTCAGTTCGCAAGTATTTGACTTTGAATATACGATCTGAGACTTTTTTATCGCCCAAGGTAAGATATACATAGTTTTATGTCGCCCCCTGACCAGGGGCCTACCGCCTAACTCGATTGCTAAAGCAAAAGCTATAGTTTATGACGTCATGCTGTAATTTCGGACCAAATGTACCTAAACTATTAGCAATAGCTTTGAACGAATGATCACCGAATGATTTTGTATGAATTCGGCAGAAAATCCATACCCTAAAAATTTAGGATGGCTACTGCTGCAGCCGTAAGCAGTGCATTGCTTTAAAGCTATCATCAGCAATTGAGTTAGGCGGTAGGCCCCCAGGATGTGGGATTTTTCGTAGTCGTAGTTGGGCGGAAAAGTCCACTTTATGGTCAGGTGTGACATAAATAATATTTCAGCGTAGACTTACGATACATTACGCGAATTTCACTTATCTGGATCAATATTATAATTATGTTGTCTAATCTAACACTTTTATTTTGACTTCTTGCTAGTATAGGCCTATGATGCGGGCAGTGGAGCGAAAAAAAATAACGCAAAATGTGCCATCCTCGCCTCACCCTAGTCGTAAAAGTCGCATAAGTTAGATTGCCCGATTGTAGACCACAGAGCACCCGTATGGTGGAGGGCAAACCACCAACATCAGCATACCCCAAAAAGGAAATCCAAACCCTTTAGTGGAATGTTCGTGGTAAAATATGCTATATTTATAATAGTAGTCGAGGAAAGTGACTTAACGGGTAAGTAATACTATCTAATGCGGGCAATATGGTTTGTAAAATTTTTACATACTAAAATGGCCAGGTAGTAAAGTCTTAATTCGACCTATTTATCACATCCCTAAGTAGCAGAACATCAGAAAAAATAATAAATGTTTATAATTGTGTATCTGATAAACATTGAAAACCTTTCAAATAATTACAGGCAACATCGCGCTAGGTGTTACACAAAACTGTAAAATTTTAGCCCAACCTGTAAAACTTTAGAAGTAGGAACGCGCGAGTGAGAAGCGTTTCGTTTACCATTAATTGCTCTATATAATGCGCTGTAGAGAAATTGTGTAGCGTCCTACCAGCAATGTACTCAATCCCACACCACAGCCAAGTGGTGATGACGATTGTATTCTGTTCTGCCGTCACCACATGGTTTTTCATAAAGTATTACATACATGTATACATAAATGACGCCACTATCCATGACATAGTTCCCATAATACAAGCGTTGTCTAATAATTTGTGATAGCCGATAGGTGTGAGTTTATGAATTGTTTATTAATGCTATTAGTTTGATATTTATTTTGAACATTATAATTAATTAATATTACAACAACAACAACATTATTATTTATACCTTATTAAATAATATTACTCAAACATTCAACCACTCCTTTTCAATATTCTATTATATTTAGGGAATAAGATAAACCTGTCAGAAATTTTCATTAAGCTTACTTCTATCGGTAGAGAGATTATTGAAACCCACTGATAGTCTGGCATTACACTTGCCTGGGCATTCAAAATGTTTGCTAGTTCTCATTTATAATTAACAAAGCATTAAAAGCTTTATATAACAATAAATTAATTTATTAATCCAGCGTTTAGCGGAGGAAGTCGTTCTTTATAGTGTCATTTCAGAGACTACGTGTTACTCACCTAAGCTACTCTATGAGGGCGATAAAACATTATTTTAGAACCCAGCTATAACGAGTCTTCATTTTATTAGGTACAACCTCAGCTTATTAAATTAGTTTGCTTTATCTCTCACACGTGGCAGAAAGAAATATAGAATTTTAATAGAAGCGTTGAGATTTTCATTTTTACTATACAAACGAAAAAGCAAACAACACACGTTAGAAGTCTATTTACATTCTCATCTAATATCCCCGGAGAGACAGATAAGTATCATATAAGGCAGAATTATTGACGGAGCTACCAATACCTATCACCTTTAAAAAAAAGGTTCATACATGTATAACGCCTTTATCCCCGAAACGGTAGGCAGAGGTGAAGGTATTATACCATTATTTATTTAAATTTACTGAAATGTAAAAAATCATATCCATTAAAGATTGTATATATCACTTGGTTATATAGTTATTTAGGTTGAAATGTTCCTTTGATAAGTTTCTGACTGCAAAAGTTATTAGCCTAGAAGCCAACGTTAGTACTATAAATTCATCGTAAGAAAAGTTTTAAGCTCAATGAGCGAATTGTAAGCCAGTAAAAAAAGAAAGTCGAAAGATAACTTTAGCTTAAGGAACTAAATGGGATACCTATTTTTGCAAGCTCTGGATTTATGAAAGGTACTTAAGGCTCGAAGTAGACAGGTTCGTAAACTGTTTATCTGAACTTTGTTGGCTCTGTGCGATTCTTGAATATTGCTTGAGTAGTTTAGGGAAGTTAATGCAAGCGTAAGCACACGAGCTGAATGAATTTCAAAGTTGTTACAATACGTCTTACGAACATTTGAACGCCACAAACACAGTTGATCATCTTGGTTTTAAATAATATATGAATATGCTTTTGATAAAATTTGGTTAGATTATTATAGAAGCATAAATGAAGACAAATTCTGTCCCCATATTGTATTCGATCTCCCAAATGATGAATTTTATTTAATAGGTATCAATTTTTATTTTTCTTTGTAATCATTTTTCTAACATTATCGAATGAAAAAGGGATGATCTCATGGTTTGGTCATGTAGAAAGAATGAATCAAAGGAGAATGAAAAAAAAGGATTTGTATGACGGCAGTGAATGGAGAAATAGGAGGGGAAGGCCTAGGCGAATCTTTCATAATCTAATTGAAAATGGCTCATGCCGACAAAGTTTTAGGATTTTCAACGAGTAATGTCGCCAAAAGCTAAAAAAAGAAGCCAACACATGGTACAGTTAGTTACCACAATAAATCAAATTATTTCAATCGACATTTTTTATTTTGTCAAACTAGTTAGGGTTCGCAATCGATTCACAAGAGACATTTGATATTTTTTTGTATAGTCTGATGTGCTCATATGATGTGTTGCCTATACGTCGACTCAAGCATGTAACAGTGTTTAATAAAACAAAGAAGTTACTTACTAAGCCTTTAAATGGCCCACTCTTGGTCTGTGGTCCAAGAGGACCACTGACTTTCCCATGGATGCAGGCATATAAGGAGAATGTACCATAATGTGGATTGGTGGGTGATTCAGGAACCAACCGCGTAACGTGCCTCTCGAAGCACGGTGGATCTCATGAACATTGCTTGGTTTACGCAATCGCGGGCTGAGTGCGCTAACACACTAGCCATCACTAGCCATCATCTTTCTCCAATAAATTATACCCAGTCAAAATTAAGCGTTACCTGCAATAAAACAGAGGTTATATTCGAAATTACCTTTTTAATTAATCGGATTAAGTCAGACTTAACTTATCTAGACAAATTAGGCCTTAATCTGATTAGACAGAAAGTGGATCTCCACGATACTGACGTTAAAGTCTTCTTTGATCAGAAAGGTTTTATAAAAGGCTGCTCCGTCTACTAGTCTGTCGGTTTTGGAACACATCCAACTCTATTTACGACAACTTTTTGGTAGCTTGCTCTCAAATGCCGTTTCAAGGAACCATAAGATTTTAAAAAGACTTTTATAAGTATAATACGATTCGCGTAAGCTAAATTTGAAACATTTACCATGTTCTGTAAAAATTATCTTGTAATACATAAATTATACATGACTTTTGATGGATGTCGAATGCTGGCCTGGGAGCGATAAAATAACATAGAATAGATTCACTCCAGGGGTGTCGTAAGTACGCAGTGGACTAAGGGAGATTGGGTTTGCCCGATGTAGACCAATAAGCACCTTGGGGCACCTGCGACCTAACTCTCCAAGCCGATTGCAATCGCCTTAGTCTACCAGTCACTCTCACTCATTAGGTATGATAGCAACGTTTGTGAGAGATGGCAACACAAAACCGATACCAATTAATTTAAAGAGTAGCCCTTCTGAATGGTAAAGGACAAACCACCAACAACAGCATACTCAAAGAGTTTTGGTGTCAGGCAAAACCTAAGTCAAACCTTTGAGCAGTACGAATTGGAATCTCGACATGGTACTTTCCATTTCAACATTAATTCATCATTTATTTAGTATCTTTCCGGTGTCATGGATGATATGTATTAAAAGAGAATGGAAGGCTTAATAACGATGTCTGGCCTATATTAATCAAATGGGAAACATACTGCGCCGACCCCACAATGACTGGGAACAGAGCAGGAAGAACGCTTAGAATAGTCACCAACATATACAAAATTTAATCGAATGATAAGTTTTAGTTGCAACTCCTAGAAGCTTCCATAAGAACTTTGTCTCCATTGAGTGCCAGTCAAACAGAAAAGGACGACATTATTTTCTTATTACTTTACCGAATGGTTATTTTAAATTCCGATTTTGCACTAGTCCGAAGACAGGCATGCAGATTGGCCTGGAAATTTTGCAGAGATTTGCATCGGTTGCAAAGTTAAGTTATGGTAATCTGGCTATAAGTTACAGGCTGAAACTGGTAAGCTATTCAATTTTATTAGGAGACGGGTATACCCCGTTCACTCTGCGAAGAAAATTGAATTTAGTTTCACACTTTGTTCATTTGATCCTTTGCTATCTGGCCGTGTTGTCAATAAATCCACGTTTAGAAGTTTAACTCCCGTTTATTTTATACAAGCGCTAAAGCTGCTTACTTTATGATAGTTGATATTTCTTATACTGTCAGACACTAACCTTGTCTAAAGTAAGAAGATTAAGGACTTGTGTTTTGTAAACTAGATTATGGATTAAAATAAACAAACAAAATAAGCTACTCTAGAAAACTAAATTATAGTCCTGATTTTCAAAACCAGATCGTGATCAATAGGCACTCAGTAATATGCCTCCTTTTCTTCAGGATCAAGGGACAACCCGAAATCTCTTGGCCGGCAGACAGTGAATCTGACCAATTGACTGGTTTAAACCGGTTTTCAAATGGCACTACCCGACGACTTGAGGACTGAGGACAGTATGTACTGAGGACAGTATGATGCGCATTTCACATGAGCTTCATATTTCCAACACATTTTTTTGCGATTAAGGAGTCTATATTCGTGTGTGCTTATGCTACTTATTTAAGGGGAAGATGGAACGATGGGTGCGTGACTGTGTGTGTTCATGTGTCACACACACATACGTGTGTGTGAGTGTGAGCAATATTTGTCTATTCTACTCTGCGTGCGTCTCTACACAGCGTTAACTCTACATCATTAAAAATATACTTTTATTTTTATTTTATCACAGACTAGACTGATTTTTTCTTGACTCGATTTTGTGGTGGGGAGCAAGAGGGCTGGGACTGCACAAAATGGAGTGCTAAACTGTTCAGCAGATCCGTATCGTTCACAGTACATCAATCGTGGTACGGAAATAAACTTGCCAGGATAACACAGCACTGTGTTAGCGAAAACTGGCACGAGATTTATGGTGGGGGCACGGATAGCGATATTTGAAAGCTTCGCCCTTGATAAATGCGATTTTGAGAATTGAAAACCTGACAGCGCCCGATACAAATGAATGTCGCCAGAGTAATATATCGCTTTTTGAATTCTCTCCTAGAGCAACACTGTTAGTGATCCATTTGTAGCTGAATACCTATCCTATTTTATAGTAGGAGATAAGGACTCCAATCCACCTAATAGCCGCTATCTCTCATACTGTCTCCACTATAGTGGAATCCGTATGAGTGATAGAAAGACCTGGAAAAATAGAGTAATCAGAGTAATCTTTATTTGAGGCTGACGATACAAGATAATGAAGACCGACCAATATACACAAATAGATATCTGCGTTCTGCATTAAAATAACTTTATTATAGCTTAACAGTTAGGCCCAAATTCCTTAGGCCTTAACGTGCAGTGGCGATATGTGTACAAAGCTCTTTTGCCTACATTCTAACTATCTCTATCTCTACTTCTATATCATACAGGCTTTATTTCACGGACTGATCTGTCATCGTTAAGTGAAGGTTTGGACGCTTTGTTAGTGCATTGAAAAAGATGAGTCGATGTTTGTTAATGATCATGTACAAAAATTTATATTTTCTTATCTTTATAAAGTTTTGGTATTCAGTTAATAAATTCGTAAAATTGTTGATTTTTTTCTAACCGAATATTAATTAAGTTTGTCCATCAAACGGTCTGAAACGTAAACAAACAATCAAGAGATCCGTGTAAGAGGATTACGCGTTATTTCGATAATTCCTCTCCCATGTTCAAACTTTTCAATAAGCCTTTTTGGTGTAAACAGCTTATCTAAAAAATAGATTAAATTCTATTCTTGCTTCGTGGTGAAGTATGAGTTGTAGTCAAAAATGTGTTAGCGATGATGATATAATTATCTAGAAGATTACATAATACCACTCCCACTGGAGAGATGGGCTGGTGTTGACAATTGTATTCTGCTCTAGGAATAATGGTGTTGACAATTGTATTCTGATCTGCAAATCGGCAGAGATCACTTCTTTCCATTTGTTACAGTCCTTATATACTTTTATCTATTCGTCCAATTTTAAAAATGTCGATTTCGGGTACTCTTGACATAATTATTACCATAATAAATTATTGCGCAGAACGTACAATTATAATAAATAATGTATATTTTGCATGATCTCGTAATATCTTACAAAGGGTTGATATTCTGTTGATTTGAACTTTGTTCGACTTTGTTTTGTATAAATAGTCTGAATTTATTACTATCTATTTTTACGGGGTTTTTGGTGTTGTAGCCAATGCGGAAAAACAAGAGATTTTCTTTGCCGCTCATAAATCTCACAAAAAATCAGAAAAATATTTTCAAATTGATACGACAATTTTTACGTTTAAGTAAATCCCTGTGTCGGAAGGCATGCCAAGACATTTAACCCCATTGCTTCTGTACTGTTTCCATCCAAGTTTATAAAGTTAATTTCAAATCTGGAATATGCTAAATTTAAACAACATGTTTCTTCTTATTGGGGCGTATATTATTTGATTTGAACACCCACAGTAACAGGAATTTACTTAATAATCGTCTTTTTAACGAATTAATGTGTAAATATAGATAGTTCTAATATATATATTAATATAAGAGAGGATTTTAAAATTAACTCAACTGCATATTATGCAGGCTTCTCGTATGTAAAAGCATCGTAGCTTTTACTTGTAAACTACCAGGAAGTAGGTAGTAGTAATTCCTTAAAAATATAAAGCGCATATATTATTTTCCCCCTCTCTATGTCCACTCAGTGTTGATTAGTAATTATGTAGTATATTAATTATCAACAGGTGGATGATGCTTAGTTTATGCACTCAGTCGGTACGTGCTCGCCATCGTGCCATAATCCTTGTTTATTCTTTTCCATGCAATATTGCAACTTAATAATAAAATAAAATAAATCAGTACCTGTCAGAAAAGACTGACGTTACTCGTACTTACAATATTGTATTAAGCTCAGAGCGGTTGTAAATGAAATTTTGACATGCATATTTCCTCGTTACGCACACCGCAACGGATTTTACGATCTCAAAATTGAGCACGCCAAACTTAAACGATTATGCTTTTTACGGCGAACAAGTTAAAGTTGAGATTTAATCGGGCATATTTCGTGGTTTTGCACAAACAGATGTGCCGTTATCTGTACATAAATAGGGTAAAGTGTCGAGAGCCAACCTCACAGAGAATTCCTTATAGTTACCTGCCTACATTTGTTGCGGTAGCATTTGCCCAAAATTCGAAACACCGAGGCGTAAAAGTATGTTTTGCGGAATTTCTGCTATTCAGAGAAGTTACAGGCAATCAGCTTCACAAATATGGCCCCTCGTATGAATGGTAGGTATTCCGTTAATAAATTCAGTTTGCGCTAACGTAATTTTTCTATTTTAGTCTCTAATGAATTTACCAAAGCTTTGCTTGCTATTCGATGGCAGGGATTTGTGTAGGTTGAATGTGACATGGCCGTGTGGTGACGGCAGAGTAGAATACAATTGTCACCACCCCAAACCTCTCCCGTGGGTGTCGTAGAAGGCGACTAAGGATAAATCAGTAATTAGGAATGGGCAGCAGCATTCCTCTTATACCTACCAACTAGCAAAGTACTGCGACCTTTGTGCCCGATAAATGGCAATAGGCTCGCCACCTATTACATGGGACCTAGCCTAATTGGCGAAGCGTGGGTGCTAGTTCACCTCTGCCTACCCCTTCGGGGATATTGGCGTGAATTATGTATGTATGAATGTGACAGTGGCCCTTATAGTAATATTCAATATGTCTTCATTAACCATTGTTTCGCATGGTGACTGCAGAGCAGAATACAAATTGTCAAAAACCGACGTTTAGGCCTGAGTTCAACAACACCTAAACAGTTTTTAACTAACAGAATTTTTATCGATTTTTGACATTTTATAGTATCGAAGAGCTGTCTAAACTGACGGTTAACAGGCGATTATCATCATTAACAGTAGGATTTTGACATTTTCCTGTATGGAAGAACTGTCAAAATTGCTGGTTATCTTTTAATCGCCTGATTTCCGTGTTGGTGAACTTGGGCCTAAGTGTTGGTGAACCTTGGCCTAAGGGTCAAAACACTGATAAGGAATGGGCAGCAGCGTTCCTTTTATACCACCTAACATTTCACCTCTGCCTACCCCTTCGTGGATATAGGTGTGATTTGTATATGTATGTATTCAATAACGATATTCTAATTAGTGTTCGTTGTCTACGTCGTTTATTTTGCCTCCGCTTTCCCTAGAGTAATGAGCGACTTTTCCTTGTCTAGATTGTCTCTATGGCAATTGCATAGTACCTACATCAACATTTCTTTATTAATTGAAACCTCTCATACTTCCTTGTAATATTCAGATAAGTAAATCTTCATAATATACTTTGAAGAGTTTCTCGTATCTATCTATCTATGAATAGGATTTGTAAAACATAATATATATTCGATTTTAATTTTAACATTATATAAAAAAATAGTACAAACATTTTGGTGGTCAGAACAAAGAATTTCGAAATATTATGGTCTTGATGCGGGAATCGAACCCGCGTCCGCTGCTATCCGGGCAGGTGCCTGACCGCTCGGCCAACCAAGACATAACATAATATATCTCCAAAATAGATAATGAAAAACACAGATATCTATATGTCACCACCAAAGTAAATAATACAAATTAATTAAACAGAATTGGAATTAAACAAATAATCAAATGACAAAAAATAATCTATACTATATTATACTCGTATTATATTATTAAAATAACGATGATTGGGGTTCCAAAATGTGTTCTTAATGAAGAAGAAAAAATTGCTCTATGAATTTTCAGCTCTCCTCAACCGCCATAAAGTCCAGCGTTTACAATGAAAACCAGAGAAGCAAGATTCTCTCGCAAGATTTCACAAGGATAAATTTCAGTTTTGTACTACCCGAGCTCAATAGAAGAAATCTCCCATCTTAACATAGCAAGTGAACCATCAAAACAAATACTACGGATTTGGAAAAATGCCCACAAACAGAAAAAGTGTAGGCACTTTCGTTTTGTAGGGCGTATAGTAAAACTTCTACAAGTCGAACCAAAGCCAACCTTTAATGGTCGAACTTTAGTAAAACAAGATCGAGAAAAGGGGAAATATTAGTATTAGCTGGGACACTAATAACACTCGCAAAGTAAAGGGAAATTAAACTGATTTTAACTCGTTGAAAGGTTTTTAATCCCATAGTAAAATAAACAAATAGCTGTAAATTATTTCGTCAATAACGCAAAAAGGGTTGCCGGATAAATTATTTACACGAGCACATAAAACAAATTTAAGCCTTTTGTTGGAAAATATGCCAGTTAAAAATTTAATGACTAATCACAAGACAAGAGTCTCTCATTAAACATGTACCATAATTGGTTTGAGTTTAAAATTTACTCGGTGTGATAATTTATTCATTAAAATCAGACGTTAATTAGTGACGTACACACGAGAAACTCGTACGTTTTATCCGTTTAAATTCCCGAAGCAACGTAAAATGTAGGTATTTGTTAAAAGAGAACGTTCCCGTAATCATGTTAAATGATCAAATTAAATAACTTCAGCGTTGTTAACTTTATCTTTTTATGGAATTGGGTACTTTTTAATGCTTTTATCGGAAAGTCGTCGTTGGAAAATTATTACGCATTTTATTATCGACATACACACACATACATTAACCAATTTCTGCCATGACCCATAAATCTGTTAAACTAGTTCACAAATCGTGTACAAAGTTCCTAATGAAGAATAATTATGGGACTCAAAACGGCATGCCCATCCACAACTGAACTGTGTCGAGTGGCAGTTGCATCCTCTTAAATCGTTTAGCAGTTGGGTTTCATTATCAGACACTTGGCTGGAGCTCGCTCATCAGGGTTAAAGGCTTCCACACGGCCCGCATGCGTAAAACCCACAGACCACAGACGTGTTCAGTAGCCTTTCAGACGCCGAGGTGGAAGGACGCCGGTTTTCAGTTGGAACAGCCGCGATGTCACGAAAAGCTTTTGCTCATCAAAGTATTAAATCGCGCGGAAACTGAATAAAGTGCTAAGTGCCAGTGGAAACTTTTGGATCGTCACCAGTGCTTCACAACGTTTGTTCGATTTGGTTTATAATGATAAATAAGGCTAAAATACAGTATTAAAACATAAATTATTGTAAATAAAATAATAGAGGTGGAGGTAGAAATTAAATTAAGTATGATTCAATGACTTACAGTAAGTGATAATTCAAATTAGTGTCCACTTGTGTCATTTATTACAAGTTGATGACAATTATTTTTAATATTAAAGGCGTAATATTTGGTTGTACAGTCAAAAGCTTGTCAGTCAGACTACATAAATCTGTCTAAATTTTTCGATTATCAATTTTAAGTTCCTTGACTTAAACCACAAAGTTGATTGAGAAAATTTGACATATTGTGACAACCAGACGTGCTGTTGTCCGTAAATTTGTAATCTAACGACATTAATAATAATTAAATATGTATTTTCTTTTATACTAATTACATAAAGTTTATCCAAAAGAATCCAATCGATGGCACCCTTAAATTCCGAATCGCATATTTTCTCTAAATGAAGGGGAAAATTACATAAGGTTGCTTGCCACGCTTGGTACAAAAAAATAAATTTAATGAATAATTCAAGAGACAAATAGACGTTACTCATGTCTCAATTCATTTGCCGCCCCAGTTTGATGTCGTGGTAAATGTACCAGTATTTATTCAGAGAAAAATGTCACAAGTTCAAAATAAAATAATATTTTTCTAAGATAAAAATACTAGAGTGTTTTTATCGCTACTTTCGATGGGAATATTCCCTGAAAGCACTTGGGTTACACTTTTTTTCTACAAAAATGGTGCCTAACGAGAAAGATTTCAAAGGAAAATAAGCCGAAGGACTATTACGAGCTCAAATCAGTAGTATTGCATTCAATGCGTATAATAGGAACTAGGGAAAATAAATTATGGTCCAAATTAATTCTTAAAATAAGAACAATAGTTAGCAAGCGGACCAAAACGAAACTGTTAAAAATGTAAATTACAAAACAGAGGTTTTAGTACTATTATGTCTTTTAGAAATACCTATTTTATAGTTAGAAAGAAAATAAAATTAGAAAAATTTCGAAAAATGTTTTGCCCCGATGTGGGAAACGGGACCAGCCCGGCTAGCATGACCGCCGAAACAAGATATGATATAGCATTTTATCGCGTTGAACTATGACAAAACTCCATAGATTTTTGGCAGTTCAAAGTGTTATATGGCTATATTATTATATATCGTGTTCCGGTGCTCATGCGAGCCGGGCTGGACTAACGTCCTGGTTGGCCGAGTGGTATAGGCATCTGCCCGGGTCGATGAGGTCGTGGGTTCCATTTCCGCATCAGTTTTTCGAAATAGTTTTTCGAAATTTTTCCGCCTTTATTTTCTTTTTAATATTTTTTCTAACATAAAATCATAAAAATCAAATCATAGTTTTAGTTAGTTTAATCGGATACACTGATTCGAATAGACAAAGTAACTATATTGCTAGAAACTGTTATCACAGTACTTCTTCAACCACAAAAGAAACAATTTCATCAGCAGATTCTTCGGTTGGTGGTTATAGAATTGCTAATGGCGGAGTTTTATATTTCCATCATACTTTTAATTCGCAAGGTAGAGCTGTAATTAGACGACCTTATTTCTTTGGGGTATTATTATGGACCCATGGAATGTGCCACGTCGTGACAATAGATCAGAATACAGTTGTCAACATCCGTACCTTTCCGGCAGATGTCACACAAATCCTAAAAATACGTTCTGGGAGACTTCGTTCCTGATATACTGTATTATGTAATACTAATGCGAATAACGCAGGTACCTTACCGAGTAGACAGCAATAGGCACGCGGCACGCCCCTATTGAAAGAAACGTGGAAATAGGTGCAATATTTTTAAGTCGAACCAAACTTTACAAAAATAATATTTGAACAGAAAACTACACTTGAAATTTTCATAATACATTTTATGTTCTCGCTGGAACTGTACTTCGATCCAATCTCCTGCTGTAGGAGTCTGAAGTTACGCGCGAATTTCTGTAATTCATTCATCAATCAAACTGGCAAACAGCTTTTAATTTAATAAGTTTTGCTCGAGAAATTTTCCTCCCTGCGGTTCATGTTCAATCATTATCGCAACGTTTTTTTATATTGCTCAATATTAAGTATCGTTAGGGGAATTACTGTCTCAAGTGTTTAATTTATTGTTATATTATTCATCTTGGTAAACATTGATCATCGTCTTATGTATTATGTCCTTTCTATTTTCTATGTTTACCTCCTTTAGTTTAGTCTTGCTGGCCTAGGAACGCAAAAAAATAACTTAGAATGTGCTAGCCGCCCCGACTTACCCTAGGAGTGCCGTAAAAGTCGATTAAGGGGACAGCGCGGTCTAAACCAATGTGCACTTGGGGCAACAACTGCATACCCAAAGAGGGTAAGAGTCAGGCGGGCTGATGCAATACCTAAGACAACACCTTCCTTAAGCAGTATTCATTGGAATGTTGTTATCCCAATCAATCTCTCCGCTCATCTGTCATCTGGACATGGACTTTTCCATCACTTTCCTATACATTTATTTATCAGTGGCGCCTTTCTGGTGTGATCGATGATATATCAAAATTGGATGACTTGATGACGTCTGACCGATATGAATGGAAGAGGAACCACACTTTGGCCAAACCAGAGAAACTAGGAACAGGGCAGAAAGATGATGATAATAACTCACATTCAGAGCACTATAGAGAGGAGCCCGCTAGTGCAGTGGCATAGCGCGCTTGACTTGCGATTGCGTAAACTAAGCAATAACCAAAAATGTACTATCTCGGGTTCCTCCGTGCTTCAAAAGGCACGTTAAGCCGTTGGTCCAGTCTGCATCTGCAGTCTTTAAACCCACCAACCCACACTGGGACAGCGTGGTGGATTATGGCCCAATCTCCCTATATATCTATCTTTCATCCATAGGGAAGGCCCGTGCCCCAGCAGTGGGGACCATAAAGGACTGGTGATGATGATGAGAGCACTATACTACCCACCATGCGAGGCCAGTATTGGTCAGATTGGAGAGAGTAACTCAGTACTCATGCAGCCATGACCAACAGCTTAGTCCGCCTTCAGTCAGTAATAATATTTGATCTGGTACTATTGTTATATTGTTATCACAATGCGCTAGGATTTCGCTTGGGTTTTACGGTCAATCGCGAGCCCGGGGTCACCAAATAGGTATTTTGCACTGCCATAACAGTGCGTTATAGTACTACGACTACTCTTCGATATAGGCATAGATGTTGCATGTATAATCAAACGTTCCATTAGTTAGTAAGGAGTGAATGTGCCATTTTTATATTATGTGCCTTATTCAAAATAATTAATTATTAAAAATAAATTTCAAATTAAGAACTCCACCATTAAGTAGATTCAAACAGATCTACCGTTAAAACGAGTAATTGTGAACTGGGATAATTTTCTCACTTTCATATTATTTGCTTAGCATAGATTACTTCATCAGAAATAAAGTAAATTCAAAGAAATCTACGGTCGAAATGAGATCCTTGAAACGAGGTACGCGCTATAACCATCGGGTACCTACGTGTTGCTTTTTCAGGGTACTAAAACCTTTTGATTAAAACAAAATCCGACAGTAAAAGTAATAGAAGAATCCTTTTTGGCTCCCGTCTTTAATTCAACTGCTCATATCACACAGCGATAGGACTCTATTTTCGTATTCGAAAGGTGAGGCAATCTCTTGGGAAATGTCCTGTACCAGGTAGTCCCAATGTGCACTATTTTATGCATGCCTTTCTTTTGTGATTTATAAAATAGGTATTGAATAAAAATAGCGTTTCATACGTGGACACTATGAAACGCTATTTATATTCAATGCCTAATTTGGACCTTGGAGACTTTCTGTGCGTTCATAAAAAGTTTCCGAAAAGCAACTAGTTTCTAAATAATTATCATGATTTGAAAATTTTGCATACAAAGGTGGATACGGTCACTTTCAAAAATAAATTGACAGTGTTCTTAGATAAAATTGTAGCAACTATGGGAAGCTCCATGGCGCAGTAGTTTAGCACGCTTGGCCTGCGATTGCGTAAACTAAGCAATGTTCGCTAAGACCGGTCATTGGATGGGTAACCAAAAACATATTATCTCGAGATCCTTCATGCTTCAGAAGGCACGTTAAGACCTAAATCCCAGTTGCATCTGCAATCTATAATACACATCAGTTCAAGCCCATTCTGCGTATAATTCTTCCATACATAGATAAGTCCTGTGAAACCAGCAGTAACAAGTAGGAAAAGGCTGGTGAAATCGAAGAATAAGAAGTAGGTAGCGACTATTGAAAACACTATCGTTGATTTGACCAGTCCTTGGTGTGAGGAGCTCTATTGCGTAGTGACATAGCGCGCTTGGCCTGCGATTGCGTTAACTAAGCTATGTTCGCTAGGCCAGTCATTGGATGGGTGACCAAAAATTAATAGTCTTGATTTCCTCCGTGCTTCGGAAGGCACGTTAAGCCGCTGGTCCCGGGTGTATCTGCAGTCGTTAATGCCATCATCCCGCACTGGGCCAGCGTGGTGGGTTATGGCCCAATCAATCTATCTATATTCTGCCATCCATACATGGCCCGTGCCCCAGCAGTGGGGACATTAAAGGGCTGGTGATAATGATGGTGTGACTGAGTTGTAACACAGTATACCCAGGTTGTAACGTATTAATTACTTATAAGGCTTTTTTATTAGGCTTTAAACTAGCAACTACACATTACCCCGGGGCTGATGGCCTTACTATCGTCCTAAAGCAAATGCACCCACACATCCTTAGACTGTCATTGAGAACTCTTAAACATTTTTCACTCAAGATCGCCTTGCCTTTTCATTAAATTTTCTAATTACAAAAGAAAATAGTTTCAACTTCAAAGTGAATCAACCGTCAAACGCATTTTATCAGTTCTAGTAATAAAACTAAAGGCAAAAGTTAATGGTCTCTGTGGGAATACACTTTTTCCTTCCAGCAAACACAGATGGAAGTTTTAATGATGTTGGAGTTACGATTTTGCACCGATTTCATAAGTATTTGAGATCTAGGTTCATTTCAGCCGTGGGTAGTTAACGTGTAGTTTTTTTATTGCAGCCGCAATAAAAAAAGTTACTATCCAGTGTTTTGCAATCTGGAGGAATCGTAATGTTAAACAAATTACGATTACTCCACAATTAAAATAAAACATTACGATGTTATAAGGAAATGGTATAGGTAATAAAACTAAAATAATTTAACAATGACGACCCGTTTGGAATGGTCACAGATCGCTATCGCAATAGGTCCCAGGTTCGAAGCCTGGTTTACCGAATGACTATAATGTTTATAATGAACACATTTTTTCTCCAGTCATAGTTCTTTGAATGTTTATGAAGTATTACATACATGACCTATTTATATGCAATTATTATGTACAGTCAACAGCACATCAGGTTACTACAAACTGTCAAATATTTCCAATCAATTTTGAACGTTATAATAAGGATGTTAAGGTTGAAAATTTATTGGAGAAATTTGACAGATTGTAGTAACCCGATGTGCTGTTAACTGTACCTATATTAGAATTTGTTACAAAGTTGTTAAATTCTGAGGTGAATATTGTAATATTAAAATATTCATTTGAATATAGATGTAAGGCTCAAATTTAAGAAACTTTTTAGCATGAGACAATAATTATTAAGAATGTATGAAGGAAGATATTTCCTAAATTACAAATTTCGCAACTTCAAGATTCCAGAAGCGTCTATAAAATGTTTCTCAAATACTTACGGCCTGTAAATTCAAATTGAGTTACAATTTGCTAAATATAATGTCAGCTGAGACCTGTGCCTGGGGCCTGGGTCAAACTATGAGCTGAAGGATTCCTTTAAATAACTAATTAATGCTCACCTCCACTGCCACACCTCCCACCCCTTAGTTATACTTGGATGAATAATATAAATTATCTACGGTAATTTAATATGCCAATCTTGCAGCAGCTAAAAGACTAATTAGACCTGGGCTTATACATTAAAATTACCTTGATTCAAATTAAAACGTCGTGTAACAACAATTACTTTATGTAAGCATTCGCAAAAAAAAAAAAACTAAACATTCAAAAGTATTCTTCCATTCGTATTATTCAAAGCATTTCTCTGCATACCTGTGTCAGCGGATGTGAACGTCGCCATGAGACTAAGTTACACTGACACAATATTATAATGAGATTTAAATTTAAATTAAGCATTATATTTGAAATGAGACCCAGACCTGGCATGGAAATCTCTAGAGATTCTGAGCGAAGGTCTTATTCTATTTTCTGCATGGTCTACAGAAAATTGTGTACTTATAATGAATCCTCATAGGAAGAAGGACTTTTAAGGAATTGTACGCGAAGCCACGCAGCTAGTGTTCACGTTGGTATTACAATGAACTGAGCTAAAAATTCATTTTACTGTCGCATTCTAGGAGTTGTTCTTTGCCTTTTTAACCCCGAATGGGAGGACGAGGCGTTAGTTTCATTTCGATATATTTTACTAATCGGGCCTGTTTTATAGGATAGTTCTAGGAATAGTTCACTGCCGTCATCACACGGCCTTATAGATTGAATCAATGAGGTTCCGATGAATAGAATCTTTAAAATTTAAACGCTTGTCAATGATCGATAAGCCGATCATAGGGCGAATGACACAGATATATTATCTCTAGTTCCTCCGTGCTTCGGAAGATACGTTAAGCCGTTGCGTCCCAGCTGCATCTGCAGTCGCCGATACCCACCAATCCGCACTCAATAATTATCTCTATATTGTTCCATCCGTAAAGAGCCCTGTGTCCTATGTCCCCAACATTGCTTGTGACGATGATGATATTTTTCAGGTTTATATCTATAAAACACAATATTTTTTTACAGAATATCTAGAAATTCTATAGCACACGTGACCTAAGCTGCTTACCTAGAATAGGGGTTTTGTGATCACGTAAAAATATTAATAGCATAACAGGGCACAAACAAATGCTGTAGTGGCTTCTAACGTTAGTGTTTTTATTCGGGCGCAAACTGATTTATTCAAAACTACTATATGCCCACTCGCTTCAACTGACTGGTGACGTCGACACATTTTTACGTGCAATGCAAATTTGCACCAAAAGCTATCAAATGTTTTGCTGGCTTGACGTTGTTGGCCAGCGAATAGCTCTTTAGATTTCGAATTCCATGAAGTGTGCTATTAGTTGAAAGTTACGATAAAACAGTGCCAATAGTTATCTTTTTTGCACTATTTAAAATTTAGTGCTGAATATAGCAATAACAATTCAATCAATAAATAACACCGTCAAGGTAGGAACTGTAGTATTTATGCCGTTTGCATTATTAGTTTTCTCATATAAAACTTAAAACTAAGAATGGGGTGGCGGCATGTAGCAAAAAACATTTATGTGGAGGTCTGGATCCGACTTGTAGATATATAATGTTACAATACGTTTCTTGTACTATACAACCTTACCTTGTCAGAGTTTATCTCTTTAGAGGTTTACGTATCTTTTAATTATTTTAATTGGTTCAATCTCAAACTTTCTTCCTATTTCGCAATGTAAAATATTATGTTCTCTCATAAACTACCATGAGTACTCTGTTTTACAGACGTTTTGATAATTTACAACGGTCGTGGTCCTAAAGAGATTAAAACACGACAGGTGTCTTCACTTTAAGTTACAGTTATCCGCTGTCAAAATATTTAATATTTATACGATCTAATTTAGACAAACTGAGCTCAAAGTATCTACAGATTGGGAGTATCAGCACGGACTTGAGATTTAATTATCATGATAATCGGGTTCCAAGCAGGTCTATACCAGCCATTATCCGCATTGAAGTTAGGAAGTTTCTTCATTTCAATAGCTTCTATTAACATTCTGGGTATCTCTTGATTATCTTTTCCATTTAACGGCAAACAAACAATCTTACTTTTATAGTTTTAATCATAGAGTTTACTTTAGTAAAGCACTGTCTGCATTTACTCCTGGGCGAACTTGATTAAATTACCTTCCCGTCGATTTCCTCTTTATACATTCGTCACAAGATTCAGTAAACATTCCGAGATTTCCGAGAATATTGGTTACCTCCACTCCGTGCTAGAATCAACAAGCCCCTTGGGGATCAAATACATAATCGGAATAATCTTTCAACGTTTTCAATATTTTTATTGTTTATTGACTTAAGGTTCTGCTTGATCCTTGGGTAAATAAATTTGCCTACAAAAATGGAAATTATTTTGTTTTATGGATCTTAAAATATTTGAAGTTTGTTTCTCCTTTTCAGATAATTATTATTCGTGTTTGTATTTAAAACAAAAGCATTGTTCAGCGTTTCGCTGGCGTATCGGATCGTGGGTAGATTTTACAGACTCAGGATTATGGAATTAAGTATACTTATATAATTAAGTATACTTCGCACTCCCCCATATTTTATATGTATATCGTCCTAAATCGGAACTCCAGTTAATAATATACTACTTAAATTTTATTTTGAATTGGTTTTCATAATAAATAAAAAAACAATACGGAATTTTACCATAATCATGTTAAAAATGGGCAGTTTTTAACTGAAGATGCTTAAACAATCTATATGCGATTATTTAATTTACAATAATTTATTTCTGGTCTTTGTTCTAACCCAATCTTATCCACCCACTCGTCATTTTGATAGCGCCTATCTATTACATACTGCTACAGTAGTAGTAGGGGAAGGTGGCTCAAAGCGGGCACACTACCTAAAGTGGCTGTTCTGGTGTATAAGACTATTTGCCATTAAGCAAAGCGAGAGGTGGAATTTTTAGTTCCATCCTACCCCCTAAAGGAGCTAACATCGAGGTTGGCAAGAAAGTCCCTATTTTAAAAATGGTTTTATACACTAGAGTGTTCTTTTTAGACAGTATACCTGCCCTGGGCTATCTTCCCCCTGTATTTGTTATACGGTATAAAAAAGGTAAATTATTTTCTTGTTTCATTTTATCAATGTGCCCATGCAGTATTTGCGATCGCAAGCGGCATAAAAAAGTTTATTATGATCTATAAGAGCGCTACTTCATTAATTCGAAACGTCGACAGGCTTGAAGTAGAAGTTAGCGTTTCTCAATAACAAATTGATATTTTCATGAGCCCTTCTCCATAAAGCCTGCCATTTATATGGTGAAGGCTGCAATTTATTGTCGGCATTTATCATTTCATCGGTTCTTTCCGGCTCTACTAAGGAACTAGAAAGCGCCTACCTACTGGATTTATTATATTTCTGTGCTATTTTAAGATTAAGGGTTTTGATAGATAACAGATGTCCGGACACACGGGGGTACGCAGTGTAAAAACGGCGGCACATTTTTTCGATGGGTCTGGATAGAGATGAATCACCACGTAAAAGGTCTAATATGACGTAAATTATGTGACTTTATGCTATAGTTCAACCAGCGAGGTGCTTCGGCCCTTATCAAATAAGTGTTTGGGAGATTCGTAATAAATTGTGTCTAGAGCTGCTGCCTACCCAGTGTTAGCCTAAATAATCTACAGACTTTATGTGCTAGACAATATTTTATACGCTGTACCATTAACGGCGGTATCTGCTAGAATTATAACGCCTAAAATTTTATTATTAGATTCCTGAAAAATTAATCACATTTTTTTAATTACTTATACTTTTTGAATGTTTGTTTAACACCAGGATGTTGGTAGTCATGATACGAATGAGTCATACTTAATTTAATTCAGCAATGATTACTCCAACAGCACACCAAAACTAAACAACCTTACAATAAAATAATGTAAAAAGAGTGCGTGCTGAAAATCGGAATGTTCACTAAAACGAAGACGGTGAGTGTCACAATGGCGGCGTCAGTGAGCGGCTATCGGTGAGGTGCAGTGCAGTGATGACAGTTGTCGCAGCATGACCACTTGGATGGCGCTGTTCGGGCTAGTGTGGCTGTTGCGCGTGCGTGGCTCCCTCTGCGGCTGCGCGGCTTGCAAGCGCGCAAGGCACGAAGCCCCCGACGCCCCAAGCCCCCGCTCGACTAGCCCCCGCACGACTAGCCCCGACGAACGCGCGCCCTTCGACGTCATCGCGCTGGAGAACTACACGCGTGACGTCACCGTCCAGACTGACTTCGACGACGAGGAGGCCGAGGACCTCGACAAGATCGAGCTGCAGATCAGTGAAGAATGTAAGTGTACTGTTATTAAGTATGACGTCTATTAATAAACTATTCGATTTTAATTTTAACATTATATGAATGTTAGAAAAATTTGTATAAAGATTTTGGTGGTTAGAAAAAGAATTTCGAAAAATTATGATCTTGAGGCGGGAATCGAACCCGCGTCCGCTGCTATCCGGGCAGGTGCCTGACCGGTCGGCCACCCAAGACACTAATTAACTTGCCGAAATTCTTCTAACCTTTACACTTCACATTGTAAGCCAACGGGTACCCTCGCAATGTAGAAATAAATTTCAAGACCGCCCACCTCAAGGTCATAATTTTTCGAAATTCTTTTTCTAACCACCAAAATCTTTGTCTATTAATAATTTTACTTTTCTGCTTGACTGTTCCATAAGAAAAGAGGGTCCCATATGGGCACCATATACTTGATAGGAGGTCCAATGGGCACCGAATCGTCTAAGCTAAGTGTTCTCTGTCCTCC
Source organism: Cataclysta lemnata (assembly GCA_963931975.1). Classification (NCBI taxonomy): domain Eukaryota; kingdom Metazoa; phylum Arthropoda; class Insecta; order Lepidoptera; family Crambidae; genus Cataclysta; species Cataclysta lemnata. The sequence continues at coordinate 9,165,861 of OZ008347.1, forward strand.
AAGCCAAGTGGCCAATCTATCGAAAGCATAGAATACAAAATGTATGAAACTCGCGTATTATAGAGAAAACAATATGATCCATCCTTTTTTATGATTTCGAATAGGTAAGCCACTTGGCTAGCCAAGTTCTTTATAATAATAATAATTTATTTATTTATCAGACAACAACAAGATGGTCCAGAAAAATGTTAGTAGGTCTTAATCTAAATGTTAAATGTCTTATGGTGTCGCCAAAACTTTTTAGTCTTCTCCTTCTGTCCTGTTCTCAGTTTATCTGGGGTTGGGGCAGTATGTTTGCTTACATACATACATACTGCACGCCTATGTATCCCTGAAGTGCTAGGTAGGAGTGAATTAACACCCACGTTTCGTCAATTATGTAAGGTCCCATGTAATGCCTATTGCCATCTATGGGGCGCTTAAGTCACAGTATATTGCTATAAAACAAAAACGCGACTACCTATTCTTGATCACCGTTGTGACCCTTAGTCGCCTTGTACGACATTCGCGGGAGAGGTGGTGAAAATTGTATTCTGCTCTACGATCACGTATGTTTGCTCTTTCATATCGGTCAGACCTCATCAAGCAATCCACTACTTTTGATTAATTTCTTACATGCACACCTTTCATCTAGGTCACGTATGAAATAAATGCATAAAAGGAAAATAACTTCTTTCTAACTTCTTCAGTAACGTCTTCTTCTTCTTCTATTTGAAATAAAACAACTATTAATTTTAACTCGCGTAAAAAAACAGGTGATACCTGTTTTATTTAAATCCGTAAAAGTTGTTTTGTTTCAAATGTGTAGTGTAGATTTAAATTTTAAGAGAACATTGCTCTAATACCATGTTAGTTGTCAGGCTATAAGCGACGTTATATTGATTCGATTGATTTTCTTTAACATATGACTAAACATTAGGGGATAAATAAGCATTGTAATAAAAGTATGCAGGTTTGTACAAAACTGTACGCATTCCTAAGAATAAAATTGTTTAATATCCAGGCAACAATTAGTAATTTTCTAGACTATTCGATTTTAATTTTAACATTATATAAATGTTAGAAAAATTAGTACAAAGATTTTGGTCAGGCACCTGCCCGGATAGCAGCGGACGCGGGTTCGATTCCCGCCTCAAGATCATAATTTTTCGAAATTCTTTTTCTAACCACCAAAATCTTTGTACTAATTTTCTAGATTTAAAAAAAACATTTTGTTAAATTTTAAAGTCGGCACTCAAGTGAGAATGGGTATTGATAAATCCAACCAGTGGTAGGGGCGCTTGGTGAAATCATTCCCGCTTTTCGAATAAGTTGACACAAATCAAGCGTGAACAGAACAGGAATGAGATTGCAAATGGAAAAATATTTGTTATTAATATGAACGTCAGTGAACTAAGATGAAATTGTAAATTATACGGCGATCGTTTTTACTCATATCAGTGTAAAAAAAGGGAAAGATATACAGAAATGCGCAACTATCATACTTGGATTCCTTCCGTATTATGTCTCATACTTGGGTTCGTTCCGTAAAGTGTTTGACGTAAATTCTCTCTATATGCCTTTGATATACCACTTTCGTTCATAATAATAAGTAACTAAGTGGACTGTAATGGAAAACATTTATATTAAATTTCTTCTGTTTACAAAGACTGAAATTTTTCACTGAGCACATTCATTTGCTAAAAAAACATGAGAACGTAATTTCCTGAATTTGTACCTGCGTAAAGTTTTGTTTCATACACCCCAGTACTTTTTTTTGTAAATTGTTTCATGATGGAAATGAATGAAATTATTTACGGCAATGGGGAAAAGAAATTATGTTTGCATTGTTTTCGTTGAGTGCTCGGTTTGTATCTTTTTTCTTATCTTTTTAAGAAGCGTAGTGCCTATTTATTTAATAATCGTTCTATATTTTTCGATCAGTTTTTGAGACATGTACCTCATTATGTAGGGACATTAAAAAGGGTGACGTATATTGTGGTATCGATTGTGACTAAAAAAGTTATGGACAATATGTTGATGGAACTCGAAATAGAGGAAGACTTCTGAAAAGATGGATGGATTGTGTGAGGAATGACATGGATATGATGATAATATGACGAGTGTTAGAAGAAAGTGGAGAAAGAGGACTTACTGCGGCGACCCCAAATAGGATGGGATTAGGGCAAGATGATGATGATGATTTTGGCATCGATTGATGTATTACTTACATTTAATTTGTATACAGCCGTGTGGTGACGGCAGAGCAGAATACAATTATCACCACCCCCATCTCGCCCGTGGGTATCGGTCGTACAAGGCGACTAAGGGTAAAGACAGCGATGAGTAATGGGCAACAGCATTCCTCTTATACCAACTAGCAATATACTGCGATTTTATGTGCCCGATAGATGGCAATAGGCTCGCCACCTATTACATGGGACCTGACTTAATTGGCGAAAAGTGGGTGATTAATGATAGGCGTGATTTATGTATTAATTTAATTTGTAGATTTAAAAAAATACAATTCTATATAATTTAATTTGTATAATGAAAATCTGAATTTCACAGAGAATATTAATGTAAGTACGGCTATATGCAATATTATTTTAACAAAAGCCGAATACACATTTTTATTAAATATTTTGACTTTAGTTTGACGGTTTATCTCTTTCTGGGTATATTTTAAAATAATTCGTGCCATTATGTGTAGATTGATTGTTTTAAAGTTTAATTTTGATATACCAAATGGAGGCTAATTATTTGGAACACTTTCCTTTTTTTTTCTTTTTCTTACTTTTCTTACTTTGGAATTATTAAATGAAACCCCATTACGGGTTTTCATTTAATAATTCAATTCATCATAATTTTTAACATCTTTTCCTGTAGGACCAATATTTGATTCGAGAATAAAGGTTTATTTGTTTTAATATTGATTCGCCTAGAAAAAAATTCCCTAGATAACGAAAATTTCCCTTTTCTGCAATATTTTATTGAGAGGATTATTCTCAGCCGCACGGCTGCATGGTGAAAGCAGAGCAGAATACAATTCTCACCATCTCTATCTTTTCCGGGTGTCGCACAAGACCATTAAAGGTTAAAATAGCAATGAGTAATAAGCAGCAGCGTCCCTCTTATTCTACCTAGCAATGTTCTGCATGCCTGATAAATGGCAATAGACACGTCACCTATTACATAGGACCTAACTTAAAATAGTGAAAGGTGGGTGTTAATTCACCTCTCGCCTATATTCCACCTCTTCGGGTTATAGGCGTGATTTATATAGGTATATATGTAATAGACTTTTGTGTAATTACGAATCTTCGAAGATTCACAAGAAGGTTCACAAACAGTAGTAGTAAGTATCTCATCTTTGACAATTATAAACAACAATCTTATTATATTGTGCCCGGTAAATGGCAATAGGCTCATCTATTACATGTGACCTAACATAATTGGCGAAACGTGGGTGCTAGTTCACCTCTGCTTACCCCTTCGGGGATATAGGCGTGATTTATGTATGTATGTGTGTATCTTATTATAGCGACCACAAATAATAGGGGTTAAAGTATGAAATTGCCGATGTTCCCTCATTATTTAGTAGAAGTGTATAATTCCTTTAAAACAATAGTTATGTCCATTATTCTTTTTTTATTTTAAACTTCATTTCAAGGACTTATATTTATGTATAAAAAATTATCTTAATTTTATTTCTTTCACTACCAATAAATCTTCAATAACAGCTCGTCCTAAGTACCACTTAGATCCACGGACAAGGAAACCAGTCCTCCTCCGTTATAAAAAAAATCTCTAGCTATCCTAGGTATCCTATAGCTTGATGTTGTCTAAATATACCCACAAAATTATATAAAATTTAGATTTGTGGTTCCTTAAAAAATCGCAAATATTATATGTTTGTATGGAAAAATGAATATTCGCTAAATTCTCCATACAAAACGGCAATTTGATACTTAACTCTATAGGTATAGTTATAGCGCCACAACCACAAATATTCAACGTCGGAAACCTTGGACATTAATTCCACCATTAAGACCCCCTTGGCCCCATGCCGGTTGACTGGTGTTAACGACTGCTGGAACTGAAGGCTTAACTTGTCTAACGAAACACGGCCCGAAACGTGGGCTGTGTAAACTTACTTTGGCCGGGAATCGAATTTTGTCCTTTGGGATTATATAAATAGGAAACGTAATGCAATCCGAATCAATGAAACATTTTAGCCGTCCGTTAAGTCAATAACTGTAAATTTAATGTATTAAATAGTGCCCTATTTATTATGTCGCAATGTGTTAATAAATGGGTATTAGAATTGCACTTTGACTTTAATTGTAATGACGTATAAAATTTCCAGTAATAGGAATTTCGTTCGATGATTGATTTGATAAAAATCCCAATGTAGGTATGTACATTTCTCATGATTTCAAGATTTTAATAGAGTAGTGAGAAATTGAATAGTAGAATAAATGTCACTGCCCCCATCTCTCCCGTGGGTGTCGCAACAAGGCAACTAAGGGTTAAGACATACAAACATAAATCACGTCTATATTATATATAAGCTGAGGTGATTTAACACCCACTTAGTCGGCCGTGTGGTGACGGCAGAGTAGAATACAATTGTCACCACCCCAAATCTCTCCCGTGGGTGTCGTACAAGGCGACTAAGGATAAATCATTATGAGGAATGGGCAGCAGCGTTCCTCTTATACCACCTAACAATAGCAATGTACTGCGACTTTTGTGCCCGATAAATGGCAATAGGCTCGCCACCTATTACATGGGACCTAACATAATTGGCGAAACGTGGGTGCCAGTTCACCTCTGCCTACCCCTTCGGGAATATAGGCGTGATTTATGTATGTATGTATGTATGTTTTAGTCAGTTATTCGTTATTACACTTCAGTTTTCAAATACATAATTTACTGGAAATAATTAAAAGAAACAACAAAATACATCAATCCCATTTAACGGCATATGTACAGAAAAAAAGAGAAACATCTTGTCAGGAAAAATACTTATAAACATAATTATACTATAGAGGTTTTAACTAAAATCGAGAATTATATTTAAAGTTCTGGTGAGAATAAAACCCTTAGCGCTGACGCTGAAGCAATTTATAATTGAATTTGTGTTTTTAGTTTATTTAATAACTCCTTGGACACCGGCTGCTGCGAACGCTTGGCGCAGTAATAAATAACTTTCTTCTCGCTGAAACAGTTTAACGGTCACTCCAAAAAACCTCACATGGAAAGATTCCGAAATTTAAAATCGTAGTTCCGATATTCCAGAGACCATTAACGCTCCAGCTCAAATCCCGTTATTTCAAAAAGATTCCATTATTTAACAACTCCGGAAAGCATAGAAAAGGCAGGGGAGACAATTGGATTCTGACTAACTTTCATCGCAACCAGGCATCCCACTAATATTGAGGATACCGGTGGATAACAATAGGACCATCCATAAATCACAACTATTTATCCGCGAACGGGTAGGCAACAATACTCACATTTCGATCAGTTTGTTTGGTCCCTTCTAATAGGGGGCGAGCCTTTTATGATCTGTCGGACACGTAAATCGTAGTATATTGCTTGGTAGGATTATAGGAATGCTGCTGTTATTACTCATCGCTGTCTTTACACATACGCGGGGAACTCACTAGACATAGGCATGTCTGGCAGGCGCCAGACATGCCCGCGCGGACCTCGTTTGTATAAGCCAGACTGCAGGCATGTCCGTGTAGTGAATTCCCCGTTTTAGCCGCCTTGTACGACATACGCTAGAGGGATGGGGGGGGGGGGTCGTGATAATTGTAAAACGCAGCTGACGTCGCTGGTGGATTATATTTTCTTATTTTCTCTGTATTCATTTTATTCTTATTAATATTAATATATTTTTCCTTTTTAATAAAAGCAGATGATGACAATCTGTCTATATAATAATATAATTTATGTATTTCGCCAATGATGCTAAGTCCATGTAAGAGGAGGTGAGCCTATCGCCATCTATCGGTCACGTAAATATTGCTAGATGCTATAACAAGAACGCTGCTTCTCAATCCACATCTCTAATATTTAACTCCTTGTATAAGAACCGCAAAAGAGATTGAGGTTGGCGGCAAGTAAAGAAGATAGAAAAAGAAAAATTATGTCCTGATACGGGAATCAAACCCGCGTCCTTCGAATCAGGGTGGCTGCCTATATTATAATCCCTATATTGTACTTTTCGTTTTTTTATCTTTTTCCTTTGTGATATTGTTTAAAACATTGATATAATCTTCTTCTTCTTTCTGCCCTGTTTTTAGTTTGTTTGGGATCGGCGCAGTATGTTTCTTCTTCCATTAATATCGGTTAGAGGTCATAAAGCCATCCACTCCTTTTCCATTGACGTAACATAATAATGTTCAAGTAAAAATCAAATAATAACTTTGCCTCACTGCTTCACAATTTTCTATAAAACAATGTAAAACATTTGAGGTCAGCATACACTTAAATGCTCGTAGGTTGTTAGTTTCAAAAATCTATATAAATATACTATTATATAAAAATCAAGTAATAGTTAAATTTAAAGACTTTAGTCACAAATAGTTTAAATGTTAGTAAACAGTTCAATATTTATGACATCGGAGACATGCAATTCAAATCAATAGACAATTTACGCTATTGAAAATCAAAGGAATTTCGTCACGAAATAAATCCGCAATCTGCCACTTGTCCGACGTGAATAAAACATAATCCGTCCGCCTATTTTTTCCCGTTAATTTATTTAAATTGCCCTCAGATTATTCATCACGGATATCCGCAATAACAACTGAGACCGCATCGATAAAACTCGCTTTTTGAATAATTGCCCCAATTCATTCCCCGTGTTAAGTGCAAAGCAGTGCGGTGATTGCGTTCATTGAATAAAAAATTACCTTTGCCTATTTTCATTTCATTTGTGTCGTTGACATTGAAAAGTCGCCCACGAAAAAGCTCAGCATTCAGCTGCGTGGATTGAAAAATTCAATTTTACCTCCACCCGAATTGCTGCAATAATTGATGTGTGCATTTTGCCGAAAACAATTCAATCACGTTCGATTGCATAAAGTTTAACACCCATATTATCCCAAGGGGATTATTTTACAACCATTTCATTTTTATTTATCACTAAACTAAACTAATTCGATTTTTATCATAAAAATCTTCCTCAATTTTAAAGACTGTTCGTGGGTTTTCTAGGGACCACACAGCTAAAGACATGGTTGAAGCAGTTCCATGACGTCTGACCGATATGAATAGAAGAGGAAACATACTGGATGCCGACCCCAAATTTAATAGCCTAAATACAAACTCATTTTTGATGCTTTTAAGTTCAAGTGTTCTTGAACATAAGAATCAAAAATGAGTTTATGTAGCAATGTAAATCCTGCCGCACAGCAGAGCAGAATTATTTTTACCAGCCCAATATCTTCTGCGTACAAGTGACTAAGGTTTAATATAGTGATAAGGAAATATAGGTACTATTATTTACTTGCCTGACGGATGGCAATAGGCTCCATACAGCATGCACCTCAGCCTAAGGATTCGGGGATAAATAGACGTGATAATGTATGTATGTAAATCCTGATTTGTTTCACTCTACTATTTACGGTTAAATTTCACCACCAGAGCAAAAAACAAGTCCTGAAAAAGACACCCATCAACGCATTCGACGTTGTACCGAGCGAGGAATCTGTTGAAATCCATTCTTTAGCGAAATCAAAAACCCAAAGCTGTTATAGTCGGACGGATAAAAGAGTCCGTACGAATGCCTAAAACAATACAGAGTCAGTCGTATGCACTGTGTAGCGAACAAAAGCCCGAAAATGGTCAAAATACAAATCCGACAAACCTCAACACTGTTTCATACTTTGCTGCATACCACATTTAGATTACCTTGATGCTGAGTTGAAAATCATTCTGAAATTTTCACTTTCTAAACTAAGAGTTGTAAGTTGTTTCAATAATAATTTCTCTCCTGTTGTCACAATTTTAACACAATAAAGAGCTAAGTCAATATTTTGAAAAATAGGAAAGCTTAAAAATTTTCTTTTTCTATATTATATTAAGCTAATATTATTTTAAGCCGCAGAAGCTAAACATCAGCAGTTAAACAAAATAATTTAAGAGTTTCAGAATTAATTCTCTATTTAATACACCTTAATAGTATTGCCGTGTGGTGACGGCAGAGTAGAATACAATTGTCACCACGCCAAATCTCTCCCGTGGGTGTCGCACAAGGCGACTAAGGATAAATCAGTGGTGAGGAATGGGCAGCAGCGTTCCTCTTATACCACCTAGCAATGTACTGCGACTTTTATGCCCGATAAATGGCAATAGGCTCGCCAACTATTACATGGGACCTAACATAATTGACTTGTGTGCTAGTTCACCTCTGCCTACCCCTTCGGGGTATGGCGTAATTTATGTATGTATCATCATCATCATCATCATCACCTTTAATGTCCCCACTGCTGTGGCACGAGCCTTCGCTTTGGATGGAAGAATATGTATGTATGTAATAGTATATAATTATCATATTTAATGTGTACAGTGTAAAGTGTGTGTGTGTGTGTGTAAGGACCATAATTGGCTATCAACCTACGCACAGTTGCGAATATTATCTAATACTGCGGCAACCGCTAAATTATGTAAGTTTACATTTTAGTGCACTATCAAGTGAAGATGTTAATTATATTCTCAAGTGCTGTCGTAACAATGGTAGTAAAGTCGTATTAACATTCTCAGAACAGTTGGTCTATGGTAAGACACATTATGATACCGTGTGCTTTAGAAATAAAAGGGTGAGTTAGAAGTATTCTAGGTATATATGTCTCTTCACTACTCATTGAAAGGATAGGAAATCATTTAAATACTACAAGTATTTAAGCTTAGTTAGTCCGATTTTTTTTTGTATAGATAAAAAGCGGATTCCTTTCTAATGATGACAGAGCATAATTAAATTCAATTACACACTATACCGCACATATTCCGCAGGGAACGCAGAAGGTTGTAAATAATATAATTTTAGTCACTGTCCCATCAGCTCCTCATGCAAAAACCTAAAAGTAGTTAATATTGTTCCAACTTTTACTATTGCACCCATACATGGCGTCACATGAATACTTTATAATATTTTGGTTTTGCTCAAGAAAATTGTATTCAGGTGGATTTGTTTTCGTTGGATCCCAATATGGATCCCATATTGACGGTGGATCCCATTCGCTATCCCCGTTGAATCCCATGTTATAACAAATAGTCAAAAGATAGCCAACTTCTTAGGTCGCAACTCAGTTTAGTTTCCCTATTTCCGATACGACTACGCCGATTCTAAAATTATAAGTTCTACGATCCGAGCACTATACCCATAATATTATTATTATCTAATTATAGGGAGAGCGAAGGCATTACCCGAAATTCCCAAGTAGGTAGTTATGTAGTTGGTCTACGCTAATTACACCAAATTTCCTCTTTGCGCCAATATAATTAATTGTGGAATCGGAAAACACATTCCGACCGAACTTTTCGTCCTTATGCCAGCAATAATGATTACGCGAGTCAGGTTTCTGTGGACTATAATTTTCTGTTACGTAAATAAAATAAATAATTCTGCTCATAATTAATCTCAAGTTACAGAGTTTTCGCATGCTATTATTCTGTGACTGTATAAAACAGTGGCCGTGTGGTGACGGCAGAGTAGAATACAATTGTCACCAACCCAAATCATTCCCGTGGGTGTCGTACAAGGCGACTAAGGATAAATCAATCAGTGATTAGGAATGGGCAGCAGCGTTCCTATTATACCACCTAGCAATATACTGCGACTTTTGTGCCTGACATATTTGGCGAAACGTGGGTGCTAGCTCACCTCTGCCTTCCTCTTCGAGGATATAGGCGTGATTTATGTATGTATGTATGTATAAAACAGTAATACACATACATCACGCTTATATCCCCGAAGGGATAGGACGAGGTGAAATTAAACACCCACTTTTCGCCAATTTAAGTAAGGCCCCATGTAATAGGTCGCGAGCCTATTGCCATATATCGGGCACATACATCGCAGTATATTGCTAGGTGGTATAAGAGGAATGCAGCTGCTCATTACTACTGCTCAGTACCACACCTACGTGAGAAGTGGGTTCGGTGACAATTGTATTCTGCTCTGCCGTCACCACACGGCAGCACCACACACATGCAAAATCTCTCTCTCCCGCGGGTCTTACAAGCCTACTAAGGGTTAAAACAATGTTGAGAAATTGGCAGCCCTTTCTTCTCCCCTTTCTTTTATATCATCTAGGTATACTCTGCGATTTACGTGCCCGATTGATGACAATAAGGTCACCCCCTCTACATGGGATCAAGCATTGGCGAAATGTGGTTGTTAGTTTGTCCACCCCTTTTGGGGGTAATTAGGCATGATATATGCAACTATGAGTGAAATTGTTAAATGTAAACCAAAAAGAAATACATGGACAAAATATCTAGAATATAAATAAGTAGACACAATAATAATTAATATAGGTACCATTGTCAGAAACTTAAATAAAATCACGAAATATTTGGTTGAAATATTTCGTAGGAATAACTTACTATTATTCCTTATTTATACAAACAAAGATAAGTTTCCGTCTTACCAAACCCTTTATGGTGTTAAGAAATAAACTTATCCGTCTCGTCTAAGAAAGTTTGCCCCCGACATTGAAATTGTGTACTAAGCTGGATCGACAACAAGGATTTCAGCTAAAGTTACCTACTTAGAAAAGGACAGGTATCTATCTGCCTATCCTTCTTTATACATACTAATAATATAAATGTTACAGTTGAGAAGTTTTTTTGAAGGACAAGGTTAAACCTTTAATAAACCTACAATTTCAATAACATTATTTCCTTTTTGAAATTACTTAGTAGTTTTGCCAGTGTAATCTGATTTTGGGGTCGTACGTGAGATTTCTATAATTGTACTTATTAATTAATTATCCGATGTAGATAGATGAGGAGCTCCCTAGCGTAGTGGCATAGCTCGCTCGGCATGTGATTGCGTAATCTTAGTTAAACGTGGGTGTTAGTGCCGTGTGGTCTCTCCTGTGTGTGTCGTACAAGGCGACTAAGAATAAATCAGCGATGAGGAATGGGCAGCAGCGTTACTCTTATACCACCTAGCAATGTTCTGCGACTTTTTGTGCCCGATAAATGGCAATAGACTCGCCACCTATTACAATGGGACTTAACATAATTGGCGAAACGTGGGTGCTAGTTCACCTCTGCCTACCCTTTCAGGCGTGATTTATGTATGTATGTATATAATTCTAACAATTTTATGTACCTATTCCCCGAATACAAAAACGCGACTTAAATTTTGAGCACTACTTAAAAAAATAATTGGACAATACCTGTCAGAATTTCTATGAAAAACGTCAATTTTGACAATACTTAAATGTTAAGCAGGACTCCAACTTTTAGTAGCGTTTCAGTATTCGGGGGTGTGTATTTTAAAATGTCATTAAGTACATGTTTTGTTCCCAGCGCACGTCGGCAACTACGAAAGCGGCAGAGAACAGGAGGCACACAGTCCGGAAAGCGGCGAGCGGCTTACGGGAAGTTACCAGGTTCGTTACAATATTATCGGGGTGCGAACAACACTTTTGTCCCCCTTTCGACCGGGCCCAACAACAATGTTCCAGTGGAGTTGGAAAACTGACACACAAGTGGGTCACAGTCGGGCAAGGTTATGCTTGGAGGCAATTCGGGAGCAAATTGCTCTCATTGAGTTACTCGACTTAAATCACGGGGAGATCAAGGCATCTATCTACCCAAAGAGTCAGCGGTGGAAAGGGACGAGAGATTTTGTTTCGTGGCTTAAAACACAAAATTTTGAGATCTAAACATAAGATCGGCACCTAATATCATGAAGTTGCTATTGAATTTATTAAATTTCGCTCGTAATTTCACATATATGTAGACAAGGTATCTTCCACATTTTGTATTAAAGAGTTCCACATAATAAAATCGGTATGAAAACTGTACTACACCAAAAGCTAGCGTCCAATTAAAAAATGCATCAAACATTGTGTGAAATGTACTATTTTATAAGCTAATATGCTTGCCTAGACCAGATATTCTGCATTTGGGCAAGAAATTGTCAATATAATTTATATTTTCACAAAGTAGCCGAGGGGTTACTCATCAAAGTCATTCGTTAGAAAAATCCTTCGTTGCTAAATTTAGAGCTATATTTCAAGTGCTATAAGGAAGTCAGAAAAGCATGAAGCCCCTTTAAATAAATATTTCAATAACAAACACACCGCCCATTGAAAATGCTTTTTTAAAACATTATGACACATTACTAATCAGTTACTACCTTTGTGGTGTTCACTGTATTTACTTAAGCGGCTACGGTTACACATCGCCCCATTTCTATATATAAAAAATCAATACACTTCTTTTTCCGTTCATTGGTAGGTATTCACAATTATCCACAGTTAACTGAATATATATTTTAACACTCACATCTAACCAAAAGTTCAAGGCCGTGTAAAATATATGTTAAAAATAGGGATATATTTTTCATATTAGTAAATTCGATTAAAATAATTACTTTATTGATATTTTTCTCTATCCACGGTTCATATATACAAAAAAATTAAATAGCATCTATAATTATTTGCCTCCATTCACAAATTAAATTAGCTTCGTAATAATTTTATCTAAATTATATTCATTGTAATTTTTTTTATATATTTTTTGTTATTCTGTGACAGCATTAAAGGGCTTATGATAATGGAGTACTGGGAAGTATAAAACTAACTGCGGTGACTCTAGATAACCTTCCATTTGTTCCAAATAAAAAACTCATTTTGGTTTGAACATAAAGAAATTATCTAATTTCAAAACTCCGATTGAAAGAAAAAGTGAGTCTGAAATGAAATGTTAGTAAAACGTTTTAAAAACTTTTGAAAGACAACGTTGATTAGCCTTTAGTCTTTTTGTCCAAGCAATTTCGCCAGCATAAATTAATGACAATATTTATTATAATTATCTTCTCTATAATGTCCGACCGTTTTCGGTTCACTGAATTTGCTAGTAATTTTTCCAGGACTTTCAGAGGGATTACTTAGACTAATCAATATTCTGGCAAAACTAATTACGAAAGACAACGCCAGTAAAAGCTGGTTTTCAATTCGTTCTAGTTATGTTTTCTTTAGTAGAATAAATGAAATGATGATTTTGAAAGCTTTAGTTGTTTTAGTACTAGACATAACATGTAATATTTTCAGTTGACGATTAAGTTTTCCAAGATACGGTTTGGTAATAATAAATAAAACATTAGCCTTAAAATAATATGATGGTAGTAACTCTCCAGTCTTCACAAAGCATAATATTATAAGGTTATATAGGTGATTAGATTAGATTATTAATAAACACAATTACATTATATAAAACTATATATTGCAATTTATTGAATACATTGATAACATGTGCCGTGTGGTGACGGCAGAGTAGAATACAATTGTCACCACCCCAAATCTCTCCTGTGCAGCTGTGGGATTCGTACAAGGCGACTGAGGATAAATCAGTGATGAGGAATGGGCAGCAGCGTTCCTCTTATACCACCTGGTAATGTACTGCGACACTTTTGAGCCCGATATATGGCAATAGGCTCGCCACCTATTACATGGGACCTAACATAATTGGCCAAACGACAATTGCTTTTAGCTTTTGTTCTTGTGTAGTATTATTATCTACGGCAGGTGCCGCTTCCATCCATATCGGTTAGACGTCGCAATGTCATCCACTCGGGCACACCGGACAGGTTCTAGAGATAAATTCATGAATAAAATAACCATGTCAAGTGGTCGATGAACAGGGGTGATAGGGATGACGAAATTCCAATCTAATTCCTTTTATTCGAACTGGTTTCTATCAAAGCGCTTGTTCAACGAATAGCTTCACACAAGGCGACGCGCTAAAGTTGAAACGGGGCTTGAAATTCCCGTGCCCGGTGGCGGGGCGCCAGTCTATAATACAATAATTTTTCCGTAGACGCGCCAGTCTGAGTGGTGCGCTTAATCCAATTTTCGTTTCACAGTATCCATCGGAGTCTGAAAGCGAATCGGTCTGGGAGACTGCCGAAGTGACCTTGGAGCGAGGAGCCAATGGCCTCGGCCTCAGCATAGCTGGTGGGGAGGCGGGTGGTGACGTGAGCATCACTCGGCTAGCAGCAGGCGGAGCGGCCAAGAAAGATGGCCGACTTCAAATTGGAGATATTTTGTTACAAGTTAGTACATTTTTTTTATATTCTTCCACCCGTAGGGAAGGTCCGTGCTACAGCAGTGGGGACGTTAATGAGCTGGTGATGATGATGATGATAGGACAATTTGAGAAACATTTTACGACGGGTTTGTTAGAATTGGTTAGAATGGCCAGATGGCTATTGGCGGTCCCGTATTCGGATCTTGACAGGGGCAAATTTTTGTCATTAACGTATATTTTTTTCTGGAGTCATAGTTGTTTATTTATATGTAATTAATATGTTTATTATAATTTGTCCGTCATCTATAACATGCTTTTGATACTCACTTTAATGATATGAGTGAGCGTCCATCTTGCTAAGCACCCTAAGTGCTTAGCTTAATAATTTGGTTGGTATTGAATTTAGGTTCCATTACATTTATTCTATATCTATGCTCAATATCTAAACGGCTTAAACCTATTGCTGAGAGCAGTAAAGAAATAAAAACACATAAAGTAGCCGAACTTTTTTCATAGCAGCGTTAAAACTCTTCTTGAAAGTTACTTAACGACATCCTTCAAAAACTTGGTCTTTTGTTTAATGAGATTTTACGGAAGGCTGGTGATTTAATTTGACAAGACAACGCAGCGGTACATTTTCCGCCGTGGCTGACTTCTGTGTCAAGGTTGAACTTCTTTATTTGAAGAATTTATGGTAGTACTTACTTGCAATAATTTTCATATGACTTAATTCACAGTACCAATAAAAAAGGTAGGTACTATTGTAATGCTGTGTGGTGACGGCAGAGTAGAATACAATTGTCACCACCCCAAATCTCTCCCGTGGGTGTCGTACAAGGCGACTAAGGATAAATCAGTGATGAGGAATGGGCAGCAGCGTTCCTCTAATACCTACCACCTAGCAAAGTACTGCACTCTTGTGCCCGATAAATGGCAATAGGCTCGCCACCTATTACATGGGACCTAGCGTGATTGGCGAAGCGTGTTCTAGTTCACCTCTGCCTACTCCTTCGGGGATATAGGCGTGAGTTATGTATGTATACTCGGACAATTACTATTGTAATAGTCCGAGTAAAATTGTATTGTAAGCACCTCGTATTACGACCATATTGTTACTAATAAAGACCAACAAATACTTTTATTTAAAAATATGGTATTGTAATTGAGAAAAACGTATCTTTCATTACTTATATTATTTGGGAATTTTTAAGTGAAGTTTAGAATTAGAATCGCCTTTAATAATAATAATAATAATAATAATCCCTGTCTCTAGATCCTTAACCACCGGTAGCCGGGACTCTGATCTTGCTACTGATGGGGAACTGCATTTTTGTATTTTTAAATATTATATTTTGAAATGTTTTATATTGTAAAAAATTAATGTTAAAAAATATGATTTTGTATGTATTATAAATGTAATAAAAAAAATAACATTAATAAAGCCTTTATTTCCGAATATTTACAAAGCAAAAAATATAAAAGTGAGAAAATTAAACTGATATCACAAAAAGTCTCTTTTTTCGGTGTGCCTAACGGCAAAGGCCTCCTCCAACTCCTGCCAGTATTTTCGGTCAGATGCCACTCTCATCCAAAGGGGTCCTACAGTCATTTTTAAGTCGTCTTGCCATCTTCTTGCTTGGTGACTTCTAGCTCCATGTCACCTGGTTACTCCACTTCTCTTTCTTACAGCGGAGCATATGCCTAAGTATGTGTAAGAATCACCTTTAATCACATAAAAACTATACTCACGATTTTTATATAAAATAAAGTTACTGTACAATGTAATAGATCATCTGAATCTCATCTTACTTTATTGGGCAAACCTCTTTTCTTTGCATATTCTTTCACAACATGTAACAAGGTGGAATTACTTTTTCAGATAACACACAGTATTTTTCAAGTGGCGCTTTATGTATGTCCTTTAAGATAACCTCAATAAATTACCCCTCTATCTCATAATATGAAATATGGGAGGATATAAAGGAGACAACATGCTGCACCAGCAAAGCTACGGTGCAACATTTTTTGTTGAAATAGTGAATTTTGTTTTTCTTTTTCATAACCTTGCTCCTTATAAATTTTGGGTATGTCGAGTATATTATTATATTGGGTATTATTTCTCTACGACTCTAATGGTGTAAGAGGAATACAGAATTGTAATAGAATTGTAAAGTTTTCTCATTATATTAACAATTTTCCATAATTTCAAGCGGAGTGGCACGATTTCTGTAAAAAAGGATCCGCTTTGATACCTTTAGAAAATTATTTTTTTTGTCAATATTATCAAAATCCCGTCCAGGACGTTCGATGAATATTTAAACATGGCCCCGGAGAGCACGTCTGCAGCAGATTTATCATCCGTAAAAAGTACCTACAAGATTAAGTGTCGATTTTATTATTTCAACGACATATCCTTTTACTCTGGCAATTCACGGCACTTCTGCCTTATGAATTCTTTACATATTTTCGGGAATCCTTTCGTCTCGCACTCATTTATCATTTCGTGCGCCCAACCAGTTTCCGTATACATCCCTATATCCATTTTTTCCCTTTAACCTAAACAGTCCGTAAGGAAACACATATTTCTCTCTCCGTTTAAGAAGTGTCATTAAAGCAATTTTATTAAGTGAGACTATAAATATTGTGGTTCTTTTTTTTATCTGCAGCATTATTTTTCTCGTAGTCAAGAGACATCATAAATTATGAAGAAAGATAATGTTACTTGAACCCGCTTTAACATCTTCATAAAAAGAGTATAAGATCGGCAGGATTCTGTATTTAGGTGAGCAGATCTAACGCTGGGTTTCTCTACAATATGTCTATGAATGGACAATATATCAAAATCCTACGCCAATACCACCCAGGGATAGATTATAGAAACCCGCCATAAATGAACATTACAACATATTTAAAGGTAAATGTTTTATACATAGGGTTGTAACGGAGCGTAAAGTTATATTTAAATCAGAAGAACATTGTCTTATAGTTATTTCGAAAACATCATGTTCTATAAATAAAATACCTCTTAGAGTGTGGTTGGAGCATCGCTTGTAGCAGATTTGATAAGCACATCGAAGGAAAGTATGCTATATCGCTAAATGAGATCACCCACCTTGCTCTCAGCCCCGATATATTGAAAAGTATTTTTCCCCCTTAAGATTTACAGATGGAATCGAAATGACAACCGATATACTCATAGAATGTCTATATTGATATCACCATAGTTAATTTGCAAAGAAGAGTTTCTTATTCAATTAAAACACGAAAGCATAATAAAGCAAAGTAAGCTATTAAATATAATTTTCAACACAATTGCTCGTAAATTGACTCTTATTACACCGTTTTAAGGCTCATAATGCAGCATATTATACACTCGTTCATAATATATTACGTACTAGTGCGTAATCGTATATTTTTTAATTCTTTTTTTTTTGTTTAATTCTCCCTATATTTTTAGGGAAGCATAGGGTCTAGCCCATACAGTCATGTCTTTAGTATATTTAGTCTGTATTCATGTGTGTGAAATGAATAAAAATGAAATTACTTTTACGTTAAAAGAGGGATTATTTTCAATTATTCCTCATAATTGAACGTCAACACAGATCCTTAAGCATCAAAATTGCACAAAATCCACTCTGAAACAATTTTTGAATTAATGAAAAAGATCTGACTGTCACCATTGAAACGCGCTAAACACTCCAAAGTTTATGCTTATTGAATTTGTCTATGGACATTGAATATTTTTACGAATACTAAATTATTTTAGAGTTTAGATGATAAAACATTTTATTCCATGTTTATAAACACAAATTAACTATCGTATTTAGAAACAATATTTATTTTATTTTTTATTTTGCTGCTGCTTCGGATGCACAGCCGGTTTTTCTGTGCGTTTTGAAAGTTGCCATATTTGTTTTATTAAATTAATATTGTGTCTGAGTGATGTTTAGTGTTAAAAAATGTGTAGTTTTGTGTAATAAGTGTCTACGGCGATGAACAATATAAAGATTTAGTGAAACAAAAGTGCATTTGATAAGAAAAGCGATGAGCGTTTTCGTGGTCGATCTACCTCGTCAGTCTCCATCAATAGGCTGTTAGTGTAAATTTGCGGCCAAACTCTCCCAAAATGCATTAAAACGTGATACATCCGCGTTTTAATGCGATTAATACTGAAGAAAGTAGACTACATCAGATGAGGCTGTATGTGCTGGTTCCCTTGCCGCCCCTAGTAATTAATAGAATTAAAAAATAACAAAAACCAAACTTGTAGGCGCCATTTTCCGGAATTATTTGCCATTTTTGGTAAAGTTAATAATAATACAAGTTTGTTTTTTCCTCGCAATTGTGTTGAAAAACGTCGTATGCAACTCGTATGCATTGATCATTACACACTCAGCTTCCTTACTGCGCTCGCCTGCGGCTCGCGCTCGCAATAATGCCTCGTATGTAATGACCAACGCAGCATACTCGTAGCATAATATACTATAATTATATACCCTACTTTTCAGCTCACCATATTATAAGCCTTGTTACTGTAATTCTTGGACCAGGATAATAATGAAGGTAGGTAGGTACTCTGAAATACCGTCCTTCCGCTTCGTCTCTACCGGTATGTCTAAAATAAATTGCTTATCAATTTTAATACTGAAAGCAATAAACGTGTTCTAAATAATTAATCAGGGAACTGGCTAACCCCCGAATACAGAAACGCTACAAAGTTTGAGTCTTGTTTATCAAGTAGTTGAAGTATTGTCAAAATTGACGTTTTTCCATACAAATTTTGCCAGGTATGTCCACTTAACTTTATAAGCAGTGCTCAAAACTTAAGTAGCGTTTCTGATCTCTTTATTTGTGTGAGTGTTATTTAGGCGAGTTAACCGAGTCTTAATTAAATGTACTTTGGGACTTTGGTATATAAAAAATAAAGTAGTCGTTTTAAAAACTGCTTCATTAACTAATATAAAAGAGAACAATTTATTAAAAATTAAAATCGCCTAACAACGCGATCTTACTCGTTGACGCTGAATATAGAAGCCAATAAAGTTTGAACCTTCTCAGATATTTTTCAGAATGATGAAATCAGACCTTAAGATCTCTTATTTGATTTAATACATAGATTATTCTTAATTTTTTGCAGAGATTATTTTTTTGCAGGTTAAAGTGAACAATATGTAATGGTAATGTTACGGTCCCATGTAATAAGCCTATAATTGTCTAATAGCGGCACATAAATCGCAGTATATTGCTAGATGGTATAAGAGGAACGCTGTTGCACATTATGACACCCGAAAGAGAGATGGTGACAACTATATTCTGCTATACCGTCACCACACGGGGTTAATACATTACGTACTGAGCAATAAGGGAAAAACCTTAACACGTTTAAATAAACGTAGCACGACTCATAATTAAGCTATCGTCCTCAGCTCTAAAAGGCGCATTACATACCCAACACCTGGGATCCTCACTAATAAATTATAATTAGTTGTCGGCAGAATGAGCACTAATGTTGAGCTTTGGGTTTAGAAATAAAAGGCGGGCAATGAAAGGGTACAACATGTGCGTACTTCAGCGAAATCTCTTGTTTCACACATAATTTTCATTTATGTCGGGCAGTAACAGGGTACAGTATAGGGTTTGACCGCTGTACCGTATAAATTCTACATGAGGCAGAATTTTACGGATTGATGGCTATTAACTACAGGTGCCGGAATCATAGAGGAGCATGGAGGAACAATATTAAAGATACACATACATTTTTTGTAAATTTTGTAATAAAAAATTCCTAAAGTTAGTGGATAAAACAATTTTGAATATTGATTCCCATTATATCACAATGTATATTATTTTTAAAGAGCGGGTAAAATATACATTAGGCAATATGCCCGCTTTTGGCCCACTGTCCCTAATTCATCATCATCATCATCACCAG
The DNA here is from genome assembly GCA_963931975.1 of Cataclysta lemnata. NCBI lineage: Eukaryota > Metazoa > Arthropoda > Insecta > Lepidoptera > Crambidae > Cataclysta > Cataclysta lemnata. Next base: position 9,186,058 of record OZ008347.1, read on the forward strand.
CCCTTAAATGTCCCCACTGCTGGGGCACGGGCCTTCCCTATGGATGGAAGAATATAGGGAGATTGGGCCATAACCCACAACGCTGGTTGGTGGGTATTAACGACTGCAGATGCAGCTGGGACCACCGGCATAACGTGCCTTCCGAAGCACGGAGGAACTCGAGATAACATTTTTTTGGTCAATGTTCAATGTTCGCTAAGGCCGGTCATTGGATGGCCAATGACCGGCCTTAGCGAACATTGCTTAGTTTACGTAACTACAGGCCAAGCGCGCTACGGCACTGCGCTAGCGCGCTCCTTAAATTATTGCAAGCAAAATTCCAATATATTTTTTTTAAATAATACTAGCTCTGAATGGTGTTCTGCACTAATAGCAATATGGCCCGCTTTAGATCCACTTCCCCTAAATTTTAATGACTAAATGAGAATACATTTGCAGCACAAATCTCATTTGAAGTATCACAATAATACAACATGTGACGTAAATGGAATCGTTGTTTACGCACGCGTCAGTCAAGCTGATCTCCAACATGGAAAGTCACATTGTTTGACGCAAATAAACACACAGCCATTCCCTGTCGCGTGTCGTATTTCAGTTTAACATGATAATATCGCTGTGTGACAATTGAAATAACAATTAAATTTTAATACCACAGCCTGTATTATTTTAAAATTATAATGTTTAAAAAATGCAGTTTTTGAATGAAAAATAAATGTTTTCGTTCATATAATTATGAGGCTTGTTGTAGACAATTTGGATTTTTAGTCAAAAACGAAATAACAACAAGCAAACTACTGATGAAATAAATGAATTTATTGATTAATTGACACGTGTCAAACTTCGGACCTTGATCGTCATACCGTGAACTATAGGCATCTTAGAATGGAAGCAAAAGATAGGTCCACGTCATATCTAATTCTATACTAATATTATAAAGCTGAAAAGTTTGTTTGGTTGGTTTAACGCGCTAATTTCAAGAACTACTGGCTCAAATTTCAAATTATTTTTGTGTTGGATAGTCCATTTATCAAGGAAGGCTATAGCACACACACACACACACATAAATCACGCCTATATCCCCGAAGGGATAGGCAGAGGTGAACTAGCACCCACGTTTCGCCAAATATGTCAAGTCCCATGTAATAGGTGGCGAGCCTATTGCCATTTATGGGAACAAAAGTCGCAGTACATTGCTAGCCTAGATGGTATAAGAGGAACGCTGCTGCCCATTCCTAATCATATTCAGATTTATCCTTAGTCGTCTTGTACGACAACCACGGGAAAGATTTGGGGTGGTGACAATTGTATTCTAATCTGCCGTCACCATGCGGCCAGGCTATAGGCTATATTATATATTATAACCTAAATTAATGCGAGCGAAGACGCGGGCGGCTACTAGTGTTTCATATACAGTCACCGGGCCACTCATCATGCGATACAAATTGCAACTACAATTTACCCCATAGATTTTTACACTAAAGTTCTTAACCTTCTTTCTTATAATGCCACCAAACTATCTGGCCAATTATTATTGGTGGTTTCGCTAGTGGTGAACAAATATTATCATTCAAGTTTTTAATGTACTAAGTATAAGTTGGTGACACTTTAAGAAAGAGCTAGAACAGGGTAAAGAACTCTCAGGGTGGCTAATACAATAAATATATCTTTTGCTTGACTATACTTCATTTATTTTGTATAAGCCGTTGGGCTTTTTTAAAGAAAACAAAAACTGGACTGTACTACACCCGCATTTCGTCACGCTGGGGAATTGTTCCCGCATAAAGGAGCACAATTAATTATTATGCCATTAACCCCATTAAAATAAATTATCGCCGAAAGCCGACATTAAAATTTAACGTTGTTGTTGGCGAAAATATTTATTTATGATAAAATGGAAACAGCCGAAAGTCCGAGGGCGAGTGCACAGTGTGCACTGCACACTGGGGACTTCATATATTACTATCTAATGCTAATACAAATGTTTATTGTTAATGTTGTATTACTAAAACTTGTAGACTGCTTATATTTTCTAGTCTTGAAGCTAGATTAAATAGTTTTCGATTTATAAATTTTCAAAGGACAGTTATTCAGAACTAGCCCCCACGTTTCGCCAATTATGTTAGGTCCCATGTAATAGGTGGCGAGCCTATTGCCATTTATCGGGCACAAAAGTCGCAGTACATTGCTATTGTTAGATGGTATAAGAGGAATGCTGCTGCCCATTCCTCATCATTGATTTATCCTTAGTCGCCTTGTACGACACCCACGGGAGATATTTGGGGTGGTGACAATTGTATTCTACTCTGCCGTCACCACACGGCACGTGGGTGCTAGTTCACCTCTGCCTCGGGGATATAGGCGTGGTTTATGTATGTATGTAGTAATTCAGATTGATTCTAGTAGTATTAGATGCTAATCGTTAGGGATTGCTGGCTCAGAGCGGGTATACTTGCTAAAACGGACACTTCCGTGAGTAGTTTTAGACTCTATAATATCCATTAAGCGCTTTGTTTACCTTACCGTATTAATTGAAATTAGCGAATTTATCTTATTAGCTGCCGCACTCAGAGACGTCAAATAACGTTAATGAGTACTTAACGTCAAAAATGACAATGCAAAACTATTCGCTATTCTTGGCCGGGTCTATGGTCTAGATTTGAGTGAAAATTATAGACACTAAATACTCATTAAAGTTAATTGACGTCTCTGAGTGCGACAGTAAAAGGGAATCCGCCTTCAGTCTCATTGCGAGTATTGATGCTACAAACTGCATCATAAAAAATCCCGACAATTAGTTTTACCTCTTTTTTAACCAATTTAGACTGGACACCTTTATGTTAAGCCTTGTATTTGATTAATCGTTAAGTGTCTTGCTCACAGTATTTTTATATTTATGAAAGGAATTATTACATGTTTCAGTTCACAGTGCCGTGTGGTGACGGCAGAGTAGAATACAATTGTCACCACCCCAAATCTCTCCCGTGGGTGTCGTACAAGGCGACTAAGAATAAATCAGTGATGAGGAATGGGCAGCCGCGTTCCTCTTATATCTACCACCTTGCAAAGTACTGCTACTTTTGTGCCCGATAAATGGCAATAGGCTCGCCACCTATTACATGGGACCTAGCATAATTGGTGAAGCGTGGGTGCTAGTTCACCTCTGCCTACCCTTCGGGGATATAGGCGTGATTTATATGTATATTACTTTATGTTAAGCCTTGTATTTGATTAATCGTTAAGTGTCTTGCTCAGTATTTTTTATATTTATGAAAGGAATTATTACATGTTTCAGTTCACAGTTAATATTATTAAGTGCATCACCAGTGGGGACATTAGTAGGGCCGCTGTTGATGATGATGATGATGTTATTTGCATATTTTAAAGGAATAGCCTTGCTTCTACTCATCAAAGCGTCAGTACGTTAAACTGTTAGACGTATGAATTCGGTATTTTAAAGCTAAATTTATTGTCTTTAAAACCAGTTTTTTCGTATTCTCGATGTAATGCTCCAGAAATTTGTGTTATCGTTTGAAACATTGTTTTTTTGTTTTGCATTTACTTCTTTGCCTTCTAACCGAGCCCAGAAGGATTGGTGCGGCTTATGTTTTTGTGTTCAGTTGTCTTACCTGAATAAATTATTTAGTGACAGGTATCTAAGGCTGGTAAAAGGATGAAAAGTCATGTTAAAACTTTTCAAATGGACTTTATGCAGCATTAAGTATCAAGTCAACTATGTACAACTAGCATGAAGTATTTAATAGACTATGGTGTAATTATATTAGCCGAGAAAATAATTACTGTTTTTGGTTTTCGGTAACAGCGTTGAAAAATGTTTGTTTTTGGTTATTGATCAATATCGATTGGAAGAGTACGGAACAAACTGAACATTTCGAAATAGATTTAAATCCAAAAATAATTATACCATATTTCAATTTTGCATCAAACGCAACAAACGAATCACGGCAGTATATTTTTAACATACTAGATGACTCGGCAAGCGTTGTATTGGTCTTATCACCTAGGGATATAAAAAATAGCCTATAGAAAAAAAATCATAACAATTGGCCGAGCCATTTCGGAGGAGTTATATAACAGCCACTGTGACACGAGATTTTTATATATTAGATGTATATTCCTACATGTATATTCCGTTTCACAGACTTATTTCGCAAACCTTCCTCAGATACAAATATAAGAGAAGGAAAGCCGTATTCTTTTTCCAATTGAAATGACAACAAATTACTAAGAAATGTATGCACTGCGGTGTCTATAAATAGAAATACTAGTTAATGTTTTCATCCTTTTCTGTACAGGTAAATGACATCTCTGTCGAAGACGCGCCGCACTCCGTAGCTGTCGAAGCGCTCCAGCAAGCCGGCAACATTGTCAAATTAGTAAGTTCTATTTAATACGCTCGGTACGATTGCAATCCGTTTTTAAAGTAAGTTTTCAAGCCGCCGAGATTCAGAAATAAAAAAAAATATACAAATTGCATTTGTGTTTTGAGCAAAATTACAATTTGAAATAAAAATTGGTCAAAGTTTTTGGCCCGATTCGAGCGGCCTGCCTAAATACAGAAACGCTATTCAAATTTTGAGCACTGCTTGTAAAGTTAAGTGGACATCAATAATCAATACCTGTCAGAATTTGTATGGAAAAACGTCAATATTGACAATACTTAAATGTTAAGCAGGACTCAAAATTAGAGTTGTGTTTCTGAATTCGGGGGTTAACCATTCAGGACATTAGTTATTTCGAAGAAACGACCACCATTCAACTTCCTGTTGTAAGCTAACAGGTACCTACCTACTCTTAGTAGATATACTATTCCCTCACCAGGACATCACTGTAAAAATTTTATAACCTTTTATTTCTGTCGCTAATATGAAAATATAACTTTCCACATAGGTATAACAAGTGATAAGCAACAACGATCATTCATGCATTTTTTTAATTTGATTTTTGTTTCCTTTCTAATAAAAGTCACAATCGCGAGTTAACTAATATTATATAGATTTTTGGCCGTGTGGTGACGGCAGAGTAGAATACAATTGTCACCACCCCAAATCTCTCCCGTGGGTGTCGTACAAGGCGACTAAGGATAAATCAGTGACGAGGAATGAGCAGCAGCGTTCCTCTTATACCACCTAGCAATGTACCTACTGCGACTTTTGTGCCCGATAAATGGCAATAGGCTCGCCACGTATTACATGGGACCTAATATAGTTGGCGAATCGCGGGTGCTAGTTCACCTCTGCCTACCCCTTCGGGGATATAGGCGTGATTTATGTATGTATGTATATAGATTTTTAACATGGTCGTTTCCTACATGTTGTTGGTCTAACACAGAATATAATAATAATATATCGTGCTGCAGAAATAAGGTTGTTATTAAATCCACGCCGCGCTTTTAGCTGGAAAAACTGACATGCAAGCAATAATAAATCCGTTCGGTTTTTAATTGAAATACACACAGTATTTAAACTTTGTTTATTTTAGAAATATCAACAGCACGTGTTTTTTGTGCTTGCTTAACCATCCGATGTATTTTAAAATAAACTTTGTGCTTACATAGTGCAGTAGTATGGTGATGGGCAATGTAATGCAAACTGTACCGACATCACAGCATGTCCTACATTAATACACGTAGTAAGATTCATCACATTTGTAAGTTAACTTTAGACACGCACCATATTACTATTTAAGCCCATATTTGATTCTTTAATAAACAGACTTAATTACCACATCAAGTCGCATTATACTTCTTGCCCCTGGCAAATTGGTGACCACCGACATTGGACAGCAGCAGCCTTCAAATACTACAAGATATTGGTCTGCCGTGCGTCGGGGGCAATTTAACCCCGGCGCACGGCAAACTGCCCAACGCGCGGCAAACTCCTCGGCGCACGGCAAACTACTCGGAGTTGGAAAAATGGAAAACATCAAAGGAAGAAGAACTAGAAGACTACAAGTTAGTGACATAATTACCTCAAGAAAAACGGACGACGACGCAATGGCATTACCATGCAAAAATGCATTTGGAAACTATGCACAATTCAGCGCGCAACAATATTATAATCGCTAACATCTACCGAGGTCAAGTTCAAAAAGCAGCAATTGAGAAAGAGGACAGAGATATTTCAACCACGATATACCAAAATAGAAGAAAATTATCAAGAAAATGTGTTAAACTACGACGGTTCACTGTTCAACTCTCCCGTCCAACTGCATCAATACCGACCGAAAAAGTGGTATGAGATTTTTTACTGACACGGGAGCGAACATTTTAGTTAATGGCAAGCCACAGAGACATTCTGCAGCTAAATGGTACACAATCAAGACATAGGGTGAAAATAAAAAACACTTAATTCAAGCTTGGGACTACGAGACGTTCTACAAGGAACTTCGGCATGGCCGACTTGACTCATTATTAGTCGATATAGCTAGTCGGAAACTTAAGATTGGGTAACTGAGCTGACAACGCCTGCAACCCTGATCATACCGACGCAGCAAACTATTCGTACTATTGTCGTTGGAACGAATCCACGCATACTATACTACAAGGTTATTTTCTCAAGAGCGAAATAAATTTCTTAGGTTATCAGAAAACGAGCCAAGGGATACGCCCAACTGAGGAAAATTACCACAACTCAAGAAGCCTTAGTAATGGCGACTTGATCCTGCGGCAGCAAGCGGACCAAGGGCACGCAATGGCAGCCCATAGTCGGAGACGAAAAGTGCGTTCACACTCCGGCATAATATGGCAGTTCTGCGTATGGTGCCTACCGCTGATTAAGTACGCTCGTCGAGGGCTACTTGGACCTGCCGCAGAAAGCGGATCGACGGCACGCAATGGCAGCCCATGACTGGAGACAAAAAGTGCGGTCACACTCCGGCATGGCAGTTCTGCGTATAGTGCCTACCGTTCAACCAATTTTCATTTATCCCAAGTGTCAACAACAATTCAATCCCAATGCTCACACGTATTTGTGCATTGCGACAGAATAAGAAAAAGTATAACATCACCCTATGGAAGACCAGAAAAAGAATTACCATATCAAGTCGCATTATACTTCTTGCCCCTGGCAAACAAACATTTCACATGCACTCAAATAGGTTTAAATAAATCGGAATTTCTTAGAAATCTATAATTGTATGTGTACAGAAATATTTAAATTTTCTTCTCAGAATTCCAGTTGTCAGATTCCAACCCTTGACTGTCCACACAGTCACCATAATCATCCCGTCTTCGCTATTAACGTCTCCAAGTCTGACGTACAAACCTTTTCTGTACATAAAAATCACAGAAAGGATCAAAAGAAACACGTAAGCAAAGCCTTTTACAGCACAAGAAATGGATGTGTAATTGAATTAAGTGGCAGAATAAGGCCCCTTTCATTCTTCGGCGTGTAACGGTCGCGCGCGCACGCGTCCGGCGCATTTTGTATGAAGGTACGCGACCGGCCGCACGCGGAACAATGAAAGCTACTATGAAGCTTCATACAAATTGTGCGACATGCCGAAGAGTGAAACGGCCTAAGGATGCTCAACGGCGACTTTTGATAGTGATGCCGTCGCGCGTTGGTATCCTTACAGATGCGAAACAGTCGCGACGCGGTCGCTAGCTGTGTGCCCTTGTCCACGTAACCACGACTCAGTCGCGACACTGTCGTGCTTCCGTCGTGCTCGGTTCTTACTCATACGGCACCCTCCTACCCCGATGTCGTCTGACACGGTCGCGCGTTTGCATCGATACAGTCGCGATGCCGTTGCAAATACGACTAATGCGCGTTAGTAGCTACGCTTTCGCGTGTTAGCGAAGTGCGCGACGGCATCGCTACAAAAAGTGGACGAGCGCCCTAAAAGTGTTCCTTATTTCACAGCGAGTAAGAAGAGCAAGAAGACCCAGAGCGGTGAAACTATGGAGAGGGGCACGCGGTCTGGGCTTAGGCATAGCTGGCGGGGCAGACGACGCAGCGGGTGGCGGGGGTGTTTTTGTATCTCACATCGCTGTCGGTGGAGCGGCACATCACGACGGCAGCTTACGCTTGGGCGACAAAATATTAGCGGTTAAAAATGAAGACGTGAGTACATACTTTAATGCATTTTCAATCATGTCCATGACCAAGGTAACTTTCAGATAATATTTAGCTAATAGTTTACAGGTATGTTTGTGTATAGCACAGGTCACCTAGCACATGAGTAAATAAACGGAACAGAGAATAAGCTGATTGAAAAAAAACCAGTTCACGGTCGCACAGCCAGTTGACAAGCTTTTATTTTGTTCCTTTTACCTACTCATGTGCTGCTGGTTTACGTTGTTCTGATAATTTATATTGTTACACATCATTGTTGGTGAAAGCGACTATAACCCAAAAAACATGTTGTTAGACATTTCCAGTGCTAATGATCAATGAATGCTAAAAAAGCGATTGAAAAGGTCATGCCTGGAGACGATGGACGGAGAGATTGATTGGTATGATAACATTCCAATCCACACTGCTCAGGGCTTTCGACTTCAGCTCAAATAAGTAAATTCTTACTAGAATGTCATCAATAACGTTCAGAATACTACTATAACAGCGTATCACAGACGTGACGAGCCCTCCAACATCTTGTTGTGTTTAAATAAAATTATGTTAATGTAAATAATGTAAGTGTAAAAGCACAGTTCATTTTTTTCGCAGTGACATGTAAGAGAAAATGTCTCAACACATTAATACGATGTAAAATATTTACTTTTTAACTGTAATCTCTTAGACAGCCTTTGAGGCACTGTCCAACATATCTGTGCTCTACTTGACAAGATTCAAAGTGACATTAATGAAAGAAATTTAATATTTGGTGTGTTCTGACTGTGTATGTCCGGGTACTTTGTCTCCCAATTTCGGATAAAACGTAATCGTCACGTAACCTTTGTCGACTAATGACTACTGAAAATAAATTGGCAGTTACGTGGTGATTAGTCAAAGAACAATTTTTTAGATGTACTAGCGTGACCGTTTTTCGGAAGCAGTGTCTAATTTAATCAAGATCTAGTTCATTTATATATTCAAATCTATTAAAGACGTAGTCATTTTGAAGCCAGGAAATAGTTGCGCTTTATTTTATTATTAATTTCCTTTACATTGTTTTTTTTATTTCTCAAAATTAATATTTTAGTTCATAGTTGGTTTAGTTCATAATGAAACCAGGGGCTAAAGCCAAGTGGAATGAATTCATTGGTGTAAATATTGGTGGTTAATATATGTGGATTAGTCGAGTAGTGATTGGAATGTTGTCATTCCAATCACTCTCTCCGTTCATCGGTCTCTCGACATGGTCCGTTCCGTCTCTTTTCTATACATCACTAGGACCTTTACGGTGTGATGGATGATATGAATCAAAAGGGAGTGGATGGCTTGATGACGTTTGACCGAAATGAATGGAAGAGGAAACATACTGCGCCGAACCCTGATAGACTGGGAACAGGGCAGGGAGAAGAAGATTTAATATAAGCGAAGACAGCAATAATGGGCCAGCTATACTATTGCCATGTATAGCTGGCCCATTGTTGCTGTCTTGTCACCTATTATAATAATACGGATCCTGTCTCTACTGGCGAAACGTGGGTGTTGTACTACTCACCCCTTCCGACCCCTTCGGGGATATAGGCGTAATTTATGTATGTTATGATCGAAAATACTCATAATAATACTTAAATTATTATTATTTTCATACATACATACATACATAAATCACGCCTATATCCCCGAAGGGGTAGGCAGAGGTGAACTAGCACCTACGTTTCGCCAATTATAGTAGGTCCCATGTAATAGGTGGCGAGCCTATTGCCATTTATCGGGCACAAAAGTCGCAGTACATTGCTATTGGTGTGGTATAAGAGGAACGTTGCTCCCCATTCCTCATCATTGATTTATCCTTAGTCGCCTTGTACGGCACCCACGGGAGGTGGTGACAATTGCATTCTACTCTGCCGTCACCACACGGCCATTATAATTTTCGAATAGTCAAAATAATACAAAGTCACAAAAATTTCCACTCGGTTAACCATAAAGGTATTGGCAACCTCTCTGATTACGGGACTTCGGATTATTGTCGTCATATTTCGTTCCTCGCAAAAGTGGCTGCAGAATTGAATTGAAACGAGAATCTTTTACAGGGCATCGAGACTTCGTTAGTCGGCGCCACACACGCACAGGCCGTGTCTGCATTGCGGAATACAGGGGAGCAAGTGACTCTAGTAGTTCTGCCAGCCGGTTCTATTCCACCCGTGGCCAGAACTGCTCCTCTATACTCAAGTAAGTGGCTCCGAATCCGAACCGTCCTTATTTCCTCCACTGTACGAGTCATTTCCGAGTAACGTCCGGCTTTGGAAGCCGACGCGCGTCCTATTATGAGAAATTCTTCGATTCCACGAATTATGAGTGATGGATTTTTACACGACTGAATGTATCTGACGGAACGTACCTACCCACCGACGATTTATTTGGATCGTTCGTAATTCAATTGTGTCGGTGCGTAAATAGGACGCTCATTTTAGCCTCGTTCTATATTAAATTCTGTTGGGATTTTTTACAATTATTTATCGAGGAGAAAGACCTACATATTTAATCTGACTATACTTGGATACGACCCAAACTATTGATTAAATTAATCCTAAAACATTGTAAATATTATTGTAAACACTATTTTGAATACCTATGTATAATTATGTGACGAATATTTTAAAATTCACAACTCCACACTCAGCTTCTCTCTATAGGTTCGATGATAGATGTGCAAATAATTAATACCCATTATAGAAAATTTGTTTATTTAAAAATTAAAAATAATTAACCAATGTTTAAGTCAAATTCAAGGTGAACCTTAACTTGTTGGGTTTGTCCTTGTTCTAATTCTAAGACAAAAGTAGCTAAAAGCTATATGTATGATAGTCTTCAATATTTACTAATTGATTCACCACTGAATAGTAATAACAAACACCATGACTTGTATCAAAATTTTCATTTTATCCTTTACACAATTTAAACATTTATTATATTATTAATATCCTAATTTTATTTACTAAAAATACAATACATAAATGTTGTCTGCTCAATCCCGGTACATTAGGATTTTGCTCTACCTTCACCATAATTATAAGGCAATGGTTGAAATAACACATCTCTAAAGTCAAAGACCTCGTTAGCGCATACATATATCAATAATTGATATTAGTCTTTTTCTCTATATTTCGTATTAAAGTTCCAGCACTCTTATATTGCCTGTGGATATTAACCACAAACGAAAATATCCACATCACTGAAAGCTAGAACAATACAGACTGAAGCAAACCCCTCTGAGAATAACCAACGATTGATTTTCACTTATTTCGTTTCAAGGACAGAAAATATAATCTTATTTCAGTTGTTCTTTGGAAACAATAGAAATTCCGTTTTTTGTCGGCGATTGTTTCTGTGTTGTAACAGCGCGACAAAGGTAAGGAAATTAAAAACCAAATTAATCTCTGGCAAATTTTAGCAGCAGTCAATCACAGCAAAAAATAGTCAAACGAATGAATCTTGCTGAAAAATGAGACGAGTCTATTGTTAAACTATTTATCTACTTATCACAGTTTTTAATCAGCTTTTGTCCCCTAGAAGAAAATGGGGAGAAAGGGACGGTTGTAATCCACCAAGTGGCCCAGCGTAGATTGGTGGGGATTAACGTAAACAACTTAGTAAACACGGCGGCACTCACGATAATAATAATAATGTCACACCTGACCATGAAGTGGAGTTTTTCGCCCGTTACGAGTGCAGAAAATCCCATTTCCTAGTCAGGGGGTGACATAAAATTATGATCTTACCTAGGGCGATAAAAAAGAAAGGCTCAGATCGCATATTTATCGCAATCTGAGTCAAACACTTGCGATCTGAGATATTCTTTGCTTTAGCGCCCTTGGTGTATAATTTATCCTACATTAATATGCGGGATATATAATATGCCAGTGGACTGGCTCCTCTATTACAATCGCATTAAGAACTAGCATAGTTGGCATGATGTGGTTCTTCATAGATAGGCGTGATTTAGGTACGATTTAAAACAATAACAGTAACCTTCTATGCAAATTGGTACTAAAGCTAAATGTAATATTATAAATTAAGACAATACGGTAGTTTATAAAGCTCAGCGCGTAAAGTGGTCTAAAGGAAAATCCAAGTAAACAGAACGCGGGTAATATAAATTTTATGCATATGTATGGACCTTATTCCAATGGCACAAGAGCCTCCTGGCGTTAAACTGTAGTTCTCGTCCCCGAAACATTTTCCCAGGCTACTAATTAATTTTATTACTGTTTTTGTTACCCGAGAAAAACAGCGGTGGATTATTTAGTTGTAACAATGGTTACTACAGTGTTTTTTCTCTGTCTAGGCTCGCGAAATATGCTGGAACAGATTTTTTCATTAAATTAGATGTTTCATTTGGATAAATATTACTTTTTATTACACCTAACCTTCCTTTTTCAAAATGTACATTTGCATCTGTTTACTTGTCTTTCTTAATATAAATTGTGGTACAGTATACAATAGTGGACCATGTAAATTTTTCTAACATTTATATAATGTTAAAATAAACTAAATTGAATACGGAAATACGGACGAATACATTGTATACAATTACATTACCTCACACCTTGCATAAACATTTTATACAACGTTAAGTGTGTATCAACAACCACAAAAATACATTGAAAACGCAGCACGTTGGAAAATGTTATTAAGTAAACAATTTAATTCCATTTCCGAATTCAGTGCAGGATTTGTTTGCCTTCCCACTTCTACGTTATGGTTCTGTTGCAGCGAGAACGCAGGCCACTTCGTGTTCGACACTGCACGAGCTTCTAGAAGAAGACCCAACGGAAATCCCAAGGTAAGTTGGCCGGTCTGGTCACGTCACATCTCCCCCTTAAATTAAGCCAGCGTGTCGGCAGTTGGCAATAATTCAAAAACTATAAAATATCAACTTTTGCAGCAGCCTTTTTTGGCACGGCTTTATCTCCAGCAGCCGCTAACAACTGCAGACATTCATTTGGGTTAATATAAAAGTTTCTTTATAAACTCCCGATCACGTTTTATTCGTTTTTTGTTCTCGTCTTAAATGGGCCCCTTAGAAAAGTTTTCGGAGTTAAATTAGTTGAAAATAACGTCTAATACTTGTTCAATAGCAGTAGGCAGTGAATTGAGCTCATAAAAATTTTATCGGAAAGAATGCTGTTTATTTCTTTTGGGCATCGTTAATAAGTTTTCAAATTTTTTTCGAAGGCATTTTTCTTATTTAGTTTTTTTAATTGTCCTCTTACACACAAGTATTAGTCTCGAAAATTCAATTGAGCATTAGAATTATTGGATTTTATAATTCTAAATTTATAATTAGAACGATAGGTGATTCTAACGGTGTTAACTTTGACAAAATTATTGCTATTTTCTGAAGTTTAAGTGGCAAAATACTCATGTTGAAATTGTAAAAGACATAATTAAGTTACTGTGAAACTTAATGGTTGCCTCTTAAACTCTGTTTTTTCTACAGACACCAATTCAAACAACTCTGATTGTTTGAACTGGTATCATTCGAGATTTTTTATTACAGTAAATACGGCCTTTCCGCCTTACAATTTGGTACAAGCCCCCTTAATAGCACTTCTGAAGATTATATTCACCGTAAGAACATTACATTAAATCGAGCGATATTTTGTCTAGCGTTCATCGTGACAGCCGACTCCAGATTTGTACGATTCGAGAACGCCCCACATTTATTACTTTCTCTGGTTCTTTCTTTGATCTTATTTATCATAATATTACATGGATTTCTGTTTTAATAATATACATTTTATGTACCACATTCACATATAATATTCCGGCTTTACCTAATATTGTACCGTCAGCAGAATTGTTCAGTAATCTGTTATAAATTTTCAGGATAATAAAAACGTATATAAAATATGTTAACGTGAAAAACCTCTAGAATTTCATAGCCACGGTTAGTTACTCTCAATCTTTTTGCTTCAGCTTCCATTCCAAGCAATATACTCGTATTACCGCGCATACGGGGTGGTAAAAGAAAAGCTTTTACTACCTACTCAAATAACTTTCTTATTTTTTTCAATGAACTCTTTCTCGTTTTGTCAAAGATTTCTTTTCATGTTAAGGTCTATTTGCGTAATGTGCCTAAGCTTATTGCGTTATTTCGTATTGAAGGCTTATACAGAAATAAACCAATTTACTCGTCATACACATAAATGATAGAACTCTTATAAAAGATAGATTCCGATTTGTTTATCTGTGTGTACCATATTTAGTTTGTGTTACCCTAAAGGTTGATGGACTTGTTCTGTAGAGATTATGTTTAATAAATAATTGAAATGTGATAAAACTCAAAAAAAAACGCTATAGTTATATCTTTTTGTGTCTATATAAGTTAGTTTGTCTCGTCATTGTCAAGTGTTAATAAGCAAAATAGTGAATACATAACACCTATAACCAACATATATTGCAATTTAAAAATATTGTTCCCCCAATAGTAATATATAATTTCTATCTTAAATAAAATGTCTTTCGCTTACAGAGTAAACTAGTCGAATGTCGTATGTAATTTATTGCTTAGATAGTTAGGTATCTAAAATTAATAAAAAACTTCACAAAGAACCCTTATCATTCCAAACTAATGTGACAGTCGGAGTCCCGACTCGGCAGTTTTGGCAAATACCGTGAGCGCCGAGGGCCTACCGGACAGAATTTTCCTATCATTTCTTGTGTTAATAAATTTATCGGCCTACAGGTGCGTCCGCATGGTTAGACTGGTCCGTTCGGGGTCTCGGCTAGGGATGGACATTGTTGGAGGATTGGGAGGGGAGGTGGAAGGGAATCAAGGGCCCGACGAGGAAGCCTGCGGCGTTTTTGTATCCGGGGTCACAGTGGGCGGTGCGGCGTACGGCATGTTACACAGAGGAGACAGGATACTAAGCGTGGATGGACGTGACTTAACAAGGGCGACACACGAACAGGCTGCTGCTGCGTTGAAGGTATTTATATTAAACATTACATTACATTGTGACTGGCTATAGCGTCTGTGTGGAAAAATAATATATTAGGTTGGGGAAAAAGTCTCTTCGCATTATAGTATGTATAAACTTGTAATAAAATCATACTATTTGTATCTGGCTGGTTTTGGTATCATTGAAAGTTTAAATTTTAAAGAACATAATTCCAAATTCAGATTAGGAAAAGTGTGATTTTCATTTGTTTTTCGTACCGCCAAGATGAGTGAATCTAATGAAGAAATTCGATACATTTTAAAATTTTACTACAAAAAAGGTAAAATTGCAACGCAAGCCGCGAAAAAAATTTGCGATGTTTATGGACCTAGTGCAGTGTCTGTGAGAGTAGCACAAATTTGGTTTAAGCGTCAATCAACTCAATCCGGAAATTTTGATGTCAAAGATGCACGTCGCTCTGGTCGCTCTGGTCGCTCTGGTCGCCCTATTACAGATAAAATGGATGCCATTTTTGAAAAAGTGGAGCAAGATCGGCATGTCAGTAGTTACGACGTAGCTGAAGAACTGGGAATTGACCACAAAACAGTTTTGGCGCATTTGAAAAAAACTGGGTACACAAAAAAGCTCGACATTTGGGTACCTCACGAGCTCACTGAAAGAAACCTAATGAACCGTGTACTCATTTGTGATTCTTTATTACGACGTAATGAAACCGAACCATTTTGAAGAAGCTGATAACTGGTGATGAAAAGTGGATCACGTACGACAAGAACGTGCGAAAAAGGTCGTGGTCAAAGGCCGGTCAGGCTTCACAGACTGTGGCGAATCCCGGGTTAACTCGCAACAAGGTGATGCTGTGTGTGTGGTGGGATTGGAAGGGCATTATTCATTATGAGCTGTTACCACCAGGCAGGACCATCGATTCTGAACTCTACTGCGAACAACTGATGAGATTAAAGCAAGAAGTTGAGAGAAAGCGGCCGGAATTAATCAACAGAAGGGGTGTGGTTTTTCATCATGATAACGCTAGACCTCACACATCTTTAGCCACTCAGCAAAAATTAAGAGAATTTGGCTGGGAGGTGTTAATGCATCCGCTGTATAGTCCTGACCTTGCACCTTCAGATTTCCACCTGTTTCGGTCTCTTCAGAATTCTATAGGCAGTGTCAGGTTACCATCACGAGAGGACTGCCAAAACCACTTGTCGCGGTATTTTGACCAGAAATCCCAAAATTTCTATAGCAATGGGATCATGTCCCTACCTACAAGATGGCAAAAAGTTATCGAACAAAATGTTACCTACATACTTTAGTTAAATGTAAATAAACTATATTAAAAAAAGTTTTGAATTTTCTTAAAAAATGCGAAGAAACTTTTTCCCCAACCTATTATTTTGCCTCGTCCTTTTTCTGCCTTCCATTATACGGTATGTTAGGTTATTGTGAGGCGAACATGACAAGATAAATAATATAAAAGACGAGTACCTTTCTTGATGTATGTTACATGCTTGATCTTTATAATAAGAAATGGAATGTCACATTTCAGCAAAATATTATCTATGCAAGCACTAGAGCTGATTATTTTACTGGCAAAATGCTATTCCAGTCCCAGCTATTATATGCTATATATGTAGTTAATAAATCATGCCCAGTTCAACAGATTGTTTAATGGTCCTTCGAGCCGGATTATAAACTACAAATATACATCTTTTGCAGAGTTTTTTCAGGAAACACTAACTGCATGAATGTATGTATCTATGTAGTGGGTAACATACATAAATTATTAAAATTATTTTTGTATATTTTTATTCATAAGTGAAAATTTTGTAAAGGTAGAATATCTACCTTTAAAGTATCAAGTGCTGTTAAAATATAACGATATAACATTATTCCCTAGCAATACTCAGGCACCGCGGTGACGATAGCAGCGCAATACCAGCCGGAGCAGTACGAACGACTGCGCGCACGCATCCGCGCCATAAACGCTGCAGCGGCCATGTCGCCCCACGCTCGTCATCCAACACACGTGCCTGTGCATCCTGACTTACATTCTATGTATCCGAGGTAAGTTTATTATAATACTTTTTGGCTATCACTAAAGGAGATGTTCCAAAATGGCCTATGTATTTGTACACTATCTCACAAAATGAAAAATGTAAATGATTCTAGGAAAATAGCACATAAATATAAATAATGTATAGTTTTTGACTTAAAAACCTTTGAAAACCATTAAAATCACATACATCTGTAAGTAGGCACACATCTAATGTCAAATTAAATACGTACGTCAAAGTTATAAAGTAACGTCGCCGTGATACTGTCGAGATGATGGGGCATTTCCCGAAGTCTTCCCCCGAATGGGAAAGACATGGACCTATTCTACAAAACAACGTGTGATATTTTCAAAGATATTTTAATTATATTTTATGGTCCATAATACTAAATCTATATAGCTATAATTTAAAATAACATATAAAAAATCAACTGGCTCACGTCAAACTTTTTCTTGATACAGTAAAAATAATTCTTTGACGTCATCATTCTCTTAATTGAACTTCATGACTTTAAATGAAATTACGTGCCCTAAAACTTTCCAAACTTTCTCACCTGTTTTTGCTTTCACTACAATAGTACCGACGCTGAATGAGGTAAAAAGTTTAGGAGTTGGCATGATAATACGTTACCAACTTTGTCAGGGTAAATTAAAGGTTGGTGCGGTCAAATGCGACCCGGAGGTACACTAACTGCGGATTGTAGTTGCAAATATACACGCAGCTCAGCACGCTAGCTACTACCAAGTAAAGCCAAATAGCTTCTCGGGGGAGAGTGAAGGATGTTTTAATAGCACTGTGCCAAATTTTCACGTTGGACATTTAAATTATGATACTTCTTAACTTAAATTTATGACAGCCTTAATGTTTTGTGTCGATTAGATATTTATTTACACGAAAGACCCTAACAGGGTGCCTGCTATTAAACAGCATTGGTGCAGTGATGAATGCGCTTGGCCTGGGTTTTGCATGCTAAACAATGTATTTTAAAGGTCTACCGTTGGATTGGGTGACCATCGAGTCCTTCTAGGTCTTATTAATCATGCCAGGGCGGTGTTTTTTTTTTACTTCAAATATAAGTAAGATCTTCTATAACATTTGATTTAGAGCGTACTACTTTGAAATAGACAGTTGTAATAATAATATAAAATATATGTCAATTGAACTGCAAAGTAAGCTACTTTTAACTTACTTGTCGATTGTGAAACAGGCCCTATACTGCCGCACTCAGAGACATCAATCAAATTTAATCAAATATAATTATAATTTTTGACATTAAATGTCAAAAATTTTCATTCAAATCTAGACCACAGACCAGGCAAGAATAGCACCTGGATTTTGAATTGTCATTTTTTGACGTTGAGTACTCATTAACGTTATTTGACGTCTCTGAGTTCGGCAGTTAGTGTCATATTTTATCTGTCTCAGGTAATAGATAAAACATCTGCAATTTTACTTCTCAGAAATTATTATTATGCTTAAAACTTAGAGAGTTTTCAATAACATCCATAAAAATCTATATTGGCATATTCCACATACATACTCGGTCTATTCGAGACTCCCTATTTCAAAGGAGTAATGTTGAAATTTCAAAGAATGGCCTTAAAACCTTGACTTCGTACATATGCACCAACATTTTCAGCTGCAGTATAATATATTTCGGCAATAAAAGTGTCGTAATTGCGAATAGAACTTCACGGTGGCTGAGTCACGTAGGCACTTACGACTAGAGGTTCCTATGTGGAAAGTTTATTTTGTGCTCTCTATACTTAAATTTCGACGAATCATCATAGAAAGTTTGAACTTTGCAGAAAATCGCAATTTGTATTCCAATTATAACATTATTATACTTGTTTGATACATATCACTTTTTTGTAATATAATAATAATTATCATTGATTATTAAAAACGCTAGCAGCTTTATTTATTATTAATAATGTTGTTTTGCTATTTGTGTATTAGTCAGTTAGGCATATCTTATCTCATTTTACTACAAACATCGATGATGTATGTAAGCTCTGAATCCCGCTTAAATGAACTTAGAGTACTTTATTTTACTATTTCTGAATTTAATTATGTACTTTTGTGAAATAATGTAAACTGAATGAATGATTTTTTTATATCACCATTAAGTTAAAGCTTAAAGCCTTGATTGGGTACAGCTGCGCGTGTTACACTTTTGAGGAACTATGACAACCGCAGAGGTAACACGACGAAGCTTTTACAGAATTTAATTAATCAGATCAACTCGAGTCGTCAGGCACATGAAACCAGTTAGGAAATTGTGCCACATTCTATTATTCGAAGTGCGGAAAATACAATCCGTGCAGGAACACTTCCTAATGAAGACTAATTTATTGTGTAAAAGTTGGAGATTCGCCAGAAACAAATCCAATACCCAAATTAGAGTGATGCCATGGCGCTATTTCAAGCGAGTTGCGATCGAGTGGCCGAGTTACATCCCGTTAGTCATGGGCCAGAACTCGGCTAAACAATTGAATACTTACAATCGATTCCATTGATCCTGCTTTGAATTGGAAATGCTGTAACTTAAGACATTCTAAAATTTGTTGGATTTGAATAACTAATGCCTGTTTCGACTTTTACTTGAAGAGTTCCTTAATTTAAATACATTAAACTTCGTAGTTTTTAAGCGAACGTGAATAAAATAATTTATGTTTGCTTAGTAAGCGACCACTGATAATTTATACTTTGAAATGGAGTACTGACTAATATTTAATAGGAGAGTGATTTGTGTAAAGGAAATGTAAGTGTATACATCTTAGTGGGACCTTTTATAGTTAAGTATTGTTGATGAAAATGAACATAAACTTTTATAAAGACTCCAAGCGTTAATTTAGTACACAAGACTAATCAATAATTTTATAAATAGTAGAATATTGATTTTTGAGTGAGGCATCGTCTAGGCTTGTGCTATCTATGATAATTCTCATCATGATTTATTATCGTGTCGTATTTGTGAGATTTATTGATATACCTATTTTGATGTTGATTTGTTGTTTTGCAGAATGTCAGGAGAGAAAGTTATTTTCTGTTTCTTTACAATGTACTATTACTAATCAGCATTTTTTTAATACAGCAATTTTTTTATCTAGTTTGTTTCATCTTAACTTTACGTTTTTTCTAAAGTTCTGCTCAACAATAAAATATTTTTCATCCCCCCATCTCGGAAAAAAGCATTTTTGCTCTTCGATATCTGAGTGGCCGTGTGGTGACGGCAGAGTAGAATACAATTGTCACCACCCCAAATCTCTCCCGTGGGTGTCGTACAAGGCGACTAAGGATAAATCAGCGATGAGGAATGGGCAGCAGCGTTCCTCTTATATCACCTAGCAATAGTACTGCGACTTTTGTGCCCGATAAATGGCAATAGGTTCGCCACCTATTACATGGGACCTAACATAATTGGCGAAACGTGGGTGCTAGTTCACCTCTGCCTACCCCTTCGGGGATATAGGCGTGACTTATGTATGTATGTATGTATGATATCTGAGTGCAACAGCCGTTTTTATCCTCTAGAGGATAAAGTAAATTTGAATTTAGAACATCGCGTGCAAGTGCATTAAGTTTGTGAATACAAAACATAATTTTTTAATTTGTTTTTAATTCTCTTTGTTTTTTTAGGGATGGCAAAGGGTCTAACCCATACAGTCATGGCAAAGGGTCTAGCCCATACAACATTTTATCGCATCTATTGAGTGCTTGGCGCGAATTTAATGATACCAGAGTTCATGATGGCGACTGATGAGGTGGTGAAAACTACTTCAAAATTCTCAACATCAAACACATCACAAGACTTATTTTCAATGATTCTGCATAATTTCACACCATCCCGGATGCTTGTGCATTAAAACAGCACAACTTTCACTGCACAGTCTGCACAAAATCCACTTTGAAAAACATCATTAAACCTATTGGACCTCTATGGTGTCGAATTTATTAAGTAACCTTTTTAATTTGTTAAAAATTCAGATTCGGAACCTTCTTGGTGTACTTTTTTTTATTAATTTGCTTTGCGCGTGCGCGTCTGGGTGGATGTTGTGGGTGTGTCTGGGTGGATGTTGTGTGTGTGTGTGTGTTTGGTAGGATGGGTGTGGAAGTGTCAGGGTGTAAATAGAATTGACTGAAACTTTTATTAATGTGATTGTAATTTTTTTTGTATTTTGCCATTTCCTCGCTGAGGGGGTATGAAAAGTTACATGTTGCACTTGAGTGCAAAGATTTTTCACTAGCTACGCTCGTGATTCAATTTTAGATTCCTTCGTTAGCTCGGTCATCAAAATGGAGCACGCGGTTAAAAAGCAACTTTGCACTCACGTATAACAAATAACTATTGTAAAGATTTATATTATTATTTAAGTATATGACCTCACATATTTGGCGAAATGTTAATGATTTATTTTAGAGCCTTTTAAACGTGTTTTTATCGAAATAAACAAAACGAAAAATATTACTCTGAACAGAGGAGAAATAAAATATCTAATAAAGTTTTATTTTTGTTTACAGGTAGCAGTGAACTGGCTGTGAAGAGACCACTTAGTAATTATTATATATTATGAATACTAGTTAGTGACAATTTTACAATTGCGTACAATAACATGCTTGTAAGACATTGACATAAGTTCTAAATTCAGTTGGCATTCTTACTGTTATTTTATTTCAAAAACACAATGACACTACCTTATTCATACAAAGCATTCATGTTGAACAAACATTGAAAAGCTAGTGGTGTTGTATTTTGATTAGCTTGTAACTTGCATATTTTGCACACATCTCATTGGGACTTAATCAAAGGAGTCACCTGACAAAAACAGACAAGCATGTGACGAACTGAATACGCGTCTACACGTGCCCTAATAATCGAAACTGATTTTTAATTAAGCAGATCTGTCCTTTGAGTCTTATACGTTTGAGCATTATACGTTCGTGGTAATATTTTGCGTATGTTATAATTTTGTCGTTTTTACATTATTTTACTAATTGTATCATTAGCAACATTATGTATTCATACTCCTGGACATTGTCATTTCATTTTTTAACTAACTCGGTGTAAATATAATACGTATAAGCCGTACTGTAAAAAGATCCATAGAAACTAAATTTTAGTTAATAACCAAACTGAAGTACTATCACGTATTGATTTGTTAGGCATGTACTCTTAAATATTTAGATTGTTAATTAGACTTACGTAATGATATTCATCTGTGATACTAATATAATGTTAATGTTACTAATATCATTGTATGGTAAAAATGAAATTGAATATATGTACGAGAACTCAAAAACGAATTGTTTTATTTAATGTTGAATAAAAGAAAATCGAAGTACACGTTTATACAGCATGCTTTAAGTACTGAACGATATCGTTCAGTGATGAATGGTGGCCAAAGTCAAAGTATTTCTGTACCATACTGCACATTGATCAATAATCAAAATGAAGGACAGCAAAAAAACCAAATATCTAATAATACAATTGAAAATATCAAAAGGTTAATAATATCAAAAGGTTGTTCTTTTTTTGACTTTTTTGAAATGAATATATTTTTATTTAAAATAATTTATTTGGAACGTTAGCCTAAAACACAACTCCTAGTTTGTATCGAAATTTTATCACGTAATTTCTAAGACTATTACACAATATCGGCAATATCTTTTCAAAGCTGTAGAACGTTCGTAGTAAAGTAGCACAGTTACCTTGCTTCTCCGAGGGAGCATCTGGCTGGGGTCCAAACTATTGGCATTTGTAGTTTGCGAATCAATTGGAGTCCATGCAAACGACCTGCGCTTTCGTTTCTGGGGTTTGTTTAGCACAAGTTGTACCTAAACATTACCGTGTGCAATTTCGGTGGGAGAGTTATTATTATGGTACTCGCAATATTCAGTGTCATGTTGATATTCGAATCTAATGATTATTAAAATGTGTGTTTATATGAGAAATTAGAGATCCATAGTTTTTTGGTGATTTTGTTTTTCCCACGTTTTGCCAATTTTATTAGGTCCCGTGTAATAGGGAGCGGGCTTATTGCCATCTACTGAGCATGTAAATCTTATACTGCATATTACTAGATAGATGGTGTGACAGGATGTGCCGTGTGGTGACGGCAGAGTAGAATACAATTGTTACCACCCCAAATCTCTGCCGTGGGTGTCGTATAGATCATTGATGAGGAATGGGCAGCAGCGTTCCTCTTATACCACCTAGCAATGTACCTACTGCGAATTTTGTGCCCGATAAATGGCAATAGGCTCGCCACCTATTACATGGGGCCAAACATAATTGGTGAAACGCGGGTGCTAGTTCACCTCTGCCTACCCCTTCGGGGATATAGGCGTGATTTATGTATGTATGTATGGTGTGACAGTAACGCTGCTGCGCATTACTTAAAACTGTTTTAACCCTTAGTCGCTTTATACGAAACCCGCGGGTGGTGACAATTGTATTCAGAAGATCTGCCGTCACCACACGGCGGCAATACTGGGACTTATTTAAGTATAATAAATAACTTAAGAAGCCCATCAGACTTCATAAAAAATCCGTTTACATTTTCACAATAAGACTCCGCAAAATGCATCAGTAAGGAGCTCCGGATTCAATTATAAATGAGGAAGGTGGTCTACTTGCCGGACGTTTCGCTTCAGGTGAGTAAGTACTCGGCTCTTGGTTGCAATCGGAGATGGCTGCTTTTAATTTAGTAAAGAATTTTGCGACCAACCTAGCTTGGTCGCAAAATTCTGCAATACAGGTACAATTAGTTTCGTTTATCTTGTTTAAAACCTTTCTTTGATATACTGCTTTCAAATTACTTAGAAGTGAAATGCAATATTTTTAATCCCAAAACTAATACTACTACGCAGTTGCATTAGTTTTGGGATTAAAAATATTGCACACGCATGAATGAAACCAAAATCTCCAGCGGAAAAAGTCTTGTTCATTTATGAATTTTAGAAATAAGACCCATTTACAATCATCTAGTCTGCTCTTTCTTTCGTTAAACTATTTAGACAAACATGTTATTCGATGCATATTTGAATCCATCACAGTTTCGGTAAGAGCAAATCGCTTACCAAAAAAATTGCGACCAAGGTTTGTTATAATAATATGATGCGTTAATAGTTTAGGTGGAACCCAGCAACAAGATATAAATTCGGCTGACACCACATTTTCTGGGTTTCACTAGTGTACACGCAAACTCTATTCAGATTCTGCACACGCCTAAGTACCATCTGTCAAATTCAGAGCTCTGCCGTCCCTTACAATGATTCATGCCACACTAGCTTGCGGTAGTGCTAAAGTTCGCAAAAACTGAAACTGCCATAGTTTATAATACTTGCGTCTCTCTGTAATATTGTGGTAAGTTTGCTTCTCATTTTCCACGCCCTGTGCAAAGAGAGAGCTAAAGAACGCTCGTGATTTCTGCGTTCTTTTGTTTTCTGATTATGAAGCAGGATCATCATCACCAGGCCTTTTTTTATTACATCCGAGTGGAATGCCTTTATGCGCCATACCAGCCGCTAGCTAGGCAACTGGCGTGTGAAAACCCACTAAACTACTCCGGTGTTCCTCTAAGCCCTTTCAGCGGGAGTCTAATATCTGCCTCGCGGCAATTCACCAGTCTCTCCCCAGATCATCACCAGCCCTGTAATGTCCCCACTGCTGGAGCATAGACCTTCCATAAGGAAAAGCGATATGACATAGGAAAAATGTGGCTTAATCCTGATGATGGCATGGATATGGCCCATTCTTCCTCACACTCTTTCTCATCTCCACGGTGCGTATTGGTGGACATTAACGAGTAAAAATACAGCTGGGACCAACTTAACTTTCCTTATTTGCTCTTACGACACCTCGGTATGTGATTTTTTTTATTTCAACTCTATGTAAGAGTCTTAGTAAATTTGGCAATATTTTGGTCATAAAAGACTGTGCTCAACTAAAACAGACTATAATATAACGTGCCATATAGATGGGAATAAGCTCAACCCTCATTACGTGGGACGTAGCGTAATTAGAGACATGTGGGTGTTAATTCACTTCAGCTTACCCTTTGGGGCTAAATAGAAGTGATTTATATAATTATGTAATATTATTCGTTTTACATTCACCGACGAATAAAAAAACATGCATTAAGACAGTCTTTTTTGGTAAAATTTCTGGCTGCCTTATTTTTTTTTGGCAACAATGGTTACGAAAATATCTGTAAATGAATTTAAAAAAAAAAACATGCAATACGATAATATTTTTGGAAATTTTCTGTCTGCCTTATTTTTTTTGGCAAAACATGGTTACGACAAGATCTCTAATTGAATTCCATTAACAGCGATCCAGTACATGTTTTTGTGCAACGCACATTTCGCCCGGAAACAGAACCAAGTTTTTTCATGCCAATCCAATAAATTGAAGTATTGGGAGATTAAACAAAAGAACTCATAACATCGTTCCGATGAAACACGTAGTTTCATATTTTATTATTTCTGCATTGATGGCTCCACATTTATAACATTTCCAATCGGAGACACAATTTGTACTGTGTACATTGTAAATTCACATTGATACGTAAACATTGATGGATTTTAAATACAACAAAAAGAAAAAGAAAATATTTATCACACTCACGCCAATCATCCAGCATAAAGTAAGTAGCATAAGCACTTGGGTTATGGATATTAGATAACGAATAAATTGTAGTATACATAATAATTATAATATGAAAATTTTAAATATATAGTGTATTTTGTATAAAAATATAAACAACCATGACTAAAAAAAGTCTGCGTTTATGACATCATACCTCCGTATATTTATGAATGGTAGTCGCCTTATACAATACGATACTCACGGTAACGATCGGGTAGTCACCACACGGCCAAATACAAGAACCAGCGGCCGTACCATGAAGTAATTCAAGTATTTATTAGGCAAGGATTCGACGGTCAACAAATATCGCCATCCAATATCGTGATAAATATTGAATCATAAAGCATCATAGAAAAATCTAGATTTTTTTTGTCAATATATACAATAATATTATGTTGAATTTCGTCTAAGATGACGGATGACAACCATTCCGTGAGTTTCTAACATAAATTCGCTGGAAATTGCAAAATGTATGGAGCTGGTAATTAACCACCACAGCGTGCAACGCCTGGATGCGATTCCGTCGGTGCGCTTGCAAATGAATGTGTTCATGAATGAAATGAATGCCCGCTCGTCAGACGAGCAACACTAAATGACTAAATGAGTTTGATGCACGTCACCTTTACGTGGCACATTTCCTATGTGCATGTGGCATAATTGTGCGCACATCTGTAAAACCGCATGTCAGATTACGTTTATTTCAACTCTGTAGGAAGTTACAGGCATTAATTAACCTTTAACAAAATGCAACTGATTTTTTTTCTTCCAAGTATCTTCATTATCATCACCAGCCTTTAATACTCTATTAATACTTTAATAATTATACTTTAGTACTCACTGCTAGAACACAGGCCATCCTAATGGGTTGGTATGAACGGGACGGAGCGTTTATCCGATATGTATGTATGTATGGTGTGTCTACACTACAACTTTGATCCCTAAAACTAATGTTCTTCATATTTTGCAGATCACAAATGCTAGAATGCAAATGAGTTAGTTTCCAATGAGTAACCACACATAGTTCTTAACTTTGAACCCTATCTGGCGAAACTAATAAGGATTATAGGAAAGCTATGAGTTTGTTTTTTTTTAATTCGCAAAAGCAGGTCAATCTTAGTGCTGAGGCAGCAAAGCTCATTAAAACAAAACTGAAAGTACTTATCGGACAAAAGTCGGAGTGAACGAAAATCAAGAAACGAATCATTTAATTCTTAACGTTTAAGGATTATATAGAAATGGGTAAATAAATACCTCTTTAAGATGGATTGCTAAATGTAATAACGGAATATAGAAAATATTTTTTTTGTCAAAGAAGTTGATAAAATATAAATAATTCACATCTGACCCTTATTATAGTTGGGTAAGGCTCAAATTTACCAAAGCGTGACAACCCAAGTTTCTTTTACTACAAGAGTACTATTACTACTTACATATAAACTAAAACATTCTGTCCCTGTATCCAACAATATACTGTCCTAAGGAATGTTCATTAATTTAATTACGCGAGTTTCGTGTTCCTGGGAACACGTAGTAAGTTCTGGGGAACTTTGTTCGCGAGACATTTTCTTGGCTGCGGCAAAAAGTCGGCACGCATTAAATCACATCCCCTTTAGTTTTAAAAATTGTATGGCGACGAGGAATGGTGCTAACTGGCTGATTATAAATTTATCGCTGAACTTTTTAGAGCGAACGTTGGAGTGTTTTCTTTTGTTAAAAATAAACAAGAGAAGCACAATAGGGCAGTAGCTTAGCGCGCTATTGCGATAGCTTAAAATAAGCATACATTGCTGAGTTAAAACCGATCATTGGATTATTATCACCAGTCCTTTAAAGTTCATACTGCTGGAGCACAGGCCTTCACTATGAATGGAATAATATTAATATAGGGAGTGTGGGTCTTAGCAAACCACGTCATTTCACCCAGTGCGGATTGGTAGGTATAAAGGACTGCAGATGCAGCTGAAACCAATGCTCCGCAATGTTCCGGCTGCATAAATATACAACGTTGGCTAAGGCCGGTCATTGGATGGTTGACCAAAAATATCTCGAGTTCTTCCATGCTTCGGAGGGCGCGTTAAGCCTTTGGTCCATCTGTACGAAGACTGATTGGTAGGCTATGGCTCACTCTCCATAATATTATATGTCTGGGACGTCTGTACCGCAGCAGTGGGGACATTAAATGACTGGTGGACAAATTATTCTAATCTACCATCAAATTTCTATGATAACTCAAAATGTTTACCATAAAAAAGGAAACCATTCCGGCTATTGTCCTTATTACTGAGCGAACTCGTCCCTAAGTATAATTAATTAGAATCGTAACAAGAGAACAATGAGAGAGGAATGAAAATAACATAAAATTAACATAGAATGTAATTCTGAAACTTTCCCCTGGAAACATCTTGAACGTCAAAGGGTATTGGCAGCGTCAAAATTAATTATTGAGCTTTACAAGACCTTCAATTTTCTGTTTCACTTTGTAGGTAAATCTGGAGAAAGCGCGGCGCTAACCAAATTACAGATTTACTTCGAACCTCCTTGCTCGAACTCAAAATTAAGATTCTAGCCTTCCTTTATCTAAGCAATATGCATCTTAAGAATGTCTACCTATACACTCATCAATTTTATCTAAGGATATTTTATTGATTTTACTTTACGTCTTATCAGCGATCTATCTAAAAATATTGACTGATTTCTATGCAATTTTGTCAATGTTATGACGGAAGACCATAATTAAGTATAAGTCATTGAAAAACTGCAAAGAATATGTAAGTGTTATAAGAATGGAGGCTGGTAGAATATAACATAGGTGTACATAAAATATCCTTAGACATTGTTGATGAGTGTATTTTTCATACATACACACAAACATAAACCAGGCCTTTCTCCACGCTAGGCAGAGGTGTTTTTTGAATCTGATTTTAGGTCTCATGTAATACCCCTATTACCAATCGAGCCAATTGCCATTCATTGGGAACTTGAATAGCGATAGTTGACGGAATGCTTTGACCATTCCTGATTATTTTACAACTGTTAGTCGCCGTCTAAAGCCTAAGATAAAACATTGAGCAGTAAAAAGATTGGATGTTGTCATCCCAATTATTCTCTTTGTTCATGGTCTCTCGACACGGTCTTTTCGATCTCATTTTAATTAACTAACACCTTTCTAATGTGATTGATGATATGGATCAAAAGTGAGTGAATGGCCTGATGACGTCTGCCCGATAGGTATTGATTAAAGAGGAAACATAACAAAACAACAAATATAATTTATTGCAAACTTAGACAATACAATTACAGGACAAGTTTACATACAGAACAAAACAATACGCAATACTTATTGCACCGACCCTAAATAAATTGTGGACGGAGCAGGAAGCACAAGAGGATTTTGATTCTAAAGGGCTCATGTTCATAATTTTTTAATATTCTTTTTATTAATCTCTCTGTGGAGCAATAAATCTGGCTGGAAAGTCAACTTAAGCACACCGCACAGTGGCACAAGGAAACACCCGTTAAGTTATTATTCTGGTTAAATATTTATCCGAAAATTTACGCCACTCAACGAAATGCTGCTGCTCGGAATTATAATGGTTTCAGCCCTTGCCTTTCTTGTATGTTAATCTTAAGCCAGATGTTTTGTTTAGGGATAATTATGGAATCCATCAAGCATTGCAAAACAGGACGGTTGCTTAATTTTAAATATGGAAAATTGTAGCCTTTTAATGGTTAATAATATCAAAAAATATCAAAGTAAAACTTATACTGATCAGTGAGTATTACCAATGCATGGACTAATGCCTTAAGGTGCATTTTTATGCATATGGGCCAATGCCTTAACGTGCCATGGAGCAACTCCAGATAATATTATATTTTATATTCTTGGTCACAAGCAAATACTAGCCTTAGCGAATATTGATTAGTTTACCTCTTTAGCTACAGCGTCATCGAGTTCTTCTTTAAAGGAAGGTTGGTTTTATTTAAATTATTAGACCTTATTCACGTGAATCTAAAAAATAAATAACTCTTCAAATGAACAGTGTAGGACTCATATGATTTTGATATCTATGGCTACAAATATAACTGGAACATGGTTACTCAAATATCATTCCTACAATAAACAATGGGAGCTTTTTCCCGGTTATGAACGTAATAAGTCCAAATACATCTTCGTCCGCCTAGATTTTATTGTTACGTTATGCCATTGTCATGCTTGGCTACATTTTGTTGGCATAAGACCGCATAAATAAACCTAATGCTAGTAACATCGAAAACAAATGTAATTTATAACAGTTGGTTGCCTAACTGCGCACGAACAGACACGAAATTCGACTGCGAGGGCAATAAGAAATAATTTGTCGGGCATATTATGATGAACAACCCGCCATAACTGTTCTGTGTGATACAATTAATTCTTCTTTGATTTAAATCCAGTGTGGTGCTCAAATATTAACAATAGAATATAGTTTAAATTGCCTGCATAAGCTTAGAAACTCCATGGTTGTAGCGTAGCTACCCCACTCGGAATGCAATTACGTAAATTAAGATTGGATGGATGACCAAAAATACATTATCTATGACTGCCTTCATGATTTGGAAGGCACATCAAGTCATTAGTCTCGTCGGCATTTGCACTCTCATCATCACCTTCCTGCTCTGTTCCCAGGTTGTCTGAGATCAGGCAATATAATAAGTTTCTTTTACCATTACTATCGGTCAGAAGTCATACAAATGAATGATGGATTAGGTTCGTATTTGGCAGGCGGCCAGCAGTAAATAAGTAAGACAGATGGCCGTCTGTCTGACACCAACCTAATTCACTCATCATCACTTCCCTATACAATTCATTAATCACTGACACAATCACCGGTATGGTCTTGGTTTGTATGTCTACTGACCGTATTATAATGAAATAATAAAACATATTGTTCTATCCATACCTATAGTAATTTGCCAAAAATAGGCAAAGGAGGACTGGCTACACCACCGAAGTCCAGTGCGCACACGACTCAGATCATCATCATCATCACCAGCCCTTTAATGTCCCCACTGCTGGGGCACGGGCATTCCCTATGGATGGAAGAATATAATGAGATTGAGCCATAACCCACAACGCTGGCCCAGTGCGGGTTGGTAGGTACTAACGACTGCAGATGCAGCCGGGACAAACGGCTTTTGGCCAAACGTGCCTTCCGAAGCACGGAGGAACTCGAGATAATAAATTTTTGGTCACCCATCCAATGACCGGCCTTAGCGAAATTGCTTAGTCTACGCAATCGCAGGCCAAGCGCGCTGTGCCACAGCTCTAGCGAGCTCCTCGCACAAAGTCAAAAGTCAAAATTCATTTATTCATATCTGGTATGATTACAATACACTTATGAATCGTCAAGACGCTAGATACCGAAAACCCGTGTGTCCAAGAAAAAAAAAATAGTGGAAAAAAAATAGTGGAGTGCGCAGCATGCCTCAGTCTGTAATGATAGGTCTCCCAAACCCGCCCACGACCCGATCCGCAACGAAGCGCCTACCCTGCCGCGTTCAATACCAAGATGGTACTAAACGCATCAGGGCCCAACGCTCCGCTAGCAGAACGGCACGCAAGTAGGCTGTAGAGAAACCCACCATTGTCAACGAGTTATGACATTGCAGGTACATTGTAAATTATGCACCAAATACAATCCCACAACTCGCCAATCACATAAACCGAAACATGCCGCGCACTACCAATCAACCCCCCAACCCCCACCCTACCTATACGGACACACAAGTTTTCAATATCTAGCGAAAAATCTACGCCATCCGTTCGTAAGCTACCGGGAGGCCCTGTTCTGAGAAGAACGGGCAAGAAACTCAGTCGGGTATTTTCCTCCCTTAGTTACATATATAATATATAATCTAAATTCAATGAAAATTTAATGAAAGATAACAATTTAGATAGCTGTAAATAATATTTTTTTATTTTATGATTGAATACGTTAACCAAAATCAACTAAGAAGCTTAGATTTGACGAACCATCTGAGTTTTCCAATTATTGGTAGAGAAAACACCGCCTGGGGACCGCTTGAGAACTAAATTCATTTCCACAAAAAATCTTCTGATCACAGTTTTAAGAAGGCGCTGATCTTAAAAATCTCCGCATCGCTTTCATTGTTGTCCGGAGTATTATTTATAACAAAGCCGTCCTAAAACAGGATTATATTTCCACTGAGTCGAGTTTTGATACCACCAGTTTCTTTGTAAAAAATATTTTCACATTTTTACAAAAGGAAATGCGGGTTCGATTGCCTCATGAGGATAACATTTATCGAAATGTTTTTTATATGTTTTTTTTTATTCTTTAAAATTTTTCCAATTTTATAAATTATGCTCGAAAATCAAACACATTATTTTATTTGCATGCTGTGTGATAATACAGTGCAGAATACAATAATTACCACCCGTAATCTCCTCCGCATGTGTCGTACAAGCGACTAACAGTTAAAACAATGATGAGGTATAGCAACTTTGTTCTTTATATACTACCTATCATACTTCGATGTAAGTACGTGCCCGATAGATAGCAGTAGGATTATCCCTTTTTACATGGGATTTAACATGGTTGGCGAAATGTGTTAATACTCCTTCGGGGATAAATAGGAGTGAATTATTTATTTATTTACACGTTTCAAGGATAGCTAACAGCTTATAAACTTACAAATAACAGGAAATTGTGAATACTTAAAGCTATTGAAAAGCTACCACATATAAATATGAACATTGATCCATAAGTTATGCAATAGTACTCGTATAGCCATAACAGGTGCAGTCAGGTGAAGGCCACCTTCAAGAAGTTAGCTAGTTATCGCAAACAGTGATCTCTTTAATTAATACTATCATGAAAAATGTTAATGAACGCTTCAGATTTGTTAACAATCATACAGGCTCCATTAAGAAAACTATTTGTGTATGTATTTTCACATTCACTAGGTGGTAACGGCATAGTAGAGTACAATTTTCCCTATATTCTCTTACAGTGAACATTAGAGAATAGAAACATTATATCCTTTTTTACAACCACAAAGTTATTGAATATTACTTAGGGTTCAGACGATTCTCTCACACACTTAGAACATGTCACTCAGAATTGATGACTTTGCCTATCAGTACTGGGAACTTTAACACTTTGTCAAGTTAAGATGTCAATGTTGTTCTTGTAAGTATGACGACGTAGGTATAGTATACATATCTAACTGAATTACGACGGAGAACATTTGAGAGGGGTCGGTAAGACTACCTTACCGGTAACAATAGCCAACAGGAAAGGAATATGTGCATATTTTGTGACAGAGCTCTGTCTCCATCCATCAAATTTGGGACAAAAATAATTTAGCTGTATTCTCTTCTGGGGAAGAAAACAAATGTTCCATTTGCAGATAATTAATCATATTTCATTTGAATCGAATTAATGTGGATAAGCGTTGTTAATTTCATTTGAGGTGCCCGCCAGAGTAAGGATTTGATCGCTCGGGTCTATCCGTAATCCAAAGTTTAAAACAGATTTTATTATTTTATTTCTGGCTGCGGGAAAAGAGAAATTACTCCTACAGACCTGTCTTAAATTCAAAGTTATTGAATAAGATTGATAACTTTCAAGCACAGTCAATTCCTGGTGACCATAAACTGAAAAATTTTCACAATCCACTCTGCAGTTTCAGTCAATTTCAGTAAGGTTCAAAATTTCTTGGAGGACTACGACAATTTTGTATAACTCGTTTGCTTCACAAAGTGTAAAGCACATAAAATTTTAAGGTGCAGTGAAAAGATGCCTCTCAAGACAACTGGCCGATCTACAACGAATAAGATACAAATGTAAGAAACTGACGTATTATAGATGAAACAACATCGCGACCGTCGTCGTGTCAATGTAAGAGTAGTTGATTATATTCGTTCTAATAGACTGGCCAATTGTCTCGGCCTAAATGTGTTTTTAATAACAATTTCTATTATAGAGATCTCTGTATTTATTGTCACCTCATAATACCACATGAGTGAGAATGACGGTTAGATACATATACATCCGAATATGTGGCATTCGGCTGTATATGTATTTAACCGTTTAGGCATCTATTCGCCTTGACGGATGTTGCAAAATTCTCTGACTTATTATAAGATTAACACATCCACACCCTTGTGTGGAATATGCGGCTTTGGGCTCTTTTCGAAAACAAGAGAGAAGCAACTCAACATTTCTTTGCAGTATTACTTGCTGTCATAGATTTAGAACACACAATTCTTCTATGAATTTTTTTAGTTGTGTCTCTTTTTAAACAATGGGCGCCGATATTATGTCGGGCTGCAAACGACGTAATTCAAATGAATATTTCCTAGGAGCGTAGGAGTTAAGCCGGCGGCAGGATGACGTAAAAATACTACACATACCCTTAATACTTAGAAAGAAGGTATTTTTAGCCAATTGGACAGTTCGGGTATTCTGTAATGAGTTTGGTGTTTTGTTGAAGACAAATAATTCGGTCCCCAGTTATTTCCCATCCGTGCGTGGTGCCCGTTTCCATGATGCAAATTTATGAGTTGCTGATGTATTGTGTTGTAATTTTATAGCTATTTGTGGAAACTTGTAATTGGCTTAGAGTGACATATTATATTTACCAAATTATTGTATCAAGCATGCCATTGCATGCTTGATACTCTGTTCTGCCGTCACCACACGGCATTCCGTGTGGTGACGGCAGAACAGAATACAATTATTATTGTCTTGTCACCACCCCAAATATCTCCCGCAGGTGTCGTATAAGGCGACTGAGGGTTAAAACATTGATGAGGAATGG
This sequence comes from Cataclysta lemnata, assembly GCA_963931975.1. Lineage (NCBI taxonomy): Eukaryota > Metazoa > Arthropoda > Insecta > Lepidoptera > Crambidae > Cataclysta > Cataclysta lemnata. The sequence continues at coordinate 9,220,628 of OZ008347.1, forward strand.
GCAGCAGCGTTCTTTTTATACCACCTAGCAAAGTACTGCGACTCCGTGCCAGATAAATGGCAATATGCTCGCCACCTATATACCACACGGGATCTAACATAATTGGCGAAACGTGGGTGTTAAAATCATTCACCTCTGCTTACTCCTTCGGGGATATAGGCGTGAGTTATGTATGTGTAAGTTTTCCAAATAAAATAAAAATATCAGTAACACACTTAAACAGGACTGTTACCGTACAACCATTTGCCGAAACAATTCACCCAGCGTAAAAAGTTTGAATCAACGCAATAAATCCCAAAACTACACACGTACACAAAACCTGAAACCGTATCCAGAAGAGTTATAGTTACTGACAGTTCAGAATAATTTTTTCAGCAACTAACATTTGTCACTCTAACGCTGCGACGAATTTGCGTGACAGTGATATTGTTATTTGGACGATAGCACCGGAAGAAAGGCTCTGTTTTGATACGGAACCGGCTCGCCAACTTTACACAATATACATTATTGTTTATGCGTAGTGCTTTGCTTATTTGATTCTGTCCAGCTAGCATTACCTTCAAACTCGATATGATATAGCCATTTATCGCCTTGAACTCACAAAAATCATTGGATTTTTGACGCTTTGAACTGTCCAAAATCATTGGATTTTTGACAGTTCAAAGCGATAAATAGCTATATCTTTAAGATATAGCCTTAAAGGCTTATTCAATTCAGGCTTATTCAAGTATTGAAATCCAATGATTTTTATAAACAAATGTTTCGGTGATCATGCTAGCCGAGCTGATTATCGCTTTGACAAGCTCCTTAGTGTTATTTCAATCATCATTTCACAACAAACTTACAGAAAAAAAAATAATAGAAACATACGTAAACATGTCTATTTATCCCCGAAGAGTAAGGCAGAAGTGAATTAAAATCGCAACTTGTTGCCAGGTAATATAAGAAGAACGCTGCCATTACTCATCGCTGTCTTTACCGTTAATCGCCTTATATGATATGGGGAGAGATGGTAATTTTTGGTTGGTGGTAGGACTTTTTTTAAGTCCGCCTGGCTACCTACCACCATCTTATCAAAATCTGTCGCCATTATAATAAGGGTTCCAGGTGAAGCTCGATTCCATCTTAGGCCCTTATCAATACTTCATCATGTGAGATGAAGGACAAGGCTTCCCTGTCTAACATAAATAAAAATAATAATGTATTGCATTCTGCTCTGCCGTCACCACACGGACCAATAAGCTAGCATTATTTGTGTGTTTTCAAAAAGTGACGGCAGAGCTGACTACGATTAACACCAACCCCAAGTGTTATACAAGGCGACTAAGGGTTAAAACATCCCTGAGAAATTGGATTTACGTGTTAACCAATTTGCCCTGCGGATTACCACTTCGGTTTTGATGCGTGGGCTTTGTTTTCCTACAGACCTCTTAGTTACTGAAGAGGCTTGTAGGAATTCTTAATTAAACAGCAACACAACACAGTCGTGTTATATTATTATAATAATATACAAATTATATCCTCTAAGGTTGGATTAACGACACGAAATTAATTGGACAACGGAAGCTTCCGCAGTAAAATCTCCAATAGCTAATATATTACGATTTCTTATCTTAATACACCTGAGTAAATACTTGAAGTTATTCCCTTTTTGTAGCATAATAAAACGAATCGAAATTCGATAATGGATTGGAAACTCTTAGCGGATTTCACTGAGCAATTTTCTAATTCTCCTAAAATCATGTTTCTTGGAAATCCGTTATGTTTTTATCATCTCGAAGATTTCTTTTCGGCGTCGACATTGAAAAGAAAACGCGATTAACAATCTAATCCGTTAGACTTAAATTGTTGTGAACATTTGCTTATTAGTATAATCAGCGTCATATAATTAATCATTGTTTAAGGATTAATGAAGAACAGTGCTTTTTAATCATATCGACCGTTCTTTACCCAAAATCACAGCTTAACTTGTAATGCAAAGATACGGATGTATCTCTGATGTATCGATAATATTGCACAGCGTTTGCATTACTCAATATGATGCTGATTGTAAATTTTTTTGTGGTTTCCATTTATTATCTAGAAAAACAAACATGAGACAACCAATGTGAGAACCGAGCTTAGAAGAGAATGCATGCTTGCAATAATGTGTTTAATTTGTACTATTTGTTGTTTTCTATTATTTTATTCAACAACACTGAGAATTAACAAATATAGGCAGAAATAGATAATCAGAGGTGGCAGGGTCGTTGCTAACAATATTATAGTCTTTTATCAGTGGTTTGGATACCTTTAAAATAAATACAATCACTTTTCCGAATAGTTTGAAGTGATAACATTTAAATACAATAAATCTTGCAAACTTTTGTTTGTTGTTTCCTAAGGACTTTGATTTGGTTAATCTCGAAGTTTTGACCATCAAAATCAATTTCGTACAGCATTAGTATTTGACAGCTTCGAAATTCAAAATGTTTGGACTCCGCTGGGGCACCAACGTTTTTGGCAAAATTTTGTACCGAGTAACTTTGGCAGGGAAAACTATTTGGACAAGGTTTGACCGTTGAAAGACGTTTGAAAGTCAGCCATTAATATAATTCATAAGTGAAGGAAGGTACATTTCGGGACAATTCAAAAGAAATCTTAATTTTCTATTGCAAATTATGAATATTATAATCTTTATTAAAGCTGTATACTTATTTTCGTACAAGGCTACGAGAATGGGTTGCAACGTGCCTGTAATCGGTATACCAATGCGGTGAGCGTGCACGTTACATATGGCAATCTGCTAGCCCCTTCCATGGGGATAGTTAGCGAAGCGTAGATGTTTAATTATCCTTTGCCTAGCCCTAAGGGTAATTAGGTGTAACGTGTGTAAGTATCATCTTTTTCATCAATGTTGATGATCCCACTGCTGGGACACCAGCCTCCTTTACATGTACGCATGTTGCTACATACTTGCAAGCAAGAAAAACAATATTATTATTGAGAATTAATTAAATGAAAAAAAATATCTGAAAATTATGTTCTGATGCAAGTCTAGATCTAGTTTCCTACTGTCGCCCATATTGCGCAAGATGAGGGTTCGAGGACAAAAAAAAACGAAATTTTTAGGACTCACTTAAGGTAATAGTCTAACATTTAATTTTATGTAATGTTAAAATAAAAATCGAATAATAATGACGATAATGTCCATATGAATGCGTGTTAACTCATTCATAGCTTGACTTCGCACTTCTAGTAGCTTTTTGACTTTATCCAATGTTTATAATTATTGCGCCATGACCGTCTGTAATAGATCTCCAAAATATTTTCCGTTATGGATTTACAAAGCTCCTCCTGACCCTTATCAAGCAGAAGTCAGTTTTGACATAAAATAAAATTCCCAACGTGGAAAATTATTTTCCCCTTTCCCTCATACTTAAAGCCGTCCAACTTAACAGGTTTTGATGAAACATTTTACGTCAGCTCAAATGAAAAATGTCTTTGTAATATTAATAAAGTAATGTCGGCCGGTATCTGATGATTTTGTAATACTTTATACTTGTAAATCAAACGAACTTACCTGAAGTGAAGTTCGATTATAATTATATGAGCAGCTTCATTCGACGCGATTTAACCTTACATGTTGTAGTGGCGCCCCCAAGCGTCACCCTTGCACGGATTTTTAAAGATATTTTTATTTTTTACTATGGCAATATTAAAAAAGATAAATAAACGTTACTACTCGACCAGTCCGGCCGTTACGCTTCCTCATTATAGTTTATAGCCCGAACCTACCTACTATTCTGTAATTTTGTATTTTATATTTGTCTGGATTTGGGTTGGGATGGACATCTTTACAGATGTTGGGAGGGATCTTATAAATCGCGTCGAATGAAGCTGCTCATATAATTATAATCGAACTTCACTTCAGGTAAGTTCGTTTGATTTACAATTATATTTCGCAGCTTCATTCTTAGCGATTTAAGCTTACATGTTGTAGGATGTTTAGAGAAACGAATATAAAATACAACAGTATTATAGGTCCCATTGGTAACCATTTAGTTAATAAAATGTTATCTCATGGCATTAATTCAAGAACACTAAGCTGATTTTTAGTATTCTAATTAAATTAATAAATAACCTTAAATTATATGGAGTGGTTCGATAACAAAGATCGAGTAAAATCACTATCAAAAATCTTTAATAGAGAGCTATTATAGAACGGAAAAAATATTGTTAGACCATCTAAAAACGATTTGATCTATCTTACTTAGACTAGCACTTATAAAAATAAATAGTGTTTTTATTTATTTTGTATGTTTAATCTTTACACAAATTATTGCGTCTATATTAGTTGATCCTTTTGGTAAATCTTACTATTTACCGACATGAGTTGGTTAAGTTAGGTTGGTACATGAACCAATGAATAGCACGAGCCGAGCGAGCGAAGCGAGCGTGCCGCGGCAGCGGCCGGCGAGTGCGATTAAGTTATGCTTTTATAGAAAAGTTACCATTTAATAGTTATTTTAACATTTCAGCAGGGACTTCAAATATATTCCCTAGAAGTTAAAGTATCGATCAATTTTATTTATTGTATGCCTCAAGAAAAAAAGAATCAATCATTAAAATAGATCTTTGCTGTTCTTAGCAATTTAATCTAAGCTATTTAATAATTAAAACGATTATTTAAGTACCTACATGCCTTAGAATCTTGTGAATGATTCAGAGTTACTGCTGCAACCTGCAGCCTTCCGTATTACATCGATGCTAACCCCAATTTTATTGGCTGTCGTCATGAACCGCGTGACGGGTGCTTTGAGCGCCAAATGTAGATGTATCAACAAATTTTACGAAATTGTTTTTTAAAAGTAATAGATAATTGAACTTCTGAACCACGCGGAAAAAATGTTCCATTCAAATAATCTATGATACCCGTGGCGTGGGAACTACTAAGTACTACTTTATATTTGAGAATTTTGATAACGGGTTGATATTAATTTGGTCTTTACGTATAATATAACTATTCTGGTATAATATAACTATTTATATATTAAGGTTCTGTAAATTACTTTTAGTTTTATTAATGTATATAACCTATATATGTGTTTTGGACCCGATGTGCGGTGGCGAAATCTACACAGGTTGCTGTCTTTTTGGTTTCTATATTGAGATCTTTATTTGGCCACTGGTTTGAAATGTAAGACAATATTAGGTTGGGTGCCAGCTGATATTGTATTTGGTCTCAATCTATAAACTCCTTTCATATATAATATTTTAATTCCTTTTATCTATATATTTTTTTTTTTTTTTTTTCAAATCCTTAATCATTATAATGTCTTATTAAATAATAAGGTAAGTGCCGATTTGTAGGAGTTTGAGGTACAGTACTTAGCCCCTGTGACAAAATTCGATAAATCTTGATACAGAGCCTGTGTGGTACTAGTTATAATTATCCTTACAAAATGTTACCCAACATTTCAACCTGCTTGTTGTATTATTTAGGTTCTTTTTTTTCTTTTTTCTTTTTTTTTTTTTTTTTTTTACACTCACACCTAGCATCTAGCCCAAAGTAAGCCTAAGCACTTGTGTTATGAAGACTAGATGACGGACATATTTTTAATATAATTATGTATATATGTTGAAAATATACTTCATAAACATATACACAACCATGACTCGAAAACAAACATTTGTGGTCATCACAAAGTTTGCCCCTACCAGGATTCGAACCCGGAACCTCTTGGCCAATACCCAGCAATCTGAGCCATCGACCAAGGCGGCCGTCTTGGTCTTTAGGTCTAAAGACTAAGAAAGACAACTTAACCTGATACAGCGAGAGGAATCTAATAATTTAAATAATGAAAACCGTTAGCTAGTAGGGAACACTACAACCCCTTCAGGTTTATAAATCACAATCTTTAATTTTTTTATTTTTTTTTAATGAATTAGTATGTAAAGCGCGAACGCGTAAAAATAAATATCACTAGAAATATATATCAGTATATCAGTAAAAACATCAGTATTCCATGGATTGGGGTCACTCTGTCAAGTTTGCATTTGACCGACCGACTTGCAAAAAGATCTACGTATATTAAAATTGCCAAGCTAGCTTATTATTTCATTAAAGGCGTAATCACTAAGCTTCCATTCGGTGTCCGAAATTTTCATACACGATAAAGCATTCGCCTTATAGTTGTCTTGGTATTTATATAAGATAAAGTAACTATTCCATTAATGTCTTCACCCGGCACCGCTACCATATCTCCCTAGACACTTAATTTAAGTGGGGGTATTATTGAATGGTCAAGGAGTGGTCTGATTCTAGGTGTGATTATGTAATTATATATTTATGGTGTATAGCCAAGAATACTGTATTGCTAGTCAAAGTAGTATAAGTAGTCTAATTAAACTTGTAAAATAGTGTAAATTCATTAACTGTTACTAATAAAATGTTGTAAATTGGCTAAAGAAATTTGTGGTTAGAGTAGAGAATATTCGAAAAACCATAGTTTTGATGCAGGAATCGAACCCGCGTTCTCGGCATTCCGGGCAGATGCCTTTATACTCGGTCAACCAAGCCGTTTGTTGTAAATAGTGTTTAATTTTATTTCTCTTTTCTATAACGTTAGTTCTGATATCATCTTTGTTGAATTAAAAAATAATACCCAGAAATGTATCATCCTTACTAGGCAAAAGATAGCTTTTTTCTTCCTTGTTTAGGATAAATCCTACAAATCGCAAGTTTAGCGATAATCTTGAGGTTATTTTGGCATGCATGATAATTTTGGCCAAAACAGATGATGTCATCGAATCAATATAAATTATATACATATAGTATGTTTTTTGTTCTAGGGCATTCCCTGACAGGTATAAACAACTTTCCAAAAAAACATACATACATACATTTATAAATCCCGCCTACATCCCCGAAGGGGCAGGCAGAGGTGAACTAGCACCCACGTCTAAAAAACATACGACGATATAAACCGAAGGGTAGAAATTAAAATCGTAAATGCAGTCACAATATTAAAATGGAGGTATTTTCAACAACTTTGTAAAAACTTACGGCGCCGCCGTACATAAACCGAAGTGTAGACATAACAATTTATAAATGCAACCACAATATTTAAAGCAAAGGTGGATCGATCAGACTCTTTTATGTTTACTAAAAAATAAACATCTTTTAACTCAATTGATTTATGCCATTAAACAGTCTTGACTTATAAATTTTGAAGCAGCAAAATCCTTTGAATAGCAATTTCGTATTATGTATGGTCGCTATGTGTTTTTAGATAATATGTGCCTAGGAAATCATTCTTGTTCACTCGTGACAGAAGTAGCGTAATCGACCAACACAATAAGTTAAGTACCTCTTATAACGGCGCCTGCGGAGGCGGCTGCGGGTAGGCCTGCGGCGGCGGCGCCTGCGGAGGCGGCTGCGGGTAGGCCTGCGGCGGCGGCGGTACCGGCTGGTGCTGATATATCGCGCCCGCGCAGGTGTGCCCACTGCTCTCGCGGGCCTGGTGCTGGTCGCCCCGTATCCGGCTTCTCTTGATATAGGGTCTTGAAGTTCCCCGGTTTTTTTATATAAATAACTGACAAAGCTGCTTTGTCTTCGGTGTTCAATATAGAAGGAATAAAAAGAAAAAATCGCAATTTGATGGAATCAGATTTATTAATATGTTTTCCTTACCTTAAATATTTATAACTTAAATACTTGAAGAAAAAACCTTTTGAGTCTTGCTCAGGAATCTTGAAAAGGGATCTCCTTTTTTAAGACCTTGTGCGACCTTGCAGCTATATCCTGCTGAACGGAAGCAGCTCAACTTGTCTCCGGATCGGGTGTGTCGCCGAGGATCTGAAGGGTCTCATCCTTGTGAGAACTTCTACGGACTCGGAAGTTGCCTCGAGCAGCGACGGAGGCGTCGGCAGTGGCGGCCGATGGTCCCTTGAGCGTGTACACATCATGAGATGTACTTACATGCGTCAACCTCGCTTGGCAAGGGTCTGTGCGCTGAGCTCCGGCATGGAGCTATAAGAACATTGGTTCTTGAGAATATGTTAATAAGGATATATAGCCTTGGTATATGTAGGTATTCACATCTTATTTTAATAAGAACGACAAGAGCCCTGATTATTGGCAATTGCGCATTCTGTATGTATGTGACGGATACAACCCCGATTTTAGTTGTTCGCATCACGAAATATCCTTGGCATAAGTAGCACATCTTTTAATAAGAACGACAAGAGCCCTGATTATTGGCAATTGCGCATTCTGTATGTATGTGACAGATACAACCCCGATTTTAGTTGTTCGCATCACGAAATATCCTTGGCATAAGTAGCACATCTTTTAATAAGAACGACAAGAGCCCTGATTATTGGCAATTGCGCATTCTGTATGTATGTGACAGATACAACCCCGATTTTAGTTGTTCGCATCACTAAATATATTATTATGCTCTTTAATTCCTCTTCAGACGAATAAGCTTCTAGTTTTCGTATCTTCTTTCTTCGTTATTTTCTATAGTTCCCCATGTTGAAAGCCGTTATTTTTTTTTAAATTATTCGTAGGTAGGTGAGCTCCGTTGACGTGCGAAGGGTTCGGCACGGAAACACGTAATGAGGAAGCGTAACGGCCGGACTGGTCGAGTAGTAACGTTTATTTATCTTTTTTAATATTGCCATAGTAAAAAATAAAAATATCTTTAAAAATCCGTGCAAGGGTGACGCTTGGGGGCGCCACTACAACATGTAAGGTTAAATCGCTAAGAATGAAGCTGCGAAATATAATTACCAATCTTAATTAAACAGACGATTAATCAAAATACAGCTCACGGTGTATTTGGTAAAAAGAATTTTTGTGAGTACGTAAAGAATAAAAAGAACAGTTATAAATCCTAATCTATAGGCTTGGACTTGTTCTTAAATTGCAATCAAGTTAGTAACTAAAATCATAACTACAAAGCAACAGGAGGTAGTCCCTAATCAAATTTATTTTGGTTTACATAAAAAGAAGTAAGAGTAAGAAGTGTCTCTCTTTGCGATTTGATTCATTTGTCTTTATAAAAATAGTAATTTAAGTTACCATTCTACAATAGTGGTAAAATATAATTATCAATCGAATTATTTCTGGGGTAGCTTGTTAGGCATATAACTATCTGTACCAACCAAAGCGGCTTGATTTGGGCCGATAACCCATGCATTACATACACAGAGATTTATTATTAGGTACTTAGAGATGCAAATGAAAATTGTTATACGTGCTTGGTTTTTGTAACGAAAATGAAAATGTCAACCTAAAGGACAATATACTATAATGATTTATTTGTGGAAAACATTTTGTAACACGATAACATTCATTAAGTACCTAACATTCAATACCAATACCTTTTTTAGAATTATATACTATGCCTATGCCCAACAGTGGGCGTCTTTCGGCTAAAATGATAATGATGATAATATAAAGTAAAAGGAACAGTAATTGAGTCAGACGTCGCTTATTGTCGGATCAAAGATCAAATAAATCAATGAAAAATGGAGACTAGAAAGTAATACATCGTAACCGAATCAATTACCTGGCTCAATCGTAAAACTTCTGAAGGCTGGACGTTTTATGATTATGTCCGTAGCATCTGCCACGTTCCTCCTTATTGAGTACCAATAACATCGAGCGCAATGTGTATAGTTTTATTAATACAAGGAATACGAGATCTGTTGCGTATTTTTTATACAACTAGGTAAGAATCTTTAGGCCAGATTAATTTTAATATAAACAATACAATGGATAGGTGATTTCAAAAGTGACAACTGTAACCATTGAATAAGAGCTACATACCAATAGGAAATGCCAATTCCTTTTTTCTTTTTTTTTCAAAATGATTTTGCCTATCGATTAAATTAATTAAAACAATTTATTTATTTGGTAATGTTTAGTTATAATCTTTAATTTAGATTAATTAATCTCTGTAAGAAACATGTGGAAAATAATTTATATAAAAATCAAGTAGGTACCAGGTAAGATAAAGCAAGCTAAATTTAATTTATATATTGTTTATGATAATGTATTTATGATAATGTGGTCACATTAATCGTAATAATATATTATATTAATATCAGTTTCGTTAGCTCTGGTATAAATTATAACATTACCTATGTTTCAATAAAGTAAATAAAATTGTCACGTATATTCCTAAGGCACCAGCTGAAGTAATGGAATAAAAGTATCTACGAATCCCATGGAGGGCCCTCTTTTAAATTCTGAACCTAGCTCTATGTGCGAATATCATTTTTCGCATCGCGAACTTTATATAAAAAGTCTTTTGTTACATTTGTGAAATTGGGCGTGCAGCGACATCTAAAATCAACAAGACAAAATTGAAGAGCAAATTTTTGTGTTTGTTAAAGAAATAAAATGTAAATATTACGTGTAAAATGGACAATGCAATAAACTGAGTATTTCTGACTCTTAACAGCTCAAACTTAAGCTAAGCTAAAATAATATTTGGATACAAAGCCGTATGATGACGGAAGTGCAGAATAGAACTGTCACCAGCTTTACTTCTACCATTGGTGATTTACAAGGCAAATAAGGATGGTAATTCGCAGTATATTGCTAGGTGGCATAAGAAGAACGCTGCTGCTCATTACTTATTGCTGTATTAGTAGCCTAATCAATGATGTATGTGATTGAAATAATGTAAATCACTTTTTCAATTTATCAATTTTATTTTCAACTTGCAGCTTACACGAGGAACATTATAAGGTTTGGAATCTATATCGATTTATTGGATCAGCTAAAGACCACCCTGTTCTGGGCTAATGTGGTGCGTAATAATCATCTACCATTCTTTACTCATGTCTTATTTCAACTAATTTTATGTGTTCGTACACAATTATAATACAGTCACCGTTGATGAATTAAGGAAAGTCATTTCTATAATTTGTATCCCTAAAACATGATTATAATGCATAATGTATAATTCCGTTTAGTCATGAAAGCGATTAAATTAAGTTGCCCTCTACTAAATAACTGTAATTACAGCAGGTACTAATAGTAACATCTTTAGAAACTAAAGTTATTTGTGACGAAAAACGGATTCGTCATAATTACTTTCACTAACCGCTCGAGTCGCAGCTATGAAATTGAATTCTTTACGTAATTGGACTTTATACACATTTGCCGGAAGGCAATTATATAGAAATAAGAAAGTGTGGACTCCGGGCTACACTACGCTGGCAACCAATTTTCCGGGTTGTTGAATTAAATTGACTGTACCAAGTTATTGTCACATTATTATTTTTCTCTTTTCATTGAAAGAGGCACCAACTATAATGTGTTGAAATGAGCAATGATAAGATGATGTAATGAAGTAACAAGCGCTAGTAATGATCGTACAAATTGCAAGAATTTTAATAAATCGCCATCATCAGCCCTCGTGAAAAATTGCTTAACTATTAAATGTATAATTTCAGCCGAGAGACGCCTACTGGGCATAATGACTGCATATGCAAAAGGGACCAATGGGTTAATGTGCCTTCCAAAGCATAGAGAAATTCGAGATAATATCAATTTGGTCACCCATCAAATGACCAGCTTTACTAAACATTGGTTAGTTTTCGCTATCGCATGTCATGCGCGCCAAGCCACTGCGTCATGGTCACCTCCTTTCAATGTGCCTATACACGTGATTGTAAAAGAGATCTCCAATGTGATTTTAATAATACTTTTTCAAAGTTTGTAGAAAAAGAAAGAACAAACTTTTGTAACTAACTCTAATAACTGACTAATAACACCTACTAATACACTTTCTACAATGCCGAGTAGATGGTCGTGCGAGGTGCAAGAAACTACAAATTATAATAACAGTTTGATTTCACATCAAATGAAACATTATTGAACAACATAAAATATCGTGATGTTGACGGGCTTTCTTTCTTTTTATGCGCCTTTTATTTAAGCCGCCTTTTTAATGAATTGTTTCTTAAAATACCTATAATAATAACAAAGTCTTTTCTATTTAGCTAGAACCATTAGCTCTGGCTAGCTCTTTGTGAGGTTGAAAGCTTGTAAGTTTCTAAATAAGAAACATTATTCTTAGTCTAAAACAATTTTAAAAAATTTATGAAACTAAAGAGAATATAGTCTGAGAAGATTAATATCCGGTTCCTGATAGCCTGCTTAGTTTCTTCAAAATTTTTATCAGCGTAAAATATTCATTTCGTGGGCAATAAATTCAGCATTACTCAAATTATTGACGATTTTTTTTTTTCGATTGCCATAAAATACACCTTTGCTAGCAGACTTTCATTTACATAAAATATATGATGACCAATATTTAGTTCTTCTAGTAAACCACAATAAATGTAAACTAGTTAATTTAACTCACTTCATTTCTAGTGGAAAGGTCAATAAAGAACATTTTAATAAAATATAATACAAAGATGGAAGCTTATGAGTATGAGTAAATAACTTTACGCTGGAAGAAAATTCCTTCGGGAGATTCTGCTACGCGGACAGAAGCTGTAATAGTGTATGCATATTTAAGTACAGATAATGGTAGTCGGTGTAGATATCTATAATCTTATAAAGGTACGGCCTATAAACGTTTCGAGCCACAAAGGGGCGTACCAGATAAAAGACACTTTGCTTGGATTTCGTCGTTATCGGGAGACTTTTAAGGCTCATAAATAGTTAAAGAAGTTCTCCCGGTTCGGAGACAGTAGCGAGGGGTTTTTTATTTATTTTTTCACTTCAGCAACTCGCGTAGAACATGTTCTGACGCGCGTAGAATATATTTAAAGTACCGAGTATCTAAATGAGAAGGGTATTAACGCTTTTTAGGACAGGGCCGTTTTTATTTTTTGTAAATGCGAATAGTGTCCAATATATTATGGAAAGCTTACGTATCTTTTGAAGTAAAGGAAAGATCTCTGAAAAGGTGGATGGATTGTGTGAGGTATGATATAAAGGTGATGGGCGTAGATGAGGAGATGATGAGTGACATAAGAGAGTGGAGAAAGAGGACATATTATGGTAACGATGATATGTAAAGCTTACGAGATCCTAGACAGTTTTTGTGGAAAACTAAGTTTAGTCATTAATTTCTCCACATGGAACTATAACAATCGGAGAAAAGGGTAATACTATAAAGAAAATCCTGAAAATTTGAGCTTACGATTAGTGACATAAAAGGAAATTGAAAAAAGCATGTCGTCAACTGAAGAAACATTGATCTCCAAACATGAAGGTTCATCGCAAAACGATATTGCATTGACTCAGCAATATTCTTTAAGGAGATTATTAAAAGCAATTATCAAAGAATAGAACAAGAATCGAAATTCCACCGAGAGTCAGCTCGTAGCGAAATAAATGAAGAGATTGTGATCTCCTTGTTCACTTGTCTCTGTAATCCTAATTAGCTATTAAACCGATCTCTTATCATGGCGAAAGACCTGCTCTCACGATATCAGAGGACCTTTAGATTAAGGAACTGATTCTGCTTACATTAGACCCAAATCCTTTCGCTGCTCTTTTAAAATTAGCATAAACTTAAAAAGCAGTAGGACGTTTTGCTTCGCCAACTCTTATCTTTAAAGTCTCTGCAGAATTAATTACAATATCTTTGCCCAATATTATTTATGTTTCAAGGAAATTTATTGAGATAGACGTTGTAGGCGGATTCGTCTTTACTCGAATATAATATTATGTGATATTTCATTTATATTCTCCGTTTTTGCCATTAACTTATTTTTAGGTGATTGATGAAACGTAGAAAAAAAATGTTGGGCACAGAAACAAAGGGGTTTTGAAGCTTAAAAGCAGAGTGCAATAACAATTTACCCCGAAGTAAATAGCATTATGTATTATCACTTAATTATAAATATCTGTGCACATCACACAAAAATGTTTTTAACATGTTTTACCCTTTTTGTTGCTGCAAATAAAAGTATTCTCACGTATGATGTGCTGCATATCATACCCACTTGCAACCTACATGGCTCAAGGGGCCACGACAATATCGAACAGCGTTAGTTGATATTCCGAAATGTCTCCTGATAATTACGGCAGCTGAACTTAATTGAAGGAGCACTGCTCGAATACCGATCTCGTTAGGTCTGATACTCAGGCTTAAGCGAACTGTGTGTGCTCACTTAGCAGGCAGAACAGATTAGATTAGCTTTCATTGTAATATAAATTAATTAATAGTATAATAATTATAATGACGAAAATTTGAGTGACATTGGTAACAATAATGTTTTACCAACATAAAATCGATACATCGATGAGCTAAATGATAAATTAGGTTTAACTAAATAACTGCCGCACTCAGAGACGTCAATTAACTTTAATGAGTATTTAATGTCAAAAATTTTCATTCAAATCTAGACCATAGACCCGGCAGGAACAGCGACTAGTTTTGAATTGTAATTTTTTGACGTAAAGTACTCATTAACGTTATTTGACGTCTCTGAGTGCGGCTGTAAGTGTGATTATAAAGTTCAATGTTAACAATTGTAATGATGTCAATTAGATTCTCCCCATTCGTGTTTTCTAATTCTTCTTCTTCTTCCTGCCCAGTTCCCAGTCTATCTGGGTCGGCGCAGTATGTTTCCTCTTCCATTCATATGTCGGACGTCATCAAGCCATCCACTCCCTTTTGATTCATATCATCCATCACACCGTAAAGGTGCTAGTGATGAATGAATGTATAGAAAAGAGACGGAACGGACCATGTCGAGAGATCCATGAACGGAGAAAGTGATTAGAATGACAACATTCTAATCCATACTGCCAAAGGTTTTGGCTTAGGTTTTACAGCCGGCCGCCTGCCTGACACCAACCCTCTTTGGGTACGCTGTTGTTGGTGGTTTGCCCTCCACCATTCGGGTGCCCCAAGGTGCTTATTGGTCTACACCGGGAAATCTCCCTTAGTCGACTTTTACGACACCCATGGGATGAGTTGGGGCTGGCCTATTCTACGTTATTTGTTCGCTCCCAGGCCAGCATAGAAGAACGTGTGTTTTCTAATTATTACCAAAAATTGATACACCGGGCAATTTCCCTAAGTCGATTTTTACGACACCCATGGGATGAGTCGGGGCTGGCACATTCTACGTTATTTTTGGACTTTTGACTTGGGGGGCGCCCAAGTCAGCATGGAAGACACTTGGTACTTACTTTATGACTGTTTAGAGATAAACCAATTCTTATAGGTAATAATGATAAACTATACATTATTGTATCACATTTATTAATGATTCTACGTCCATGCACTGCTTATTTCTGCCCATGGAGTGCAGTTGATCGACTATGAATTCCTCTCAGAGAATTGAAAAGTTGTTTCCACCTGCCTCGGAGAACCGTCGAACACAAAGGGCAGAGTTTCAATACACTTGAAACTTCGCTGTTTGAGTTTTACACAATAACAAAGATGATTCCGCAGCTCGCAAACAAACGGCTGCGCGATTATCAACCGTAACTCAGTAAGAATACGATGTTTTATGCAACTACCTAGACTGCGTTCCGATCGTACACCAGGTGCCAAATTCAGCCTACGTGTTCGGTGTCTTTTAAAGAAAGTAGCGTACTATTCATCAAAAATGTAATAAAAGACAAAGGATTTTTCGCACATTATGCACAAAAAGAATTCGTACACCCTTTTGGGACAATAAAATGAATAAATATCCAGAATTTTTGAGATCTTGCCTTCAGGGTTGTCACTTTAGTTTTTTTAAACCTTTTTGCTAAAATACAATTAGTCGTATGTTGCGTAAGGACTTATAGCCGTTTTAGTATTCAGAAATGCTATGTTAGACTTATTATCAGAATTTTAAGTTAGTCAAAGCACGTTTTACCAATTATGGTTAGGTCTCGTGTAATACGTGGCGAGCCTATTGCCATCTATCGGGTATGTTAATAGCAGTATATTGCTAGGTGGTACAAGAGGAACACTGCTGCCCATTACTCATTAGCCTTATACGATACCCGCGGGAGAGATTGGGGGTGGTGACAATTGTATTCTGCTCTGGTGCCACCACAGGGCCATATAAATTTAAAATAAAATATTACAATGAAAATGAGTTTAGAAAATGACAACTTTTAACTAAGCTTTGACCATGTTTACGTAAACTTCACTGTAAAATTAAATTTTTACCACCCAAAGCAGCTACTTTTTACAAATACCGAGCATCTGATTAAGTTTGAGTTTGCGTAATTTAAGTTGACTTAGTAACATGATTTATATCGTTAACTACAAATTTAATGGGTCTTAAATCAAACTCGTACCGTACCGTATAAATATTTGGTACTCCGAAACATATCGGCGGATACATATCGGTAACCCATTTTAATTGGCCGCAGGCGTTAGCCCTTACCGTGTATTATTTATACCGGCCCACAAAGAGAAATCTTTTCGTTTCGTTTGTTCAGGCTCAATAGAAACTACTGAACCGATTTCCTTAAGGTCAAAAGACAAGGTTACGCTAACAAACTGATGTATATATTTATCACGTCACGATAAGTTATCCCCGGGGTCCGGAGCGTTCTTAGTTCTGAACAGAAAGCAATATATTTTTAGGGTTAGCCTGTCTGTTGGACTTCTACTGTATTCAATAGTTCCTAACAATTGAGCTATTGCATGAAGTAACGGTTCATACTAAATAAACGATTGAGTCGGAAACAGAGATGCATACTACTTTCATGTTTTGCACATAGGTACTACCATCTTGGTACCTATAGTGGTGTAGTAGTATAGTGTAGTGTCATAAGAACACTACACTAGGGACAGTGCGGGGTATGGAGCGACGGTCGGGTGCGGCGCACATCCGTCCGCTTCTTCAGCCTCGGAGCTCGCGCGCGGACTATATATATTGTGTTTTGATGATTTCAGTACAATTTTGGCGTGGTGTATGGGAAATATAAATTGTAGTTCGAATTAAAAAGTTCCGGGTGTTGTTGTTGCTAAAACAGAAACGTTGCCCATTACTCATCGCTATCTTTTACCCTTGATCGCAGAGACAGGGGCTCGGGGGTGACCATTGTATTCTGTCAGCACTACACTGTAATCAAATTTATAATATTTTATCCAGTTAGTCAAGTACAGTGCTAAAAGGCACGCTAACCCGTGGGGTGCATCTGCAGTCATTACCACCCTCGGTCAGTACACACTAGGCCAGCGTGGTGGGTTATGGCCCATTCTCTTCCTACATTATTTCATCCACTAGGAAGGTCAACAATGGGGACACTAAAGGGCTAGTGATTATGATGGTGACGTCAGTACAAAAAGTATTCAAATTTATATTCCTATACTTCAAGCTTCGTCCCCTACTTACGGTTGAGTCGACAAACAAAATGTAAACATTAATAAAACAAAATAATGTCACGAACAATTTCAACTACAATTATTAAATTAAAGAACTATCGTAAAATGCTCAACTTCCACAATGAACCATAGAAACGGCGGTTACAAGAAAATTAATAAGGGAAACTGTCGTTCGGATGCGGCTGTGGAAAACCCCGCGATACAACAGACCGAAAGGACGCCCAGTAAAAAATATTTATTGGCAATAAATGGAGCTTGGTATATCGCGCCACGGCGATCTGGCGGCGTTTGCGGTTGTAAATTTAATTTGGCCCTGATCGGTCGCAATGCAGAAACGCCTCATGAGTTGAGTGAAATCTATGCAAAGCAAAGCAAATTCAAAGCTTACAAAGGAACTTAAAAACCTTAGCAAAATTTTAAACAAACAAATACTAAGTCACGGAATGAGTACGTAAGACAGAAAAGTTAGCGTGGAATATGTTATGAGACGGGATGCCATGAATGTGACCAAAAATATATTATGGGACATGAATGTTGGTGGATGTCGAAGTAGAGGCCTGAAAACTGGAAAATGGAATGACTTCAAGAGGTATCACGTGGAAGTGATGGGTGGGGACGAGATGACGAGTGACAGAAAAGAGTGGTCACAGAGGACATAGCTGCCGACCGCAAATATATTAGGATGAGATATGGGCAGGGTGATTATGAGATATTAAGTCACGTCCGAAGATGTGAGTAGAGGCTATACCAATATCAAAACGAGGGAGAGAAGATCACATATGAACAAATTAAATGATCTTAAAGAGTTTTATATAAAACCAAAGTCAAAAATATGTGCACGAATCCTAAAGGCAATCGAAAATTATCAGAAAAAAATATTTAGATACATACGAGTACATTTCTGAGGCCCAAGTCGAGCAAACTTTCTTAACTTCCGCAACCACAGAACAGAACACGTTTTGCACGCGCCCTCGAGTTTGCTCCAAAGATAATATAAGCAATCCACGCAAGAGATTCTATAAAGGCTTGACTTTTATACCAAGAAGTTACACAAAGAAATCCATTGCCTCAGGGCAAGCACACAAAGGAAACTCGGTGATTACAGATAGAAAAGAAACCGTCAATTCTTCCGTTGAATACACTAACCAGTCGGGTGAAAAATCAAAAATACCCTTGTCTAGTTGACAAAAGCGTTCAAGAATGTCACTGCTGGCGTAATACAGTGTCTCTGTTACAAGTACACTTTACTAATATTTTTTTCCATTTCACCTTTTTCAAGTTTTGTGGGGACGGCGCAGTGTGTTTCCTGTTCTATTCATATCGACCATACGTCATTAAGACATCCACCCGCTTTTAATTCAAGTCATCCATCACCCTGGGTGTCTGAAATAAAAACTTATTTATAGAAAACCACGTTTTGCTTGCGATTGCGTAAACTAAACAATGTTTGCAAATGCCGGTCATTGGATGGGTGACTAAAAATTTATTATCTCAAGTTCCCCCGTGCTTCGGAAGGCACGTTAAACCGTTGGTCATGGCTGCCATGTGCAAAACTTCGGGGAAAATTTCGGAGACGAAAATATATTCCACAAATTAATGTATTAACCCTTTTTACAGACCTTGAGCTTTCTGGTTTTAAAATAAAATTAAACAGCCTCCGCTTGAAAATACTCGACATGACACCATCTTTCGAAGTCTTCTGTACCTATATTTATAATAATTGATAGGATAATGGCTCGACCTGAGATTGCGTAAACTAAGCAATTTCGCGTAGGCCGTTCATTGGATGGGTGACTAAAAATATATGATCTCAAGATCCATAATAATATATTATATTCGTAGGCAAGACCTGTGCCCTAGCAGTGGGACATTGATATTATAATCATATTGATAATAATTGTATTTTACCCTTCCTTCCTATTGTGTAACGATAGTTACTTAGATTTGTGATTTAATTAGGTACTTATTTATTGTTAAGAGATTACTGCTCCCTTATCAAATCTTTTTCGGAACTGAAGACTTGATTTACACAATCGGATATATGGGAAGAGAGATTAAGTGAAGGTAGCAAAAACTTCTTAACGCGTTCTATTTTATCGCATCCACGATAAATTGTGACATTTGGCTCTCCGTGTGACAGTTTTATTATGACCTTATAACTTGGAGAGAGTTTAGTAACCCCTAAAAGTGTCCTATACGTATTTATGACAGGCACTATTATGTTTTATACAAAAAGAAAAATTGGAAGAATATCTATATGGAAGAATATCTATATATCTTTCTATAGGCTAGTGGGATGGCAACATTGTTATCAGTTATCAACGTCCAAGTTATTACGAAAACCTTTAAATACTATTCAGGGATTAGGGCCATTTTTTTTGTTTGCCTATGATCTTATAGGGCTGCTGCTGCACTGCTGGGCAAAGGCCAAGCTTTGATTATAATATTTTTTTAATATATCTTTGTATTATAAAATGAAATTAGTTTATTTTTGTTTATATTTTTCTTCATCAAGCCCAAAGCAAGTGTTATGGATAATATTTGTAACATACTACATAAACAAACACTTACCCCTACCAGGATTCGAACCCAAGACCTCTTGCCGAGCTAGCGATCTGACCATTTGATCAAACCGGCCGTCAGCCGATTTTATAAAACAAATTAAAGTTACCAATCGATCGGAGATATTGGACAGCTTTATATAGTTTGACGTGCTTTTGACTGTTAGCTATAGGCACTATAGCAAGGCTATGCTGCCGGCAATTTCCTGTTCATAACAGCAGCAACACTGAAGAGCACTTCAAAGTACTAACGGGTCCTCGTTACGAGGCTTGTATCATCCGCTTATGTAACAGCAATATATACCAAATCGTTTCCCCTTGCCTTGTTCTCGCACAAGGGAGATTACCCCAATTTTTCTGTTAGCTCCACGCCATGTGCGATGATAGATAAAAGACAATAAAAAAGTTCCATCAGACCCGCTGAAGTGCTGAGCCAATGGAGCGGTGGTACGCACCCTCATCGAGAATTAACTACCCATGACTTTGTGGCTGAGCAACAGCTGTCTTAAAAGTTCTTCCGAATTCGATCTCGCCGAAGCCACGGCATTAGTTTTATGTGTTCTGCCCCTCGCTGAATATGTGAAATCGCGGCTTATACCGGAACAAACTTATGTTATTATTGGATTAGCGATCACGAATTACACTTGGAAGTTCATAATGATCAGGATTTGCGCCTGAGAATTAGCACCTTCGAAAGTTTGCAGTGACTATGTAATTTTAGATTAACTTTACGGTGTCATGACTAGGAAATTGCGCACCTACTTTGCCTTTATAATCTGTTAATTTCACTATCTATTTCTAATTAAATTCTGGAAGTCGTTGAACAAGCTAGCTCTTAGATTACGCTTTTGGGGGTTAATATCTACTTACATAATTATTACACCCTTAGAACTAGGCTTACGATAGATTGAATATTTAGGTATTATAATCCTGAGTATTAGGATTATAATACCTAGTATATTTGTTGTTGAAACTTAATATAGCTTATATAGCGCAACTTAAACTTAAAATTATAATATCAAATAATGTTACCGGTTTCGTATTATCAACATAGAGCATACGTGGCTGTTAAGCTATATAAAAAAGTCAACTGGATAGTCCTAAGAGTAAATTTAAACTATATTCCTAAGTAATGCACCTCCGATTTATTTAAATAATTAAAAAATCAAAACAAGGTTTTTATTAAAAATAATTCCATTCACGCCACAAGCATTACCCAAATAGGTAAACTTCGTAAGCAAAACGGCGCTTTTTTCAGTGGACACTTGCTAATACGGAACGCGAATCCTTTTATTTCCTCTCGTTCAATCTAAATGCAATATCTACGTCGACGGGACAAAGTAAATTCAGAGAAAGAATAATGGGGTAGATTATCGTGCCTCTTGAAAAACATCGCGAACTGGAGCTACGAAGAGTTATTCATATAGAGTAATCTTTTATTTCCCCGGAGTGGGTGAGCGAGTCGAGTCGGGTCTAGAGATTTGAAGATATTTCTTCAAGGATATTGCGAATCAACATTCGGTCTGTTTAGGCGCAGCTACTCGAGGTAGTGCCATGCTCAGTAGTAAATACGTCTGTCAGCGCTTTTTTCGCGTTACGCCCGTGGTTTACGGTGTTTTCCTTTACTTTTTAGGGAATCGCTGTTGACTTGAAACCGTTTGAGCTTATTTCGTACCGATTGTGATGTCTCAGGTAAGTTTGCATTGGGGGAGATCGCCAGAATAAATGTTTTGATTACGATCTACAATTCAACGCTGCTTGTTTTGTGATTGAATTTAATTGTAGTTGTTTGATTATCAAAGTATGTTGGAAGCTGAGATCTAACGTAAGTATTAGGAGTAAAGGGCTGAACTTCTCATGTGCTTTCAGCTAAGTAATTGCTGATCAAGTCACCTGTCACATATTGGTTCTCTTGAAATGTCTTATACATGCCTTTTTCCTACCCATAATTAGTCGCCGTAGCGTTATTATTCAAATGTTTGGTATTGTTGAGAGCTTAAGGGCTTTTGTAATGGTTTATTACTAGGTGGTATAACAGGTCACACACATTCAGCAAGGAATCGCTGGTGTGCATTTCTTTTTCTTTCTTTCTTTTTTCTTTTTTGCAATTCTTCATTTTCTTTTAAAAGAGGTTGATTTTCTCACACAATTTGCAATAGCAGACTAAAATCCCAGATGGCCGCTCTGCTCAAGTCCTTGCGGCAATAAAAATGAAATAATCTGCCCGAAATTTCGCGTATTTCCTTGCGGTAGGCCCGAATGGACCGTTAGGGCGCACGGGCGAATTGTGTGTTTGTCACAAATTCGTATTAAATCAGAGTCGTATAAAGGGGTAGTAACAATATTTATGACATTCCTAGTTAATCTGCGAGCGGCCGGGGGCAATGATTCGGAGTTAACGGTCCCGTTATGTTATGTTTCTGGTTCATAAAGTTCACTTCTCCTTGAACCTAAGCCGAATGCGGTAGTACATTGATAGTATAGTGATTGCTGCTTAGCAATAAGGCCGCCTATTGTTTTGTCCTGTGTGTAAACCTGTATTGAAATTGTATTGTCCAAGTGTGCAATAAAGTATATTTTGTTGTTGTTGTTGTTTGTTATCATATCGTCGATGTTATCAGATCAAGAATGTACAACAATCAACCGGAACACGCGCGCCTTATGACGGGCTTAAACCCGCTTAATAATTCATCAGAAACTAACGAACAAACTTTTGATTAATTATAAAAGTTTCGTATGCACCAACCAGTGTCACAGTTCCTACCTTTATTTACTTGTATACATTTACGAGAAATTGAGTGAGGTGTGATATGAAGGTGATGGATGTGAATGAGGAGATGACGAGTGACAGAAGAGAATGGAAAAAGAGGACATACTGCGCCGAACCCAAATAGGATGGGATAAGGGCAAAGCGATGATGATACAGTTACGAGAAAACTTTTAATAATTTTGTAAAATATAAATATACAGAGATGAATAAGGATGGTACTTTTTAAGAATAAGATCCTAGAAATACTCATATTATTAAACGTGCAATGTAATATTTTAAATATTCTCAATCTTCTTGAGAAGAATTTTCGGAATCATTGAAATAACGTCGTCGCGTAGTTCTGTGCAGCTCCTAACGCCAGCGTGTCTGCGAGACTTCTTCGGAGGGTTATTTCTACCTCGTGAGCGCGAGAAGCCTTAAAATAAGGAAATCTTATTACAAAATTCCGACGTGTGTCGCTAAAAGCCAGGACGAGAGATCCATACGGCGACTAATGAACATGCTCAAAATTTATAACACCCTCAACCTTTTAGTTACTTCGCAAGAGGTATATTGACCTCAAACAAGCTTAGGCGCTCGCATGATTTCCTTGTCAGAGCCACTAAGATGAGGTATGGAAGTCACGGAGTTCCGAGTAAAATGACATTAAAGCTGGCGATGAATTATTTTATTACCCTACTTGGGAAGTGATAAAATTGTATAATTTTCCGTATATTATACTATATGTACAATGATTTTCTTTGTTAGCTTACATTTTCAGCTAAACATGTTTTAATTTAAAAGTAAGTAGTAAAAGTGCAGTAATAAATTTTATTACTTTACATTTTAGCAGCAAAGTTTTGACTTGTTATTTTGACTTTCGAAGAAAATTATGTTTTTTTTTTACTGTATTGTGGTAATTTGTATTGTTTTAGGTATTAGTAGGTTCTATTTTTCTTAGTGTGCCCACAAATTTTATATAAAGGGGTATGGGAATTTTGGTCTACTGACCAATATACTTAAATCGTATAGCAATGGATAGGTACTTTCGAGAGGGAAAGAAGTTATTACGGGGTTACATTTCGAATTGTTGTCCGTTTCGAGATATCGGCATATAAATATGTGATTATTGTATGCAACTCACGGTCGCCATCTTGATTTTTTGTCACATACCTGCGCTATGTATAGTGTGGTGACGGCAGAGCAGAATACAATTGTCACCACCCCATATCTCCCGTGGGTGTCGTACAAGGCGACAAAGGGTAAAGACAGCAATGAGTAATGGGCAGCAGCATTTCTCTGATACCACCTAGCAATATAAATTTGTACTGCGATTTATGTGCCCGATATATGGCAATAGGCTCGCCACCGTCGTTACATGGGACCGAACATAATTGGCGAAAAGTGGGTGTTAATTCACCTCTGCCTACCCCTTCGGGGATATAGGCGTGATTTATGTATGTATGTATGTACCTGCGCTATAATACTGGAGAGATCTATTGATCTCAAACTCTCTAAGGGCCTGTTTCACAATCGAAAAGTAAGTTCGAAGTAGCTTACTTCGCAGATCATTTGACAGTTGTAATATGAAATATATGTCAATTGAACTTCAAAGTAAGCTACTTCGAACTCACTTGTCGATTGTGAAACAGGCCCTAAGTATTTTTGTTATATTCTTCAAACGGCTTAACTGGTTTTAATGATTTAGGTCTTAAATGAAAGGTATAGAATTAATGTATGGATGAAATACGACGTTTGACCAATATAACAAAAATACTTAGAGATGTTATCACAAAATGATTTAATATTCAAGGTAAGCGTACTACGATCGGACAATAAATCAGGACAAGCGTCATACCAATTCCTATTCAATGAGTAAATACCTTTCTAACGATATATGACTTATATATATTGGGTTCTAGACCAGAGTCCATACATTTGTGCCCGGTATGCCCGGTATGGGCACAAATGTATGGACCTTTATTGGTTGACTGAGAGAGAACGACTTTAGCATTAAGTCTGCATTTGCATCAATTTTTGATTTTGAATAAAGATGCAAATAAAATAAATTAACAAAAGACACAAATGGCGGACTTAATGCCTTATAGCAATATCTATTATTTATTCGTTCAACACTTCCTGAGATTATTACGCCATAAATGCCTGAATAAAACAACTTTCAGGTGAACAAGATGTGTGTGAATTAAACGTTCACAGCTAAAGTAAGAGTTATGCTGGAACGACACTGCTCTTAATTAGCTTCAAGGCTTGCTCCCACGTCTCAGCGACCTAATAAGCTCTGCAAACAAATTCGAATACTCAATAACGAAGTCTGAGCTAAGACATGGAACTTGATAAATATTGCGAACGCCTTAATTTGCTTCGTGCTAACATTAATTCACTTTGATACTTGTTTCTGATGGGACTTACTAATTGCTCTTTTATTTTATTTATGTGCTTAAAAGTAACATAGTACTTAGTGATTTTGACGGCCCGTTTGGCCGAATGGCCAGATCGCTGGCTATTCGCCAAGATCGCCGGTTACAATCCTGTTAACGATTAACCCAGACATTTGTTTCGAGAAATTTTTGTTTAGAACTATGCGTATATTCATTATTTTGATGTCATAATTGCGTATATTGTGTATTTAAAATCTTTTATCTTATTCCTCTCATCCTCCTTAATATGGGATTTGACAAAAACCTGAAAAAACGTGAAAAAACGTGAACCACATGAAGAAAATGTACTACATTTTAATTCTTTACATTATTGACTTAATCAAATAGTTGATAATCCTTGACATTCTGAGTAAAACAACCTCAGCTCCTCTTCTTTCAGAATGCGTTCATTAAAAATATCACTAATGATGAAAGATAAAATGACGTATAAAATGCTCACAGTTTGCCTCGGCAATTAAAATTAAAGACCAATCAGGCCACATTTCAAATGAAACTGTCAAGAAGCGGAAACTACTAATAAATATGTAATTTTATAAGCGTCAATATGTAACTATACATATAGATCTAGTTATATTATTATAATTGCTGTTAAGTATAGGCTTAAGTCACAAACAAGTCTCCACTATAATTAAATCCATCGCCCTACAATTTGACGAGATATATTAATTTAACTTCGAGCCTTGCCCATCGTAAATCTTCGTAACGTAGTTAATAAAAGCCGTTACGCGTAAATTATGAAACTGAAACTGGAACAAACAAATTACTGTATCCAATAACAATGTGATCGCGGAGGATAAAAAATAATAGGTCCGTAGAAAAAACAGTGTCGTTCGGTGATCACGGCTTGCCAGCCGTTTGTGTCTGCCACCAGAGATAATATACAGCGGCAATTCCCTTCGATAAAATTACATTTTTACTCAATTATTTTTTATATCAAAAACCGTATTGCGACGCCCAAAATCAAAGCAGGAGACGTGTATTGATCCTCGAGGAAATGAGTGCGGAATACGGGATATTTGTTTTAGAAAAAGCCGTGTGGTGACGGCAGTGCAGAATAGGTACAATTGTCACCACCCCTATTTCTCCCGTGGGTGTAGTAAAAGGCGATTAAGGGTAAAGACAGCGATGAATAATAGGCAGAAGCAGTTCTCTTATAGCAATATACTGCGACTTTCGTGCCCGATACATGACAATAGGCTCGCTACCTATTACATGGGACCTAAAATTTGGCGAAACGGGGGGAAAACCTCTTTTTCTTAATAATTGTATTGTTATTAATTTCACCTCTGTCTACCTCTTCGGGGGTATAGGCGTGATTTATGTATGTATGTATATTTTAGAAAAATCTACAGGAAATACTTCTGATATCCTAAAGCGACTATCTGAATATAATAAATATGATAAATTTTAAAACAATACAAGTAAGACAATTTACAAACAATTTTGTAAATTGTCTTACTTTAAAAAATATATTCATACCTATCACATAACACTTCCACGGCATGTAGATTTGTATTTATTATGAATAAAAATAATTAACGAGAGAATGTAACATTTAAAGCTATTATTTCACAATGTCTTTAACTTAAGTAACTATGTATTACACAAATAAATCTTCTTTTACAATAATAAACTTTTATCATTAATTAATTTTCATTTATCATATTTGTTTTATGTTACCATGACAACCGATGACATCGAATCTATGCCAGGCAAATACAAACTTAATGAAGGGCAACCTCATTTACGTATTGTATATTATTATTCAGTGATCACTGAATATACAATATATTCAGTGATTACTTCGACCATAATGGGCCAATGGTCGTGAGATGGAACACTGTAATTAATGTGTGCAAGTTTGTTACAAATATTTAACTTCAGAAATTTTGGTAAGACCACATTGTTTCAAAATTAAGCGCTACGTGCCTCCACTAAATTTGCTTATCGCCTCAGTAAAAAAGATAGATGACTACGATATTTTTACGGAAAACACTAGAGAATTCTACTTTTGTACAAAGTAAAAGAAAATTAGTGATAAATATGCGCCAGGCCCACTGCTTGTCAAATAGACGTGATCTCAAGAGGGAAAACAAGAGATCGCAATTCTTATTTGAATTCTATGTAAATTAGATCGAGCAGACTCTTTACGAATATAGACATAAATTGAAGGGAACACAATAAATATTATGTAGCTACGATACATTAAATGCTAACTTACTTCACTATCTTGTGGAAGGCCTGTATGGTCAATTGGTCAGATCGCTAGTTCTCGCCCCAAAGGTCCCAGGTTCGAATCCTGGTAGGGGTAATATTTACCCTCAGTTATGAACAAAGACACATTTTTTGTCTTCGAGTCATGGTTGTTTATGTAGTATATTACACACGCACACACACATATATATGTGTATTTATAAATATACATTTATACATATATATGTTCTTATTCCTGTATGTAGGTATATCAACTTTTGTCCATCGTATAGTATAGCCGTCCGAGGCTCTGCTGGCAGAGGAATATAATATATACACCATGACGTATTTAATATGAATAATATAACTATAAGTCTAGTAGTAAGTAATAATTAATATTACTAATAATAACACAGTCCTAAGCACATCAGCTTTATCACAACATGATAAACTTGACATCCACACGGACCGAATACGTTACACATTATCAGCCTATAACTATCCCACTATCCCCAAGCACTGCTCAATAATTCAATCTCATAAAATACAAGAGGCAACATAAATCTTGTTCCGATAGAAAATACATCTAAATCACTTGTCAATTAGCGTACTAGTCTGGAATTATTTGCCAAAGTTCTAGTGTAACCTAGATAGCGATAAACAATATAGTTTTTGAAGCTTCGCTTCGTTTCAAATTGATTTATATACAGTACCAACAGAAGTTTCGAGGGCCGTGTGTTATTGTTTCCATTGTTTCATCGAATTCCACATAAAGTCCTCAAACTAATTTGTACAAGTCGGTCGAGTACTTACGTAAATGTGGAGTGAACAGAACGAACTGATATTTAACAATTTAAAAACTTAAACTTGAATGATTAATTAATTTTATATAATATTCATCTCAGATAATGTCGCAGAATATCATAGGAACGCTATAATCTCAAAATTTAATTCGTTGGCCCCCAATATTTTAACAATTAATAAACCCAATCTTCGTCTTCTCGGAGCACCTATTCTAGATGACTCCATCACAAGCTTTGTCCAAGAAAAAATTTCCAAATTCTCAGATACATGTAGTAGACTTCTCGAAATCAATACTCACATAGCCTATGTTATTCTCCGCTTTTGTCTGTTCGTCCCTCAATTCACATATATCGTCCGGTCTAGTCAACTTTGGAAATTCCCCAATTTACTTTTGGAATTGGACAACAAATTAAAAGAAACTCTTTCTTCGGTCCTCAATATTCAATTGTGTGATCGCTCGTGGTGTCAAGCCTCTCTACCTGTTCGCCATGGAGGTTTAGGTATAAGGAAAATTTCAAGTATTGCTCTTCCAGCCTTCTTGTCTTCTGTTCACAGGACAAGTAATTTAGTCGACAGGATTTTACTTAATAGTGTCAGTACCTATGAAGTGTCTCATTTAGCCGAGGCAAAGTCAACTTGGTCTGCGGCTTGCCCTGATCTAGGATTGCCAGCGTCCCCTTGCTCCCAGAGACAGTGGGACGAGCCACTCTGCAAATTGGTGCGGGAAGAACTCTTAAACACGTCAACCAATTCTGCAGATCGGGCTCGTCTCTTAGCTGTAGGGAAGTGGGAATCCGGGTTATGGCTGCAGGCTTTGCCATCGGCTAATATAGGGACACTTCTTGATCGCACTGCATTTCGAATTGCAACATGCCTGCGCCTAGGTATCGCCTGTAATGTCCCCCACCAATGCCGCTGTGGCATAATGGTCGATAATCTTGGTCACCATGGTCTCTCTTGCACAAGAAGTGCAGGCCGATTTAGAAGACATGCTGAGGTTAATGACATCATCCGCCGGGCCCTCGTAACTACCGGAATGCCCGCTGCTTTGGAGCCTAATGGCTTAGCACGGGATGATGGTAAGAGGCCTGACGGCATGACTCTCGTTCCCTGGAAGAAGGGAAAATGTCTGGTATGGGACGCCACTTGCGTGGACACTCTAGCAACGTCCCATATTCCAGCTACCTCAGCAATGTCCGGATCGGCTGCAGCTTCCGCTGAATCCCTTAAACGGCGCAAATACGCTGGTCTCTCAGGAGACTACCTATTTGAGCCGTTTGGGGTAGAGACTCTGGGACCATGGGGTCCAGGAGCTCACCGACTTTTTCGGGACATTACAAAGCGGCTACGTGAGACAGTAGGTGACAATAAGGCTGGCCTGTATTTCGCGCAAAAAATTAGTCTCGCCATTCAGCGAGGTAATGCAGCCAGCGTTATTGGTACACTTCCTGTCTCAGAAGACCTAGGCGAGGTTTTCTACCTTTAATTTAGCTTTTAGTCCCTTAGTTTTAAAACATTTATAAATTTAATAATGAATTTAATGATGTTCCTAATGATTAGAATAAAGCCTTAATTAATTTATATCATATTTATTGTGTTACTTTACATAGTTATATGCATAATAATATATAAATGACCCCTATTAAACCCCTCAGGAGAAGACAGAGGTGAATTAACACCCACGTTCCGCTAATTGCGTTAGGTGACCTAACTTAACTTAGGTCCCATGTAAATCGTAAGACATTCATCATTATCACTCTGACCTTATCCAAATCCTATTTGGGGTCGGACCGGTATGTCCTCTTACTCCACTCTTTTGTATCACACGTCATCTTCTCATCCACACAAATCTAATAACATTTTCATTATTTTAATTGAAGAGCAGCTTGCGTTCGGAATTATATGAAATTTAAAGAGATTTAAGTGCATCATAAATTTTTTCCGATACTGTTAAAACTTATAATTTATTTTAGTTTGTTGGGAGTATATGTAGAGAATTGGATCGAGGAGCCATTGTCCATCGCAGTGCGGCGCAGATCGTCAGTCAGTGTTCAGATCATAAATCGTTAAAAGTTTGTCCAAAGGCGCTCCATACGTGACGGAAGTTGTGTCGTATTCGTTTTTGAGATGGTGAGCATGCTTTTGATTTATGTCGTCCGGTGGCGCTATCGGATGTTGGGAAATTCGCCCCGCTGTCTTTTTGATTAAATTCCTTTGAAGAACTCCTTCGGGAAATGCTCAAATATTTGGAGAGTTGAGCACCCCATAGCCTTTTTAGAAATTATTATTATCAGTTACAATTAAAGGTTGTTCGCAAATCAATTTATGACTGGATAAGATATAATTTGTCTTTGAAAACAACTTCTTCGGAACGCTACATGGTTTTTCGAGAAGAAATTTGAGAAAGAGCTTCTTGGAGCTCCCTTATTATCGAACTACGTTATTCGTTCATGTATATTGGATATGCCACCCTGACCGCTTGTACTATCCATGGTCAACCCTAAACTAGTGTTAAACTACTACTTTTCCCAACGAATTTCTTAAAAAAATCGTGCAAATCGTGCAATGGTGAATATAACAGACTCTTATATAAGATTTCAGTTGTAGTGTACAACTGAAATAAAAAAGTCTTTAAAAGTAAGTTGTCTGTTCTTACACATAACTTATTGAATGAGTCAACAAACTTTCACGAGCTGAGCGTTCATTGACCTGAATTTCATTGTATACTGGTATAGCACTGAAACAATCACAGTTGAGTAAGTATGTATATGATTATGACTCTTCAGTGAACAACTGGGTGGTAATACGAAAAATAATAATAATTGAACGAACTACTAAGAGATCGCTTTTTTTTAACAACAAGTTGGGTAATCGGTGTTTTGTTTGTAACATTGCTTTCTATAAATACTTTAGATTATACAAAGCTGTAAAATATCTCCCATTGTATTATCATTCTATATCTCCTAGAGATACGTAAAGGTTTGATTAACAAGTCGTGAGTTAAGACTTTAATATTGCCTTACGTTTATTTAATAAAAACTTACTTTTACAGTATACTTTTCAGTGCAGTCTTCAATAGATAGATGATTAAAAACCTCACGATTTCAGTAGAAGTCACAAACCAAAGCCAGTTATGCTTGAGACAATAACAACCAAGAATCCTTGGAATTCTTAATAATTCAGCTATTATAATACAAGCACAAGCAATGAATAACATTTATTCAAAGCCAGAAATTTCCCGACAACTATTTAATTTGACAGCTTCTATTTTCCAACTGTTACTTTAGCGGGAACACGGAATGTGAACTTTTCTTTTAAAACTCGGTATTCTTTCTTTCCAGGTACGGCTTCCCGTTTCTTTAAGAATTCAGCAATATCACACAGAGTAAAATATTGCAGAATAGTTCCTCTTCTTGTATTTTGTTCAAAATTATTTAGTTCTTTTTTATTTTTCTTCTTCTAATTTAAATGTTTATTTTCGATTGTGTAAACTTAGTAAAAACAAACAATAATAATTATATTTGGATCTTCATTGGATCAAAAATAAACAGGAGACCCAAAGCATCATATTGTTTATTACCATAATAAATCCGATCACCCCATGTAAACTTTAGATGTTGTGTAAATAGGAGTGCTAGCAAAATTTTCATCACTTTGAACTTAAAGGTTACACTCATTGCGTCCACCCGGCACCCGAACAGCACCGCCAAAGTTGTCAACATTGCTATATGCCTATCCCCACAACAATGCCTATAGGCTCTAGCTCTAACGCCAGGCCTAGATGTGAACAAGTAATGATTGCTTCACATAAGTTTATTCAATTAAAAATAAAAATATAGTAATAATGATGTCAGTTATATTGTCCAAAAATATACTATATAAGTCGAACATAATATAAGTCAATTAAAATTAGTAATACCGATAAAAATTAGTAATTTTCTGTAAATATACAAAAAAAAATTAAGTCAATATGAGCTTTGTTCTTTTATAGTCTGCAGCATCCATACGCAATGTGGTCAGTACACACATGACCTATAAACTGCTCGACTCTTCTATGATGAATTTCGCTGAATAATAGCTGGAATAATTACTTTTTACTTAGGTGACCCATATAAAGGGATAAGTGCCACGACGACCTCGTAGGGTAACTCATTGAGGGCAGTAAATTTATGACTAATTAGCAAGCTGAATATTAAGTGGACGCTTGACAAGGGAAGGAGGAAAAATAGTTCTTGAACGCCGTTAGTTTATCGAGGTCTGTCCTTGAGAAATGTTCTTGTTGGTAACGGTACTGAGGCTACTTTTGCGTCTTAGGATTTTGAAATAAGGATATTTTTCTACATTGGCGTCTTAGCATTTTGAAATAAGAATCTTTTTTGAGTACAGTAACATGCAGAAACTGTAAGCCAAATATTTTTCACACGAAATAACGCTTTTTTCCTCTGCATTAAAGATTGACACAAATTTGGATTTCACAATTAAAATAATTTCTCTGTTGTTTAGTAGGTACTACATGGTCTATAAATATATCAGTTTCTTCAAAACACGCAAATATTGTCGGCTACTGGATTCAGAAACGGGTACAAAAGGGACTTTAAGAAATCTGATGTAATAAAACAAAAGAGGTCAGGAAAATTTCGAAAACAAATTATTGAACAACAAAACAACAACAAGGATCCCAATTAACTCGCAGAAATTTCTCTAACAGTTTTTAACTTCACGTTGTATGCTTATATTGCATAAACCGTTAACTCAATTGTGTATTGCGGAAGTCGCGGGTTCGATTACTGCATCAAGATAATATTTTTTATGACCTCTTTTTCTTAATAATTGTATTACTAGCATTTATAATTATAAAGACAAATCAAAATAACAACATCTGCTCTGCATAATAATGAAAGTATCATTATTATGCAGATCAGTATTGAGAAAATCTTTAGAACTTTGATGTAATCTTTTTGAAGGATAAAAGGGATCCGCAATTCTGAAATATACAATGTCAAAGCAGCTTCGACTTCATCTACGGATAGCTTAACGGCTATACTCTGCGTTTTCTCAGATCACATGTGGATTAGCGAGAATTCTCCTTGTCGTTATTACGTATAATTATTCTGTCACCACCCTAGGACATTGTGTGGTGAAGTGACGTCTTGATTTGGTTGGACGATTTGTATTGTATGTAATCCTAATATTTCAACATAAACCAGTTCTAACTGCTGCCAATAGCTATAATAGTATTGGCTATGTTTTGTTAAATTAATGATCGCCTTGAAAAAAAAATTCTTCCAGAATACCATAAACTTGAGTGTAAATTGATTTCTTTAACTAAAAAAATTAACTAAAAAGTAAATTGTGTGATATAAAAAAATTAAGAGGCCTTTAAGTACAAAATTAATTCGCCACAAAATATAACATTTTGTTTAGGCTAAACATGAAGCAAGACAAGCATTCCGGATGATAATTAAGGAGCGGGGAGATGGCATTTTTCGTCCTTATTACACCATCCCTTTCTTATCTGCCGCTGTCAGTGGCTTGGTTATTAATAACTTTCACAAGGAGATTCACGTTATATCATCTCTCAACGAAGCTTCTAATAATATTGCAGAATACATCCCAAAGTAGCTACTAATGAAAGTTATCAGTGTAGGTACTCATTAATCATTAAAATTTAGACCGCTATAATTTTAGTGAATGACTTACGTTATGGCTTGCTCGTGGGCACTAAAATTAATTTATTAGTTCTGAGGTTGCTTTTGATATCTTTCTTATAAATATTTATAATTCATATCTAATCTAGACGGGCGATAATTGAAATTGAACAAAGTTGTGAATTTGAATACTTTTGTTAAAGATAAACAAAAAAGAATATACTTATTCCTTTAAAAAAATAATTTTCTTATAATTCATATTTAACTACACGCCCTTTTTGCTCTAATTGGAAGGCCATATCTATTAAAACAAATAGATTATAATCTATATGAATGCTATAGCACTCTAAAAAAATACCAAATATATTTTTACTTCCAGTAAACAATTAAAACTTAAGATTAAGTTAACTCTATTTGATATTGTGGGAAAAACATAACAAAGGGAATGTGTCGTATCGTATACCCCAAATCATTTTAACCACAGCCTAGTATTAAAAATTACACTGTGTAGTACTGAACGGTGTGAACTGAAGCGTAATATAAAAATGTCTATCAAACGTGTTTCGCCCTGATACCTCCAGCTTCGCTCGCTTGGTGTTTCTAGTCAGGTTGGCGAGTAAATAAATAAAGGTTGTATGACAAAAATGTTACGCTGTCTACAGTTGTGCAAGCAATTCTGGTGAAATTGTAAAGTGTAGGTGTAAAAGCCTGTGAAAAATTACACACTCTGTTGGATATTATATAAAATGATTCTTTAAACAAAACTCAAATATTTTCTGTTTCTTTAATTGATTTTAGGAGACTTGAGCGTGTGCCGTGTGGTGACGACAGAGCAGAATACAATTGTCATCACCCCCATCTCCCCTGTGGGTTCAGCATTCCTCTCAGACCACCTAGCAATATACTGCGATTTATGTGCCCGATATATGGCAATAGGCTCGCTACCTATTACATGGGATCGAACTTATTTGGCGAAAAGTGGGTGTTAATTCATCTCTACCTACCCTTCGGGAATATAGGCGTGATTTATGTATGTATTGAGAATAAAAATATTATATAAAATATGGACAAACATTACATGTAAGATAGTCTTGTACGACGAGCTTTCCCTGAAACTACGTTAGCGATTTGCAGGAAGAAACTTTCAGCTTGAGCAAATATACTTTAAACATTCATCTTGCTTACTTAGCGGGATTCAAACTCTTTCATTAAAATTTGCCTACAAAGTTTATGGATTATAACAGGTTCTTCAGTAAATATTTGGCAAAAAAGTTGGTAACACCTGCCTTATTATAACGAACCTGCCGTGGTAATTATGCCCATTACCCTTTAATGGCCACTGGAGTTTAGATTACATATTATGTTACGTGCTTTTGTTATCTCTTGTAAGATTTTAGTGTAATCTAATTTCTGTGGGTCAAATCGCGTTACAAATATAAATTTGTGAAATTAATTGTGCTTAATTGGTCATGAATATAATAATTCAAATTAAATAGTAATATTAAGTTAGCGCTTTATATTGGAATTCATTCAAGTCTACAAAGTTTATCTAGGCTAGCATTCTTGATTTGCGAGATTTTATAGAAAGTTTTATATAACGTGTTGTTTTCAAGTTTTATATTATCAAGCATGCATATCCCATAATTGTAGTAAAAGAATTTGTATTACATATTATTTATCTGTCATTTATTAAACAAATTGGTAGTTAGTTTACCATACATTAATTCACAAATCACGCCTTTCTACTCCAAAGGGTAGGCAAAGGTGATTCAACACCCGAGTTTTGCCAGTTTCAGGTGTTTTAACACCTGAGTTTTGCCAGTTTTCCAAAAATTTATTAATTACATTTTTAATGTTTCTAAGTCTTTATCTTCAAATTGTATACCAATTTTATTTAGTGACTAAAAACAAATGTTGATATTATGTTATAATTTCCAAGCTATCAGGAACTCGGTAGTATCATGCTGAGCGTAATGTGTTGTACCAAATCCTTAAAAATCTCGCACCGCAGGTGTTCCAATACTTTGTAGCAATATCTTGTAATAACAAATAAAATTCCACATCCACCTTCTATTTAACACAAAGCACTCTGTGATATATATACAATGTCTACATAAGGATGTGAAAGCCTTTTGGCCACACGACTCTACTTTAGATAAAAGCTATCTATAGTCACAATAATTAATTGGTAAAGTGGTAAAACTTTCTCAATAATTTGAATCTTAAGAGTATATTGATGTAATTGTTTTATTTAAATAGGAAGACCTCACAAGAGATAGATTAAGATTGCGTGAGAATCGACATGAAAGTGAATGAGGAGATGACAGCTAACAAATAGTGAATAGAAGAAAACTAGACTGCGCCGAACGAAATGAAATGGGATAAGGGTAAGAGTAGGTACATAAAAAATATACTGCGCCGACCCAAATTATTAAATTTACATGACAATGTGTTTAATTTATTTTAACAACGTCATGGTGATGATTTTGTTAAAATAAACACCAAATGAGGACTGGGGGAAAGTGAATACATGTTCACTTTTCCCCAGGCCACGAACTGTGTCATTATTTTATACGATCGTTATAATGCAATATTTTCCTAGCAGTTTTCCCGCTGTAGTTATATCAAAGACAGCCCTAGTGCAGACAACGGAACAATGGACGATTCATTGGCTAACTGACATTATGAATGTGGAACCGAAAACACTTAAGGTAAACGTCAGAAGTTGGACATAAGGCTCTTTTATGAACCGAACAGCCCCTACGGGAGTTTTCTAGTACTTTATTAAGAAGACAAGTTGTTGTCCGTAAACTAGTAATGACTTCTGAATACATTTCAGGCTTCAGCCCAAACTGCCTATAAAACTGTATTGTTATCTCTGGTTGATATCAATTATACCTACATTATCTAAAAAAAGGCGAATGGTTATATTTTGTAATTTTATCTTGCAAAATTTCTTGAAGAACGAGCGGTTAGATCGCTGGCTATTGGCCAAATATAGACATTGGTTCTCGAGTCATGATTGTTTATGTAGTATATTACAAATATTAATAATTTGATTATTACGTATATTAAAATGTATCCGTCATCTAGTACACATAACACAAGTGCTCAATATGCTGCTTACTTTGGGATAGACGATAGGTA
The DNA here is from genome assembly GCA_963931975.1 of Cataclysta lemnata. Lineage (NCBI taxonomy): Eukaryota > Metazoa > Arthropoda > Insecta > Lepidoptera > Crambidae > Cataclysta > Cataclysta lemnata. Next base: position 9,257,495 of record OZ008347.1, read on the forward strand.
AGAAATAAATAAATACGAGTATTTCTTGCACTCACTTTATTATTAATATTATCTTTAATTATTGTTGTTCCGCAGAAATCTGAAAAATTCAAGAGATACAACTTTACAATATAGTTAGTGGTCACGATATTGAACAATGTGGTCTATCAACGTCCCGTAAAAACATTTAATAATTTTATTTTGTGAGTTTACCGGTAAAGTATCAATAAATAAGAAGATCGCCTTAATGTATGTGTGCAATTTATACTTTAATAAGAATTTCACAGTTGGAGTTATGAGATTTCTTTCCGAGATAAGAATCCTCATTGAATCAGATTTGAAAACTTGGCAATTTCATTTCGGCAATTCTGTATTCAGTGTTAACCGAGCCATTTTGGAGGTAAAACGGGAGTTCTGCCCAAAGTTTCTCATTAAGATCGTAAATTTTTACGACTCTTGAATTTCTTTCGGGCCCACTTTAGTCATAAATTGGTTACTTATATACTTTTTTCTCCCTCAAATATTAGACGAAACCTGGTACAAGACGTTGTAAAAGGTGATTGAAAATAAAGTTGCGTCTTCTACCGCGATGTCTAAGTGATGCTAAGGTAAAATCTTTGTATATGTTTGACAGTTTCCTATTATACATATAGATATAAGAGGTTTTTGGATAATCTACCAGGAACTCTGCTCATTCCTGCTGCCCATTTCCCACTATATTTATGAATTTTATGCCCGTTGTCACCAACAACACCTAACTTAAACCATATTTTTTAAAAGATAGGAGTGGTGATTGGACAGAAGAGATGGGGCGCTGCAGGAGAGGCCTTGTCAAGCAGTGGGATCTTTAAGGCAAAAATAAAAAAGGAGAGGTGAGGTATAGTAGATTTCCCGTTCAATGTAGCGCACCAGATACATTCAATATGCAGATTACATTTAAAACAGTTTAAGTTTTACTTAAATTTGACTTAGAATGCGTAAAACAGCTTTCAGGCTTGACTTTAAACTTACAATAAAGGCACCTAATATATCAACACCTCACTTTAGTAAAAGTGTAACGTTTGATAGGAAAAGTTTTCAAAATTCTGTGGCCTCGACGCGAAACTCCGAACATGCTAGTAGGTCTTGACGCGTCTACTTGCTTTGTATACTTTCCGAGGTAATGCGAAACTCGTGAGCAGAATACCGTTTCTTCAAACGATGCGAGGGTTCTATTGACAGAGAAGTGGGTATTTTGGGAGAGGCTATTAGTTTTCGCTTTCTAAAGTTATCGGCAGCAGCTGTCTATGACTAACGATAGAAAGAATCTGTGATACACCAGTATACGCTATGCCGTATAAGCAAACCTTTGTGATGGATCGCGGCTTATGACAAAACGATTTTACTCTATACCTTGTTGTGGTAAAACTTTGCGTAAAGAGAGATTTGTTTTGTCACTCAAGAACTCAAATATGAAGAACTTTTTTACAGTTTCCGCTGCTGTCTGGATTTTACTTATTATTATTAGAGACAGATGGCTCACAGCGGGCTTAAAGGAACGCTGTTGCCCATTCATCATCACTGATTTATCCTTAGTCGCCTTGTATGACACCCACCTGAGAGATTTGGGGTGGTGACAATTGTATTCTACTCTGCCGTCACCACACAGCACCTATTATTACAATTAATTGACAACATTTCATTTTTTCAACATACCTTTAATAAGATGTTATATGAAATTAAACCCATATTTTTTATTTCTTCTGAATTCCGTCGTTTTCATACAAAAAATCATGATTGAAATACCGGTCATTCTAAACAGACGTAAGTGCCAAATGACGTCACTGGCGTAGACGAATGGCGAAATCAGTCTTGACTCGAAAAATAAAAATATCACTTGTCAAAATTGACGAACTGGCGGTTCCGGTGTCGAAAATAAAAACATTTTACCTGAAATGTTTGAAATTAATTTCAAAGTCAAATACGTTTTAAATTAAAGTTTATGAAGGATTTTATTTTATTGCTACTCTAATATTGTTAATTTCGACGATGACAATTAATAACTTAATTAATAACATTGGATTTGATTTATGACTGACGTCTGTCATCATGTCTATGATAACTTTTTTATTCTTCCATCTAGGAAGGCAAACGTTTTAATTCCTACATCCCCGCCCGTGACGTCATCGCATGATTTTTACATTAAATTTTTTTTCTCTGTAATTAAGTAATAAAAAAAATTTATAATATTTTCGAAGTCAGGATTGGAAAATAAAGAAACGGTATTTTTATTTTGGGAGGTAGTCATTTTTGAAATGTTGTCAATTAACGCACAATCAACAACATAAGAACCTAAACAGTACCCAAGAGACGAAATTCTCTGAGAATCGAATGTAGTGTTTTATATTTGCCCGCATCAAGACCACAATGTTTTTTGTTATAATAATATTAACTTCAACAAAAAGACACGTTATTTATTACGTTAATACAGCACACAATTGTTCAGCAAGTTTAGATGCTAACCGTGGCCCCTATGCTGAGCTTCCCAAGTCGTAATTTGAACAATGTTACTTCTTAATTGAGGTGGATTACATGCAATATTTTACATAAGCTCTGGACAAAGCCTGGACCCCAAAGTAAATTTTCCGTGAACACAACAGGCCTGGGTCGCGGACAAAGAAAGTCGTCACTATGAGAGGAAAGGCTTTATTGAAGCGTCGGCAGCAGAACACCGTGATGAACACTTTAGGAACGGAATTAATTTAAGCCAAATATTTTATAATATAATGCAATACAATCTTCAATTTGCCTGGGAGCAAAAAAAAATATGTAGAATTCTATGGATATCGTAAAAATCGACTAAGATACGGACAGCTTGAAGCAGTTAGGATGGATTGCTTCTTCTACGCAACTGCTCGCGCAGTTCCGTAGACGATTGTACCTAAGTAGTTCATTAATTGTAGTCACAGCTTAAAGCAGTCTTACCTGACTTGTTAAAAGCTGTCCGTGTATGGCGGATTTAAGGGACACGGTGTACACTACTCAGCACCTTCTCGCACACGAATTGCGGAAGATAAACTACTAACAACAGCTAATCAAAACAGGGTTAGTGTCACAGTCATCAGGTTGTCATCTGTATCACTCTCTCACTAGCACCTGTCTGGGGTGTTGGAAGATATGAATCGAAATGGCCGTGTATGGCGGCTCTAAAGGAGATTGCACGGTGTAGACTAGATACAAAGCACCTTCTGGTACACGAATCGTGAAAGGCAAACTACCAATAACTGCATACCCAAAGAGGGTTGGTGTCAGACAGGCGGCCGGCTGTAAAACCTAAACCAAAACCTTTAGCAGTATGGATTAGAATGTTTACATCCCTATCACTCTCTCAATAGAAACTTTCTGCGGTGTTGGAAGATATGCATCGAAAATTCAAAACGAAGTGGATGGCTCAATGACGTCTGACCGTTAGGAATGAAAGAGGTAACACACAGTGCGGTCCCCGGGAACAGACTATGATGAATGGATTACGTCTAAACAAAAATAAATTATGAATCAAATAAATTAAAGTAGCGGCGTACTATGGGCTTACTTAACCAATTTTTCATTCTACAGCGCCCGGAAATTCTTTCGCGTTTAACTCCAGCGCAAAACTTATAATATAATTCTGTACAAGGAGCGTACGTGCACAAGTGTGGTGCGAACTAAAATCCTAAATTGTGCTACACGAAAACGAGCAATCAGCACGTTCTCTCGTATTTAAATCATTCACAATTTAGTTTTCACGTCCATTTTCTCACTCACTGTAACAATTTCTCCTGGGCACTACATTCTGTTCGCTTGGCGTTGATACCCTAGCCGACGGTATATTAACATAGTTTATGAGAAGAAAAGCTGTGTTGTGACGGCAGAGTAGAATACAATTGTCAGCATCCCAAATCTCATCCCCGTGGATGTCGTTACAAGGTGACTACGGATAAAACAGTGATGAGAGCGGTGTTCCTCTTGTACCACCTAGAAATGTACTGCGACTTTTGTGCCCGATAAATGGCAATCGTTTCGCCAATTACAAGGGACCTAACATAATTGGCGAAACGTGGTTGCTAATTCACCTCTGCCTACCCATTCGGGAGTATCGGCGTGATTTATGTATGTATGCATGAGAAGAAAACTCTTAACATTCCATGGATTCACTGTCTTCTAACATTCCATGGATTCACTGGATTCGCTTCTCTCCTATGCTGGCCTGGGAGCGAACAAAAAACGTAGAATAGGCCAGCCCCAACTCATCCCGTGGGTGTCGTAAGAGTCGACTAAGGGAGATTGCCCGGTGTAGACCAATAAGCACCTTGGGGCACCCGAATGGTGGAGGGCAAACCACCAACAACAGCGTACCCAAAGAGGGTTGGTGTCAGGCAGGCGGCCGGCTGTAAAACCTAAGCCAAAACCTTGAGCAGTATGGAATGGAATGTTGTCATTCTAATCACTCTCTCCGTTCATGGGTCTCTCGACATGGTCCGTTCAGTCTCTTTTCTATACATTCATTCATCACTAACACCATTACGGTGGGATGGATGATATGAATCAAAAGGGATTGGATGGCTTGATGGCGTCTGACATATGAATGGAAGAGGAAACATACTGCGCCGACCCCAGATAGACTGGGAACAGGGCAGGGAGAAGATTCCATGGATTCACTGTGCGAGTGCGATTGAGATTATGTCAATTTCTGGAGCTGAGCTTTAAAGCTGGGAGGCCCTGGGGAGAGACTGGTGAATTGCCGCGAGACTTTCCCCGCTTAAAGGGCTAGGAGGAACACCGGAGTGGTTTAGTGGGTATTGCTTTTGCTGGCTGATGCTTCCTGCGCTGAGCGAGTCCCACACACGCCAGTCGCCTAGCTAGCGGCTGGTATGGTGCGTAAATGCATTCCACTCCGACAAAAAAAAAATGCTTTATTCACACTAAAAGCAAAGGAGTGCACTCCTTGTTTGATAGGAATCTCAAGGTCACTAATTGGCTTTGCCTTTTTTTTAATCTTAAGTAATTTACATTATTTATCAATCCCTGCAGTATCTGAAGTTTGGATTTTAGCAGTTTATCGTTAATGTGCGTCGTGACGTTTATTCCAATAGTAGTGGTGATTGTTGGTGAAAGCAAGGATATTTTGGCGAAAAAATTTTCTATTTTAATTTTTTTCTTCTATTCTAAACTATATTCTATTCTAATTTAAATCCATCTAAAAAAAATATTGTCCTTTTGCGACAATAATTTTTCTGACTTCTTTTTTTTTCTTATTTTTATGATTTTATTTTAATATTTACATTATGTTCAAATAAAAATCCAAAACAATTAAATTATTACTCATCATCATCATGTCATTTCCACCATCTACTTTAACAGCACCAAGGAAGAGATAAGTTTTGTAAAAATACAAAAACGACAAATAATTCTTCATAAATTTCTTCCTAAGGTAGTAGGTAATTCATAAAACCGAAGCTTTTTCAAAATCGGTTTTATTTTCATCTCACGTACAAGCTGACGAAGTTTGAACCTGACAACCAATTAGATTGCTTTAAATTTAATTTGTCAACAGAATCATTTTAATTTAGAACTCGGAATTATTAATTCATTTACATAGTATTATCTTACGCCGGATTCCATAAATTTATTTTAAAAAGATTCATTTAAAAGGAGTATCCCAATATGTATTTATTAATAAGTATTATTAGTACCAAATGTACTAATAAGATGTATGTAAAAAGTGGAAAGAAATAAATAACTCTGCCTACTTCTGTGGGAGAATGGCGTGAAATATCGAAATGTTATTTTTGTATGACTGTATTATATACTACTGGGCTTTAAAATATTATATAAGGGTTAAAGTATGAAATTGCCGTTTTTCACTGAAAATCTAAATTGTTTATTTTTTAGGCCGTGTGGTGACGGCAGAGTAGAATATAATTGTCACCAACCCAAATCTCTCCCGTGGGTGTGACTATGGATAAATCAGTGATGAGGAATGGGCAGCAGCATTCCTCTTATACCACCTAGCAATGTACCTACTGCGACTTTTGTGCTCGATAAATGGCAATAGGCTCGCCACCTATTACAAGGGACCTGACATATTTGGCGAAACGTGGGTGCTAGTGGCAACGCTATGGGGGATCAATGGATAGGAGACTCCTAGTCATGTCCTAGGCCCCCATCAACGCGTTGAGGTTTATCACCCAGGGGATGTTTAGTGGCGTAAGGAGGGAACCTCTTCCCTCGAGTCCCACATATCCTTCAAGGCGGAGTTCCCGCCGCTGCGAAAGACTGCGTAACTGCAGTTTACCCCAGGTTAAAAAAAAGGTCTCGCGTTGTGATGGAGTAATAATGGTGAAGATCGATTCATGAGTCGGGGCTGTTTTACTGCTAGTTTTGCCAACATTGTTCGGAGTTCGGCACAATAGACATCTGCCGTTATTGCTTGGAGAAAACTATAGTGAATAACACCATGCTGAAACCACCAAACAGTTACCATTACCTTTTTATTGGTAAGTTTTGCTTTAGGACACTGTTGTGGCGTTTGACCTGGGGTCAGCCATTGCATTTTGCTTTTACGGTTATCATAAAGAATCTACTTTTCATCACATGTCACAATTCGATCCATTTCTGTACAGATTCAACAAGGCAACATAAGTTTCAACACGCGTTTCTTTCTGCAGATCAGTCAAATCATGAGGCACCCATTTTTCGTTTTTTTATTTAAGTGATTTGACGCAAATTAGTCAATATTGTGGGTAAGGTAACGTTAAATCATGCCGCTAATTCCTGGTTAGTTTGACTAGGATCGGCTTCCACCATCTCTTTTAATTCATCGTTGTTCACCTGTCTGGGCGGTCTTCCTCGTGGCTCGTTCTTCAAGTTGAAGTTTCCATCACAAAAGCGTTTAAACCAAAATCGCACGGAGCGTTCATTAGCAGACCCCTCACCAAACGCAACATTGATATTGGTGGCTGTTTCTGCCGCGTTAGTTCCGCGCCGGAACTCGTATTCAAAAATCGCTCAAACTTTCGCAGTATCCATCTTTCTTGTCTAAGTTGAATAACAAAAACAATTGAAAGTAGATATTCAAATGTATCACATTTTTTAAAATAAAGAACATCATAGAAACCATTTGAAAAAGTGTCATTCGAACACCTGAAACCATGAAGATTCTATGTCAATTCAAAAAACCTATTACAATAAAACGGCAATTTCATACATTAACCCGATTAGATAAATTAACTAACGCCCGAATACAGGAAAGCTACTCAAAGCTTGAGTCCTTAACATTATATATTAAGTTCCTATTGTCAAAATTTACAATACTATCCCCCAAATACAAAAAGGTTACTCAAAATTTGAGCACTGCTTAAAAAGTTAAGTGGACATTATCTGTCAGAATTTGCATGGAAAAACATAAATTTTGACAATACTTAAATGGTATGCAGGAGTCAAACTTTGAGTAGCGATTCTGTATCCCGAATACAGAATCGCTACTCAAAGTTTGACTCTTAATTCTAATATGTATTGTCTCACTAAACTTTTCAGTGCTCAAAATTTGAGCAAATATTGTTTTTGTATTTGGGGGCGAGCAAACAGGACTCGAAAGTACCTACTTATTAGCCAGCATTCTCTGTAAATATTTTGCAATTTATATTATATAAATTTTTATGTTCAGTAGTACAGTCAACAGCATGTCGGGCTGTACAAATCTGTAAAATATAATGTTCAATTATCAACCTAACTATTCTTTATGTAAAGCACAATATCGCATAAGAACCGGATATTATTGTGGGTGTACAGTACAAGTGCCACGAAAATAAGGCCTTTATTATCGCCCCAATGGCAGTTAGCACCTACTATCGCGTTCACGTTGCGACGTATATAATACGGGGGCAAACCTATTGTATATAACCTACCATTCATCGGGCAATTCATTAACAATGTTATTAGTTTTTGCAATATCTTGAATCACTCGATTACTACCATGTTTATTTTTGGACACATCAATATAGCAACATGAACGCTTTTAGGCACTCTCTTTCAAAACGAATATTTCGAAATCTCGTACTGGAATCGAGTCACGCACCGCCCTTGTTGATTGCTAATTTTTTGTTAAGCCACAAGCTACATAGAAACGCTTCACGCCGGACAAATGACCGCATTTTTCACGAAAACAACATATTGTTTGTTATTCGAGTTACGACAATAGGTACGGACTTGCTTTCCATTCCATTTATAGGTCAGCTTTGGGAAATGTAATAAGATAAGAGAATTTCGCTTAAATTATTTGGACACGAACAGAATGAAAATGAAATCAGAGACTGCGTTGATGGCATACCAAAATACAATAATTGTCACCATCCTGCGTTCTTTTTATGCCACTTAGCTATATACTGCAACTCACGTGCCCAATAGCAATAGGCTTACCTCCTATTTGAACCTACATGAGACCTGACAAAGAGCGAAATGTTCCGCGATAAGTGTCATTAGAAGATAGGAAAATAGGAACAGTCGATGTTGACGAGACAATGGAAGAAAGACACGCATTTTACATCACCCTGTGTGAAATTAAACTCACAAGGTGAAGGTTGATAATGATAATTATGGTGGTGACGATGATCAGTATAATATGCTAGTCTAACTACCATTGGAATCAACTTACAGATGTATTATGTATCAGGCTTATGTTGTTTACCGAAAAACAAACAATTTACTTGTTCTATTAATATTATACCTATTCTTGTGCAAAATATTTATTTTGGTGAGCAATATCAAATTTTCAGAAAGAGTTATCGCATTAATTTGTCGTATAGGGCGTTGTGCTTTTGACTTATTATCAGTTGCTACTGAACATGACATGTTCATCCATCAATCAAATGCTGCACACTCCCACTCACTGACGCGTGTCGGATTACATTTCAATTAGGTTCTTTTTAATAAATGCTTCCACATCAGCATCTATTAAAGAGCATATTATTATCTCAATGTCTCATGCCTATTGGCGTTGTATTTAACTATCACTTCGCTTTATGCACACAGACTATTGCGTTAAAATTCTGACTCATGCAACAAATTATTCATTTATCACTGTAACAGATATCTGTTTTATGTAAGTATAGTAAAATAAAAAATAAAATATAGCACACTTGTTGCCGTAGGTAATGTAAATTTTTTGTGCAATATCTAACCACAAACATATTTTAGGGAAGGTCTCAGGTAGTCTAGTTGGCATCGTAATACAGTGGAATTTCCAATTACATGGAAATTTCATAGAGGGTGCCGTAATTTCAGGTACCCGGGGCAAAGGCATTAATGACATTAAGTGCTTCAGAATCTGCCCCACCACCAGGATATAGTGTAATTCCAGAGTTCAGCAAGTCGAAAATTACGTTGGTGAATTTTGGTACCGTTCAGTGCAAATATAAGTTTAGATGTAAAGCGCTTAAACCATTTTTGCAAAGCGCATAATCTTCATTATCAAGCCGTGTGGTGACGGCAAATCTGAATACAATTGTCACCACCCCCATTCTCTCCCGTGGGTGTCGTACAATGCGACTAAGACAGGAGCGATGAGTGTGTGTGAACCAGTGGCGTGGCGTGAAAAAAAAAGTTAGGCAAGCCACAGTAAAAATTAGGACCCACAAAAAATTGGTACTCGCAGAAACTTTCTTTAAAGCTCGTAATTACTCAAATATAATAATGTTTCAGTATAATTACCACGATTATCCGAATTTACACTTTCGTCGTGCCCGCGAAACTCTAATTCTTGTTTACCTAAGAGAACAACTGTGTCGTTAGCCGTGTGGTGACGGCAGAGTAGAATACAATTGTCACCATCCCAAATCTCTCCCGTGGGTGTCGTACAAGGCGACTAAGGATAAATCAGTAATGAGGAATGGGCAGCAGCGTTCCTCTTATACTACCGTCCAGACAATGTACTGCGACTTTTGTGCCCGATAAATGGCAATAGGCTCGCCACCTATTACATGGGACTTAACATAATTGGCGAAACGCGGGTGAGAATTCACCTCTGCCTACCCCTTCGGGGATATGGGCGTGATTTATGTATGTATGTATGTATGTACAACTGTGTCTATGAAACGTTTTAACAGAATACGATTACGCTCGACTTTGCGGTTATGAGCGTCAAAATTATTGTTAAAATAGTTTTCTATTCTACTATTTCCAAATTCATGCAACGCTAAACAACTACGCATATGTTTCTCACTTTAAACATGTTTTTTAGCAGAGTTTGATAAATTATTAACATCAGAAAATCCCGTTCGATTCCAAACGCTGCTTGAATCAGAAAACAAAAGACACGGAAAACAAAACATTTAAACAACTGCTTGTAAGCCAACTATATTTATCATAAAGAGAACTGTGGAAATGCTTGAAAAACCCGTCTTTACGCTTGTAATCTAAAATCTATTGACATATTTGGACGAGCTCGAAATAACTGTATGACATATTTTTTATTTTCAAAGGACAACTTTGAAAACTGCTTTCCTTCACTTAGCAAGAAATCGGTAAGGCAACAATCTATGTGCATCAAAGCGGCCATTATTCTGCCGAGAGAGAATAAATCAAAATTATTTAAAAACTAAAACCTACCAATTACATCCCTGCAGAGCTACACAATCCACAAAATCACAATACACCTTTAAAACAACAACACAGGTTAGTTAAATTTTACTATTTCACTGAATTACTGCTAAAAATACAATAAAACTAATTAATTACGTTAAGTTTATGTGACTGCAAGCAAATTTCAAAACAGACTAACCTCTCGTCTGTGGGCTGTGGACATGACGGGAGCCGTCGTGAGTATTTCTCAGCAAGGCCAGAAAGAGAGATCATTATACAAACAAAAGCCGTGTTGAAAAGGGAAGGACGATGCAACCCGCTCCGGAGCGGCTTGTTGGCCGCGATATTGAGTGCAGTTCAGTACAGTGAAATTCCGCTTTTATGGTTATTGTAATAAGATCTAAAATATTTACTTTTGACGGAACTTGTTTCGTGGGAGTTTATTACTAATGTGTGCGTGTGGTAGTGTATCGATGCATAAGCGCGTAGGCTGCCGAAATGCCGGCTTGATGCCGGCTTGTAGGCAATCTTTAGGTACTATTTCTCGTTGCGTGCGCCTGACAAGACTACGCTTGTCTGTGTGCGTGCTGTATAGCAGGCGTCCATAACTCGATATTTAGCGAGTTAGTTGAAGGAATCTAGAGAGCGGGAGCGAATTGTATGTACCTGTGTTGCATATTGTTTCGCGCGCGTTTAATACTGTTATGATAAGATTTTATTGATGGATTTTTTTTATTTGTTTATAAAATGGTATTGTACTTGCATTATGGTAATGATTTTTTTATGCTCGCTCGTTTGGTACGGCTGTTAGGAATCGGGTTATATGGACGCTCCGCCACTGGTGTGAACTGCGATTTGTGTGCCCGATAAATGGCGATAGGTTCGCCACCTATTATATGGGACCTAACCTTAGTGGCGAAACGTGGGTGTTAATTCACCTCTGCCTACCCCTTAGGGGATATAGTCATGATTTATGTATGTATGAATAATCTTCAACATGAAACTAATTCAACAGACTCGCTTTGGTATCGATGCGATTAATCTCTTCTTTTAGGTTTCCTTTGTTGTTTTTCGCACGTATTTCAATTTATAAATCGTACAAAATCTATTCAATAGAATCGTAAAAGTTAAAATGAATCTATTCTGACAATTAAATAGTCAGAACACGTTCGATTTCACTTTAAAGAGAAACAGTGTGTGTATCATCAGAATACGATTGTCACGATCCCTTTACCCATACTCTAAGTAAAAAAATTAAATGAAAATGCTCACCATCTATTGAGTGACTAACATTTTCGTTTCAATATATTTCGTAACACTTTTATTTTGCAGAATGAAAGCCTCCCCGTCATTCATACTTTCCGAGCCATCTTTATTCCCGCAGACACGTCATATGGTTTTATAGGTCTTAATATGTGCTCGGCTGGTGCCACATCAACGCATCTGCCCGCCCGAGGCAACCGATTATACGAAAATTCAATGTAGCATTTATGTAATTTCGGTTATCCGGGCTACTGAGCACAGTAATAGGTCGATGCGTGTATAAAGTAAGGATGGAGCAGGACGTTGGGGAAAACTGATAAGGGCATATCCACGCTTTTTATTAACTGGACCTGTGGCTTGTCGTCCTTGGGAATGTTTGGACACAGCGTCACAAAGCTAGATAAGTAAAAGAATACAATTTTCCACCTCCCTCCCCGTGGCGGGTTGCCCTTCACATCTTCGGGCATGAAAAATAAATAAACAATTTTGTCAGTTTTTGGCATGTAACTAATCGACTTCCTACTTGGGACTTTTGCTGTAGCTACATGTGGACGTTTCTTAATACCTCTCACTGAATCACAAAATTATAGTTTGGTTTCTTCATAAAAGTGGATTTAATCATCTCAAGCCATTCAAAAGTAAATTACTTCTCGGGTTTCACTAAATGAAGGGAGAATAAATTCATTATTCCACACGTAAAAAGTCCCAGTGAAATCGCTGTTATAGGTAAGAAAACACAAACATATTTAGTACTTTTAATTTTAATGTTTTTGTATTCATATTTTGACTACTCAATATTGACTACACAACATGAAACATGACGATAACATGAGCCCCCTCCCCTCCCCCTGTAGAACAATAAATAAAATACAATGCTATTAAATATATGACCGTTTCTATTTAAAATAAGGTGATATATTGCAACGCATGCTTTCACAATGGCCCAACTTTTTTCATTACGAATATCAAGCGAACATATTTTTGATATTAAACAATTTTCCGATATTATATCAAAAAGGAAATGTACAAAGGCTTAAAATACGTTTATTTTCACAAAATGTGAATAGAAGGCAACATTATAGCGAATATGGAAAACAAATGCTGTTTGGTGACGGCAGAACAGAATACAAATGTCACCACCCCCACCTCCCCGTCGGTGCCATGTCATACAAGGCGACTGAGGGTAAAGACAGCGAATAATGCGAATAATGAGCAGCAGCATTCCTCTAATACCTAGCAATATACTGCGATTTATGTGCCCGATTTATGGGAAATAGGCTCGCCACCTATTTAATGCGACCTAACTTATTTGGTGAAAAGTGGGTGTTAATTCACCTCTGCCTACCCCTTTAGGGATATAGGCGTAATTTATATATGAAAATTAATACTATGGCAAGAAAGCATCTGTTTCGTTTTTATATTTATCGCGATATAAGAACATTTTAGTGTCTTATATAATCCATAGTACAATTTATTATTGAAAAGCAATAGCTATTGATTTATTGATAGACGGCCGCCTTGGTCGAATGCTCAGATTGCTGGGTATTGGCCAAGAGGTCCCGGGTTCGAATCCTGGTGGGGCAAACTTTGTGATGACCACAAATGTTTGTTTCCGAGTCATGGTTGTGTATATGTTTATGTAGTATATTTTCAACATTTATATCCATAATTATATTAACAATATGTCCGTCATCTAGTATCCATAACACAAGTGCTTAGGCTACTTACTTTGATCTAGATGATAGGTGTGAGTGTAAAAAAAATTATTATTATTAAAAAAAAATATTATTATTTATGTGAATAGGAAATCCCAACAAACATTGCGCTTTTATTGTAAATCAACACACTACTTGTACTTCTTTCGTCCTGCATTCGGTTTTTAATTAAAATTAATTTACTTTTAACGTCGATCACTGTCGATCATTTGCCAGATTACTCTAATTGTTAGCTTTTGTAAATTATACCTACCTAGTGATACACACAATATTTTTTACTATCTCTATAGGATATAATATTTTATGTGGTTCACGTGATATTGTTATCAAAACATACATAGCTATAAAGTTAGCCCATTATAATATATTATACAACATGTATATAGCGCCAAAGCCTTCGTCCAAGAAATTCCACAACTCAATCCAATGCAGAAGTGTTCAAAGAACTATTTACCTAATTCGACGGGTGGAGGGCGTATTTCTAACGAGCAAACTTGTTGTAAGCGATTTTTCAAAGCCATATTCAGACATCTGGCACCGTAACAAAAAGAGAAGTTTTAATTAGTTTGTTCTTGTAAATCAGAAGGTTCCCTGAGCGTTGTGCTAGGTTTTAATGGCTATTTTTTCACTGATTAATGCTTCACTTCAAAGGCGGTGGGGTGGATTCTCTTAAATTGCTTATTTTATAATATAATAATTTCAAGGTTTCAAGCATGTATTTATAGCAGTTTATCATACATAACATTTTGTATGAAAATCGTGTGACCCTATTATGATCACCAGCCTTTTAATGTTCCCATTGGAAAAATGTAGGGTGAATGGGACGAACGAACCCACCACGATGGCGCAGTGCGGATTGGTGGGTTCTATCGATTGAAAATGTTAAATAATATTTTGAACATCAACATCACGAGCTAGAAATAATCGTTAGTATAAAACCCAGACCTTCTTTAGATTTAATTTTGAATATCTAATTTGTCACACTCAAAGGCTTTAATTCTGGAATCCACAAAGTGTGACTATCGCGCACTGTCCTTATTTTTGAGCTCTAAGTCACAAACAAAAATTACACTCGTGTTGTATTGTTTTACGAAATAAATTAAGGGAAGCTCTTTTTTATCCCATTGTTTTAGCGTAACACGCTCTCTTTTACATTGCAGTGGTCTTTATGTAAATCAGATATAAAGTAGAAATGTGTATGATGAAAAAAATCTTTTAAGTGCTACAAAAGCAACTCTATACGTGTCGTGTTTGTTTAAGCTTCGTGGCTATTTTAAATGCTTGGTTCTAAAAAAATCAGTTCACAATTTTTTGCGGACATAATCTATAATTGCTGCTTGACAATGGGACGAAGCTACTGCACATATTGACATAATGAAACAGCACTTCGTAGTACTATGTAGTTGACCTAATGGCACACGTTTGAATGAATTAAGTTCATGCTAATAGTTCTAACAACATTATATAATCACAGAGGGAAGGCTGTGTGCCGTGTGGTGACTGACGTACAATAATTAAGACTTTTGTGGTTGGTTTCATGGTTGGCTAGTGCTGGTGCATGTTTGGTTATGTTGAATTTTAGTTCAGTCATAATGGATAGTAGATTTTTGGTTAGTCATTGTTTCGACTTATTTGTAATATAATCTGAGGATAGCGCTGCTGGTTACTATATAACAAGGAAAAATTTTTGTTTTAAGACATTCTATATAGACTAAACTAAATAAATGTTTGTTACCTGAAATAGGAAATTAAAAATGAAGACACCTTTAAATTAGAACCGTTTATTTGCTTTCTCTTCGGTAAACGCCAGAAGGTATTTGATGACGCGGTAAAGGGTTCCTAGGCGACAAACCAATCCAAAGTTCACCTTGAACTGGAAAAGGTTCCAAAGTGTAAACTTTACAGTGTCCGTGACTGTACAGTGCATGTTTCGCTTATACAGTGCTATGTTTCCTGAAAATTACACAGAAAGTTTCCCTTTGAGGCGGTTACGTTGCTCGTATGTGATTACAGCCACTATATGCGTTAGTGAATTTCTGTTGTGTGCCCATGAACTTGGAGGTACAGACGGCAATAAATTCTCATTAAATGCATTTTCTAGAAAATCTGTGAACAGTCAATACACGATACAACTTTCAATAAATAGCAATTTAAGCGCTCCTTAGTCATATACCATAAAGTCAAGATCCTGTATCAGTTTAATTCAGTTTGATGCTAGATTATATGTGTGAGTGCAAGACATATAGATACTATATTAATTATTCGCCTTAAGAAAACTAATTATTAATTACGATACTTAGGGCCTGTTTCACAATCGACAAGTAAGTTCGAAGTAGCTTACTTTGCAGTTCAATTGACATATATATCATATTGCAACTGTCAAATGATCTGTGAAGTAAGCTACTTCGAACTTACTTATCGATTGTGAAACAGGCCCTAACAGTTTTAAAATTAGTAATCGTTTCCAGACATAATAATAACAATCTATTTATAATCGCATTCGCCAATCAACCGGCTTTAAACCAACCCTCTTTGGGTGCCGAAATCGAATCAACTCGTAAACAAAATACCTCCAAAATTAGAAACTAGAACACTGATGTCGTATTAAAAATGTATGTCTATTTCTTAAACTACAACTGCTCGCACTAAAATAGAAATAGCTACCGTGCGAAACTGGCTACAATTTATACTCAACACATTCCTGTTCCGGGTCAGAACACCCCAATGGGCGCGTAGAAATAAAAAAGGTCGCGTCTCATGTAAAACAGCAGTATTGAATTAGGCTGATGGCTCCAACAAGAAACGTTACACCCTCGTGTTGGCGCTACGTAAGCCTATCACCCTCATGTTGGCACTACGTAAGCCTATGCTCGGAAACTTTCAGACAGCTTAGAGGGCCCTTTGTGGAGTTGAAATCGGGTTTGCACCGGTTAGCACTTTGTCGATGAGACCTCTATTGCACTGCTTAGCTCTATGCGCGCAATTAAATTTGTAATTGGTTTCTTAAAGGTGTTATATTTCTATACACGAAGAGTTTTGGTGTCAAGCAGGCGGCCGGCTGCAAAACCTAAGCCGAAACTTTGAGCAGGATGGATTGGAATGTTGTTATCCCAAAAACTCTCTCTGTTCATCGGTCTCTGGAAATGGTCATGCTTTTCCATCACTTTTCTGTATTCATCACTAGCAGTCTTATGGATTGGATCATATGAATCAAAATCGAGTGGATAGCTTGATAAAGTTAGGATAAAACAACATTGGTTTACAGATTGCACAATTATCCCCTCATCAATAATTATGTCTATAATGATGTGACAAACACGTAATTTGTAAACAATGTTATTTCTATGTAATTGTGAAACTTGGTATAATAGTTAAAGCTTCTTTCGCAGCATTCAGGAATACTGTTGTACACACTTAACATTTGTGTTTTTTTCTATCCACAATAATTTATAAGAAAATCACGCACGACGACGACATTACAAGCTTACGCCAAAATATTAATATGGAGATAAAAGACAATGCAACTTTTCCTTTGACCACTGGCCCAAAAAAATGAAACCTGTTGTACATAACTGAAACCTGTTACAAACGTTAGTACTAATCATCCGTGACAACTTTTACTATGGGCCAAATAAATCTATTCTGTTTAAAAAATATACAGGCTAACAAAGGTTTGAAAAAAATATATGACTGTATATTTTTTCCTAGAATAGTTTTATTTGGCCCCATAATAAAAGTTGCTATGGGTGATTAGTACTATCGTTTGGCATAGGTTTAATTTAAGTACATCGGGTTCCATATTTTTAGGCCAATCGGTTGCATTGTCCTTTCTCAGTATTAATAGTTTGTTATTCCATACATGGTAGCTTAATATACTCGTACGACAGAACACAAATGATGACGATATAAACCCGGGAGATAGAATTCTGTCGATATTGTGATTGATTAGGCACATGATTGCAGGCAAACAAATGAACTACGAAACGTTCATGACATATCTCCCGATATTGATCCAGCGTAGATCTATTACCATTAGTCTACCCAGGCTTGTTGTTGTGTTTTTTATTTAGTGTTTCCAATCAATCAGAGTTTTTTGGCGAGACAATGCGGCGAACTAATAATTTACATGGTCCATTTGTTATGTTATGCCTTAACGGATGTCATATCTCTAACATTCAATAAATATAAATAAAAGAATATTCGGTATTATTTTTGAAAAATTCATTTTATGACAAACGTGTACATTATCTTTAATGGTAAACCAATATCAATGTATTGAAACAAAAATATTAAACATTTAATTTTTTTTAACTTTGTGAACTAACTAACCATTTTCGACAAGAAATAATGCTGAAAATTCAACATTTAATGTAAAAAAGACCCTTAAAAGAACTATCATTGTATTTTAAAATTATCTCAATCCTTGGATTTATTATTTTTCACTCCCACGTTGCAATTCAAGGTAACAATTAAAGTACAATTTTATAACTAAGCTAATGGTATCTTTCATTAAAAATAACAGAGACAATGGATTAACCGACATAATTAAGTGCGGCATAAAATAATTGTATGTTAATTTATTCAACAAAATTCAAATAATTTGACATTGAAACTTCATATTTCTTCTTGCCTTATACGGAATTTCGATTACAGCTGCAAAAGAGCGTTCTTAAACCGGAGAAAATTGCAACGTAATTTAATATGAAGTAAACACACAGTCTCCAACTTAAAGTGAGAACGTGATCAGACATGAGGATGGGCAGACTTGGCTCAAACAATTAGCGGACGGTATGAAACGCGATAAGCTCTTTGAGCGTGCTGTTACTGAAAGCTAGGCTATTTGCTGTGGCAATAACAGTCGCAGCTATTTACTAGAAACACTGTTCATGTTTTATTTAATAGACGGTTCTGTCGATTACCAATTCTATTGGTGGAATCAAATCATATTGAGGTATACCTATTATAAAATAAATTTATTTCACAAAAGTTTTACTGCACTAATAAAAAAGTGTACATGGCATGGATGGTCTGGAATCGCAGTATATTGCTAGGCGATATATGAGGAACTCTGCTGCCTATTACTCATGGCAGACTTATCTTTTAGTCGCCTTGTAAAAGACCCGCGGGAGAGATTGGTATAATTTAATTATAATATCTGCAAATAGTTTAAGATGCCATGGATCCACAAATAGTATAAATAAATATTATTTTATTTATTAGTATCATTTCGGACGAAGACATTGAAGTAAAATACGTAAAATAATCATAGGCTCTTAATTAAGGATACCGGAATTCCACCTGTTGGTTTATACGCGTTACGTCGAAGCGTGAAGGTAATGTTGAAAGGAAATAATTAGAAATAATTGTGTCAATATTCCTTCGCTAATTAAACTTCTTTGGCAACCAAAACCTTAAGTTCTGTCAGCAATAAGTAGAATTACTCGTAAGGCCGAATGGCACCTATTGTGCTGTACGTAAGGTTGAAAATAGTAAATGCATACATAACACGGCTATTTATTCCCGGTAGGGATAGGCAGAAGTGTATTAGAATTATATGTAATAGATAATAGGGAGGGAGCTTGTCATGCCATATATCGAGCACATAAACCACCGTCAGATTGGGCCATAACCCACCACGCCGGCCCAATGAAGGTTGGTGGGTGAATCACTTTTAATAATGAAAATTAAATAAAATGTAGTAGGTAACTTAAAGTTACTATATTTTATTTTATTTTCATCATTCAACAACATTAGACCCAACCTATCTATTTTAATGCCAATATAAGACCTTACAAAAGACAGATTGGATCCCTTTTGCTTAACTAGCTCCAAATATCTTCGGAAAATTGGTAAAATTCAGAAACGTTCCCAATTTAATCCGTATAAAACATCAACATGAATGCTTCTAAAGGCTTTTATTACTATTACCATTTTTATGCTATTCAATAGTGCTATAATGCAGTTAGAGTCACTTTATTCACGATTTTCGTGTTCGAAGACGCCATTAGAAACGCAAAGTGAATTGAACATTGTTAATAGAGACATAAAAATCGATCCCGTCTAGGCCGTAGGGAGAACGAACTCAATACAATGAGTGTAATCTTAAAAGTTTTTGCGGCTTTTGGCGGTACGTCTCTATTGTACAAAGTATTGTGTAAAGTTAATGTTCGTACAAATGTATTGAATATTGTGCGGTAAAAAATGATCAAACGATACCAAGTTCATTCTAACTCACGGGAAAATTCAGAATCAAATAATATAAAATAGACAACTATTATTGTCCTTTTTATGAGAAAAGTTGTAATTCGTAGACAGAAATAAATCCATTTGCTCTGAAACAGGTGTTAGTAAAAAGGTTTTGAATTTGAACGATTGCATTTTGTGATATTTAAGTATCATATATATATACAGACACGGTACACATATTGTTTATATTATATAGTGTTAATTTTTATTATAAATTAAATAATATCCCCGTAATCATGCCATGCTTCTAAATTATTAATATATAAATAACTCAATAAAATTATGTTGGTTAAAAATAAATAGCAATTGAGAATCATTTTGAGAATTTTATTTACCCTTCCTTTCCCCATGGTGGTATCAAAGAGCCAGTGTGCACAATAAAGAGCAACGAACTCATCGTATAGCAAAGGTAATACTTCAGCCGGATATTCTACATTTGAAAGGAATAAACTACTCTGCACTGCTTCTAGATTTAACAGAACATATTAATTTATTATCCAGTATTACGCGAGTAGTTAATAAAATTCCTATAATAGTATACTTGAAAACCTAAATAAAAGAAATCTATTGAATCAAATTCATTCATTGACACCGCCTTGGTCGAATGCTCAGATTGGTATTGGCCAAGAGGTCCCGGATTCGAATCCTGGTAGGGGCAAACTTTGTGATGACCACAAATATTTGTTTCCGAGTCATGGTTGTGTATATGTTTATGTAGTATATTTTCAACATTTATATACATAATTATATTAAAAATATGTCCGTCATCTAGTATCCATAACACAAGTGCTTAGTCTACTTACTTTGGGCTAGATGATAGGTGTGAGTGCAAAAATATTTATTTATTTATATATTTTGGAAAAATCAGTCCTAATGCGGCGCATAATTTATCAAAAAAATGTTCTTACCTATTTTACTTATTATATTTTTTTAATAATTACCTTGTAGTTGAAGTTAAATTCACTTAATAATGTGTATGGTATTTTATTACATCTAGTCACCAACGTAAACGCCTTAAGAGTTCTTCCTTCAGATAATTATAAGAAACAATAATTCCAGAAACAAAGCAGCCAGAGGATCCCTAATCCGAGTTGACCACTAATGAAAAAACTTCCAGCTTTGCTAGTCCACCTGGAATCGTTGCAAAATGTTGTAAAAATTCATTCTCATGAGATACGAGCGAGGCCCTAGAAATACTTGTACATTTCCTCAGCTGTTGCTGTTTTGTAATATGGAAATAGAATGGTTTTGTCGTACTTTTCGTTTCAGAGTCTTCCATCACTCGGTAGAAGACAGCAATATCACGTGTTTTTTGTAATAATACTTACTACGTTCACAGTGTCACTATAATGGACGCTCGAAATATTAATATTAGGGATATTATCAAATACACAATAATTATTCCCGCGAGTAACATTCGATCATTTTGGATGTAAATAAACGTGTGCTAAATTTTAATTGAAATAACTTAATGATGTTGCGGCAGACGGGTTATTGGTTGGGAGAGCACATTGTCAAGAATTACGAAAGGCAAGGAAACCTGGTAGTCAGTCGGCTGGTTGCTGACAGAAATTTTAGCTTCTTTGTGCTTCTGGAGATAGTTATGTAGTACGTATTGTTTTTAAATCACTTAGGAGTGCCGTTATTACAAATATAAGTAGAACCAACAACACAGAAACTATACAAAACTGTGTATTTTTCGAAACCCAACCCGTCGAGGTTGGGTTTTGTCATTCGTTTGATTTTATGTCCAAATTTGATTATGGCAATTTAAATGTTTTTAGTATTATAACGAGGAATGGGCAGCAGGGTTCGTGGTGGACCATCTAGCAAATTAGGCCGGTAGGGCATTCCACTATTTGACTGAGTACTACTTAAATTAAATGAAGTGACCAAAAATGACCTCCGTGCTTCAGAAGGCACGTTTAGCTGTTGGCCCTGGCCGCATCTGCAGTCGTCAATACGCACCAACCCGCACTGGGCCAGTGTGGTGGGTTATTGTTGTATAAAGACTCTTCAATTATTATCATCTTATTAATTAATGTCAAGTCAAAAGTTGTTTGTATTGCTCTCCCGAAAGGCATTTCAAATGGTGCATGGTTAGACGAGTTTCTAGGCGTACTTCGACATGTTTCAGCTTTATTGAGATTACAAATTCTTGCAGAACGCAAACGTACAGTAAGAATATGCCCCTTACAGGTACGTCCTACTACAGTTATGACCTATTCTCCTTATATTCTTCCATTCATAGGAAGGGGCTGTGCCCCAGTAATCGGGACATAAAAAAGGGCTGGTGATGATGATGGTGAAGACGTCTTAAATGAAAGATGACATAAAACACTATTGCGTATGTATGTATGATGGTCTGGAGGTAACCGTGCGTCTTGTGTCCCGATGGAATCAAGCAGAAGACGGTTTGAGATTATGAAAAATACTAATGTTAGAAAAATTAGTACAAAGATTTTGGTGGTCTTTTTCTAACCACCAAAATCTTTGAATGAAAAATACGCCAATTCTAAACTTATGTGGTGGAGTGTTTCGGAGAACAATTGTTCTCCGAAATGCAATGGGAACATACCTCGTATTTCACAACTTATTGGCTGCCATGAATTTCATCATTTAACGTTTAAATTTCATTTGCTTCATTAATGACCCCGCGGACGAATTTGTAGTTACATAAATTACCACGCCCCGCGTGTAAAACCGAGTGGAAACTTAATAAACATAAAACTCGTAATGGGACATTATGTCGCCTGTGTACAGGGTGCAAGCATCGCAGTCCACTATCATCTGTTCACGTTTCATTTATTTCATACTTTCCGGCAAATTGTTGTCTCTCTACAGACTGCACATTTTATTCAGCTTCAAGTAAAAGGCTTTCATAATGACATCATCATCTGAGGCCGGGTGGTGACGGCAGAGGAGAATAGAATAAATAGGGATGATGACAGTAACAAAGAATCACTGATATAATGATTTATAATAATAATTTACGATAAGGAGATTCATTATATAATAATAGTCACTTGTTATCAGATTATACTTGTGATTGATATTTATTT
This sequence comes from Cataclysta lemnata, assembly GCA_963931975.1. Taxonomy (NCBI): domain Eukaryota; kingdom Metazoa; phylum Arthropoda; class Insecta; order Lepidoptera; family Crambidae; genus Cataclysta; species Cataclysta lemnata. The sequence continues at coordinate 9,280,356 of OZ008347.1, forward strand.
TATAATAATAATAGAACAAAACTTAGCAATCCGCCGTATTTACTAAAACGCCGCGTGACGTCATTATTTAGCTATCTCTATTTGACATTTTATTTGCCAATCAAATTCACTAGTTTAACATAGAAACTGGCCTTCTTACGGAATAGTGACATCACACAGACGCCATTGCTATTTTGGCGTTTTGGCGGAAATTTTAATGTGCATTATTCAAAACATGGTTTCTGCTATCAAAATCGAAAGTTTTTACATAAATATAATTTATTTTGGGTAAAGTAGACACGTAAGAAAACATGGTTTAGTTTTTCAAAATTAGTCATCATACCTATTGTCACCACCCCTATCTCTCCCGTCTCTCCCGTGGGTGTCGTATAAGGCGACTAAGGGTAAAGACAGCGATGAGTAATGGTCAGCAGCATTCCTGTCATGCCACCTAGAAAAATACTGCGATTTATGTGCCCGATATAAGGAAACATACAGGCTCGCCACCTATTACACGGAACGTACCTCTGCCTGCCCCTTCAGGCATATACGCATGATTTATGTATGTGTGATCATCTTCCTGCTCTATTCCACTGTTTGTCTGGGGTTAGTGCAGACTGTTTCCTATTCCATTTATATGGGTCAAACGGCATCAAGCCATCTACTCCCTTTTGATTCACGTAATTCTTCACCCCGGAAAAGGGCTAGTGATGAATGAATGAGTCTAGATAAGTGATAGAAAGGACCATGTCAAGAGACTGATGAATGATGATGCAAAAATTTTAAAATTAGCGATGATGCAACAGCCAGGACAACAGGACACATCCATTGCTTACAAAATAATATCGGGGAAATAACAAAATAACATTTGATATGTAACATTATTTTATTTTGAAATATCTAAGAAGGTCATTTAGTAAACTATTTTAGAGAGTAGTAATATTCCATCAATCTCCAAACTCTTTATACCAATATGCCCTAATCCAAGAAACATATTTGTTACATTAGGTTTATAGAAACTCTGATGACTGACATAGATTGCTATACCGTTATAAATTATACTCCGGATTACCTAGCAAATAGTAGTCGTGGAAAGACTCGTTAGTAGAGCTTCTAGTTATTCGACGATAAATGCGGAAGAATACCGTCTGTGGAGGTAAATAATAAAGCTAAATGCGTGTTGAAGAAGATATGTGCTTTTTTCTATGGGCTTTTGTGACCCAAATTACTAGACGGACAGACAATCTCTCTTTTGGTTTTCGTCAGAAAAAAAGATTTAATAGAAACCTATATAGTAGCCTCTTGGGTACTTTAAGAACGTCAATATTTATAAATTTGTTTACAGATTCGTAGTGTTTTATTTTAGATCATGTGATTATAAATTATTGTATCTATTTTTTGTACTTATTTTAGTTTATTTATGGAATCAGGGTTGATGTTATAGATGTAGTGTGGAAGGGTTTTTTTTAATTTTCCCCCTTAGTTTTATGGTTGGTATGGTATTACGACAGGTAATAATTCGTTCATTAAATAGAAAAACGGCATAGTTCATAAAAAAACTCTGTAACATTTTGTATTCAAAATTAAAGCTACAAGACCTATTTTTGCAAAAAAATAATTAATTTGTGTCAATTTTCTATTTAAGAACCGAATTGAATTAAATCTTAACTTTTTGCTGATAATAATGACAATTTATTCATTTCTTCTTCTAACCTTACATACATTCTCAGATCTGTATTATTTCACAGAAAACAAATAATCCCAGACCTTTATCTGCCTTCCTACATAAACTGTGGGTGCGGGTGTTCTTGTCGTATTTCTTCCCAGGGCTATTAAATTACAACCGGACAAAGTGAAGACAGTATTTTAGTTTGTATTAAAGGTTCAGAAGGATGATGATATCGAATTACTAGCATCGAGTATGCATTTAAATACAATGATATATTATTTGAAGCTAAATATTCAAAGATTCTTAAGAGACGGCTCAGTAAAGACGTTTCATGAGGTGTCGATGAGGTGTAATATTGTCAAAAAGTATAATGTTGACCCATTTCTCTAGATTGGACAAAACAAAAACATAATTTATTGATTTTTAGTTCAATAGTTGCGGACTTTTTAAAATAATTCCGATCGTTTTCTATCGATTTTATTGCATAATACTAGGTTGGGGAAAAAGTCTTTTCGCATTATAGTATGTATAAACTTGTAATAAAATCTCTTTGGCTATACTATTTGTATCTGGCTGGTTTTGGTATCATTGAAAGTTTAAATTTTAAAGAACATAATTCCAAATTCAAATTAGGAAAATGTGTGATTTTCATTTGTTTTTCGTACCGCCAAGATGAGTGAATCTAATGAAGAAATTCGATACATTTTAAAATTTTACTACAAAAAAGGTAAAAATGCAACGCAAGCCGCGAAAAAAATTTGCGATGTCTATGGACCTAGTGCAGTGTCTGTCAAATTTGGTTTAAGCGTTTTCAATCCGGAAATTTTGATGTCAAAGATGCACGTCGCTCTGGTCGCCCTATTACAGATAAAATGGATGCCATTTTTGAAAAAGTGGAGCAAGATCGGCATGTCAGTAGTTACGACGTAGCTGAAGAACTGGGAATTGACCACAAAACAGTTTTGGCGCATTTGAAAAAAACTGGGTACACAAAAAAGCTCGACATTTGGGTACCTCACGAGCTCACTGAAAGAAACCTAATGAACCGTGTACTCATTTGTGATTCTTTATTACGACGTGATGAAACTGAACCATTTTTGAAGAAGCTGATAACTGGTGATGAAAAGTGGATCACGTACGACAAGAACGTGCGAAAAAGGTCGTGGTCAAAGGCCGGTCAGGCTTCCCAGACTGTGGCGAAACCCGGGTTAACTCGCAACAAGGTGATGCTGTGTGTGTGGTGGGATTGGAAGGGCATTATTCATTATGAGCTGTTACCACCAGGCAGGACCATCGATTCTGAACTCTACTGCGAACAACTGATGAGATTAAAGCAAGAAGCTGAGAGAAAGCGGCCGGAATTAATCAACAGAAGGGGTGTGGTTTTTCATTATGATAACGCTAGACCTCACACATCTTTAGCCACTCAGCAAAAATTAAGAGAGTTTGGCTGGGAGGTGTTAATGCATCCGCCGTATAGTCCTGACCTTGCACCTTCAGATTTCCACCTGTTTCGGTCTCTTCAGAATTCTTTAGGCAGTGTCAGGTTAACATCACGAGAGGACTGCCAAAACCACTTGTCGCGGTATTTTGACCAGAAGTCCCAAAATTTCTATAGCAATGGGATCATGTCCCTACCTACAAGATGGCAAAAAGTTATCGAACAAAATGGTACCTACATACTTTAGTTAAATGTAAATAAACTATATTAAACAATATTTTAAATTTTCTTAAAAAATGCGAAAAAACTTTTTCCCCAACCTATTATTACATCTGTCATCCAGTAGCTTGTACTCTTAGAATGAGTTGAGATTGAATAAAATTATGACCCAAACAGAGCGTGCTTGGGTCAAATTCTTATTATATGCTTTAACAAAGGCGCTTAATGGTCGATTTAAGCTTAACGAGCGAATTCTCATTTATGGGAACGGCCCATTCTTTCAAATTCTTTTTTTTTTTTTTGTAAACAGTTTTAGAGCAATTCTTCGCACCATTTGTAATCGTATTCCACTTCTCTTGCATTTTTAACATTCAAATGTAGTATTTGACACCACATTTATTTTATTTATGTCACACCTGACCATAAAGTGGACTTTTATGCAAACTACGTGTACGGAATATCCCACTTCCTGTTCAGGGGGTAACATAAAACTAGTATGATCTAACCTCGAGCGATAAAAAAGAAAGCCTCAGATTTACAAATACGTGCGATCTGAGACATTCTTCGTTTTATCACCAATAATTGGTATGTATTAATAATATATATTAATATTATATTTTATTCTTAATCTACATAATATACCTTCTACATAATATACTTCAATCACGTCTTTCGATCCCAAAGGTAGACAGAGATTGGGTTTGGTCTGCCGTCATCACACGGGTTCCCCTTTCGAATATAGAGCGCTAGTCTGGGGAATTACGAACAGTGTACAGAAGACCGTAGTCAAATAAATATAAGTACTTACCTATGTATTGCTGTAATCTATCGGTGAATTATGTCGCTAGAGTGCAGCTTGTTGGGCAGATGTCGTGGTAGGGGGAGGGGTACTTGATCCGCAAATATTATTATGTCAAAAAGCGCTTGCAAATGAAAGCCTCTAGATAAATAATTAAGTATATTTCAACTTAAGAGCCGGCTCCCAAACGTCACAACTGGACAGCTTGACCCGCAGCAGTCGGCCGAGAAGATAAAAGTTGTCTTATAGCTGTACCTATAAGGTTGGCTGTTGCGTGCACCCGAATCATTTGGGGCAGATGTAAATTATAGTACTCTGGTCTGCCGTCACAATACGGCGCCCTTATAATAAGCCCAATTGCTCTAGGATTTGGTCAGATTTGTATGGCCGGCCGTTACCCTGACACCAATCCTCCAAGGGAACACTATCGTAGGTTGCTTACTGTTTCAATGGTATGAGCCGCCCACGTTTCTTACGACACCCACGGAAAGTAAAAATGGTGGTGCGAACCGTACCCTGCTCTGCTGCTACCAACCAGTAATTTTTTTTTTGCGGAATTCATAAGACCTGCAAGCTAATTACGACAGTTGCTATGAAGACAGTGCGATGTAGCAGATGTCAGAGACTTTCAAATACACAATCGCAAAAGCAAATTCATTAATTTCCATCGATAATTACCAACAGCTACGTAATCGGCCTGCCTAGCTTTAATAAGAATTGAAGCTTTAAATATTTTAGCTTCCTGGCTATCGTTTTGTTATTTATTAGCAACTTCCCGTTCGATACTTGGTTCTACCCTTATGACTTAAGTTACTGTAAGTCTACACGAGCTAGAAACCACCTCTAACCCAGTATCAATCATTCATTCAGACACAAGTGCAACGTTTGCAAAGTTAGGGGAAGTCTGGTTAGTTTTCCCCGATAATAACGCTTAGAAAAGAAAATAGGTAGGTATGACGTCATTTGAGACAACTTCAATTGGATTTAGTTCTTATTAGTGCTGGTTGCACAAACTGATACTGTATACAGAATTTTGCCCGTGGTTTATTCTTTCATGTTTGCTATAACGTATGGTGACGGCAGAGCAGAATACAATTGTCACTACCCCCCATCTCTCCCGTGTGTGTCGTACAAGGCAACTTAGGGTATAGACAGCGATGAGTAATGGGCAGCAGGATTTTTCTTATACTACCTAGCAATATACTGCGATTTATGTGCCCAATGTATGGCAATAAGCTCGCCACCTATTACATGGGACCGGACTTAATTGGCGAAAAGCGGGTGTTAATTTACCTCTGGCTACCCCTTCGGGGATATAGGCGTGATTTGTATATGTATTCTAATAGGGGTAAATAAATATATATTATATGTTAAGGAATAGATAGAAGCCGCTGGTAGATATTTATTAAATTTAGCAGAAGGCGACAAAAGATCTTTACCTCTTTTGGGATAAGCTGTAAACGACTTGCCGTTTCACTGACAAATATTGCTCTGGTAACACGGATTCATACATACGTCACGCCATCCTCCCACAGGGGTTGCCAGAGATCACTTCTTTACACTCGCTATTTACATACTTCTTTCATTTCAATTACTATCGCCATGCATGCCCGTCGGTTTCGGATATTCTGTGGTCTGGCCTTTTTTTGGTAATATAGCAATATTATAAATAAATGCATTAATTATAAATGGTATATCAATTAATGTAAACATATTTAATTTTTCATTATATTACATTTGGTTATAATGTTTCAAATCAAGTAAGTGGAAATTATATTCTATGCATAAATTTTAATTCAACCACCATTCTCATTAAAATTTTGCGGCCAACGTTAATTTCATACATTGATAGAGTCTGCATAAAAAAGTTGAAGTCAATATGGGAACTCCCACACATGGAAGATTAATTCATTCATTGAATATTGATTTCTATCCAGTTCAACTGGTATATTATCCTTTTGTCACCAGCCTAAATGAAATGGTAGGGGAACGGGCCCTAAAACAGACATAGCTCCTAAAGACAAATAAATAAATAAATATTTTTTACACTCACACCTATCAACTAGCCCAAAGTAAGTAGCCTTAGGCTACTTAGGCACTTGTGTTATGGATACAAGATGACGGACATATTTTTAATATTAATTATGTATATAAATGTTGAAAATATACTACATAAACATAAACACAACCATGACTCGGGAACAAATATTTGTGTCTATCACAAAATTTGCCCCTACCAGGATTCGAACCTGGGACCTCTTGGCCAATACCCAGCAATCTGAGCATTCAACCAAGCCGGTCGTCAATTTTATATACCTACTCATTCTTCTATCATACTCTTGGAACATAGAACTTCCTTCCAGAAGTTTTCCGATTTTTCTTTAATATCGAAGCGTTAGAGTGACGGCAGAGTAGAATACAAATGTCACCACCCCAAATCTTTCCCGTGAGTGTCGTACAAGGCGACTAAGGATAAAACAGTGATGGATGAGTAATGGGCAGCAGCGTTCCTTTTGTGCCCGATATATGGCAATAGGCTCGCCACCTATTATATGGGTCCTAACATAATTGGCAAAACGTGGGTGCTAGTTCACCTCTGCCTACCCCTTCGGGGATATAGGCGTGATTTATGTACGTGTGTAGTAACAGAAAAGTTGAAATAGTACAGACGGAATGGAATGCATATAAATAAAAGAGTGATAGCCATGAAATTGATTGATGGGGTTAAGAAAGATCACAGAAGGCATGGTAGACGACGCATGATAGAAAATAGTGAAGAAGGGGGTACTACATAATAGAGAAAAGGGCAAGGTGGTGATGATGATGACATGACATACATAACGAAGTTAGTGGTTGGTAGTTGGAAATTCAAATTGCCATCTGTTCATAAATGAGGCACAAGATGGATTGGGTTGGGAATAAAAAAATATTTAAAATATTTTATTCTACTTAAGTGCCTACTTTGGGCCGCCTACCCTAAGTGTCGTTGGCTTTGTTAAAAGCAGTAGTAAGCAGTACCCGTGTCATTTTATGAAAAATGTAATCCGCTACGTCGGATTTGATAACAATGAATACATAGGCACTGAACATCTGATTGCGATTATTGCTCCATTAGTTGGTTTATGTATTTTTTAGCTTAAAATCAAACATTGTTTTTATTTTATTTTGTAGTTTAATAATCCATTCATTTGATTTCACCCGTGTATCCCCGTAATCCGTGTTGGTGAGCGTGGTAGGTTTCCATACAGCATTTGATTGTTAAAAATGTAAGGGTTTGGGTTATTGACCTTAATTCTAACCGTACTGCTGATAAAACAATTTTTGGATTCCAAGGTCGGTGGCAGACTCTGCCGCACTCAGAGACGTCAGTTAAAGTTAATGAGTACTTAATGTCAAAAAAATATAATAAATTAAAAACTAGCTAAACTAATCATTGAATGGCATCTTTTTTGCACATAAAAGTTCCATGTTTCATGTTTGTCAGCTTTAAAATGTTGAAGAGACAACAGTTCCGATAGGACCAAAATTAAACGACAGCTTACATAAATATTTTGTTCTTGCGAACAAGGCTCACACTAGAATGTGTGATAGGCTATATGTTGTCGATAGTACATTTGACTAAACACTACCGCCATGACAGCACTTACCATCCGTGAATGATTGAGTTGTTAGGCTGAATCGAATATTTCAATTCAATCTCCAAACCATTGCTTTCGCGCGCTGTTCAATTACGTTATTGTATCAGCTAAGAACTTTAGTAAAGAAACAGCCTGTAAATGCAGTATTTTGTCAGAACGAGAGAGATATAGATAATGCCACGTTTGGAATCAAATAACAATATAAGAAGGTATATTATCTATGTTTTGTGTAGATCAAACTAGGTTATTACCATTCCTTTGGTAACGCTACTATTAAGATAAGTACGTTAAATAAATACTGATAATAGTCTAAACTTACCTTCAATTTAGTCTGTGGTTTCTGTCGCATTTAATGTTGTGTTGAGTTATTCAACATCATTGCTGACATCCATTATATTTCGCAGCTTCATTCTTAGCGATTTAAGCTTACATGTTGTAGTGGCGCCCCCAAGCGTCACCCTTGCACGGATTTTTAAAGATATTTTTATTTTTTACTAGTGCAATATTAAAAAAGATAAATAAACGTTACTACTCGACCAGTCCGGCCGTTACGCTTCCCCATTACGTGTTTCCGTGCCGAACCCTTCGCACGTCAACGGAGCTCACCTACCTACGAATAATTTAAAAAAAAATAACGGCTTTCAACATGGGGAACTATAGAAAATAACGAAGAAAGAAGATACGAAAACTAGAAGCTTATTCGTCTGACGAGGAATTAAAGAGCATAATAATATATTTAGTGATGCGAACAACTAAAATCGGGGTTGTATCTGTCACATACATACAGAATGCGCAATTGCCAATAATCAGGGCTCTTGTCGTTCTTATTAAAAGATGTGCTACTTATGCCAAGGATATTTCGTGATGCGAACAACTAAAATCTGGGTTGTATCTGTCACATACATACAGAATGCGCAATTGCCAATAATCAGGGCTCTTGTCGTTCTTATTAAGAGATGTGCTACTTATGCCAAGGATATTTCGTGATGCGAACAACTAAAATCGGGGTTGTATCCGTCACATACATACAGAATGCGCAATTGCCAATAATCAGGGCTCTTGTCGTTCTTATTAAAATAAGATGTGAATAGCTACATATACCAAGGCTATATATCCTTATTAACATATTCTCAAGAACCAATGTTCTTATAGCTCCATGCCGGAGCTCAGCGCACAGTCCCTTGCCAAGCGAGGTTGACGCATGTAAGTACATCTCATGATGTGTACACGCTCAAGGGACCATCGGCCGCCACTGCCGACGCCTCCGTCGCGGCTCGAGGCAACTTCCGAGTCCGTAGAAGTTCTCACAAGGATGAGACCCTTCAGATCCTCGGCGACACACCCGATCCGGAGACAAGTTGAGCTGCTTCAGTTCAGCAGGATATAGCTGCAAGGTCGCACAAGGTCTTAAAAAAGGAGATCCCTTTTCAAGATTCCTGAGCAAGACTCAAAAGGTTTTTTCTTCAAGTATTTAAGTTATAAATATTTAAGGTAAGGAAAACATATTAATAAATCTGATTCCATCAAATTGCGATTTTTTCTTTTTATTCCTTCTATATTGAACACTGAAGACAAAGCAGCTTTGTCAGTTATTTATATAAAAAAACCGGGGAACTTCAAGAACCTATATCAAGAGAAGCCGGATACGGGGCGACCAGCACCAGGCCCGCGAGAGCAGTGGGCACACCTGCGCGGGCGCGATATATCAGCACCAGCCGGTACCGCCGCCGCCGCAGGCCTACCCGCAGCCGCCTCCGCAGGCGCCGTTATAAGAGGTACTTAACTTATTTGTTGGTCGATTACGCTACTTCTGTCACGAGTGAACAAGAATGATTTCCTAGGCACATATTATCTAAAAACACATAGCGACCATACATAATACGAAATTGCTATTCAAAGGATTTTGCTGCTTCAAAATTTATAAGTCAAGACTGTTTAATGGCATAAATCAATTGAGTTAAAAGATGTTTATTTTTTAGTAAACATAAAAGAGTCTGATCGATCCACCTTTGCTTTAAATATTGTGGTTGCATTTATAAATTGTTATGTCTACACTTCGGTTTATGTACGGCGGCGCCGTAAGTTTTTACAAAGTTGTTGAAAATACCTCCATTTTAATATTGTGACTGCATTTACGATTTTAATTTCTACCCTTCGGTTTATATCGTCGTATGTTTTTTAGACGTGGGTGCTAGTTCACCTCTGCCTGCCCTTTCGGGGATGTAGGCAGGATTTATATATGTATGTATGTATGTATGTTTTTTGGAAAGTTGTTTATACCTGTCAGGGAATGCCCTAGAACAAAAAACATACTATATGTATATAATTTATATTGATTCGATGACATCATCTGTTTTGGCCAAAATTATCATGCATGCCAAAATAACCTCAAGATTATCGCTAAACTTGCGATTTGTAGGATTTCTCCTAAACAAGGAAGAAAAAAGCTATCTTTTGCCTAGTAAGGATGATACATTTCTGGGTATTATTTTTTAATTCAACAAAGATGATATCAGAACTAACGTTATAGAAAAGAGAAATAAAATTAAACACTATTTACAACAAACGGCTTGGTTGACCGAGTATAAAGGCATCTGCCCGGAATGCCGAGAACGCGGGTTCGATTCCTGCATCAAAACTATGGTTTTTCGAATATTCTCTACTCTAACCACAAATTTCTTTAGCCAATTTACAACATGTTATTAGTAACAGTTAATGAATTTACACTATTTTACAAGTTTAATTAGACTACTTATATTACTTTAACTAGCAATACAGTATTCTTGGCTATACACCATAAATATATAATTACATAATCACAGCTAGAATCAGACCAATGCTTGACCATTCAATAATACCCCCACTTAAATTAAGTGTCTAGGGAGATATGGTAGCGGTGCCGGGTGAAGACATTAATGGAATAGTTACTTTATCTTATATAAATACCAAGACAACTATAAGGCGAATGCTTTATCGTGTATGAAATTTTCGGACACCGAATGGAAGCTTAGTGATTACGCCTTTATTGAAATAATAAGCTAGCTTGGCAATTTTAATATACGTAGATCTTTTTGCAAGTCGGTCGGTCAAATGCAAAATGCGCTATTTACGTACTTGGCAGAGTGACCCCAATGCATGGAATACTGATGCTTTTACTGATATACTGATATATATTTCTAGTGATATTTATTTTTACGCGTTCGCGCTTTACATACTAATTCATTAAAAAAAAAAAAAAAATTAAAGATTGTGATTTATAAACCTGAAGGGGTTGTAGTGTTCCCTACTAGCTAACGGTTTTCATTATTTAAATTATTAGATTCCTCTCGCTGTATCAGGTTAAGTTGTCATTCTTAGTCTTTAGACCTAAAGACCAAGACGGCCGCCTTGGTCGATGGCTCAGATTGCTGGGTATTGGCCAAGAGGTTCCGGGTTCGAATCCTGGTAGGGGCAAACTTTGTGATGACCACAAATGTTTGTTTTCGAGTCATGGTTGTGTATATGTTTATGAAGTATATTTTCAACATATATACATAATTATATTAAAAATATGTCCGTCATCTAGTCTTCATAACACAAGTGCTTAGGCTTACTTTGGGCTAGATGCTAATGTTGGGTAACATTTTGTAAGGATAATTATAACTAGTACCACACAGGCTCTGTATCAAGATTTATCGATTTTTTCACAGAAATGTTATTATTTAATAAGACATTATAATGATTAAGGATTTAAAAAAAATATATAGAATAATAATAAAAGGAATTAAAATATAATATATGAAAGGAGTTTATAGATTGAGACCAAATACAATATCAGCTGGCACCCAACCTAATATTGTCTTACATTTCAAACCAGTGGCCAAATAAAGATCTCAATATAGAAACCAAAAAGACAGCAACTTGTGTAGATTTCGCCACCGCACATCGGGTCCAAAACACATATATAGGTTATATACATTAATACAACTAAAAGTAATTTACAGAACCTTAATGAAATAGTTATATTATACCAGAATAGTTATATTATACGTAAAGACCAAATTAATATCAACCCGTTATCAAAATTCTATAATATAAAGTAGTACTTAGTAGTTCCCTCGCCACGGGTATCATAGATTATTTGAATAGAACATTTTTTCCGCGTGGTTCAGAAGTTCAATTATTTATTACTTTTAAAAAACAATTTCGTAAAATTTGTTGATACATCTACATTTGGCGCTCAAAGCACCCGTCACGCGGTTCATGACGACAGCCAATAAAATTGGGGTTAGCATCGATGTAATACGGAAGGCTGCAGGTTGCAGCAGTAACTCTGAATCATTCACAAGATTCTAAGGCATGTAGGTACTTAAATAATCGTTTTAATTATTAAATAGCTTAGATTAAATTGCTAAGAACAGCAAAGATATAATAATAACAAAATAAAAAATCTAAATAGTTATCTATTTTAATGATTGATTCTTTTTTTTCTTGAAGCATACAATAAATAAAATTGATCGATACTTTAACTTCTAGGGAATATATTTGAAGTCCCTGCTGAAATGTTAAAATAACTATTAAATGGTAACTTTTCTATAAAAGCATAACTTATTCGCACTCACTGCCGCGGCACGCTCGCTTTGCTCGCTCGGCTCGTGCTATTCATTGGTTCATGTACCAACCTAACTTAACCAACTCATGTCGGTAAATAGTAAGATTTACCAAAAGGATCAACTAATATAGACGCAATAATTTGTGTAAAGATTAAACATACAAAATAAATAAAAACACTATTTATTTTTATAAGTGCTAGTCTAAGTAAGATAGATCGAATCGTTTTTAGATGGTCTAACAATATTTTTTCCGTTCTATAATAGCTCTCTATTAAAGATTTTTGATAGTGATTTTACTCGATCTTTGTTATCGAACCACTCCATATAATTTAAGGTTATTTATTAATTTAATTAGAATACTAAAAATCAGCTTAGTGTTCTTGAATTAATGCCATGAGATAATTAAACATTTTATTAACTAAATGGTTACCAATGGTACCTATACTGTTGTATTTTATATTCGTTTCTCTAAACATCCTACAACATGTAAGCTTAAATCGCTAAGAATGAAGCTGCGAAATATAATTGTAAATCAAACGAACTTACCTGAAGTGAAGTTCGATTATAATTATATGAGCAGCTTCATTCGACGCGATTTATAAGATCCCTCCCAACATCTGTAAAGATGTCCATCCCAACCCAAATCCAGACAAATATAAAATACAAAATTACAGAATAGTAGGTAGGTTCGGGCTATAAACTATAATGAGGAAGCGTAACGGCCGGACTGGTCGAGTAGTAACGTTTATTTATCTTTTTTAATATTGCCATAGTAAAAAATAAAAATATCTTTAAAAATCCGTGCAAGGGTGACGCTTGGGGGCGCCACTACAACATGTAAGCTTAAATCGCGTCGAATGAAGCTGCTCATATAATTATAATCGAACTTCACTTCAGGTAAGTTCGTTTGATTTACAATTTTACAAAATATAAGAAAAATACTCAAGGCTTAATGCACTCAATCGCTTAGGTAGTCCCATTGTAAATCCAACGCAATATTATTCGTATTTAATTCCAGCTTCAGTTCTTTTAGCCAGTAGAACAAAGATAATATATTATATAATAACTATAATATTTGCCGTGTGGTGACGGCAGAGTAGAATACAATTGTCACCTCCCCCAAATCTCTCCCGTGGATGTCGTACAAGGCGACTAAAGATAAATCAGTGATGGGCAGCAGCGTTCCTCTTATACCACCTAGAAATGTACTGCGACTTTTGTACCCGATAAATGGCAAAAGGCTCGCCACCTATTACATGGGACTTGACATAGTTGGCGAAAAGCGGGTGTTAATTAACCTCTGCCTACCCCTTCGGGGATATAGACGTGATTTATGTATTTATGTAATTATAATAGATTACTTTAGACTAATAGGTAGGCATGTTGCGACGGCAGAAATGAGCGGTCGATGTGACACCTCGGGTGTCACATCGACCGCTCGCTCCGGATGACGCCGCAGGTCGACCACTCGATCTGCATGGCGAAAATGGCGCGAGCCCTGCTTCGTCCGGTGTTGACATCCCGACTACCGCTGCGTACCAAACTGATGGTCTACAAGACCTACGTCCTGCCGCGGCTAACCTACGCGGCGCCGGCTTGGTACGCGCTCATCTCCCCGACCCAGAAGTCCAGACTGCAGGCCCAGCAAAACATCTCCCTCCGCGTGATTACAGGAGCGGGGCGGTACGTCAGGAACGACGTGATCGCCAGGGACCTCCGGATGCCGACGGTGGAGGAGTTCGTCTCCCGTCTGGCGCGTCGGATGTTCGACCGCGCCGACAACGGGCCCCACCTCCACCTCCAGCACATCGCACCCTACATCCCTGTGCCCCCAGGTTGTTCCAGACGAGCACTGCCCCGAGAGCTCCTGTCACCACCAGCCGCGGAGACGGAGATGTCACCAGCACCAGCTGCATCCCCGCGACGAGGCGACATCCCCCGGCCGAGATTCCGCGTCGTCTATGGCTCGAGGCGCGCCGCCGGGCGCCCGCCCCGCGTGCCGCGCCCGCCCCAGACGACGCGCCCACCGGACTGACACCGTGCCCGCCGCCCGCAGCCGAGCGCGGGACATTGCCCCGTGCACGCGGCCTGCTGCGCGGGCACACCCACCGACCACGACAACCAAGTCACGGCTGATCGCGGGAGACCATCTCCGCGCTTGATCGCCGTGACCTCACCGGACAAGACACCACTGGAAAAGTCTCATACCATCATCATCATCCCCACTTATCAAGCCGACCCACCACCAGGTTCCTTCCCCCCTACTCTCTGCTCCTTCGGGTACATGGCATAAGTCGAGGCCCGCTCGCTGGCTCCTAGCTGGGCCTTGCCCCACGGCAAACCACCCGGCATATGGTTAGACCGCGCCGAGGGCCTCGCCACCAGACCGGGGTCGAGCACAGGGGGGCGATGGGGAGCCCCGCCGTCTAAGACGGCGGCTCAGACCACCGGGGGACTGATGTCCCCTGAGTTGATGCCCGGGCCATGAGCTACCGCTCGATGCCCGCAGCCCGCCATCAGGCGGATGACCCGGATGATGATGATGATGATGAGAAATGAATACAGTTTTCGCCACATCTTCTTTCAAGCGAATATTGAACAGGGCGAGTAATCGCTTTGGATTGTTGAGTATTAACGAGCGCATGCAGCTGGGAACAACGGTTTAATGTGTCTTCTGAAGCACGCAGGGACTTGATATATTATATTTTTGGTCACGTATCCAATGGCTTACGTTGCTTAGTTTGCGCAATTGCGATTAGCGTTCCCTGTACAAGAAAGCTCCAACAAACTGGCGATATGAAGGTACATAATTTATGTTATCTTTGGTACAGTTTACAGTATATCGCGCCACCGCAAAATATAATTTTTTCTCAATCGAAGCCATTAACAAGTTAAGATTGGCAATCGATTGAGGTAATTTGACAGCCGTAGGTAGTCTGAAGTGCCATCGACCCCATCTTCGCCTTCTTCATTAAATCATCAGCCGTGAATTATTATTATAGATGAAAAAAATTACAATCTGCAACGATAGAATTTTTTTTACAAATAATCAAACCCACGGATAAGCGGTTCGTCTTCCATTTAAGGAATTACTATTGGACATGTGATTAGAATTTTAATAAATCACAGGCGCTTCCAAGGCAATTAGATTAGGTACGGGTGGCAACGCATCATGTGGCCAACTTCGTCGTTTTATTCACCTTACCTGACTGTGACAAGGGTGTTTTTTGGGTGACATACAGTAATCTGACATGCAGCTGATTGTACATTGAGGACACACAGACTTTTCTTATTCTTGTCACGATTGTACTAAAGTTCATTAGACAAAGGTGCCCAGGGAATATTAGTGAAGGGATTAATTACGTTGAAGGTTAAATAACGTGATTGCTTTCTATAGATCGACTAGTACGATTATGCGCAATAGTAATGATTGGAAATCAGATTAGACAATCATCGAATAATAATGTGATTGAAATAGTGAAAATAATATTACAGTGTAGGTACAATAAAATTTTAAATTTTAAACCAGTGCCTCTATGTGAATTTTTTATGTTTGCTACTAGGTATGAGCTTAATACTGTTATTGTTATGTCCTAACATGGTTCAAGGGGGAACTTTTTAGAAACTCACTATTAAATGTAAGCCCATGGGGAATTAAAGAAATTAAATTGTATATGATTTGTCACTGCAAGTTGATCGAAATATGTACTGTCAACAATTAAAAGAAATTCTTTTTCTAACCCCAAAATCTTTGTACTAATTTTTCTAACATTTATATAATGTTAAAATTAAAATCGATTAGTTTATAAAGCAAACCCAAGCTTAACCGAACGCACGGTATTTGTAAAAATATCTGCTTTGGTATGTTTGAAATTTATTTCTACATTGCGAGGGTACCCGCTGGCTTACAACGTGAAGTGTAAAGGTTAGAAAAATTTCGGCAAGTTAGTAAGTGTCTTGGGTGGCCGAGCGGTCAGGCACCTGCCCGGATAGCAGCGGACGCGGGTTCGATTCCCGCCTCAAGATCATAATTTTTCGAAATTCTTTTTCTAACCCCAAAATCTTTGTACTAATTGGTTAACAGTTAACTATGCATCAAAAACCGGCCCTTAGAGAAATCACGATCTTAGTGAAAAAACAATTTTTTTGGAGTTATTGAGGATTTTTTTTAAACATAAACAAAGAAAAACTACTCGTCTCTTTGATTGTGTGATCGTATTGACTGTTTTAATAAAATTATACAAATAAAAATCCATATTAATCATTTTTTCAGAGTTTAGGTGTTAAAACTATTTAATAAAATAATAAGAAGCCATAACATGCAGAAATATCATATAAATCTTACCTATACCGCTTAGGTCGGATTTGTGCCAAACTATATTTTCTTTCTCAATCTGACTTGGTAAATTTATTGAAGTAAATGCTGTAAAATGTGTAAAATATGAGTGTTAGAAAAATCCTAGAAGATAAAAAGTCTGTTAGTTTTGAAAATAGTATACACTGATTAATTGGTATCATCGATTATTATTTTTATAAAAACAGCAAAATATTTGTCTAACCTGAGTTTATATAAATAATGATTTTAGAGATCAATAACTTGATGTTCGTTTTAAAATTAAGCACATAATTTGTATATGACGTTATAAAAGCTATAGTTTATGACGTCATGCTGTCTTTTCGCACCAAATTTACCTAAACTATTAGCGATAGCTTTGAACGAATGATCACCGAATGATTTTGTATGAATTCGGCACAAAATCCGTACCGCCTAAAAACTCAGGATGTCTGCTATAGCCGTTAGCATTGCATTGCTATAAAGCTATCATCAGCAATAGAGTTAGGCGGTAGGCCCCCTGGTGTACATGTGGAGATTTATAAGTGATGCTTGCGTTACTTAATTTTGTAACGAAACAGTTGATAGTTGTCTCAAAGTTCCAAAACAATTACGTTCAATACAATCAAAACCTGATCAGCCCTCTTTTCAAGTCAAATGCTCATTTTAATGTTCCAGGAACTAAAATACGGGAAGTTTTTTCGAATTTATTTTCAATAAAGTTAAATTTATAGCGGTCTGTTAACCCGATATCTGGCAAGGCGTACAGTTAGAATATCGCTTCCGACTTTTTGTTAGACATTTGTATGCTGATAAGGGGCCCGTAATAAAAATATATGGGAACTTGCTTGATCTAAATATTGGGATACAAATTCAAGCTGGATGAAAAGTTCTTTTGCCAATAAACCGAAGTTTATGGAAGATGCACGCGGCCTGCTGCGCGGGCACACCCACCGACCACGACAACCAAGTCACGGCTGATCGCGGGAGACCATCTCCGCGCTTGATCGCCGTGACCTCACCGGACAAGACACCACTGGAAAAGTCTCATACCATCATCATCATCCCCACTTATCAAGCCGACCCACCACCAGGTTCCTTCCCCCCTACTCTCTGCTCCTTCGGGTACATGGCATAAGTCGAGGCCCGCTCGCTGGCTCCTAGCTGGGCCTTGCCCCACGGCAAACCACCCGGCATATGGTTAGACCGCGCCGAGGGCCTCGCCACCAGACCGGGGTCGAGCACAGGGGGGCGATGGGGAGCCCCGCCGTCTAAGACGGCGGCTCAGACCACCGGGGGACTGATGTCCCCTGAGTTGATGCCCGGGCCATGAGCTACCGCTCGATGCCCGCAGCCCGCCATCAGGCGGATGACCCGGATGATGATGATGATGATGAGAAATGAATACAGTTTTCGCCACATCTTCTTTCAAGCGAATATTGAACAGGGCGAGTAATCGCTTTGGATTGTTGAGTATTAACGAGCGCATGCAGCTGGGAACAACGGTTTAATGTGTCTTCTGAAGCACGCAGGGACTTGATATATTATATTTTTGGTCACGTATCCAATGGCTTACGTTGCTTAGTTTGCGCAATTGCGATTAGCGTTCCCTGTACAAGAAAGCTCCAACAAACTGGCGATATGAAGGTACATAATTTATGTTATCTTTGGTACAGTTTACAGTATATCGCGCCACCGCAAAATATAATTTTTTCTCAATCGAAGCCATTAACAAGTTAAGATTGGCAATCGATTGAGGTAATTTGACAGCCGTAGGTAGTCTGAAGTGCCATCGACCCCATCTTCGCCTTCTTCATTAAATCATCAGCCGTGAATTATTATTATAGATGAAAAAAATTACAATCTGCAACGATAGAATTTTTTTTACAAATAATCAAACCCACGGATAAGCGGTTCGTCTTCCATTTAAGGAATTACTATTGGACATGTGATTAGAATTTTAATAAATCACAGGCGCTTCCAAGGCAATTAGATTAGGTACGGGTGGCAACGCATCATGTGGCCAACTTCGTCGTTTTATTCACCTTACCTGACTGTGACAAGGGTGTTTTTTGGGTGACATACAGTAATCTGACATGCAGCTGATTGTACATTGAGGACACACAGACTTTTCTTATTCTTGTCACGATTGTACTAAAGTTCATTAGACAAAGGTGCCCAGGGAATATTAGTGAAGGGATTAATTACGTTGAAGGTTAAATAACGTGATTGCTTTCTATAGATCGACTAGTACGATTATGCGCAATAGTAATGATTGGAAATCAGATTAGACAATCATCGAATAATAATGTGATTGAAATAGTGAAAATAATATTACAGTGTAGGTACAATAAAATTTTAAATTTTAAACCAGTGCCTCTATGTGAATTTTTTATGTTTGCTACTAGGTATGAGCTTAATACTGTTATTGTTATGTCCTAACATGGTTCAAGGGGGAACTTTTTAGAAACTCACTATTAAATGTAAGCCCATGGGGAATTAAAGAAATTAAATTGTATATGATTTGTCACTGCAAGTTGATCGAAATATGTACTGTCAACAATTAAAAGAAATTCTTTTTCTAACCCCAAAATCTTTGTACTAATTTTTCTAACATTTATATAATGTTAAAATTAAAATCGATTAGTTTATAAAGCAAACCCAAGCTTAACCGAACGCACGGTATTTGTAAAAATATCTGCTTTGGTATGTTTGAAATTTATTTCTACATTGCGAGGGTACCCGCTGGCTTACAACGTGAAGTGTAAAGGTTAGAAAAATTTCGGCAAGTTAGTAAGTGTCTTGGGTGGCCGAGCGGTCAGGCACCTGCCCGGATAGCAGCGGACGCGGGTTCGATTCCCGCCTCAAGATCATAATTTTTCGAAATTCTTTTTCTAACCCCAAAATCTTTGTACTAATTGGTTAACAGTTAACTATGCATCAAAAACCGGCCCTTAGAGAAATCACGATCTTAGTGAAAAAACAATTTTTTTGGAGTTATTGAGGATTTTTTTTAAACATAAACAAAGAAAAACTACTCGTCTCTTTGATTGTGTGATCGTATTGACTGTTTTAATAAAATTATACAAATAAAAATCCATATTAATCATTTTTTCAGAGTTTAGGTGTTAAAACTATTTAATAAAATAATAAGAAGCCATAACATGCAGAAATATCATATAAATCTTACCTATACCGCTTAGGTCGGATTTGTGCCAAACTATATTTTCTTTCTCAATCTGACTTGGTAAATTTATTGAAGTAAATGCTGTAAAATGTGTAAAATATGAGTGTTAGAAAAATCCTAGAAGATAAAAAGTCTGTTAGTTTTGAAAATAGTATACACTGATTAATTGGTATCATCGATTATTATTTTTATAAAAACAGCAAAATATTTGTCTAACCTGAGTTTATATAAATAATGATTTTAGAGATCAATAACTTGATGTTCGTTTTAAAATTAAGCACATAATTTGTATATGACGTTATAAAAGCTATAGTTTATGACGTCATGCTGTCTTTTCGCACCAAATTTACCTAAACTATTAGCGATAGCTTTGAACGAATGATCACCGAATGATTTTGTATGAATTCGGCACAAAATCCGTACCGCCTAAAAACTCAGGATGTCTGCTATAGCCGTTAGCATTGCATTGCTATAAAGCTATCATCAGCAATAGAGTTAGGCGGTAGGCCCCCTGGTGTACATGTGGAGATTTATAAGTGATGCTTGCGTTACTTAATTTTGTAACGAAACAGTTGATAGTTGTCTCAAAGTTCCAAAACAATTACGTTCAATACAATCAAAACCTGATCAGCCCTCTTTTCAAGTCAAATGCTCATTTTAATGTTCCAGGAACTAAAATACGGGAAGTTTTTTCGAATTTATTTTCAATAAAGTTAAATTTATAGCGGTCTGTTAACCCGATATCTGGCAAGGCGTACAGTTAGAATATCGCTTCCGACTTTTTGTTAGACATTTGTATGCTGATAAGGGGCCCGTAATAAAAATATATGGGAACTTGCTTGATCTAAATATTGGGATACAAATTCAAGCTGGATGAAAAGTTCTTTTGCCAATAAACCGAAGTTTATGGAAGTGTATGAATTCGAAACCCTGCGTATTTAATAGTGAATGAAATAAGTATGTACCCTACTTTTTTCATTCATTGTATTGAATTACTGTTGATAAGTCAGATGATAGAAACAGGGAAGAAATAGAAGAAGAGAAATAAAGATCTATAAAGGCAACAATAAATAAAACCTGACATTGATTAAAGAAATGCATGTTTAAAATTTTTATAATATTTTCTAAAGCAGAAAAATAAACATCGAAAGGAGAACAAATACTTAAGGATGCTTACAACAGAAACACAGCCGGGTTGAGTTCTATTTGATTAAATATAACTCAAAATCAATAATTTCACCAAAATTATTTCGTAAATACCAAACCATCGCGTCTCGTTTAATTATACCAGAATTTGTTTTATTACACAACAAATTATTGTCTCCCCTTTAAATATTTATCAGATACATTTGCCATAATCAGTGACGGAAGAGCAGAATACAATTCTCACCAGCAATCTCTCCCGGGGGTGTCGTACAAGGCGACTGTGGTTTAAATCAGCTATGAGCAGCAGCCCATTGCCCATAGCGCTTCTCTTAATCAAGATAGCAAAATACTATGATTTACGCGCCCGATAGATGGCAATAGGCTCGCCAAATATTACAAGAGACCTAGCTTAATTGGCGAAACGTGGGTGATAGTTCACCTCTGGCTAATCCTTAGAAAATATATATTATAGGCGTGTTTTGTGTATGTTACCAACAAAAACGAATACAGCGCATCAAAAACACTGTTTAATATAATATTTGTCAATTTGATGAGCTATTTGCTTATATTTAATGCCTAATATTGGGTTAGCGTTAAGCAGGCTCTTGAAATAAAGAGGTAAACCGGACGTATCTGTGGCAAACATTAACATACAGTGCCTGCGGGTCACCCGTTACCATGTTCATTTAGAGGTTTATGATTTTGTGTACGGGCCGGCCGATGAAACGTTGCGAAATTCGGACGGTCCGTGTGTATAATAAAAATTTATGTTACGACCCGATGCATGTTTCACAGGTATGTGTGACAAAAGCCGCTTTTGAACAGCCTTTTATGGCTTAGAACAAGCGATACTGCCAGAGTGGGATGTTCATTTTATTTGTAGTAGGTACTTTAAGTTCTTGCTTTATTCTTACATTCACAGGAAACAGTTGCGAAAGCAGTAGGGACATTAAAATTATTGTGGAATACGAGCTCGCTGGCGCGGTGGCACAGCGCGCTCGGCCTGCGATTGCGTAAACTAAGCAATGTTCGCTTAGGCCGGTCAATTGGTAACCAAAAATTTATTATCTTGAGTTTCTCCGTGCTTCAGAAAGCACTTTAACCCGTTGGTCCCGGCCGCATCTGCAGTCGTTAATACCCACCAACCCGCGTGGTGGGTTATGGCCCATTTTCCCAATATTCTACCATCCATAGGGAAGGCCTGTGCCCCAGCAGTGGGGACAAAAAAGGGCTAGTGATGATAACTTTCAAGGGATGCCCTTTTAGTTAGTGAAAAGTCGCAAAATATAAAGCTATTTAAATATAACAATATTTTAAAGTCTATAACTTGTCTTTCTAAGTTTGTGGACATGTTTTATTATGTTAAAGCAATTTTCAGTTATATCACGTGGTGGATTATAAACGATTGGTGGTAGAAGAGTAGAAATTCTGCTGTAAGGATTGTGCCCGGTAGTATGGAAACTAAAGGGCTGGCGACGATGATCTTAATAATTTTAGATATTTTTTAAATCTTCTTTATATGATTTAATGATTTGGTCAAATGGTTTGGTGAAATTAAATGATTTGGTGTTCGTTTGTCTCGCTAAAACTCGAGAACGACTGGGCCGATTTAGCTGATTTTGGTTTTGAAATATTTGTCCTAGGCCAGGCAAGTCATAAATGGTGAACACATGGAAAAAAATGGGAAAATTGTGAGAAAATGGTAAAAACAATAATTTAATTTTCTTCAAACTGCTTTCCTGTTAAACAATTGACGTTGACGTAGAGTCGGGTCCATTCGAATATTGTCGTGTTTGGGCATGTCAGCACCAAATCGTAACCATGGCTACGGGATAAATAACAGCGAATGCCGAGTCAGCCAATGATATTATATTTAAAAATAACATTGGAGCCAGCTAGTATTTTATATAAAAAAATTAATCGCTTTATAGTAGTGATATTTTTAATGACTGCTCTTCGTTTTTAAAGAGTCAGTAGACAATATGAACAAGCAACCCACATTAGCGAGTAAACCTTCAGCTAGAAGAAAAATCGGCAATGAGGAATGCAAACGAAACAATAGCCGGGTGATAAAGGGTAATGGTAAAAAAGACACAAGAACCAGGGGCAATATGAAATACTCCACCGCCCAAATTTTCGAAGTCGCCGAGAGCGGCGGACTCGACGGCGTTTTTACCACAGTATACTCAGAACAGTAGTTTATCTGCGGCCTGACGGTGAGTTATTAGCCTACTCCTGCGTTGACGCTAGGTTTGTAACTAAAGCGGCGGCTGCAACCGCGAATGGTGGGAGGTGGCCGGGTGCGAACGAGCAGCGAGCGAAAGTGCAATCACCTTGTACATGCGCGACCACACCGAACCCTTTGCCCCCGTATTTAATGTCAATATGCGCGTTACAGTGCGTGCCTACACGGCGCCGAGTACGGAAGCCCACATTCTAATGGGCAGCGGCCAGTTTGTATGAAGACGTATTACTGTTCTGGGTATACTGTGTTTTTACAAATTTATAGCACAACAAGCTCGCCGGGCTGCCATTACCATCCATTTGGTGCACTTACCCCGCTGCTAGCTAACTGTTAAATAACAAAACGCAGGACAAATTCTGTTCTTGCTGCGAATGGCGTGCAGGAACCATTGCCATTTACGTGCCCCGGGCGACGTGAGTAGCGCTGCTTGCTATGTTTGTCTTTCGCATTAATTATTTGCTTCGTTACGAAAGTTTTTATGCGGGAAGGATGTAATTAGATGCGCGGAGCTTACTTATTTCAGTATTGCCATTTTTTTATGCTAGACAAGGAAGCCCTTGCCCTGGTGGTATGTGACGACCAAAGATGGAATCGAGCTTCATCTGGAACCCTCGACCACAGATTAGCTGGCTATCTTATCATAATTGTCGGAACACAACAATGCTGTTAACATTATTATTATGGTGACAGATTTTTGACAAGATGGTGGTAGCTAGCCAGGCGGACTTGAAAGAAGTCCTACCACCAACCAAAACGAGTTGAAATTTGTGCCCCCCTGGGGATCGAGCCCGGGACCTCTGGATCTTAATTCCGGTGGGCGAACCTGACTAGACCTGAAAATAGACCAGGGGGGCTACCGCCTAACTCGATTGCTAAAGCAAAAGCTATAGTTCATGACGTCATGCTGTCTTTTCGCACCAAATGTACCTAAACTATTAGCGATAGCTTTGAACGAATGATCACCGAATGATTTTGTATGAATTTGGCACGAAATCCGTACCGTCTAAAAATTCAGGATGTTTGATATAGCCGTTAGCATTGAATTGCTTTAAAGCTAATATCAGCAATAGAGTTAGGCGGTAGGCTCCCTGATTTATGTATGTATATTATGGCCATAAAACTCTTGGTTAATCCTATAATATAACAAATGTACAGATTCCAAATATACCTATACAAAATACAGAGTAGAAAGATGATGATATTATGATGATGCACAGTTCTGTTCATGCATAGCAATAAAAGTCACGCTATAATTATTATTTATCTGGAAAAATTGTTACCGTATTTAGACCTAAGATATAAATATAAATGGAGAATATTAATGGAGAAAACTATTATTAAGCAAAGTCTTAACTTCAATACCTAGTGTTTATAATTAGTCTCTCTACCGCTACCTTACCTACGCTACCTTGGGGTGCTCTATATGAAGAATACAGATGTTGCCAAATGTTACGTGATTAATTTATGAGTCGTTAAACTTAATTGAAAGCAATGTGTGTCTAGGCATTAATTTAAATTAAAACCTCAATTGAAAGCTAACACAGTCGCTTTCCGAATATGTTATTAACAGTATACGTTTTAATAGAAATTATTACTGGTATTAGAAAATTAAGTTAGTAATTTAATGTCATAACCAGAAATGTTTATTTTGGTTTATGACATAATAATTCTATTTTATTAGGTTAGGCTTTCGCAATTTATATACTACTAAGATCAAACGTTATTATTATCTGGATACGCTACCTACTTTATCAGCCGCAAACTCAGCATTCACTTCACTCTTTCTTAAATCATCTTCTACACAATACATACATACATACGTACATAAATCACGCCTATATCCCCGAAGGGGTTAGCAGAGGTGAACTAGCACCCACGTTTCGCCAGTTATGTTAGGTCCCATGTAATAGGTGGCGAGCCTATTGCCATTTATCGGGCACAATAGTCGCAGTAGGTAATAGCTAGATGATATAAGAGGAACGCTGCTGCCCATTCTTCATCACTGATTTATCCTTAGTCGCCTTGTACGACACCCACGGGAGAGATTTGGGGTGGTGACAATTGTATTCTACTCTGCCGTCACCACACGGCTGGTATTGGTACACAATACAGGTATTGTTTAATATTCGGCGGATTGATTGATAAAACTTAAGGGTGATATTAAATTGAGTTGCATGTCAACCTGAGCTACCATAAGTGAATGATTAAAACTTCTGGAATGAGCGAAGAATTTATCACTCGCACGTGCAAATTTTTATTATACTTTTATTTAGTATTTTATAAAATACTTCTGCAACTGAATTAAAAAAACTAACAGAAGGGAGTCACTAAATACAAAGGGAGTGAGGTTTGTAATAAATAATGCGAAAACTTTTCTTAAGTCCACCGAGACTAATTGGTAATTTATACCAACATCCAGGCAAGTTAGCTCGGATAAGTTCTCTCTTAGCCTACTTCCTAATAGTGCTGGTTAGGTGTCAACTCTCTGTAAACTTCGATGACCGAGTGGCTGTATCAATTGGCAATTAAAAGCAAGCACATCGATTTTTAATAGTAATTAATGATAGTCAACTAAATGATATTGTGATAACAGGCCAAAACAAGTATATTTTTTGAATTTACATTGATGAATATAGGTCCTTTTATCTATGGTTACGTGTATGTAAGTATTTAGTAATTAATTATCATAACCTATCAATCAGGCGGTTCAAAGATTACCTTGAGATAGGTATGATAGACCCGAGGTACGATTGACCCGAAAAGCAAAGGAAACCAATCTCATTCATCATTTCACCATACAAATAAATAAATAAAAAAATAAATGTAATTAGGTATGTTATTTTATAATTACCTAGATATTAGCTTTAATTAAGGCATTATCTAAAATTACGAGCTTCCCAACGGAAACGGGAAAACGAGGAAAGTTCCGGCTGAAGGGATAAGTCGCTTAATCATCAAAAGATTGGATTATGACATTGCAAATGTGTAAAAATACTTTACTCTCAAGTAAATGAAAGAAAAAATATAAACAAGATAATAAAAAGGTCTTAAAAAAAAGATATCATTTATATTTATTCCTTGCGGATAATATGGGCATATTGTCTAAAGCGAGTATTCTAAAGCATATTCATTAATAACAATACATTTTACTACTTAAGCATTGAAGCAAGTATGACTAGAGTACAAATATCTGTGTTCATCAAATATCTGTGAACCAGGAATAGAATATGGGACCACTTGATCGATAGCCAGCGATCTGACCAATCGACCAAACCGGCCGTCGAACTGAACATAATTCGTACCTATTTTTCAGCGCGAAAAAGATAGCGTGACTTTTATTGCTAGTTACGTCAGTGCTTAAAACACGTCACACCACTGTCCAATTAGACTAATGTTGCAACCTGTAGAGTGCTTACTTCACCATTATAAACTTTAAATCTCCTTTATTACTACAGTAAACAGAGAACCAGACTTTTCATTTATGAGTCGTGTGTTGTTATGTTTCTAACAAATAATGACGGTACATTAAGAATTTCATAATCGTAAAAGGCCCTTCCACAGAGTGGGAGTGTGCCCGTAGTAATGTTTGCCGTTGGACTTGCGTTTCGTTATGTAGTTAGTTCGTAGTGTCACTTTACATTGGATGTAGAAAACAGTGAATGTAGATCATCTATAACGTTAGTGAACATCAGTGGCGGAGCGTCCATATAACCCGATTCCCAACAGCCGTACCAAACGAGCGAGCATAAAAAAATCATTACCATAATTCAAGTACAATACCATTTTATAAGCAAATAAAAAAAATCCATCAATATAATCTTATCATAACAGTATTAAACGCGCGCGAAACAATATGCAACACAGGTACATACAATTCGCTCCCGCTCTCTAGATTCCTTCAACTAACTCGCTAAATATCGAGTTATGGACGCCTGCTATACAGCGCCTGTACGCACACAGACAAGCGTAGTCTTGTCAGGCGCACGCAACGCGAAATAGTACCTAAAGTTTGCCTACAAGCCGGCATCAAGCCGGCATTTCGGCAGCCTACGCGCTTATGCATCGATACACTACGACACACGCACACATTAGTAATAAACTCCCACGAAAACAAGTTCCGTCAATAGTAAATATTTTAAATCTTATTGCAATAGCCATAAAAGCGGAATTTCTTTTGTGAACTGCACTCAATATCGCGGTCGTGCGCCGCTCCTGCAAGCCGCTCCGGACCGGGTTGAATCGTCCTTTCCTTAAAACAAAGCACAAGCACGCAAAAGTGGCAACGTAGTTCTCCGCTTCGTCACTAGATGGCATTGAACAGTTGTAGCCGTGTCCTAGCAGGCGGTGTTAAAAGTTAATGCTTAAACCATAAGAGGCTTCATATAGTTGTGGCTTGCCTAACTTGTTTTTTCACGCCACGCCACTGGTGAACATAGCATTTGAAGCAGGATATTTACTAAACAAAATTATACAGTGTCTGATAAGCTTAATTTTTGGAGACGATAGATACTTTTTTACATTTAATGTCACCATTTATGTTTTTGGTAAGCTTCTATGCTGGTCTGACCGAAAAAATAACATAGAATGTGCCAGTCTAAACACTGTCCTCACTGTCATTCGCCCTGTGTTTCAAATAATCACTTTGGGGCACCCGAATGGTGGAGGACAAACTACCAACAACAGCATGTACCCAAAAATTGGCGCCAGGGAGGATGCTGGCTGTAAAGCCTAAACCGCAACCTTGAGCAGTGTGGAATGGGGTCATCTTAATAACTCTCTCTGTTCATCGGTATCTCATCATGCATGGTCTTTTCCATCTTTTTTCTACAGATTCGTTCATCACTAGCACCGCTCCGTAGCTTCTGACCTATGTAAATGGAAGAGACAACTACTGATCCCAGATTACCTGGGAATTTTTCAGGAAGATGAAGCTGATGACATAGATTAATTGGTTCATTGGCCATGAAACCTTAACTTAAAGGCTCAGATACAGCGGCGTCCACAACCTTCAAAAGATCGTCAATAGTTGTTCTTGAAGTCGATATTGTGGTGTATTGTGGTGTGCCTATCTGTAATATCCCTACTTATTAATAAATAAAATAATAATTATAGCAATATTGTATTCTACGTATAATCGGACAACTAACAAAGGCTTGGTGTCATGAACAAATTTATCTTCATTTGAACGTTTATTACCCTGTAAATTTAGACAGTCATTCAAAACACAGTGCTTGTGGAATGAAAGGTTCTGTCAGTAAGCATTACAGAGTACTGAGGTCTTTTGTGTAATTTTTGAGTTATTACAACAATTGCCTATTATTGCTTCGATATTTTAGGCTTCTTTTATGTTTGGTGTTTGTAATTGGGAATAATATGAAAGTATCTTGTTAAATTGATTGTTGAGGCCACTAGGACATGATAAACAGATGATTGCCAGAAGATAAGGTGCAGTGTTCCATAATTGGAAAAATACTGTTTATTACTTATTGCATCAGGCATAGTGTAGCGAAAATTAACTAGAAAACAAAACGTCAGTATCATACTTTTTTATTCTATGCATTCGAATAGAAAAGCCAGTTGGCTAGGCTCTCTGTCCTATTAATCGTTTTTTTAATTTTATTTTCTACTGCCGTTTACTGGATCACATCTTGATAATTTTTTATGATCGGTACCATAATTTAAGAGTCAATAATTTGACTGTTAATTTAATTAACTCGTCGAAGGAGTAGAGCGAAATAAAGTCGATAATCATTGTGAACTGCTTATAGAGCGACAAGTACAATAAAATGAAACTATCAGAAAAAAAAACTGTTTTTTGCACTAAATAGTACTGAAAATATGAAATTGGATACAAAAGATTAAAATATAATTTTCAAACTGCCTAAAACGGGTACTATCAATAAAATCCATTTGGAAAATAAAAAGTTTTCCTTATTGTTTGATCCCAAAAAAGGTGAATATCGGCAATTCAGAATTATAAATTACTCATTCCTATCTGTCCCTTAAGTAGAAGGAAATAATTTAGTATACACCTTCCGAAGCATGTAAAGAATTAACATAAAGAATTAACTTGACTGGAAATCGATAATCTTGACGGCGTGCATGACTTATACTATGGATAAAGTATAATGCCGTGTGGTGACGGCAGAGTAGAATTGTCACCACCCCAAATCTCTCCCGGGGGTCTCGTACAAGGCGACTAAGGATATATCAGTGACGAGGAATGGGCAGCAGCGTCCCTCTTATACCACCTAGCAATGTACTGCGACTTTTATGCCCGATAAATGGCAATAGGCTCGCCACCTATTACATGGGACCTACCATAGTTGGCGAAACGTGGGTGCTGGGTCACCTCTGCCTACCTCTTCGGGGATATAGGCGTGATTTACGTGTATGTGTGTGTAAGTATAATTATCTGCTTTGGGTTACCTACACCTACCATTAAGTTCTAGCTCATACAAGGATATCACTAGGAACATATAAGTTGACACAGTGGTCCTCAGGAAACCAGTGATTAGCTTGGTCGTGTTTCTGCTAATACTACATACATATATATAATACATACATATGTCACGCCTTTTCCCACAGTAGGGTAGGCAGAGATCACTTCTTCTTTCCTTACATACTTCTTTCGCTTCATCCAATCTCATCAATCTCTTCATGCATGCCCGTCGGTTTCGGGTACTCTTGACCTGGCCCTTTTTTAATAGACTTTCAATTTGATTATGAAAGATCCGCCTAGGCCTTCCCCATCCCATTTCTCCATTCACTTTCGCCATGTAAATACTTTTAGTCATTCTGCCAATGATTAAATTCAGTAGATACCTAATTTCCGCACTCAGAGACGGCAATTAATGTTAATGAGTATTTATACAAAAAAATGTCAATCCAAAACTAGTCGCTATTCTTTCCGGGTCAATGGTCTAGTTTTGATTGACATTTTTTGTATTAAGTACCTACTCATGAAAGTTGATTGACGTCTTTGAGTACCTATGGCAGTTTAAACTAAGTCATAGTTTGAGTTTGATTTCATCTAAAGTCATTCTTGAAGAACATTTCCTACCTCGATTATTATGGTTGAATTGATTGGAGTTCTTATAAGAAGTTGCATAACAGACAGACAGGGAAGTTATTGAATTATTAGAAAAACGTGTGGTGACGGCAGAGTAGAATACAAATGTTACCATCCCAAATCTGTCCCGTGGGTGTCGTACAAGGTGACTAAGGATAAATCTGAATATGATTAGGAATGGGCAGCAGCGTTCCTCCTATACCACCTAGGCTAGCAATGTACTGCGACTTTTGTGCCCGATAAATGGCAATAGGCTCGCCACCTATTACATGGGACCTAACATAATTGGCGAAACGTGGATGCTAGTTCACCTCTGCCTACCCCTTTGGGTATATAGGCGTGATTTATGTATGTATGTAGAAATTAGACAGTTAGAAAGTAATTTTGTCTGAGGTTGCCAAAAATAAATTCAGCAACTCACTCGAGTTTTGAGCACACGAAGAAACGTGCAATAAGGGGAAATAACACGACTTGAAAGTCCAAATTTAAAATCAACATTTTTCCGTGGTGTACCGTAATAAGAAATTTGCGTTTAGATAAAGGAACGGTAAATTTCATTTTCGTTTCATTTTGAGACGTACTTGCTTAATGTGATCTTAAGTACACCTCTCAACCCAGCGCGACTGACGTTACGATAACACAATCAATGCTTTGTCGTGATATGTTGCAAAATATTTTATGTCGACAATTATTTTATTTTATTTTATACTCTAATAGAAAAACTATTTTTTTTTAACAAGTAACGTAATTATTGATTAGGATCGCTAATCCTTTTGTTTTAAATAATCTAATGAACTTAATCACGCTTCTTCTTCTTCTTCTACCCTTATCCTGCTCTAGGCGGGGTCGGCACTACATGTTTAAAGTCCTTCCAAATTCATACCTAACATTCTTCTGCAAACATAGCTTTCGTCTCTTCGCATAACATGACCAAACCATACAAGTCTATCACTCCGCAGTCTCTCAGTCACTGGCGCTACTTTCAAACTTCCCCTGATATACTCATTCCTTATCTTGTCTCTCCGTGTCACACCAAACATCTATCTTAACATACGCATCTCTGTTACATGCACTCATCTTTTATCAGTCTTTTTCATAGCCCAACACTCTGATCCATACATGACAACAGGTCTAATGACCGCCTTATAGATTTTCCCCTTAAAAGTGAATCAAGCATAAAACAAAAATATTGTTCGCGTATGAAAATAAATTTTTGTGTCAATAAGTAAGCAGTAGTGTTACTTGTTCCTTAAAATGTAGTTTTTTTTATTTAAGCGCGAAAGATTTTTAGATGCTGTAGAATGAAAAACTATTAAAACATAATTTTAATCACTGGTACAAACCTAGTTGTTAATTCGCTTTTTACGTGTGTATATTTTTATTTTATAGAAAATGTATTATGGATTTAACGTAATTATTATGTTATTTAATAACATAAAAATATGATAAGTTCTAATTGTGTAATATTTATAATAGACAATCAAATCATTCTTCTCATAGTGGTCTTTCGGCGGCTTATTTAAGCGAACAGCAAACTTTGATTTGTTTTTGATTTAACTTAATATTTAATTTTAACCCCAAAAATAAAAACTGAGATGAGACTGAAATGAAAACGATGTAGCAAGATCAAATAGAAATTCTTGATTACATTTCGCCAAAAATGCAGTAGACATTACATATTGTACAGCCGCTGAGGCCTAAATGACTTAATCGCAATATGATACAAGATTTAATAAGTCCGAGCAAAATATCAAGATGGAAGAGAAAATAATAAGAAGAAAATTCGTACTAACGAAGCTGCAGCCAGTTCATAGTGTTATTAAGAGACATTTCGCTTCTTTTATTTGTTGTATAATTACGTCTTGACTGTACACAGGAACGGGCAGTAAATTACGCTCGGGTCTAATGAACTGTTTATCAAATAAACAGTGAACACTTTAAAAGATAATTGTGAAAGCTCCACGTACAACTTATTTAATTCTTAATATTTCCAAGCTATCTCTATGGAGAAAATTATACTAACGCTTAGGTAGGCATAGGTCCAGCGTAAAGTGTGTTTTGGATAATGGATGATAGATAAGTAAACAAATAATTATTTAAACACTTCAGCAAATATTTCACTTTTCATAATAATTACTAACCTAAATTTTCAAACAAATAACAAAATGACAGCGCACTTTAAATAGTTTAAGGGCAAATTTTTTCTACCTTGGGTTTTTACAGTATTGTAATTTTCTTAGAGATCTCAAATAAAAATTAAATACAGCCTATGTAATTTATTAGCTCATAATGTTTTTTTTTAGTGAAAGATTTTTTGATTTTGTCTCGTAGTTTAGACGTGATAGCGTAACAAACAAACCTACTTCGCATTTATCGGTAGTATTAGTTAGGATGTCGACGGCGGATTTGTCGTATGGTCAAATGCGCTGGCTATCGATCAAACATTTCCCGTGGGAGTCCCATTGCCGAAGGATGTCTCCCGAGGGCTATTCGCTGAAAAGCCCTCGCGAGTGCTATTATAATGACCCACATAAATATATCACGCCTATTTATCCCCGAAGGGGTAGGCACCCAGCTTTCTCTAATTAGGTTAGGTTAATAAAGGGCAAGTCCATTGTCATGTAACGGGAACGTATATCTGTACTAATATTATAAAGCTGTAGAGTTTATTTGTTTATAATAAATATTTTTACACTCACACCTATCATCTAGCCTAAAGTAAGTAGCCTAACCACTTGTGTTATGGATACTAGATGACGGACATATTTTTAGTATAATTATGTATATAAATGTTAAAAATATACTAAATAAACATATACACAACCAAGACTCGGAAACAAACATTTGTGGTCATCACAAAGTTTGCCCCTACCAGGATTCGAACCCGTCCCGGGTTCTTCCCGTCCTCTTGGCTAATACCCAGCAATCTGAGCATTCGACCAAGGCGGCCGTTTCTATGGTTAAACACTAATCTCAGGAACTACTGACTCAAATTGAAAAATTCTTTTTGTGTTGGATAGTCCATTTATCGAGGAAGGCTATAGTATATTAATAACCGACATTAACGCGAGCAAAGCCGCGGGCGTCCACTAATTATAGTATATTTCTAGATGGTATTAGAGGAACACTGCTGCCCATACTTATTTTTTTTTTTTTAAGCTCTTTAAAAATAAAACCACAGCAATAATGGATGCATAAAATATATGATTTGTCACTAGAGCAGGGGCCTTACCACCAACTCTAAACGCGTCTCAATTCCCATTGTTAAAGTGTGACAACGCTATTAGCCGAGAAGAGGGGCGTCCCGTTTTGTCGACCGCGTTTGTATCGCACTAATACTTCATGGTACGGCCACAGCAGCGACTAGAATTAATAAAATACTCGTGTTACCGGCCGTAGACGTGCCCAACCCACGCAATGGCATTATAGAATTATCTCTTTAGCGTCCCTATATTTTTTTCTACTTACGATTTTACAGTCAAACTCGGTGAAGTGAACATATTAATTAAAAATTATCGAAATTTTAGAGACCTCTTTTTACCTTGGTAAATTAATCTGAATTTTATAAGCTCCCAGTGTTATGAAAAGAAAATGCTACCAAATGGGAGAATAAACGTTGAACTAGTTATTTTTAGATTAACACATGCCAATTGTGTGACCGAGTGTAAACTCGTCATTCTCGCTCGCCCGTACTAGTTCGGCGGCAAATTTTCGCTGTCGTTGGTCAAACTGCCAGGCTCTGCTAAGTGGATTATCCGGCGGACGTTGACGGACGACATGCTGTTGCCGCAGCCACCGTGAACTATTGTACTGTGGGCAACACGTTCAACTGAACTAGTTGATGCTGAGTTAACCCTTACTACTATGAACTATTGTACTGTGGGCAACACATCCCACTGACCTAGTGGACGCAGAGGTAACCCTTACTGCTATGGCATTAAATCATATTAGCTACGCTGCGAACGAATGGACACGACATTCGAAATAAACTATACAGGCTGCATGCATTAAGTGGAAATTGGGCGTAGGCAAAGGTAAGGATTGATAAGTACTTAAACGTCGGTACCTATAATGACTATTTGCGGAACATTGAATGAGTTGTGCCGTGTGATGACGGCAAAGTAGAATACAATTGTCACCACCCCAAATCTCTCCCGTGGGTATCGTACAAGGCGACTAAGGATAAACAGTGATGAGGAATGGGTAGCAGCGTTCCTCTTTTACAATCTAGCAATGTGCTCCGACTTTTGTGGCCGATAAATAGGAATATACTCGCCACCTATTACATGGGACCTAACATAATTGGCGAAACGTGGGTGCTAGTTTCACCTCTGCGTAGATTAGGCGTGATTTATGTTTGTATATATGTATGAATGAGTTGTTATTAATTTATTTGTCAATAATAATATCAACTCCAATCTTAGGAAGAATTATTATTGTAAATAAAAACAGTAAATTTTCGTCATTTTATGTTCTGGCACATAAAAATAATGGTAAGTAACGGACAGCAGCGTTCCTCTAATAACCACCTAGCAATAGACTGCGATTTACGTGCCCGATATATGCCAATAAGCTCGCCCATGTTACATGGAACCTTGCATAATTGACGAAACGTGGGTGTTAATTAAGTTAGGTGGCAGTAGGCAACAATAATTGAGATTGAATTTTAAAATATCCGTCCATTCACTTAGTTAGATAGTCGTATGAAATCTACAGGATAGTATCCAAGTAAGCCTTTAAATTCAATATAACTGACGTAGGTAGGCCTACGTAAGGCAGATTATCACCGACCAATATTTTTAATCTCGACTTTTCAGCGATGACGTCACTAAGCTCAGTTGTGCTTCTAACAGGGAAAGGGATTTTGCGCCCGTGAATTATTTATAAACCCTACTCTTTTATCAGATCAATTTTCAAGAAGCAATCAATTAAATTAAAGTTTCAAGGACTTTAACTGAAGAACAGACGGGCATCAAGATGCTGCGGAAGTACCTATCATGCTGGCTCCGTAATTAATTCTGGGTAGTAAGGAGTAGGTACCTGTGTAGTGACGGCAGAGCAGAATACAATTGTCACCACATCCAGTCTCTCCCGCGACTAAAGGCTTTAGCACACCAAACGTAGGACATTAAAAGTAGCAGTTTTTATAATCTGACTAATAATTAAGATTATTTAGAGAAGACATCAAAATAATACTCGTTAAGTCAACTGTAGGCTGTTAAATTAATT
Organism: Cataclysta lemnata; assembly: GCA_963931975.1. Lineage (NCBI taxonomy): Eukaryota > Metazoa > Arthropoda > Insecta > Lepidoptera > Crambidae > Cataclysta > Cataclysta lemnata. The sequence continues at coordinate 9,315,905 of OZ008347.1, forward strand.
CTATCATGTTACAAATTATTCTGATCTTAAATCAATTTGTTCCGTCTGAATACTACTGTGCGGTTTCTGAATCGAAATGTAAATTTCATCTTCAAAACTTTATCAGATCACCCCAAAGATGTTAACAGATCGTATTGTGAGAAACAGAACACTGGCTAAATTTAAAGTACTGTCGTATACGAATGTCTTTGGTTGATATCCAAATTTTATGAGGATTATCCATTTTCCTCTTTGGGTATCTGTTGTGGGTAGTTTGCCCCTCCGACATTTCTACAGCCTCGAGGTGCTGTTCAGTCTAGATCGGGAAATCTCCCTTAGTCGACTTTAAGGACACCCCTAGATGAGACCGGTCTGACACATTCTACGTTAATTTTTCTCTCCCAGGCCAGCATGGAAGTCTAAAATATAAATAGACTAAGCATATTATTATGTGTAATTTTACCAACCGTAGCTATATCGTTCCTTTAAATTACTGGAACAGCCCTCAGCTTTTAATTAACATTTTTGCACACGACTGTAAGGAGCGGCCGGATCCGACGTTGGTCAAAGTTTCGCTACCATTCGCCAAACTGACGCAGTCCAAGCTAAGTGAATTATTCTGTGAATGTTGACAGACGTTTGTGTGACAAACCATATTGAAACGGAAGATAGGCCAAGGACGATTACCTTTAAAGAGCTGTAGAATATAACCTGCGCCCGATAGGTTCACTCAAAATGAAATTTTGCAACAACAATTGCAAAAATATAAAAATCTTATATTTCAAAGTTACGTTCCTCATAAAGTGATAATTTCTCAAATGGTGTTTTCTTGTGGGGTTATGTAAGCGGATTGCAGTTGCTTTCGTCTACCTGTCTCTAATAATAGCCAAGTGTGAGTGCGGCAGGTAGACCAAAGCAACTGAAATCGGTTTACATAATACGGGGTCAGGTCCTCGTGCAATTTCTGGTAAGTTTCTAGCTTCGACGATTTGATAATAATGCTACAATTCAAGTATTTTTTCAGTTAAATTGATTATGAATGTAGGTATTTCCCAATAACCTGGCCTCCGGATCTTAATTGATTGGTCTCCAGTGCGCTCAGCAAAACGTTTACTGTAATTGAACTAGTTATCTCCACCGTTGTTAGGAACCTCTCAATTATGTGTCCAAGCAAGCAACTCCATGTCAGACACTTGTCATACAACGTGAAGTTGTTATCGGCGATAGCTCGAAGCATGATGTTATATGATCAGACTTTATGAGTATAAAGTCAAAATAAACAAATTGCTAGATTTCAGTAGCTTTCAGTCTCTAAATCCGTGTGAATACATAAGTTTTTCAAAAAGAGAAACGAAATTCCTATTTTTATTAGCTGATGTCTAGAGATAATTTCAACCACTAAGGTTTTTATGTTTCAAGATAAAACTTTAAGAAGTAATGATATAAAAAGTAAATTACTCTTAACTGATACTTGGAGATACGCGAGCAGTAAAATTAAGCCTAGAAAATATAAGAAACAGCGAAGGCGAATACCAAAACTTTATCCTGTTTGTGTTGATCACCTGGAATAACTCTATTATATGGATGAGTTGAAATTCAACACAGTGGCTATAATTTACAAAGTAACGGGAGTAGCCAATTCTGCGTATCTTTATTCCACTTCAAACAATACTGCTTACTTTCATACTTCTGAAGCAAGCGAATTTCAACTTTATTAATTGAGGCAAATGTCAATCTCTGATAAAAGTATTATTTCAATTTAATACCCAGATTACTGAAGTAGAGCGGAAGTAAAAATAAAGTAACAAGGAGATTAACTGCCTCACTCAGAGACGTCAATTAACTTTAGTTTTTTCAAAATATTTTTGATATAAAAAAAATCGTTTGGTATTTAAAAATATACATACATACATACATAAATCACGCCTATATCCCTAAGGGGTAGACAGAGGTGAATTAACACCAATTGACACAACAATTATATTTAAAAATATAATTGATCAAATTGTGAAAAAAACCAGAAAAATTGTGCTCAAGTCAACTATTTAAACAATTTAAGGTTGTCGGACATTGTAGATATTTGACTTGTGGTCTTTGTAATATTTTTTCCAACATTTGCTTACAAATGGTATTAATGTTAAATGTTCATAATAATATTAAATATTAAATTACATGTTCAGATACTGAATAACTTGACATCAACAGGGGGCCTACCGCCTAACTCGATTGCTGATAGCTTTAAAGCAATGCATTTCTTACGGCTATTAATTTAGCTAGCAACCATCTTGAAATTTTTAGGCGGTACGGATTTTATAGCAAATTCATACGAAATCATTTGGTGATCATTCGTTTAAAGCTATCGCTGATAGTTTAGGTATAATATATGGTGCGAAATGACAGCATGACGTCATAAACGCTTTTGCTTCAGCAATCGAGTTAGGCGGTAGGCCCCCAGGATACAATCTCAGAATCATTGAAAATTTATGAACTACGGGTAATTAAAATAAAGCACTGGGTGATGCAATATAATTATATTTATGTAATAAGATTATTTACAAATAAATTAAACATCGACATAGATATACTTAAGTGAAATGTATTGAAATTGATGCAACACGACCAGTGTATATATAATAATAATTATATATCCTTAGAATCAGCATAAATCTTAGTCAATATCTAAATTTGCTCCGTTCTTCCACTTGAGCAATGACGGCGGAATCGGCACTTTCAAACCTGGGACCTTGTCAAACGGAAAGTTTTCGTAGTCCTGGAAAAACGGCGACCCCACCGTTCTGTAGCCGTTGTCGAATTCGGCAAGGCGTTTGACGTCCTCGTCATCGATGACAAAATCAAAGATGGAAGCATTTTCAAGAACTCGCGCTTTAGTTACAGTCTTTGGGATGCTCACGAGGCCACGTTGGAACTGAAAAATAGTGTCTTTGAAGTTAGTTGAACAAATATACAACTTATTAATATTTCCTTAGATTTATACTCCAGCTATTATAGAAAAAGACAAAATGTGAACAAATTTAAAGTGACTTTTATTATAATATAAAACATGAACCTAATTTTTTCAATATTGCCATTCTTTTTGATTTTTAAACTGAATGAAGTATGCATTTTAAAATACATCTTTCTTATTTTCCAATGCATCCGTCGTTAAAGATATATATTATATCAAAATTGTTCACGTTTTGTTTTTCGTTTCAATAGTTACCCCCGAATACAGAAACCCTACTCAAATTTGGGACACTGCTTAAAAAGTTAAGTGGACATTACCTGTCAGAATTTGTATGGAAAAACGTCAATTTTGACAACATTTAAATGTTAAGCAAGACTCAAACTTTGATTAGCGTTTCTGTATTCGGGGGTTAGTTACATAGTTTACTTCTAAACTTACCAAATACCTCAGCGTGATTTGGGTAACAGTCTTGCCATATTTTTTAGCCAGATCTACCATTACCGGATTATTGAGTTTAGGTTCTGGGCTGTCTGGAGGACCCTGCCCAGGCACCATAGTCCCGAAAGGAGAATAAGCAACCACCACTATATTGTGTGATTGACAGAATTTGACGAGGTTTTCCTGACCAAGGTTTAAGTTGATCTGTAATGATAAAAATTATATAACATTTTAATGAAACAAATACAAAAAATAAACCCCAAATCTCTCCCGTGGGTGTCGTTAAAATTACTGCAACAAAATTCAAATAATTATATCTTCCAATTTTTTCAATTTGGCAATCGAGTATTTTTTCTTAGTTAAATCGTTCGACGATTGAACACAAGGTAATCAAACTGTAATAAGCTAATTTTATAAAATTTGCACATTCCTAAATATACACTCGCTTATCAGGTCTTTACCAAGGATACAAGGTAGACACAGTCTAGCTTTTTCGATAAGTTGAGACTAAAACAGTTTAAACTATTAAATATTATCGGAATCCCCTGCACTTCGCAAAGCAGGTTAAACCCGACAGCGCGCATTGGGTTAGTGTATACTTACTTCTACTTGGTTACAAGCCGGGACGACTTGACAGTTCGCTAGTAACCGTTTCATTTGGTCCACGTTAAAATTGGAAACACCTATGGATTTGACTAAACCCTTTTTCAGTACAGATTCAAATCCCCTCCATGTTTCCAAATAATCAATTTTCTCGTCAATTCCTTCTTCCTGTAAAAATAAGATTTAACATTAGTAAATAGTAAATCTATATTTAACTTACCTATTTAATTTATTTAACTCTGTTATTAAGTAAGAGGTGTGTTTTATGTATATATGTATTGTATAATTCTAAAATCTTATCTTATCACTATTGACAGACACATTTCAACATCAAGATTATTCATGATATGACACCACAAATACACATAATTGCGAGGTACAATGATAAGTTAATGTTTAAGACGAAGTGGTGTAACATAAATCTGTACTTGGTGCAATAAAATATAAATATATGTGTGTGTGTGTGTGTGTATGTGTGTGTGTGTGTGTGTGTGTGTTTGCGGATATATTTGTTTGTAGCATATACTACTACTAACACTGATTGACATTGGCCAATGGATCAGCACAAGGTCGATATATTTCAAGTTCATTCGTTTCAGTGACCCTCTGACGGAAACTTCAACATCTGCCTCGCGATGGTAGTGGTGCCATACCTAGAAAAATGCAGAATTAGATATTATTGTTTACTTAATTCTTTGATAATAGCTACATGATGCATTTGAGTTGGTCGCGAGGGGTATACCAACAAAATCTCTTTATACATTATTATAAGCGTCCAAAATCGTAAGTAATGTACTGGTATACTCCTATCTACCGGCGTAAATAGAATCTTAGAAATTAAATAAAATAAAATTTTATGAAACAAGAATAGACAGAGAGAGGGCATCGGAGCTGAATGCTGATACTGCTACAATGGCTTAGCATAAAAATAACATTGTTTTGAAATGTTTTAAAATTACATTTACAGGCAAAAAAATAAGGGAGTTTAATTTTCGTGATATTTGCAAATTTCCTCGTGCATCGCCCCTTTCTGGGGCATAGGTTTTCCCTATAGACGAAAGAATAATAGATAGAGTCATGACACACCACGCTATGCATTTGTGGATATTAAAGACTGCAGATGCAGCCAAGACCAACGTCTTATCTTGGCTTCCGAAACACGAAGTAACTAAAGATAATATTATTGATCACCATGACCTGCCACCATTGCTTAGTTTATACAATTGCAGGCCGATCGGGCCAGTGTGACATCGAGCTCCACATTAAAACCGGCTGTGAAATAGAAATTACCTTAGTAGTGACAAACAAGTCTTCTCTTCTCACTACTCCTTCTTCGATCTTCTTATTGATGGCGAATCCTACTTCTGGTTCCACGCGGTACAGATGGGCTGTGTCGATATGTCTGTATCCGATGTCGATGGCGTACGACAGGGCGTCAATTAACTTCGGAGCTTCCTCTATTCTTAATTCTAACTGGAAATAAACAAAATTAATTGCTTCTTTGCTTCACGTGCGGTTCGAACACGGGGAATCGGAATGGATGTAACAATTCCAGTTCCAGTTCAACGTGTTCAATTTCAAGAACAAAAGGACTGCGAACTTTGTACAAAATGTTACGCGGGAGTTTCGTCGAACGACTACGGATGAAAGCAGCCTTTCAGACTCTAGAATTTACACAAGCACTAACTTTGGTGCCAGCTGTATTTGCAGTCACTGAAACACACACCAACCAGAATCTCAATCATACATAAATAACGGCTATATCCCCTAAGAGGTAGGTGATATAAAATATAAAATAATATTATCTAGCCCAAAGTAAGCAGCTGAACCGCTTGTGTTGTCGAAATTATATCTACATCAAAATTATACATAAATATTGAAAATTTCCATTTGACTAAACCGTCCGCCAACTATTAGGTACTTAAACTAGATGACAATATTGAAATTAAAACTCTAACTGCCGCACTCAGAGACGTCAATTAACTTTAATGAGTATTTAATGTCAAAAATTTTCATTCAAATCTAGACCATAGACCCGGCAAGAATAGCGACTAGTTTTGAATTGTCATTTTTTGACGGTAAGTACTGATTAACGTTATTTGACGTCTCTGAGTGCGGCGGTAAAAGTCGAGAATTGTCGAGAGAGTCGTCGTAAGATTTGCTCCAATCGGGAATCGAAGAATAATGCTGTGAGCAATGTTTAATTGTTAAAAAAAAAATTTGGCTCTGGAATAAATATTTTTATTTAAGAGCCAGAAAAATTCTTTTTTTGTCCTCTCAGGATTCCAACCTGGGAGCACTTTCTCCGGTTTGGTACCTGTCTGCCAGTGTATAGCGTGAGACATTGAAGGGCTGAAAGTCAAAACTTAGAAAGTCTTACCTCTTCATTGAATCCCAGCCAAGTACCATATCCCAAAACTGGTATTTCATTTCCATTGTTGAGTTTGATGCTAGGTATCTCCACCTGAACACATATAGCATTTTAGGTAGCACTTACAATAATTAAAATTGTTATTTAATACAAATTTATACTAATTAACAGTTATACTAATTAACGCCACTCGAGCCGTTGACCGGTCGTAATAATTACGTAAAATGTCGGATGATACAAATATTTTGATTTCCATATTGAGATATTAAGTGAAAATACACAGAAATATTGGAAATGCTATAACGAAAATCATCAAACATGCTTTTTACAAAAAACCAACACTAACTTTATTTGTCATGATAAAGGGGATTGTCTGCTTCGAAGTACACTTGCCACTCAAATAACGTGATATAGTCCAACATTATTGATAGTACAGCTAATCTTTATTGATAAAATATTTCTAGATTACGTTTCACTTGAATGACATAGCGTTTTGAGCGGGAAGTATTAAAAATGTTTCGAGATATAAAAGAAAATGATAGAAAATAATACATAATGTTTGCCATGTATTGGTGAAGGGAGTGTGCTAACGAAAGTGGTATTCTGGTGTATAAATAGGTATTTTCTATTCAGCCAAGAAAACAGATGGAGGTTTAAATAACCGCCACCGTGGGCTAGTGGTTCGTCCACCGGAATTATGATCCAGAGGACCCGGGTTCGACCTCCAGCAGGGGGGTACAAATTTGTATAATAAATTGATATAAATTGAAAGAAGTCGTACCACCAACACGGTTGTGTTGGTGGTACGACTTCTTTCAATTCCGCCTGGCTAGTTACCACCATCTTATCCAAATCTGTCGCTATAATAATAATGTTAACTGCATTTATTGTTGTAATAATTGTGATAAGATAGCCAGCGCCTCTGTGGTTGAGGGTTCCAGCTGAAGCTCGATTCCATCTAAAAATATAACATATATAAAAAATATACTCCTGAAAAAACGGTACTATAAAATTCAGGACTATTTAGGTGACAAAGATGCTTGGAATCAATAACTTTTACATACATAATATATAAATACTAAATATCTTTATCCAGTATGATTAAACGATTGCCTGTTATTTATTCCCCCGAATACAGAAACGCGAATCAAAGTTTGAGTCTTGCTTAACATTTGAATGTTGTCAAAATTGACGTTTTTCCATACAAATTCTGACAGGTAATGTCCACTTAACTTTTTAAGCAGTCCCCTAAATTTGAGCAGCGTTTCTGTATTCGGGGGTAAGAGTGTTATTTATTTAAAATAGATTTTGCGAACGGATGGCGTAAATTTCTTGTTCAAGACAAGAAATTCATGAGTGTATTGTAATTATACCAGATAACGAATTTTGATTTGATTTAATCATCTTCGGCCCTTATCGTCACTTACTATCAGGTGAGATGAAGGGCAAGAGTTTCCCTGTGTAGCATAAAAACAAAAAATCCACGTGGTCTCTCGAGGAAGCATTCATTCATGTTGACGGGAATATATCCGTTTAGGAAATGAATTTTATACACGAGACTAGCCTAGCCGCTTTAGGCAGCATGCCAGTTTTGGGACACCCTCCCCTAATTGGTACTTCCCGCTAACTTCCTCCACAGTAGCACCCAAATTTGGTGGTTACACATGAAAATTTAGAATTTTATGTACTGCCTAAAAGGTTTTATATTATAATACATAATGCTAATTCTCCCACAGACTCAGAGGGAAGTTTTCGCGAAATTTGAATTGTAGATCATTACAAATAAGTTTACAAAATGGCTACTTTGGGCGGTCTCGTTAATGGACTCTGGTAAGGTTAGTCTGGCGGATCCTCCAATTTCGTAAGAACTTGTTTGTCCCTTCACTGGAGATTGCATTTGATACATTTGCTTTGAAAACACGAAACTGATTTACATAACGTATTGCTTAATTGTTAACTAAAGGGCCATTCACCGCTTAAAATAAACTTATTTATTTTAAGCGGCGAACGGCCCTTATCTAAATGCAGAAAAACGAGCCAAAAAGTACAGTAAATACTTGAACAAAAATAAATAGTCTACTACTAGTACAAAAAATTCCACTGTCCAATTTTAATTATTATGGTTATTATCCTTATAAAAAATCATCTAAATCATGATCAGCGCTTGTGCGCAAGATCACTAATCTACAGTTAAACATAATGTGCCTTTCCTTGCAGAGTATTTTTTTCCTGTATTCTGGACTCGATTCCTTAAATTTGACTTTAATTAAGTTATGTGTATTTTTGATTGCTTGCTCACATTAATTTTTGTGAATTGATACAAACATTAACTCAAATGAGATTGAATCCAACAAATAATTTTATATTTGTGCAAGCACGTGACTACGCGCGGTGTGTTCTATTTTAAGAAATAAGTATAGTCAATGAACGTAGCGCACTGTGAATCTTGCCTACCGCCATTATAACTCCGTGATTATTATTGCTATGCTACTCTTCGGATCAGTGCGTTTGTGAGCGTGATAGCAAGGACCCGCGTAAAATGGTCAAGGTTAGTGGAGTTCATTGTATTTGTATTAGGTATTATTGAGAAGTATTTAACTGAATTATTTTTATACAAAATAATTCACTTAAATATTAGTCCATACAGACAGCATGACCGATGATAGAAAATAACAGAACCTCAAAAGGAAGGTCAGTCTTACTAACATTTACCGGAAAAAAATGATGATTACTAATAAACAAACGTTCAGATTAACAGCGAATTTGCAACCGCAGAAAAGAATATCATCTTTACGTTGCAAATTAGTGACAGCGTTGCTATACTATTATTTATACAAAGCAAATAATTTTATAAAAACAAAGCAGGAATTTTTAAGTATTAGGTACTAAAAAATTGTACGTACAAATTAAGACTTATTCGGACTACCCTAATTCACGTACTTTTTTCACAGAAAATATACTAAAATATACATATAGTAATCACCAAGTAATTAGTATTTATTTGATGATTACCAGATAGTAATTATATATTTTTTTTTGTTTTTTTTTTTATTATAATAATGTAATTGTAAATATCATTGATTTTATGTTAGCAAAACACGGAAGTAATTTTACAAAATAGTTGAATTTAGTAGGTACCTGACACAAATAACTACTAATTATAAACTGAATTCTAATTTAAATATTGAAACATTCATTACAAAAATGACTAATAGTTCGTCAACTTTTTGAACACCTTATAAGTTTTTCTGAAGTTCGTGCCAGCTGCGAAATGAATTATGGTTTCCTATTTTTATTCATAATAATAATATGCGTAATTCTAGCAATATAATGTTTCAGGTTAACATTCCAACTGTTAAACTTAACAATGGACGTGAGATACCAGCGTTGGGCTATGGGACATGGCTTGGTCTTGACGAAAAGGTAATTGTTATCAAATAATTTTAATTTCTCCTTTGAATACAATCATGGGACTGATGCGAAATGTGGATGTTACGACACTTTCACTACCACTTGAACTAAAAAATTGCAATAATAACAAAAATTCATGTTATTTTAAATAGAGTTAAAAATAGTAAAATTATTTAGATAATATTGAATTTCTAAAACTTATGCTATAATATAATATTTTAAATTACAATATTTTTTTACAGGCGAATTTTCTTACGAAAGAGGTGCCCAAATTAGTCGAAGCGCTGTCGTATGCTATCGATATAGGCTACCGACACATCGACACGGCTCACGTATACAGAGTGGAGCCAGAAGTCGGCCATGTTGTCAACACGAAAATAAATGAGGGTGTTGTAAAACGAGAAGATCTGTTTATAACGACTAAGGTAAGCCAATATTTATCTAGCCACCTCCGTGGTCTTGTGGTTGGCCCACCGGAATTAAGATCAGGAGGTCCCGGGTTTGATCCCCAGGAGAGTACAAATTTGTACTCGGTTTGGTTGGCGGTAGGACTTCTTTCAAGTCCGCCTGGCTAGCTACCACCATCTTATAAAAATCTGTCGCCATAATAATAATGTTAACAGCATTAGTGTGTTCCGACAATGTGTGATAAGATAGCCAGTCCCTCTGTGGTTGGGAGTTCCAGGTGAAGCTCTATTCCATCTTCAGCCCTTATCGTCACTTACCATCAGGTGAGATTAAAGGCAAGAGCTTCCCTGTTTGGCATAAAAAGTCTGTTACTATTGTTTAGATTTATTTCCATGACCAGAGAAACGTATCAGATAATACAATATTTGCATTCAGAATTAAGGGACGCCGCATCATCAGTGATAAGGAAAATATTCCTCCAAGGCAGATGTACGCTTGTATGGGGGGACCAGTAGGCACTGATTACGTAACTACTGTTGCTAATAATTCTCTCTTTAATTCAAATTAGTGAATTTATTGCTTATTATTATTGATTTTCATTTGAACATAATAATATAGAAAAGAAAATAGGTTACAAAAATTACTTAACACCACTTTTGCGATTATGTTAGCGATATAACAGTTTCAGTTGCTAACTTAATGCAATGTGAGAGACTATCAAATCTCAAAATATACATAATCGCAATTGCAATTCCTCCAGGTTTGGCAGCATTACCATAGGGAGCAAGATGTGGAAGTGGCAGTTCGAGCGTCATTGAAACGAATGAACTTGGACTATTTGGACTTAATACTCATACATTGGCCAATGTCTATTAGCGTAAGTTATGAATATTCTTAAAAATAAATAAATAAATCTTTATTGAGCCCATAAAAAGTACATGGTGTCTTACAAAACATGATATTATTTTTAATGCAAGGCACATTCTAAAGACAGAGTGAGTCGTTAACATCTGTGCTAGCTTTATAGTAAAACTGTGTAACAGACGCTAACTCTTCCAAAATATTGTTTCAAACATTGTGCCAAACTATTTATTTTAACATAAGCCTTACATGTGAATGCAAGTAAGTATGTACATACTATGTATGACGTATCCAATTAACTGATGGTTTATTTGAGTACATGTTGTTTGTGTATGTGTGTATGTGTGTGTGTGTGTGTGTTGTCTCTGTTTGACAGTAGTCGAGCTTCTGCAGCCAGTTTTCCATAGTCGTCTTAAGCTTTTTCCTTGGAAGCGGATAGATATTTAGTATTTTGTTAATTTTATATTGTACAGAAATGAGTTGCGTACACAATAATGTTTACCCGCTAGAGCGATTCTAGAAGAGACCTGCATACTCTGTATGCTGTTCGTCGGTTAGTTACAGCATCATCCAACGGGAGCGTTTTATGTTTGCGTAGTACCCGCCCACAGGAGCAATTACTCCAGAAAACATGAAACATTATAAAAGTGAAACTAATTAGCCATTATTATTATGAACAGAATCAATTAATACTAAAAATAACCTGTTTGCTTGAAAGCTTCGGTTTTGACATAATTGGATAAATTTATTGAGAAAATGTTACCCATATACGTATTTTAATTCACCGAATGAATTACAATCTAATATATTAATCACCATTTACCATTAGTAGCCATTAAGAATAAGTATTTAACTTATATTTCATTCTGTTGTTAATATTAGGAAACTAACTCTTTGCAAATGTTTACTTTTTTGTTATTTATCACCTTTGTATTTTTCTATTGATCTAACTTGACTGTACATACAACAGTAACACATAAAGCTTTTCAAAAATATAGGTGATTTAAATTAAGTGGCTATTTAAAATAAAACAACTTTAACACCGTCCTCATACTGCAAAAGATGTTTTATTTCAAATGTGCAGTGCTCGTGCAAATACAAGAGAACACTATGGCTATAAAAGTTTAATACATTTAATACATTTTATGAAGGCGGATAATAAATTTTATCAGGATGGATTAAACATGCAAAGCCGACTAGGTGAAATTTACATTAAAATAAACCCATTGAATAGAGTATCACCTCATCGAACCAGAAACTTAATTAATGGGAACACTTTGACCTCCCATAATACTATTTGATTTTCAGGAAGATGGAGTGGATGAAAAAATTGATTATCTGGAAACGTGGAGAGGTTTCGAATCGGTACTAGCAAAGGAGCTAGTGAAATCTATTGGAGTTTCCAATTTCAATTTGGAGCAATTGAAAAGACTGCTTGCTAATTGCAAGGTTCCCCCAGTGATCAATCAAGTTGAAGTAAGTTTATTGAATTAAAGCTACTTTAGTGGTGACTTTAATTTCGCTTAAAAATTCCTTTGCAGTAGTTCAATTTAGTTGGTTGGAACGAGGTGGACCGAAGATCTGATAGAGGCGGCTGCATGCGGACAGCGTTGGACTGATCGGTTTTTAGATCCTCGGGGGAGGCCTACGCCCAACAGTGGCTGTATTTTGACTGAAATGATGATGAGTTCAATATACATTATTTGCCTTATCTCTTTTATGGTTAGAAATAACGTTGAAGATTGCAATGAAAACGCATAAATAACAGATATAATAACCCACACGTTAATGTCAAATCTCGTGTATCGGAAGCCAAATGCCGAAGCGTGTCGTCGACCTGTGACGTTGATACGCATGAATTTTCATTTAAGTATGCATACTCTGGTCGCCCACTACTAGTTATCTAGTGCCTTGTTCGTACGTCTTACAAATTTAAAATGAACTTGAGATATTTTTTCTTAAAAAACCTATTTTTTTACGGCTGACTTAATTGAATAGCCAAAATTGGCTATCGGCTAAAAGGATCGATGTCTGTCATTATAATATTATGCATGCCACCGCATGCATAAATTTCATATATTGCACTCCTTTATTATTTCAGAGCATCTAATGAAAAAAAATTTAATTAGTTAAAAAGTTTTGTGGCCACGTTATATCAAAACATCTCCTAAATGTTAATGTCGATTAAGAATCATATCATCATAGCATAAAGCATTTTTTTTCCCAGATTAATTTAAATCTTGGCCAGAAAGAGCTCGTTGATTACTGTCAATCTCAAAACATTGTGGTAGTGGGGTATTCGCCGTTTGGTTCAATGGTGCCCAGTCGACCCGCACCTAACAGTCCGGAGCCTAAGCTCAACAATCCAACTATGAATGAGATCGCCAAAAAGCACGGCAAAACTGTAACTCAGATCGTTTTGAGGTATTTGGTGAGTACTCTGACTTCTCTCTTGTCTTACGGCTTTTGAAGGAAATTAACTAAGTATATGTTGTACTAAAGTTGAAAAGTTGATACTTAGGGCCTGTTTCACAATCGACAAGTAAGTTCGAAGTACTTTGCAGCTCAATTGACATATATTTCATATTACAACTGTCAAATGATCTGTGAAGTAAGCTATTTAGAACTTACTTGTCGATTGTGAAACAGGCCCTTAGTCTAATTCACTGAAAAATGCCAACAATATTTTCTTGTATTTAATTGATTGACACATTTTGACAGTGCATGGCAGACTGGCGGTGCGATTGTCTGCTGATATTTAGAGCACTTTATTGTTGTGTAGCACTTTAGTGTAGGTAATCTCTGAAATCAAATAAAAAATATACACAAATTGCAAATCATTTATGGAATGTTTTTGAAGAAATTTAGTATTGATTTTAAAAACTATATGAAACCTAATGTCAACTTCTGTTATTGACATTGTACCTTTTATAGCAAGGATATTTATAGACTGTCTAATTCTTGCCTATTATGAAAGTGCCTACCAGTAGGCAACAATGCACAATTTTCGGTCGATAATATCTATAATCCAAATCTCAATGAATAAGTATTCTTTATAAAAGTATGGAGAAGAAAGGAGTATTATTCATAAAACACCGTTTAAACTAAATCACTGATCACTCACGAATTATTTTTTTGTCAAACTGTATTAACGTTCTGATGAAAAGAGACAGACCAGTGATTTAGTTAAAACAGTGTTTCGAAACTGATTTGTTATTATGAATAAGGAGGTTATTAGGTTATGAAATTATTATTTACTCTTTATAGTACCAGCGAGGGATCGTCAGTATTCCGAAAACGGTGACCAAGAGTCGTGTACTGGAAAATGCTTCGATCTTTGACTTCGAACTGGACTCAAATGACGTGAGCAAAATGGCGGAGTTCGATGTTGGTTACCGACTAGTGACGCCGGCGTTCTGGCAGGATTTCACCAACTACCCGTTCGACATAAACCCTGATAACCAAATGAAAGTCGTGCCATTATGCCTGATGAAGTGGAAAAACGGAGCTAATTCAGATATAGAGTGACCTCTAATATAAATTGGTAACACATTGCTCTTTTGTGATTATAATCATCTCACATTGGCTCAAATAAATATATAATTGTCTAAATATTGTCTTTCTGACTTTATTAAAATTAATCCGATTAATGTGTCTGTTTATTATTCTGTTATTTATTATTAACCACGTTTATCCCGATATTAAAAGAAGTAGACAAATTTGTCAATCAGTTTTAGGTGATATCGTTCATTTAATACAATAAAGCTTTTGCAGGAATCCAATTATGAGTTGTACCTCTTTTGAATTTAAGAACGAATATTATGCCAAAAATATTGCAATATTTATTTAGAGTTCGGCATTGCATATATCCGGTACAGGGAAATCAAGAATGGTTCTTCTCAGGAGGGGACGAAGCACTGTAATCGGCTTACGTAGGAGTCTGGTTGGTGCAAGGAATTTTAAAACTGCCTGTAGCTGCGGGCTATCAAAGATGTTCTTTATATTTTCACTTAGAAATATAATCTCTAATAAATCTCGTCTTTAAGACATGGAAAATATTATGACAAAAAATTAAAGCCTGTCTGCGTGAAATAGCTTGACAGGCCAGGTCGTCCGGCGTTTCGCACCACTACATGTTCGCACCATGGTATGAACCACACGAAAAACCTTTTTAAATAGATTGTTCCCATCATTGCTCGAAATGTTAGAAGATATTCTTATTTATACGTTTCTTTCGAAATACTCAAGAGAGGTATACTTCTGACTACCCGTGCCGTTCTCAAAAATACTGCCAATAATAAAATGTTTACTCTCATTTAATGTTATGCTTAGAGGCATTTAACTGATACTTCAGATATTATACAGCGTTCGTGAACATGGGAAGAATACTGGAGCCGCTTTAACTCTCCGTCTGGTTTTTATAGGTATTATAATTAGCTAAAGAATTGCGTATTTTATTTTGCTCATTCAAGTACTAGCTGTTCTAATATCCTTGAAATTGCAATGAGTAGACTCATAATATGGATCTATTCTACGCCTTACTGTTGAAAATAGACATTTGATTATCAATTAAGACGAGAGGAAGTATTTTTACACTATCTTTTGGATAGCGATATGAGTAATCAAAAAATAGTCAAATCTAGAGCCAATGTCAGGAAGCTTGCTTTCAAGTTAGTAACTTGAAATTTCCTGTATATTCTTGCAAATTTTCAGCAAGGCGCTATAACTGGCGCATAAGTTTCTAGCTGACACCGACATGACAGAACTAGAAATGCAAGGTACCTATTGTAAGTAAAATGAAATATGTTACGATATTACTCTGCAAATATTTACATACGTACTATTTACATACATGTAAATAAACTACTTAAACAGAGCAAATAAAATTTATTTGCATTTCAATTTTAAGGTACCTGAATTCATAAGTTCTCTTTACATAAAATTTTGTAGAAGTGATAAATTCTATCTAATATTGATTGTATGATCAAAAGGAACCTTATAGTGTACGCAATAAAATTTTTAATATGCTGTTGAAGAATTCAGTCAGCTCTAACACCTTTCCAGCTAATGGCGTCCGTAATTCAAATTTTTAATTAGGTACAGGAGGATACCAAGTTTGATAGCGTAAAGAGAGAGAAATTCATTTTGACTACCATCCGTAATTTAGCACCGAAATGTAGTGGCTCATTAAGTGGCAAGCGACTCGGCTAGTAATAATTAACAAGAAGCTTTTCTCTCGGAATAAAATAAGAAAAATCCCAAATCGTAAATCATGATCTCGAGTTAAGAGGAGAAGATTAAATACTACTTAATAAATGATTATTAATTAGATAAGAAAGTTCAAGGGCGGCGAATGGTGACTTCTTTCCGCGAAATTGAATTCTTCGAATTGAATTTGGATACCTATCTTCTACTGTTGAATGTTTAATCTAATTGTGGTTATAATAATTATAACCTGTATAAATTAATTTATAACTTGGATGTAAGTTACCATAGAAAAAGGTAGTTTTCTAATGGTCCTTACCATCAGAAAAACAATAAACAAAGGACCACCAAACTGTTACATCTGCCAAATAAAATAGAAATACCATGGAGCACCATTTCACTATGGGCTTCTATGCTCAAACTTATTTTGAGTCATAGCATAATCTCTTTTTAACAACATTTATGGAAAGATATTGACCATCCACGGTTCCTACCACGGATTCACAACTGACGAGTAGACGACTTAAGCAACCTACATAGGTGACCAAAGTGACCTGAAAGGTTTTGTAGTAGTACAGGTATACGGTTTGTAAGTGTGTATCAATTCTGTCGCGAAAGGTGAAGCCCCAAGGCATGTTTGCATAGGTTCTATTGTCTCATTCCTAAGGTTACTAAGTAATCAAAATTCTGATATTTTATTCAGAATACCCAGCTCATATTTCAAGTTTAGGCTTAGTTTTAGTAAAGTGTAATAATTTGAAAAATATATGTATAGAATGAAATATATATAAGTATACCTAGACCAGAAAAATGCCGTGTGGTGGCGGTAAAGAAAAATACAATTATATTGTCACCACCTCAAATCTGTCCCGTGGTTGTCGTACAAAACGACTAAGGATAAATCAGTGATGAAGAATTGGCAACAGCGTTCCTCTTATACCATCTAGCAATGTACTAACTTAATGGCATATGATAAATAAATGGCAATAAGCTCGCCACCTGTTACATAGGACCTAACATATTTGGCAAAACGTGGGTGCTAGTTCACCTCTGCCTACCCCTTCGGGGATATAGGCGTGATTTTTGTACAGCACGTCATGATATTCTCAACTGTATCTAAAGTAACAGTTGATTGTGAATATACTGTAGGTCATTATTTGTATAAAGTTGAATTTAGAAAAAAAAAATATAATTTTATTAAAAATATTATTGTCCATATGACGAGGACAGAGTAGAAATACAACGACAATATAGTGGTCCGACTCCGGGAAATGTAAAGATATCCAATAGCGGACCTAAATAAACAGGAATGGTTTATGGATAACATACATGCCATTACATGTACCATGACAAACATACGTGTTTTAATGTATACTTTTAAGGAAAGCAAGTTACACATTTGTAATTGCTATTCTCAAATAAATATAATTAGCAACGAATTCGTTGCTCTTACATTTTTAACTTTCTGCCCTGTTCTCAGTTTATCTGGAGTTGGCGCAGTATTTTTACTCTTCCATTAATATTGGTCAGATGTCATAAAGCCATCTATCTACTCCATTTTGATTAACATCATCATCCACACTGGAAATGCTAGTGATGAATGAATGTATAGAAAAGTGATGTTCTAAAATAAAATTGTTTGTTAGGTAAAGTATAATCTACTTCAATTGATATAGCATGATTTATCATAGTAGAGGTAAATTTCACCAATGATTATGTAGGTCGTTACAGTGCTCATTTTCAAAACAGTGGACTTATTTAAATTTTAATTAAAGTAAGCCTCTTTTGTGAAAACTATCTCAATTTTCTTAGGTTTTTTTTTTGTTTAGATGAACACAGGACTGTTGTTGTTTATAAATCCTCTTCTCCCTGCTCTGTTCCCAATCTATCTGGAGTAGGCGCAGTATGTTTCCTCTTCCATTCATATCGGTCAGACGTCATCAAGCTATCCGCTCCCCTTTTGATTTATATCATCCATCATCTGGAAAGGTGTTAGTGATGAATTAATGTATAGAAATCTCCCTTAGTCGACTCTTACGAGACCCATGTGATAAGTCGGGGCTGGCACATTCATGGGAAAATTGTTGTTTATAAAATTAAACATTATGTCTAGAATGGATGGGGAAAAAGAACTGGGTAGTGAAGGGCAAAAGTGAGCAATAATGACAGCCGCTCGAATTGCGGAAGATCCGGGTTCGATTCCTATCATCATGCAACAATTTTTCGGATTTTTCTGGTCTATTTTTCTTTTATAATAACCTAGTGATCACACGCGGCTTCGCTCGTGTTAATGCCGGTTGTTATATTATTATAGCCTATAGCCGTCCCCGATAAAAGGACTATCCAACGTAAAAAGAATTTTTCAATTTGAGTCAGCAGTTCCTGAGATAGCGCGTTCAACCAACCAACCAAACAAACAAACTCTTCAACTTTATAATATTAGTATAGATTATTAAGTCCTATATCAATCTAACGTGATAATCTGACACGCTATATTAAATTATACGAACACAAACGGTTTTGAACAATTTACGAAGAACGTAGATCTGAAGTATGCCAACATCTTACAGAATATGATATTAAGACAGGCTTAACCGATTAGGTAATACGGCGACAATAGTTTTAGAGGAGTTTCGTACACTCCAATTAAGTTCAATGACTTGTATCTGGTGTAAGTAGTTCCTTAGTGGTTCGTAAGTTTCGTAGTTGTATTGATTGTAAAGATCTTAATATCCCGCAAGAACAAAACTTAACAATCATCTTCTACGCAGTTCTGTAAGGTGAATTTTCATTAGACCTATATAAATAAAATTGAAAGTACAGACTTACGATTCTTACGACTGTTTTCAGTTCATTCCATTAGCGCCTCTGCCTCCTCCGTCTAGTGGTTCGCACACTGGAATTATAGATCCAGAGGTCCCGAGCTCAATCCCCCCCCCCCCCCCACACAAATTTGTACTCGGTTTGGTTAGTGGTAGGAGTTCTTTCAAATCCGCCTGGCTAGCTACCACCATCTTATGAAAATCTGTCGCCATAATAATAATGTTAACAACATTGTTGTGTTCCGACAATTGAAATAAGAGAGCCAGCCCCTCTGTGGTTGAGGTTTCAAGTTGAAGCTCTATGCCATCTTCGGCCCTTATCATCTCTTACCATCAGGTGAGATGAAGGACAAGAGCTTCACTGTCTAGCTTAAACAAAACGTTTGTAAACGAAATGTGGTCCATTTAATTTATTTATACTTGGGTTTTGATGCAAAGGATTTTCATATCGTATTGGTTGGCGCTGTTTTTCCAGGTCACAGCTATAACGGGAGCTTTCGAAGCCCATCACATAAACCCGACCATGCAAAAACTCCTCGACAAATATTATGTTAGAGAAGCAAATATGCCAAGGAATTCCCCATGCACTGACGGCTTTTGCAAACCCTAAATGCCCTCGCCCACGGCGACTTTTTGTAGCGATGCTCTCGCGCGTTCGCATCGATACAGTCGCGATACATTCGCGATGCGGTCGCTGTGTACGCTGCCCACGTAACCAAGTCGCGGCACTGTCGCGCTTCCGTCATGCTCGGTTCTCACTCACACGGCACCCTCTTTCCGTTCTCACCCCGATGTCGTCTGACACGGTTGCGCGTTTGCATCGATACAATGGCGATGCTGTAGCACGTTGCAAATGTGACAAACGCGCGTTAGTAGCAATTCAATCGCGCGTTAACGAAACGCGCGACAGCATCGCTACAAAAAGTCGCCGTGGACGAGGCCCCTAAAAAGAACAGAGGACTCTGAATTGAAGAATATCCCTAGAAATGTCGCTAAAACCGCAGATAGGATAACAGATGGCCTATTTGTGTCTCTGTTGTGGAACTCGGCGATGGCGGAATGGGTGAAAAATTACTATGCGGCTGCGGCTTGGTATATTTTTGCATCTGTAAATCTTGCACTTTTGACAGTTGCGTGTCATAACTACATTCACAGGAGAACGAATTGGCGCATGTATTTGCTTGACATGAATATTTGGCCGTATTACGTATACTGAACTATTCACCAGGAAATATGAGAATGGATATGGTTGATAATATATATACGGACTGCAGATGCTGATGATATCACAGTCATCATATCATAACCATCTGCAGTCATCGGATCATATTAAAACAATACGTCATATAAGTATGTTTTTAAGCCTTCTACGCTGGCCTGGGAGCTATCAAATAACGTAGAATTAGCCAGTCCCGACTCATCCCATGGGTGTCGTAAAAGTCGACTAAGGGAGATTGCCTGGTGTGGACCAATAAGCACCTTGGGGTACCCGAATGGTGGAGGGCAAACCACAAACAACAGCATACCCAAAGAGGGTTGGTTTCTGGTAGGCGGCCGGCTGTAAAACCTAAGCTAAAACCTTGACCAGTATGGATTGGAATGTTGTCATTCCAATCACTCTCTCCGTTCATCGGTCTCTCGACATGTCCGTTCTGTCTCTTTTCTATATATTCATTCATCACTAGTACCTTTACGATGTGATGGATGATATGAATCAAAAGGGAGTGGATGGCTTGATAACGTCTGACTGATACGAATGGAAGAGGAAACATACTGTGCCGACCCCGGATAAACTAGGAACAGGGCAGGGAGAAGAATAAGAAGTATGTATTTTTTGTAACTAAAAGATGGTCTTTGTTAGTAAATGCTGATGTGGATTGCTCTTAAAGCCACTTAATTTACTTTCAGAGATTTTCACGTGCCTCATGTTGTCGCGCCATTTTTATACGAATTCTCTCATGGATTTGGAGATTAGCTCTCTGGGACCGATTTTATTTTTCATCCCAAGGAAAGATAAGCTTAAGAACGCACGATAAGGGGTAATAACGGAAATGTTTATTTTCCCTTTCGTTTTTTTTTCTTTAATTTTATGAAAAGGTAAGTCAATGCTTTACAATCCACTCCAAGAATACCCAAAGAAAATTTCAAGTAAATCAAGACATCATGATGCGGGAATCTTATTATATTAAAGGTACTAACCATCAGAACAGGACATAGTTTACCGAACTTTTTTTCAAACATTTATTGTTCAAGTAGATAACATTCGAATAAAAATGTTTTATATCTATTCAAATAATAATCAATAACAATAACCATAAAGTAAAAGACAAGTACTGATTACAAGAAATTCTTTATGTACAGAATGCTTCGAATCAATAGGTGTCCATATCAGATATCGAGGCGACGGGGGGAAAATATGTCTGCATTTTAAGACGCTATAACTTTAATATGCCACAGCTACGCAATGCCTGTCACATATTAAGCTCGGTACTAAAGAACCAGCATACTCGACGCTACCAATTTATAAACCTGTCACCTCTAAAACTGTTATTGTACATGAAATTTACACTGAATAAGCTATTTTTTTACTAAGACGGGTTACAAGAAAAAATCATTTTCTGCTATTAACATAAAGATTTTACTGTCATCGTTCATTACGTACAGTCAACAGTAAGTTAGGCTAGAACAAAATGCAATCGTTTTTGTGATTTACTGCCAACAAGTTAAGGTTGACAATCGATTGAAGAAATTTTGCAAAATTGTGTAGTCCTGAAGTGCCTTTGACCGCACGTAATATTCTGGCTCAGCTACCACCTCAACGTTCCGCTCCAATTAATTGCACTTAGTAAATCAATATAATTTGACGTTGTACGACAGAAGTGCGACTCCATACTGTGACATCAAGTAGAAACACTTAAAGAAGACCGCAAAGACATTAATGGCAACGTACATGGTCACTTGGTTCGGCAACCAATTATTCGCAAAATAACGAGTCATATTTATAAAAATTACTATATTAAATATTTACATTTTTAGCTTACGTGCTGTTTTGCCTGTACAAATAGTCCTTTTTTAATAATCTAGGTTAATCCTTATAATCTTATTTAATCCATAGTTTAAGTATAATTCATAATAGTTTTTTTATTAGACTTTTTCTAAAGTTATGAATTTTAGTTGTCTTACGTAAGTAAATTATTGGTTACCTTGCTGTCATAGCTATTTCAGTTAGAATGGGCCTTGATGGCCCGTGTTTAGCTTACAATAATTATGTATGCTAAGCAACTTCCCTAAAGACCTATCCTTAGTAACCAAAATATATAATTTTAGAGAAGCGCTGGGGCGTGCGTGGTGGCTGATGACACATAAGATCGTATTCATATCGAAGGTTGTTTTGAACAGTTGGGACATTATAAAGCTGATGCTCATTGGCAAGCTAATTAGTTAATAAAGCGGCTGCATACAATTTATGTTGTTGTTTGTTATGTATTGCGTGGTTTGGTAAATAATAGAAATAAGTAGAAATATGTAAGTAAAAGTAAAGACGTATAATTTTCTAGAAAGAACAAGATGAAGTGCGTTGACAAAAAACATGTCAAACTCCGTTCTAATAAAATACAAACTACTGTCCAAATATTAAATAAGGTTCCATATAAAATACCATTTATAACAATTTAAAATGGTGTAGGTAATCAATATTCACTTATTACCAACAAATCTCTTTATGAACAATACATGAAGCAGTACCGATAACGACAAATTGGCTTGCCCGCTTGGCAATTGCATACGCCTTTTTCCAAAGTAATAAAAACATTTTTGCTGTAATCTGCAAAGGGTAGGAATCCTGTGTACAAAACCAAAATAATAAATAAAACCACACCATCCTCCGAAAGGTCGTCCGGAACGGGGCCTGGCTTAATTTAAAACCCCTGTCGAAACCATACAAATTGATTGGCCCATTAATTTGCAAATCACATTCGGCTTTTGTTTTTGGACTTACCTAACGGACCAATTTCGAAGAAAATGTAGATTTTGGACTAAATTCCTTAAGTGGATTTCACTTAACAACCAAGATAGTGATAAGCTTACGTGTAAACTACCATGAACGATGATGCCCATTCTTGTGATATAACTTCTGCTTACATTGTCATGGTACGACGCTAGCTAGGTGATAAAGTATAATAATTAAAAATCAGTTCTGTCGTCGCTATAAGATAATTTAAAATATAAGTATAACATTATTTAGAATCACGAAGAACATAGCTTTGTCAAATACAAAAGTGACATAATTAACTCAAAAAGATTGCATTTTTATCGCTAAAGTAGGTCTTTAATATTCTTTTTATATCGAACGTACAATGTTTCTAACTCTTCTTTCAGATGAGTCGCCTTTTTTTATGAAAGCTATAATATGTTTTCTTCTTTATTCAGAGGTGGTATATCGCAGAGGTCTCTGCGAGATACTCTGAATACCTACCTCATTAACATATAAAAGATATCATTCAAAAAGTTGTATTGGAAGCCTAAAACGTTATCTTAAACGTGTGAAGACTGTCTAACAGATTAAAAGTTCCATTGCCCAGATCGGCGGCAGGATTCCATTGACAGCCGATAAATTGTAAGCGTCCGTTAGTAATAGTGGTTAATCCCATATTCCACAAGTTTCGGTAAATTATTAAAATGCTCGTTTAACATTGGGTTGCTACATTTGGTAGCTATCTGTCATGAAACCTTCTGTTTGATGAGTGACCAGAATTTGGCTAACCCTATTTGCTTTTTTCTTTAGAATATAATGATGTCAAACCGTTAACATAATATACATTATGCATAATGTCACGCCTTGCTAGCTCGCTTAACTACGTCATGTTGTAAAAAATATAAGGATGGATAGAAATAGAACTAGATATAGGACGGAGTTGGCTCGGAACCGCTCCAGATGGAGGGCTGCGGGAGAGGCCTTTGCCCAGCAGTGGGATCTTATAGGCTAACAAATAAAATAGAGAATAAAATAAAATAACAAAAAATATATAAGTATATTTTTATTAGAACTTTTATGTTTCTATTGGAGATTATTAAGTTTAGATTAAATCTTTAAGGGCCTGTTTCACAATCGACAAGTAAGTTCTAAGTAGCTTACTTCGCAGATCATTTGACAGTTGTAATATGAAATATATGTCAATTGAACTGCAAAGTAAGCTACTTCGAACTTAATTGTCGATTGTGAAACAGGCCCTGAATATTCTAAAATAATGAAAGTTTTATACTTTCGGTTCGGTTCGACTTGTTGCTAAACACTAAAAAAAACGTTGATTAGTTTACTATCGTATAATTTCTTAACTAAGTAAATATTAATCGCTATGTTTCATTTATAATCGATTTGATATTTCTTTATTTTAAAATTAAAATTTAATCAGTCTTCTATCAATGTAAAATCTTTTTTTAGCGCCATTTTGATTTGTCCGATGAAGAGATCAAATTGAGATGTCATTCTGAAGTTGGCTTTGAATTTCTCACAGTGTTCCAAGAAAACAGGATACAAGAAAGGCAGCACACCATGATCTAACGTGGGAAAGAGATGATGAAGAGTATGATCCCCAAAGAAAGTCATTACTTTGAATAGACTTCCGTTAACATCTGTACGATCCATAACTGCTTCCAGTTCATGCATTCCCCAGTCTGGTGTTGTGATTCTGGAAAAAAAAGTGTTACATACATAAATTACACCTGTATTCATGGAATGGATGCATGGAAGAGTATCAACATCCACATTTACACTAATTTAATGCAATTTGAACCTGTTGCCAGATATTTTAATCTCAGCATTGCTATACGTTGCACATTTCGTTGTGTCACAAGTCAAAAATTGAGAAAGTTCTAACCTACTTATCACCTGAATTCTCCTGTAGGTTTTTACCCGCAGGAGAAGTTTCATCATCATCATCATCATTCAGCCCAGAGGCGCCCACTGTTGGTCATAGAGTTGGGCAGCAGAAGTATAACTAGTACAAAATTTGTAGGACGGAACCCTTCGTACTACAAATTATGCTCCGTCTATAATTAAACCCATTATGATTATAAATCAATAAAAAAAATCTAAAATTACCTGACTTCATCGCCATCCTTGAAAATATTAGGGTGATGGTGGGCAGCAGTGGTACCAATGACGAAGAATATGAAGCTAGCCGTGCAATTTATCCAGAGCCAATTAGTGAATGCGGCGTAAAATGTGCAGCCACTGGCTAACCACATCCAAACTGGAAGGAGTAACCCAATGCCGTCATGCCAACGGTAATGGTTTATGAAAAAATCTTTCCGAATAAAGATTAATGAAAATCTGAAAAAAGCCAATATATTTATTGTAAACTGTAAGTAAAGTATGTACACACAAAATCGTTTTATTACTACTTTTGTTGACATTCAAGATTTCAATAACAATTCTCATCTTAATTATTATCAACCCACCGTTTAATAAAGCTGATTAAGAAAGTCAACGGATATAGGATACACTGGAAGAGCACAGTAAAGTATACGTAATAGGGTTTATCTTTTCTCGGGTTCCACAATATAATGGGCTCAAATACACTTATCTCTAAATCCAAGAGAGTGTTAGGATAGAGATGGTGCGATAATGCGTGGGACACTCTAAAATCTCTGAAACAAAAATTATGCGCGTAAACACAATGGAGTAGTGGCTGAAGATGTCGTGAATAATATAGGCTTATCTTCATAATATCGGGAACTCTTAAATTTTTCAAATCAGCAAAGCTATTTGGTTTTGGTCTTTATTATCTATATTGGTTGAATCATAAAGTTACAAAGAGAGGAAAACCTCATTAATAATTATTTAATCTATGCGTAACTATTATTGAATTAATTTATAATTATTGCTATCTGATTAGAGATTCTTATGTATATTAGTTCAGCATCTTTCAAAAAATGCATCCGATATCCCAACTTAATAATATAAATATTGAGCTACGTTTTTTAAGAAATAAATTAGATCTTCAATTCTTTAATCTCTTATCCTAATCATCATCAGCCTGTAAATGATCTCTCACTGCTGTATATACCTTTTGCTGAGCAGGGAGTAACGTAAATTTAACAAATAAAATCAAGGATGAAAAAAAAATAAAAAATTTCCTTTATCTATGTAATATTTTTTTCAAATAACAACATCATTGAGTAAATGTCATACTCAAAATTCAACAACAAGTAATAAAGTAAAAAAATAGTTTTACCTGTAAGACCACATGCTCAAATTGAAAATGTACATTCGCCAATTTGATTTCCTGTGTATGTAATTATGAGCGGCTACAGTCGACCACGCCAAAGCCAGTGAAGAAATCAAATAGCACCCCATTACGGTCCAGTAATTCACAAACCAACACGTTGAAGCTGCTGTAATTAAGCACGTGAGTAACAATCCATCTATTATCCTGTCAGTGTGTCTAGAAATATCCTTGGGTACTTTCTGTAGTTCCTCTCTTACTGCTCGTTTAAGTGTTCTATAGAATCCGTCATCGTGAAATGTGTAAGGGGAGTTCCTTGGTGTTGTCGCTTCTTTGACGTAATATTTCTGTACCATCTTCTCTACTACTGGATTCAAATGATGGCATTCAAACGCTTCTGTGATATCTGTTCCCTGAAATGAGCAAAATTACCTTGGATTGCTTATAAATAGCACTCGAGATCAAAATCTTGAAGATCGACTTACCTGAATAGAATATGTTTAAATATTTTTATTTAAACACAATAATAAAAATGTTACAAACGTTATTACAAAGGCAACGAGAACAAAAAATTTTTCGTAAAAAAATTCTACCATATAAATATATTTACTGTAACCGAAACAAGAACAAAACATTGAATTGTCCGTTGTTTATATTTAATTATACCTTAGTTAGTTCCAGCCATTCCTCGCCGCCTGGGTGTTGTTTGATAAAAGTTCGTAAGTCGTAAATCGAGTTATGGATTCTCCACAAGCCTTCGGCTCCATCATCCATTGCTTTCCCAGTCAGCCATTGCACTGGATCCCTCAATCCTTTGTCTCTGAGTGAAGGGTATTTTAATTGGGGAAAACTAACATGGGTTTTCTTTTCGACTGCTCTTCTGTGTGCCAATTCGGAATATTCTAGATTTTTCGGTGCCATTGTGAGTTCAAATCTTCAGACATTTAGTGTTGCAGCTTATATTACGTCTTAGCAGTAGAAATGTTCATTGAATACTCTTGATAAAGCTATCGCCTTGCTAAAGAACCAAAGATGTCGTGTTATCACTAGTAAACAAATTTTATTATCCTTCTTGAGATACTCGCTATCACCTAGCTCCCAATTTAAATATGAAGAATGGAAATAATAAATTCAGACTTATCTAGTACTAAGTGACTTTCTAACTATAGTGAACAGTAGATACTCTAATCTCATCAACCTGGCGTTTTACGTCAAACAAATCTAAATGTCCGTGTAATACCACAGCTGACCTTCCAAGTGGACATATATTCCTTGTTTTTAAGGTCTAACCAAACGACTCTTAAATAAGGAATAAGGGAGAGGCTATATTTGGCACTAGGATTCTGACTCTGCACCCGTTTCACCCTTTGGCCAGCATCAGGAAAATACCAGCACTGAAGTTAAAAATAGAACCGCTCGTACCTATTGCCCATTTTAAATATATATTTAATTCTGTTGATCTAACATAATTGGCGAAACGTGGGTGCTAGTTCACCTCTGCCTACCCCTTCGGGGATATAGGCGTGATTTATGCATGTATGTAAAAAGAATTTCGAAATATTATGATCTTGAGGCGGGAATCGAAGCCGCGTCCGCTGCTATCCGGGCAGATGCCTGACCGCTCGGCCACCCAAGACACTTCTATTTCTAACCACCAAAATCTTTGTAATAATTAACATTCCAATTACATTCCAATCCACACTGCTCAAGATTTTGGATATTTTTTTACAGCCGCCTTTTTTTTGGATAATTTTTTACCTGCCTGCCTGACACTAAGTTAATGATACTAGATAACAATATGCTGCTGTTGGTGGTTTGCCTCCACCATTTGGGTGCCCCAAGGTGCTTATTGGTCTACACCGGGCAATCTCCCTGTGGCGACTTTTACGAAACCCATGGGATGAGTCGGGGCTGGGGCGTTCCACGTTATAATTTACCACACAGGCCAGCATAGAAAAGATTTTATTAATATAGGTATACATGTTATAAACAAAGATTACTGAATTGTTTACAAAATGGTGCCGATGATATAATGTAAACAATACCGTTGACCTTTCAAATTCAGTTTAGCAATAATATCTTTTAGTAAATATAAACTGACATTTATAGTTGATAGTTTCAAAGGTTATCTATTTGGTTAATTATAACTTGTTGTTTGATTTAACTAACAGTCTATAGTTTATTTGTGGTTTGCAGTAGCTACGGCAGTGTAGGTTCATTCAAAGATCACTTAAAAGAAGATGCAGTGTTGACGAATAGAAACACTTTATTAGATAAATCAATTTAATTCAATATATCATAAATAAACAATGCCGTGTGGTGACGGCAGAGTAGAATACAATTGTCACCACCCCAAATCTCTCCCGTGGGTGTCGTACAAGGCGACTAACGATAAATCAATCATGAGGAATGGGCAGCAGCGTTCCTCTTATATCACCTTGCAATGTACTGCGACTTTTGTGCCCGATAAATGGCAATAGGCTCGCCACCTATTAAATGGGACCTAACATAATTGGCGAAACGTGGGTGCAAATTCACCTCTGCCCTCCCTTTCGGGGATATAGGCGTGATTTATGTGTGTATAAATAAATATACCTTTAATTATGCTAGGCGTGTGGTGACGGCAGAGTAGAATACAAATTTTCACTAGCGCAAATCTTTCCCGTGGGTTTCGTACAATGCGACTAAGGATAAAACAGTGATGAGGAATGGGCAGCAGCTTTCGTCTTATACCACCTAGCAATGCTACGACTTTTGTGCCCGAAGAATGGTAATAGGCTCGCCACCTATTATAATTATTAATATATAGGCGTGATTTATGTATGTATGTATGTATATATATAGTTATTAGCTTAATCGTCTGAAAATCCAGCAATAACGATTGCGATACTGATTTATCTTCTCTTAAATAATTTTTGTTACTGTGTTGCGCACACAGTATAAAGAATATTTGTTTGTTTGTTTGTTATCTACTTCACTCTGAAAAATCCAGAATACGTTATTCTGAATATGACGTTATCGTGCCCTTATTCAGGAAGCCGCCATTTATTTATGGGGGCTTCGGATGTTATTTGCACAATAAGTAATTTTTTTCTTGGTAAATTGGCTATTTGTAGTCATATAAGAGTAAGTTATGGTCCCAGCTTAGCGTGCATAAAGATAACGGTAAAGGTCCTGTGTTCAAGTATTTTTTCAGCAATATTGCTTATTATATTAATAACTGCTTATTATAATACAATTCCTATAAACATAAAGTATGCTTACAAAACTCGTATAAAAATTATTTATTATTTCAATTTAATATAAAAAATATATATTTAAATCTATCAAAAATATGTAATAGACTAAGGTAACTTCAAAAGTTGTGAAATGATAATACATACATACATAAATCATGCCTATATCTCTGAAGGGGTAGGCAGAGGTAAACTAGCACCCATGTCGTCAGTTATGTTAGGTCCCATGTAATAGGTGGCAAGCGTATTGCCATTTATCGGGTACAAAAGTCGTAGTACATTGCTAGGTAGTATAAGAGGCTGCTGACCATTCCTCATCACCGATTTATCCTTGTACGAAACCCACGGGAGAGATTGGGGTGGTGACAATTGTATTGTACTCCACCGTCACCACACGGTATATGTTTGTTTCCGAGTCATGGTTGTGTATATGTTTATATAGTATATTTTTAACATTTATATACATAATTATATTAAAAATATGTCCGTCATCTAGTATCCATAACACAAGTGCTTAGGCTACTTACTTTGGGCAAGATGATAGGTGTAAGTGTAAAAATATTTATATTATATTTATGTAATGATAATGAGATTCTTAAGTAGGTATGCTTGTCAAAGGATTTTGCAGACGTTAATTTGTCCAAGGATATCTATAAAATTTTTAATAACATTGTTAAGTATTTGAGTAAAGAATAGTAAAAAAGCATAAAATACAAAATTTACTAATAAGAACGAGTTAGCACCTTAGCCGATGGACAGTCGAGGTGAGTTATTTATGACTATACTAGCTGCCCCGGGTCGGCAGCATTCGTGAAACTACGTAATAACTTGTCCAAAATATTAGGCCACAGTGTTTCAAGAAAAAAGAACATACGACTGTGTTTTGCTAGTGATGACTTATGGCTCTGAGACGTGGTCACAAAGATCAGGGTCACAATAGGACAATATTCGCCTTTACGTCTCCCTACGTCGTCTTTTGTCTGTAAGTTTGGTTAAACTTTAACTACCGAGGTGGGGCCTGTGAGGCTGTGGTGGGTTGACAAGTTGTTAGATTTCTCCCTCCCCGGTCAGGAGAGACCTGTGCTCGTCAGTAGCTGCGATTTTCGTAGCGTCAACGACGTTGAGTGTGGTAGTAGTGCCGGCGAATATATTTTTGGTCGTCAGTGTTGTATATGTTGTCTCTCAGGCCCCACGTTAGAAGCTGTGTAACAAAAAAGCCAAGGTTAGGAGTTCTCAATCGGATCAAGGAGATGATGCTTAAAGCATCTCTGAGGTAAAATTGGCAGTATACTTGCGCGTATAGCCCACAGCCATTGTGAAGTAGTTCTGGAGTATTGCCTTTGTGAGTTTGACGGACAATCTAGTGAACATTACGACTGGGCTCTCGTTGGTTTCAATACAATACCAGAAAATTTTTAGATGAGGCATTTTGCTCTTTAATCTTTAGTAATACAAATAGTTATCATTACAAATATTGCCGAGAGCATATTATTTTATTTTGATGTTTTATTTTCGCATGTTTAGATACCATCCTAAAGGTCTCCGCATACGTAACTGGAAAATACCCCGGACGGGATATGGACGGGACGGAGACGGGACCTCTCTCGTACAAAACGCCCCGTGCACGTACCGTCCGTGACTACGTGACATAATATGTCCTTCATGTTACATTTTGTATGAAACAATATTTCTGCAGACCCCGTCCCCGTACCATCCACGTCCCGTCCGGGGTATTTTCCCGTTATGTATGCGGTAACCTTAATACTGATTGCAGCATACTATAAATTGAAATTACATAATTAAAAACATGTGGCCGTGTGGTGACGGCAGAGTAGAATACAAATGTCACCACCCCAAATCTCTCCCGTGGGTGTCGTACAAAGTGACTAAGGATAAAACAGTATTGGATAAGGAAAGGGCAGCAGCGTTCCTCTTGTGCCACCTAGCAATGTACTGCGACTTTTGTGCCCGATATATGGCAATAGGCTCGCCACCTATTACATGGGTCCTAACATAATTGGCGTAACGTGGGTGCAAGTTCACCTATGCTTACCCCTTCGGGGATATAGGCGTGATTTATGTATGTATATATGTATAATTAAAAACAAAAATAATCGATACTATTTTTTTTCTAACAATTCACGTTATTGGACTGACATAACGATGATGGCGATCAATTTTCAAAATGGAACTTTCAAAAACACAAGACTGGTTGTGAATAAAAATACTTACTGCCGCACTCAGAGACGTCAAATAACGTTAATGAGTACTTAACGTCAAAAAATGACAATTCGAAACTAGTCGCTATTCTTTCCGGGTCAATGGTCTAGATTTGAATGAAATTTTTTGACATTAAATACTCATTAAAGTTAATTGACGTCTCTGAGTGCGGCAGTAAAACATAAACAGCTTTAGGAAGGACCTAGGGCACAATTATTTTTTAATGTGATCCATTTGACACGAAAGGCCGTTTCATAGTCGGTGTGGCAAAGAACAATGAGCATTTGTGCCATTGTTCCTCTCTAGCAGGCGCGTCGTGGCGTTTGCACATGAGTAAATAAACGGTACAGAGAATAACCATCATACAACCTCGCGATTCGTTTGCACTACTACAAGCAAGCGGGGCGAGTGTGCGTTACCACTGGCCGCTGTCACGCACGCGGCGAGACTGGAAAAAACCTGTTCATGACGAACAGCCAGTTGCATAATGTCAGGGTTAGTGCGACGGCGGAAGCTTTTACTCTGTTCGGTTTATCTACGCATGTGGCGTTGGCGTACATTCAACATCAAACGAGGATATGGAATAGAGTAACTAGTGCTGCGGTGATTCCAGCATTCACAAACTATAACAATAAATACACACAAGTCACATCTTTAAAGATGCAGACAGAAGTTTCTTGGCACCCCGTTTTTTACAAAATAAATTCCAGCCGTGTGGTGACGGCAGAGTAGAATACAATTGTCACCACCCCAAATCTCTCCCGTGGGTGTCGTACAAGGCGACTAAGGATAAATCAGTGATGAGGAATGGGCAGCAGCGTTCCTCTTATACCATCTAGCTATGTACCTACTGCGACTTTTGTGCCCGATAAATGGCAATAGGCTCGCCACCTATTACATGGGACTTAACATAACTGGCGAAACGTGGATGCTAGTTCACCTCTGCCTACCCCTTCGGGGATATAGGCGTGGTTTATGTATGTATGAAATTCCGATTTGAGACCACGTGATCCACAAAAGCAAAGAATTGATGCGTGTTTTCGAACGATTTACCTCAACGTAACAATCTAAAATATTGCGACATACAGTAATACCGCTATACAGAAATCCATGTTGACGCCATTGATGCTTCAAAGGGAAATCCGCTACCAAAATGATCCTTTGCCGCAACATATTTGATAGTACGGAACAAACGTACTCATAGTCTCCAATCGATTTTCAACCTTAGCACTCTTGACATAAAGTGCGAAACCTATTGAGGAAATTCAACAGTTTGAGAAAACTGACGTTTCATACGGACAGGTAGAGACAGTGGCAGAGCAATCTTTTGATCTCGGCTGTCGCAAAGTGCTCAATGATATCCATTAGTGATCCACGGGAATAACCTAATATCGTTTTGCTTTGAAATTTCCACCACGGCTATTGCTTACACAGGAAACTGTGGGTATACGCACGGCGTCATGTTGTGTTGAATTATCTAAAAATATTTACAAAAAAATATCACAGGAGAAAGAGAGAGAGGGAGAAAGCGGTAATATAGTCAGAGTGTGTCCAGGAAGGCATAATTGATTACTCCAGTGCCTGTCCCAACATTGATGTATAGAGAAGTGTGTGTAAATTGAAAACAGAAATAAATGCAAGTAATAAATGTATTCAAGAATTTCGCCTGTTTATCACCGATGGTGTATTCATAATCATCACCAGTCCCCACTAGTCGGGCACAGGCTGGGGAAGAAAGGGCCATAGTGGTATAGCGTTAGATAGCAAAAGGCTCGCCCCCTTTACATGGGACCTAACATTATTGGTGAAACGTGGGTGTAAATTCACATCTGCCAGCACTACCAGCGTTAATTAGGCGTGATTTATGTTTGCATTCCTTCGACAAGTCATTATTGTTAAAGCAAATGGTGGTGCGAATAATGTCTAGGGAAGACTGAGCTGGCTTTTACGGTTATTTATCGAGCAGTTTCGTTACCAGATTAATTCAGTCGGATGCAGGCTCGAATGATAAAGAGCTCCGAGCTGGTGTCCGCGTATGAGATTAATGAGTATGGAGGACATATTGGGTTACTTTCGTAAATAACTTGTTAAATATATCGATGCCGCATTAAGTAATGATGCATTTAACAGTTAATGGGCTTAATGCGTTGTGAGCTTGATCGGCTCGAGTCACCAAGTGAAGAAAAATAGGAAGTAATGAGAATATTGTTGCAGCGCTGCACAAATCTAGAGATTTTGGCCACCAATCTAACGATCAGCCTCTATGAAAAATGCACAGTTCATACAACCGCGGTTCTAACCCGATAGCTACTGTACTGGACCAAGGTCCCCATTCTCACTCTAGCCTTTTTTACTCTATATTTATGTTAATATTTGCAAGCTTTATACAACTGTTTTGTAATACAAATTATTCCAAAAATAAATTCATTTTTCAATCACAGTCACGATGAGACTGGCATGTGGGCATATTTATAAAAATCCCGAAAAATATATCCACTGGCTTCATTGTCATTAATTTGTTAAAAAATGAATTTATTGCCTCACTCTAACAACGATCGCTGCACGTTGTACGGTTGTAGGTGGTTGACGTTTATATTACTTTTTGAGCTAGCCATTACGATACACTGGTTGTATCATGCCAAACGATCAATTGGTGGATTAAACGTTCGAACAGATAGTACCCCATCATGATGTACATCACCCGCCTTAAAGTTAGCTTCGATAAGCAAGCATTTTATCTCTCTGGTAGTTTAAAAATTGGCTGCCAATGATACTGTTGTACTAGAAGCTTCAGAGTATATTTTTTTAACTTTACTGTTAAGTTTTAACTGTTAAGGACTTTTCATAAGATGAAGAAAATGTTTTGAGTGGCAGGTGTTGTATTGTGATAATGTTTGAAGCTCTTTTTCTGGTGATTTGTCTATTATCTGGCTTGAAGGACCAGCGGTCAATAATAAAGGCTAACCCTTTAAAATATATTTGAACTTAAGAATATTGACGTAAATAAAAAAATCAAACATCATCCCTCTCTCTCTTACAAAAAAGTATGCTTAGTGTCATCTAGATGAAGATTACTGTGACGTATTACCCATATCTAAAACACCCCAGCAAAACATTATTTGGGGTTAAGAATAACAAGCCGACGTTTACTATTTTCAAGAAAAAAAAACGGTGTCACTATCTTGAACAGCTGAGAATAAATCTTAATTATTTAGCAGCCAATTGTTTACGCATAATTGTCTACGAAATACGAGCCGGATTAGCTGAATATTACATTACTAACGCCACTAGTTCCGTAAAATGAGGGCGGTCCATGCTAATCTCCATGATTGCCGGGGCGCAGTGAATTGTAACTCAAACGTCGCTTATCACAACAATAATCCGTGGAGCATAAATTATTTGTGTAGTGGCAACACATGGGGGCCCGCTGCCTGGAAAGGGCGCCATTTGCAAATTCAGCAAAGCCTATTGCACTGAACTGTTTCGTTTCCAGCCGATTTTAGCAGCCTCGCATTTTGTCGTCAGTGTCTATTGCCATTTTGAGGCGATAATGTACAATTTTGTATAATTTGTATATAATTTGCATTTGTATAATTTTCGACTGTACCGACAGCGTTACATTGACATTTACAGAATTACATACACAATATTTATCAAAGCATAATTCTGGCTTCTTGTTAATCTGTTCCCAATTTTCTGGGATTAATATCGGTCAGACGACATCAAGCCATCCACTCCCTTTTGATTCATACATACATACATATTTCATACATAATTCACGCCAATATCCCCGAAGGGGTAGGCAGAGGTGAACTAGCACCCACGCTTCGCCAATTAGGCTAGGTCCCATGTAATAGGTGGCGAGCCTATTGCCATTTATCGGGAACAAAAGTCGCAGTACTTTGCTAGTTGGTAGGTATAAGAGGAATGCTGCTGCCCATTCCTCATCACTGATTTAGCCTTAGTCGCCTTCTACGACACCCACGGGAGAGGTTTGATTCATGTCATCCATAATACCGGAAAGGTACTGTAATTAATGAATATATAGAAAAGAGATGGAATGGACAATTCGGAGAGATTGATGAACGGAGAAAGTGATTGGAAAGAGAACATACCATCCATTGAATATATTTTACAGCCGGCCTCCTGCCTGACACTTTCTCTCCACTATTTGGGTGCCCCAAGGTGCTTATTGAACATCTCCAGGCAAACTCCCTTAGTCGATTTTTACGACACCCCGTGGTCGTGTCACATCATGGCACATTCTACGTATTTTTTTTGCTTCCAGGTCAGCATGGAATACAATCTCAGGGTTTTACAAACCTTGAAATGTTTACAATCAATTTCATGCTTTACCTCAAGCAAATGTACATTGAAAATCCATTGGCGTAATTTGAAAATTGTTTACGTGTAGTTGACGGTACGAAACACTCTGTAAGCCGAACCGGTTTGTGTGTGCATGTTGAAGCTTAAAATTGGATTTTCTATGATGTGAACACAGACGAAGAGCTCAGTGGTACAAGGGTGCGACAGTGGTGCCTAAGTAAACTTTGAAACGCCGTTTATTCGATCGGTCGTGTACTTTTTTACTTTCTCTGTTCTTAGTAAATTCTTTTGTCTTGACTGCAGCCGTTAACATCCTCCAACCACTGCTCAACGATCTTAGAGGGCTATGCCGCTTTCTCATAATCTTTTTACCATATTCAATTCAGGTGAATTTAAGATTAGAGAACTTTTACTCATGTCTGGTATTTAAAATCTCAAAATTTAATGTGGTATTAGGAACGCAAACCCAATGAGTAAAACCTCGTGGGGATGGATAGGTACCCATCTAAAGGAATCCCAATTCTTAACAATATACCCCTTGGATAAAAAAATCCGGCATTCCTATCACGAAAGCTACCAAGGGATAGCGCCGTGTCTATCCAATCGCACCATAGGGAATAAACCAAAATCCGTCAATTTTAACTTAAAATAGCCAATGTTAGAGAGCCTTGCGGAAATTACTTTACCCAATTCGGTTGCTTATCGAGTCACTTTTGTAGAAGCTCTCCGCATCCCGTGGGTTCAAGATACAACCTTCATAAATAGATATCTGTGAGAAATATTGACGTAATTTTACGCTAGATAAATGTCTACGGTGCTATAAATATTTATGTAATACCCCGTTTAGAACATAAAACGCCTTACATGTTTCGTGGTTTGTGAACGTGAAATCGAATTATCGTCGTATAAAACATATTTACGCCAGTTTTTTGTGGTAAAAGTCGTTGAGAGGATACCTTAGAACCTGACAAACGTTTTTGGGATTCCGTAGACCATATAAAAGATGTAGAGCTTACGGAGCTTCGGTGGCGAATTTACGTGGTGTACATAAAATAACTAAGCCAGCTGTTCAATGACATAAATATTGTTCTGGGATTATCTTTTTGCATAAAAACTTACTACTTTTGATAACAAAAACACCCAATGACAAAAATACAAACTTATATCTCAGCTCAAAAAATATGCGAAATCGGGGCACTTAACAGTCAATCTTTTAGGAACAGTAATAGAAATATATTTTTAAGGCTAAAAAATCTCACGTCTAGTAATAAACGTTTTAAGGTAATCTATATCATGGCCGCGTGGTGACGGCTGAGTAGAATACAATTGTCACCACCCTAAACCTCTCCCGTGGGTGTCGTAGAAGGCGACTAAGGATAAATCAGTGATGAGGAATGGGCAGCAGCATTCCTCTTATACCTACCACCTAGCAAAGTACTGCGACTTTTGTGCCCGATAAATGGCAATAGGCTCGCCACCTATTACATGGGACCTAATTGGGGAAGCGTGGGTGCTAGTTCACCTCTGCCTACCCCTTCGGGGATATTGGCGTGAATTATGTATGTATGTATGTATGTACATCATTGAGACCTTCAATCATAAAATCGATTGTTCACGGATACTGGACAGATTGAAAATGCGTGTAGGAAGATATCCTCGAAATGCCATCAGTTACGGGAAGTAACTGCCGCACTCAGAGACGTCAAATGACGTTAATAAGTACTTAATGTCAAAATGTGACAATTCAAAACTAGTCGCTATTGTTGCCGGGTCTATAGTCTAGATTTAAATGAGATTTTTTGACATTAAGTACTCATCAAAGATATTTACGTCTCTGAGTGCGGCAGTTAGTGTATAGTACGCAACACTGTTTTTGGATCAAGCAATATTCTGCCAAACTATTAACGAATATAGCGAGATCGTTGACATACAATGACTCACCGAATAAGGTCCAAAGATTGACCGTAGATTTATGGAATGATATTTAATATATTTCAAAAAAAGGTACTTGATAATAAAACCTTAAAATATAATTTTTGCTCCATGTATTAAGTTATGTCAAAACTCGTAAAACAGACGTTGTCGTTTATAATGTTAACTATCGAGCCCTGCGAGGTTGTCGCTGTGTTACAAAAACCATACATGTTATAAAAAACATAACATACATACAGATTGTATGACGCACCTATCTGTATAGCATAACACTATGCATGTCAGGTTTCCACTTTGCGTTGGCGGGTCCAGTGCAGTTTGTTGTGTGTTTCGATACTGATAATTCAGCCGAAACTAACAATATTATTCGATAGAATATTTATTCACGATCATTACCAAAGTGGTTTTTGTGCAATCACTTTAAATTTTTAAATGGTTTCCATAATGAATGTTTTTAAAGATTATCTTCAACAATTAAATACGGTTGAATTACATTCAGAGGTTACTTAGAAACTTGACGGCCCATTTAATGTGGTAACATTCTGTAGAGCGGCAGTAATAATAATTAACACTGAGAAATCACAGCGCTGCTCTGCGCAACCTGTCTGCGATTACTTATACTTATTTCTTTGAGTTACGTAAATGACCGTAAGGAGCTATCTGCTTCATGTCGACCGACACTAAAGACTGGAATTTCCTTAAAACCAAATGTCATTTTTTAATTTTTAATCTATGCTAATATATAAAACTGAAGAGTTTGATTGTTTGTTTGTTTGGTTGGTTGAACGCGCTAATCTCAGGAACTACTGGATCGAATTAAAAAAATCTGTGTTGTTTGATAGTCCATTTATCGAGGAAGGCTATAAGCTATATAATAAACGACATTAACGCGAGCGAAGCCGCGGGCGACCACTAGATTTTATATAAATGCAACTACCTAAAATCCAAATAAAATTAGCAACTCAACTGGAAACAATATTACGTATTAGTAGTGCATTTAAATGCTGCTTTTATAAAGAAGAATGTGACGACACCGACTCACCCCAAGGGTGTCGTAAAAGTCAACTGAGGGAGATTGCTCGACATAGACGAATGGCGGCAACCGAATACATACATACATACATATGTCACGCCTTTCTCCCACAGGGGTAGGCAGAGATCACTTCCTTCCACTTGCTACGATCCTTACATAGTTCTTTCGCTTCATCCAATCTCATCAATCTCTTCATGCATGCCCGTCGGTTTCGGGTACTCTTGACCTGGCCCTTTTTTAATAAACTTTCAATTTGATTATGAAAGATCCGCCTAGGCCTTCCCCTTCCCATTTCTCCATTCATTTTCGCTATGTAAATCCTTTTTGTTACTCTCCTTTAATCCATTCTTTCGACGTGACCAAACCATGCGAGCATCCCTTTCTCAATCCTTGTCATTACATCTTCTTTCAAACCACACATTTCTCTTATCACACTGTTATACAATCGATCGCTCAACCTTACCCCAGCCATGCTCCTCAACGCTCTCATTTCTACTGCATTTATTCTACTCTCATGCTTCTTCTCCCATACCCAACTTTCACTTCCATACATTAATGTCGGAACCAGCACTCCGTTATGAACAGCCATACGAGCCTTTCTGGACACGCTTTGGCTGTTCATAAAAGTGTGCAAAGCCCCGTTTACCATATTCCCAGCTTTCACCCGCTTTTCAATATCACTATCACACTTTCCATCTCTCGTAAATACAGATCCCAAATACACAAACTCTTTCACTTGTTCAACATTCTCACCTGCAATCTTAATTTCACACTTCGTCATTTGTTCATCCCTTTCACCCTGGCACCCGAATAGTGGAGGGCAAACCACCAACACCAACATACAAGAGAGTGGAGAGTGGACAATCAAGACCTTGAACAGTATGTATTTGAAAATTGCCATTTCAACCACTTTCTCCGTTCACCGGTCTCTCAACAAGCACCGATCCCAAATAAACTAGGAACCAAAAATATGATTATGACGAGTAAGTATTACCTTACCTTCTTAATAACTATTTTGTGAATGTGAATTATTAGAAAAAAAGCTACTCTGGTCCTATACAGATTAGTTAACATTATAATTAACAATGTCAATAACATTTTTATTTACAAATTGTTCGCCAAAGGATTTGGTTAGATTTTTTATCGTGCATTATAAATGGCTGAAGTTCAAAAGAAAGGAAAAATATTTGTCACCCGGTCCGTATCTTCAACCCAGATCTAAATGCATCGGGTAAGGAAAATTAATCGAAACCGATACTCGGTTCGGCAGCTTCCGAATAGGTCCCAGGAGATTAAGCCAAATGGATCTGGTCAAGCCTACAAAATGTTACTATCCTAGAAATTCAAAGTGAGAATGCAATCAAATATGTAATAATATAGATCAGTTAGAAGTGACGTTATTTGTAATGAAAAGCCAGTTTTATAATCAATTTAACAAAATCAAAGGATTAATAATAGTACCATGGTAGAGGCAAATGCGATCCAAGTTAAAATTCAAGAATGAGTTACGGACCGGACCACGTTGAAGACTTACCTGTCAAGTCGGAGTATTGCCTCAATCCATACAAATTAAATAATGAGTGCTATGACATCAAAGATCATCATCATAGCCCTGCCCTTATCCCATCTTATTTGGGGTCGGCGCAGTATGTCCTCTTTTTCCATTCTCTTCTGTCACTCGTCATCTCCTCATTCACATCCATCACCTTCATATCACACCTCACACAATCCATCCATCTTCTCAGTGGTCTTTCTCTACTTCTATATCCATCAACATTCATGCCCATAACTTTCTTACTTACATTCACGGCATCACGTCTCATAATATGTCCATACCAAGCTAAACGGCTCCCTTACATCTTTTCTGTTACTGGCGCCACTTTCAGACTCCCTCTTACGTACTCAATCCGCTAGGACATCAAATATAATACCAATTAAATCACTTCTCAACTCTGAAAAGACGCAGCATAAGGGAGATAATTTCATTCACCCATAGAATGCTCATAACTAGACTAACGATGTAATTCAACATTTTAACTGAATGCTAGAGTAAGTTCACCAGAGGAATTTGTTTAACTTTGCCATCTAACTTGGTAGTGGGTAGTACTGCCAACAGTTTACATGCCAAAGATTCTGGACCATCCAAAGTAAGTTATATGAGCTTTGATACTTGTTTAAGTGCCAGCGTAATTCTGCGCACGTTATGTATAAGAAACACTGTAATGTTTCTTATATTTCCACTAAAGGATCACTCTGCCTTGCCGATCAATCTCTCATTACTCCGGTTGGAGATAAGTAGGTCTTTTTCAAGAATGTTATGGTCTGCATTGTTTGATAACAAAACCTATGCCTAAAAAAAATGAGTAATATTATAATTATCATTTTGATTTTTACATGACCATTTTAAAGATGTTAGGAAAAGTTAATTTTTAGTCATTTCTGACCTTCGTAATACCTTTTTCTTCGTAATATTCTATTTTGCTAGCAGAAGCCTCTTTGTCGCCATTTTTTCTTTTACCCTACAATAAGCTACTTAAAGAGGAAATCGTTCATCATTATTGGCATTCTACCAGGCTTGCTAGCAGAGATTCTAAAGGCGTTAATAGTAGCAAATAAAATCATAACTTTTGTAGTAAAGTAGACAGTTGGCTAGCCCGAATCGTT
Source organism: Cataclysta lemnata (assembly GCA_963931975.1). Lineage (NCBI taxonomy): Eukaryota > Metazoa > Arthropoda > Insecta > Lepidoptera > Crambidae > Cataclysta > Cataclysta lemnata. Next base: position 9,357,605 of record OZ008347.1, read on the forward strand.
AGCTATTGGCTAGGAAGTCCCGGGTTCGAATCCAGAACCTTGATTATGTAAGCTGCTTTCAATGCTTTCGTCTACCTGTCACTCTCACTTTGCGATTATTCTCAATGAGTGAGAGTGACGGGTAGACCAAAGCAATTGAAATCGCTTACATAATAACCCCGCAGGTTATGGTAAATGTTTGTGTCACGAACACGGATATCTGTATTGTTTGTATGTTTAGGAAGTATATTTGGAATATTTAAAAATTATTAATGGGTCCATATAGTTTTCATAACCTAACCGCTAGGTACTAAGTTCCTTCGGACTAGATGATAGGAGTGAGTGTTAATTATTTATTTTGGTTTTGAATGTCTCGTTAATAAGAATATACATATAATTAAAATATAGAAGTGTCATATTATATCTAATAATATTACAACTATATTTTAGGATTGTAACAAGGCACTGGATTATGTCTCAAGTTTATTTCTAACAAATAATGATGTTATTATAAGTTGATTCGCTATGGGTCGTGACCGGGAAGATGCCTTAAGCCTCTTACAACTGCTCTGTCGGGGAGACTCTCTAGTTTCTTGAAACCATTTTTACACTATAATACCTACTCGTATTACTTCAAGTATTTAGAGATAAAAACGTCAGTAGCTATTTTTAAACGTAAAATAAATTTCATAAAAAAATAAACATAGTTGGATGTAGCAAAGGACTCAAAAGGATTCAGTACATAATTATATAAAATAGCTTCAAAACGCGCTTTAAAGTATTTATCATTTATTATTTGTATTTATGACTATTATTATATTATTTTGTTCGCACTAATATAATACAGTAAACTGTAACACCTTTGTTTCAAATTACACGCACTCAAACCAACCAAATTACCAACAGATTGATTTACACTGAAGATAAATTTCATGAATCTCATTAAAATAGAATGCTAATTAACGGAGAATCGCAGGGAATAATTCATTCAGTAACAAGAAAACCCACTCATAAATACACTTAGGCAGTGTAAACAATAAACAAAAGGAGCTGTGGTACCGCAAAGGGTGTAATTACGGTTATCTTAAAGATTTTATCACAACCGAAAATTTGTGTCGTCTTATAATGCCGAGCAATTTGCTTGCCCAGGGGTTTTTTGAGGTGCGCGCAATCACATTCCGACAGCTTTATTTACCTTGTGAAGATAACCTGATTTACATAATTTAATTTGCATAAAGGTCTTAAATAGTCAAAATAATAGTTTACGCCGTGTGCTGACGGCAGACCAGAATACAATTGTCACCACCCCCATCTCTCCCCGCGGGTGTCGTACAAGGCGACTAAGGGTTATGATAGCAATGAGTAATGAACTGTGATTTCCATGCCCCATAAATAGGCGGTAAACCTAATAATAAACCTAATTAGCGGCGAAATGTGGGTATTATTTCACTTGTGCCTACCCATTGGGGGATATAGGAGTGATTTATGTTTAAATGTATGTAAATTGTAATAGTCTACCTCATCATCTTTTTAGTGCTCGAACGACCCCACTTTAACAATGAGGATGATGAAATACATATTGAGAATTTGATTGGAAGGAATTTAGATACTTACGTTCAGTCTGATTCAGAGGACGTGTTGTAATGTCGGTATTAAGAAGATAGTGCTACTATCATAACGGTAGTCTAACTAACTCAGACAATCTTACCACAAAGAAACGAACACTTTTTAAGGTGAAAGAAGCTGAAAGCTGTGGCCCATTATCATTACCAGCCTTTTTAATTACCCCACTGCTGGGGCAAACGCCTTTCCTATGGATGGAAGATAGTAGGAATGGATTGACGTGAGTCAGTCTTATCTGAGGTAAACAATCGATTAGAGATATTTGACAGTTTTGTATTGTCTGACATGCTGTTAGCTCTCCATTAAGGAAATTCAGAACAATCCCTTAATGCGCCGTTCGTTTGAAGAGAATTATTTTATTTCCAATTCCAAAAGTAAAAATTGTAATTAATTGAAACAATTGTGCCAGTTATAAATTGATTGGCCGTGTGGTGACGGCAGAGTAGAATACAATTGTCACCACCCCCATCTCTCCCGTGGGTGTCGTACAAGGCGACTAAGGGTAAAGACAGCAATGAGTAATGGGCAGCAACATTCCTCTTGTACCATCTAGCAATATACTGTGATTGATGTGCCCGATAGATGGCAATAGGCTCGCCACCTGTTACATGGGACCTGGCTAAATTGGCAATAAGTGGGTGTTAATTCACCTCTGCCTACCCCTTAGGGAATATAGGCGTGATTTATGTATGTATGTATGTATAAAAAGATTTAATTTGGACAACAGCCATTTATCTTCACTTTTTTAATCAATAATTTGCTAAGTTTCAATAGAAGCGATATTATTATTAAAGTTAAAAGTTTTCACTTTCCTTGTGTTCTAAAAATATTTTCCATTAAAACCCGTGTAAGTAAGTAAGTTTTCTACGAGATCACAGCTATTTTACCGGCGTAAATAGCCAATTCACCTTTACATACAACGCAGTAATCACCTCGTTATCTGATCACAACCTTTTTGATAAAAACAAGGCAACCTATGTAGGGTCGAGACATTGTTTTCTTTTCTTCATAAAATTGTTTAAAGAGTCAAGCAAGCAGTAAAGTGATACGTTGTTACCATGAATAAATATTTTACACTCACATCTATCATTTAGCACAAAGTAGGTACCTACAGGGTTATGGATACTAGATGCAAGCAAAATTTAAACATAAAAATATTTGTAAAATACTAAATAAACATATAAACAACCATGAATTAAGAACAAATGTCTGCGTTCATCATAAAGATTTGCTCCAACCACCTCCGGAACCTCTTGGCTGATAGCCAGCGATCTGACAGCAAACTGAAGTCATCGCTATATAACGCCCTCAGATTTCACCAATACAATACTTTAAATTGATGTCAAGTGCAATCGTTTAAGAACACATTAAATAAATAAAATAAAAAAGTTAACTTAACGACCTCTTGTGTGTATTATCAAAAATGCCTAACTAAATGCATCAGAATATCATTTACAAAAGATTTATTAGGCACACTAAAAATTGTCGCGTGGTGACGGCAGAGTAGAATACAATTGTCACCACCCCAAATCTCTCCCGTGGGTGTCGTACAAGGCGACTAAGGATAAATCAGTGATGAGGAATGAGCAGCAGCGTTCCTCTTATACCTACCACCTAGCAAAGTACTGCGACTTTTGTGCCCGATAAATGGCAATAGGCTCGCCACCTATTACATGGGACCTAACATAATTGGCGAAACGCGGATGCTTGTTCACCTCCGCCTACCCCTTCGGGGATATAGGCGTGATTTATGTATGTATGTACTAAAAATTGTGCCTAATAAATCTTTATTACTTATATAATTAGAAATAAAATTCAATAATTTAAATTATAATAATCTTGTACTTGCTCTAAATCAGAATACAATAAATAAACATTATTATAATTGTACCTCCAAGCTACACTATAGGTAATACATAAATATGAGAGAGAAGTGAATCAGCTCATTCCAAACAATTCCAAAACATCTTGGATTTAATTATTCAGCGGGAGTGCTATGGAAAATTATGCAGATTTCATTGTGATTAAGATTGCAACAGACGGCTAGATTTGATAGCCAATCCAATAGTAGGAGTATGAGCTCTTAGAATGTACGTACTCAATATTCAAGCTGCGAATTGTAAACCAACAGTTGCATGACGTCCAACGATTTTCGTAATTCAAAATTGGGTATGTGGAAACAAATTTATACACAAAAGTGTTGGTGACGCGACTTAGCGCGTAATTTCTTAAAATTATTAATATTAAATTACAATACTTTTAATTTGGTAATAAATTGCATTACGACCCTATATTACAAATAAGTGCGTAAACATATCACGCATCATCCACTGCAGTTACTTAGGCAAGATGCCGTTGGCGCCACCAGAGTGCGTTCTTCTGCGCATCTTCCACGCGCAGCGTCTTTCCCGCCAATCTCTTGCTCCGACGGCGCTAAAACACGGAGCTTGAGACCAGTTCGCGCCTAGCAACCGTTTCTGCAACTCCCGATACTCTCCCGCTTCCCGCATCCGCACCGCTTCCCGCTTTTTACTATTAATTTGGTGATAAGACATTAACAAATTGTTGGACAATTTACGGACGCATTAGTTAGTGAATTGTTGTGCTGGACTGCAACTGACAAAACAGTGAACACACGGATAAGCCTGGGTCGACCCCGGTTTTCGAGCTACGTACGCCTGTGGTGGCGAGAATCCAGGAGTTTGGAGTAGGAGCACCTGGTGAGTCCGTTGGTGGCATTGAGCCTATTTACTGTTTTGACTGTTGTGTTTACGTACGACATTGTAATAGGAATACGTGAGCACGGAATCACTTGATTCAGTGCGGCAATTTTATTACCAAATTAAAATTTTACAAATGGTAGGCTATTTACACGCCTCACCATTTCTTATGGTCCTTCAGAGCCTAGGATATTGTTCTAGCTACTTTAATTAGTATTAATTTGTGTGATTTGCGTACTATTTGGCAAATTTCTCAGTTAATACAACCGTAACCAACCGCTTCCGCTCGCTTGTCGCTTCGTTATTCATTCCGCCCGCCATACGCCATATTGGATAAATTCAATAATTTTACGTTAATTTTATACAAACGCATTAAATATTTTAAATTTATATTTTTTCCTATAAATACGTTCTAAAATGGCCAATAAACAACTCGAAACTAAATTATCAATATTAAATACTAAAAAGGAATCCACCTTCTCGCGTTTTAATAACTTGTTTAATTTAACAAAAAATATTAGTAACTTTGATTCAAGGTCAAGGGAGAATTTCTTAACTGAGACTGAAACTATTGATAGTTTATTCGAGAAATATGAAAAGTTAATAGATGACATAAATGAGGTACAATTAAATTTAAAACCGGACGCAAAGCCCGATTATTCCGCCTATGAGTCGTGTCAAGATTTATATATTAGAATAAAAAGTGCACGTAATAAATTGACTAATTGTTCAACAGTGCAATTAGGTTCCGCTGACACGTATAAACAAACTAAATGCATAAAACTACCGCCGATTGAGCTGCCCTCGTTCGACGGACGAACTGAGAATTGGCCGATCTTTTATGAGTCGTTCAAGTCAAATATTCACGACAACTCTCAGCTGTCTGACTCGCAACGAGTACAGTATTTAATAGGGAAATTAACGCATTCCGCTCTTAAAATCACCGCGGGCATTGTTCCTACTGGGGACACGTACCAAATAATCTGGGACAGTTTGGTCAAGAAGTTCCAGGATATTCGTGCATTAGGCACACACTATTTAAATAACATTTTTGATTTTAAAAATAGTAATAATACAAAAAACAACTTAGATTCTTTTGTCGAAAATTATTCATCATCTATTTGTGCATTAAATCAGTTAGACATTCCCAATTTAACTGATTTTATACTATTATATTGTGGTCTTAGGAAGCTTGATTCTCAGACTATTCAAGCATTCGAATTATCCGTTCGCCACATTGAGATTCCTTCGTATAAGGATCTCGTTTATTTCTTACAAGATCAAGTTAAGATTTTGGAACGCTCTTATAATAATAATTTCCATGGTTCACGTTCTTTGGTGACCTGTGAAAATAAGACCGCTCCGCGTACATATAAATCGTTCATGTCATGTAACGAATCTACTAATAATAATTCACAAAAGTGTGCGTTATGTAATGGCACCGATCATTCCTTACTTTATACGTGTAATCAATTTAAAAATAATTTAACCGCGAACGACAGATTCGATTTTATTAAATCTAAACATGGTTGTCTCAATTGCTTAAGTTTATCGCACACTATATCTCATTGTAAGTCTTCCTCTGTTTGTAAAACATGTGGTAAAAATCATCACACCTTATTACACTTTAATAAAAACTCTAATAGTACAACAAATACACTTATTGTACAAACGGAAGAGGGATTTCTTGCCGATAACAGCTGTTGTGGCAGAAAATCCTCATTCCCGCCATCCGCGTCGCAGCCAGATTCATCTGCGTTCACAAATAATGCGTCGTCGCTTGTACCCACGCCACATGATCGCGCTCCGAACGCCGCTGCATCGATGGCAGTCAGTGACCCCCAGCGACACTGTAGTGTTTGCGTGCAATCTAGTAAAATTTATAATAATAATCACGCATCACACTCTTTAAGCGCGCGTAATAATTCTTATAATATACTTTTAGCAACGGCACAAGTATTTGCAAAATGTCACAATAGTCAGGATAATAAATTAATTCGCTGCCTTATTGATAACGGCTCACAAAATAATTTAATTACTATTGATAGCTGTAAATTACTTAATTTACCGATTATTCCTCTGAGTAATTCTTTTATTAAGGGAATTGGTTTATCTTCCAGGCCGATTTATGGTTACGTAGAATTTGAAATAAAATCACGAATTTATCCGCATAGTAAATATAATATTCACGCTTTAGTTGTCGATTGTATAACAGATAAATTACCTTCCAATTTAATAAATAAATTCGATTTTAATAATATACCACTCGCTGACCTTACATGGAATATTCCGGGTGATATTAATTTAGTCCTCGGCGCTCAACTTTTCCCTTACATTTATTTGGGCAATAAAGTCGATCTAGGTCCTCACATACCGCCGGCTGTATCAACTACATTAGGTTATGTATTAATGGGTGATTTTCCTAACAAAACGTTTAATACGCAACCCGCACGCTGTCGCACAGCACCGCTTGTACGTTCTAGAGTTAACATTTAATAAATTAATTAATTTTTTATAACAAAATTATTATATAATATACTTACCTAGTTTTATACCGCATCACGCATTGTTACTCACCGACAATCCCATGTCGCGAATATTGTAGTGCCATAAAGCACACTGGGATGTCGTTAAATTGTATTCTTTACACGCCCTAATATACAACCTAGCTTATTTTAGCTTTTATTTAATTCATTTGTTTTCTGTTGCGATAAACGCTGATAGGTATTGTGTTAACTCCAGAAATCTAACATAGATTTTTTATATTTAAATAATCATAATTACACCGCTTACTAATAAATATAAAAATCTTATACCGCTCTATGGTGAATATTTCAAACGCTGATACCGCTTGACATAATAGGTGCATTATTTATATTTAAATCCTTAGTGATTCCGCCTTTTTTCCATGTGTACTATTCATACGCTACACAGCTACGTACTTGCATGCCTCCGCATTATCTTTATACTGATAAGGTTACTGTATGTAAAAACTAGTGACTTGTACATTTTGTCACTGATGAATGTACAGCTGTGCAACTGTCACAGCATTTAATTTGTCTGTTCAACATGAACTTTAAATCTAATGGAAATGTAACTCTGTAAGATATTAGTTATTAGTTATTTATTTAGTTATTAATTCACTTGTCCTTCTTATGTGTATGCGAGTAACTCTGTAAGATATACCTAGATATTCGTAATTTATCCGCATCCAAAATTAATAGGTATAATGTTGATTTCATGAAAGATGAATTGACAAAACTAGTTATTAGGTTATTTCTATTTCGTAGTTAGGTTTTAGGTGTGTTTTAGGAACACCTAAATTATTGTTTGTTTTAACCGCATCGCTGATACATAAACATGTGCTGATACGCTTGATATATTATTATATCTACTCTCGTTAGTCGCCCGCTTATTTAACATAATACGAGTCGTTCTCTGTTATACTTTATGCTACCTCAACTGTTAATTAAAGAGTTAGGTTTTGTATAATCGCATGGGATGATACTCCTGCCGATGATAATTATTAATCGATTCTCTTCATATATGCATGAATTTAGTTTATGACATCTGTGTAGATACCGCGTCTTCTGTGACATAAATCTCAATAGTTACAGTCACAGTGATACATACTACCTTACCTTATGGGACGCTTAATGTTCAGCTTTTAGGCACAAGAAGTGTTTCCAACAAAGGTTGCCTCTTCTTTGCTCACGCACAATTAGGGTTACCTACGCGCGTTTTTCTTAAATGGCTAAACAAATTAATGACATTCAACATTTTTATACATAATCCAACCCTTTCTTAAAAATAATAATAACCAATAATATACTGCTTATTTACTTATACTTTACCTAATGTATCAATTAACCATATTCTTATATTCTTTTGTTTTGAAAGTTCCATGAACTTCCAAGGCGGGGAGTATGGTGACGCGACTTAGCGCGTAATTTCTTAAAATTATTAATATTAAATTACAATACTTTTAATTTGGTAATAAATTGCATTACGACCCTATATTACAAATAAGTGCGTAAACATATCACGCATCATCCACTGCAGTTACTTAGGCAAGATGCCGTTGGCGCCACCAGAGTGCGTTCTTCTGCGCATCTTCCACGCGCAGCGTCTTTCCCGCCAATCTCTTGCTCCGACGGCGCTAAAACACGGAGCTTGAGACCAGTTCGCGCCTAGCAACCGTTTCTGCAACTCCCGATACTCTCCCGCTTCCCGCATCCGCACCGCTTCCCGCTTTTTACTATTAATTTGGTGATAAGACATTAACAAATTGTTGGACAATTTACGGACGCATTAGTTAGTGAATTGTTGTGCTGGACTGCAACTGACAAAACAGTGAACACACGGATAAGCCTGGGTCGACCCCGGTTTTCGAGCTACGTACGCCTGTGGTGGCGAGAATCCAGGAGTTTGGAGTAGGAGCACCTGGTGAGTCCGTTGGTGGCATTGAGCCTATTTACTGTTTTGACTGTTGTGTGCTGTGTTTACGTACGACATTGTAATAGGAATACGTGAGCACGGAATCACTTGATTCAGTGCGGCAATTTTATTACCAAATTAAAATTTTACAAATGGTAGGCTATTTACACGCCTCACCAAGTGTTCTTTTGAAGCAGTATGCTTTAGTCCCCATTCCCGATCTATGGAGTACACGTAAAATAAACTGCCGTATATAACGTATGCGCATCTAGCTCAAGTCAATTACGCCACATAGCTCTTCGCGATCATAATTTACGTAAATTACAAGCCTGATAACAGACTTTGCTAAGTCTATTGAGACGATTAGTTCCTACAAGTTAGAACAAAGATAAGCTCCTGTTTCACTTCGAAATTGCAATACCATTGTACACTTAATCCCAAGAATTACCGAGACAGTGGAGTCTATCTTTTGTCGTACGAACAGTACTTTTCAATTTAGCTAATAGATTTCAATGGTAGTGAGCAAAGAGACGTTGTCGTGTGGACGCGCTCTAATTGAACATAAAACATAAAAAATGCGTGAATTAATCACTATCCTCCTGAACGTCGTTTCGAACGAGACAGAGAGATATCACTAATTAGAGCATGGAAAAAAGATAACAAAAGAGTGCGCAGGCGTATTGTTATTTATTTATTAATAAGAAAACGAAATGATTATAAAAAAGTCTTTCGAGGTGAGAATTTTAAAATTGTTAATTTACTGAGAGGAAAGTTGTTTATAGACCAGCCGGAGATAAATGAGATATTGTTATGTCAAATGCTAAATATAAATTATGCAAAAATATTATTTTTTTATTTATAAAAGGCACTCACTTTTCTAAATCGTTGTGTCCGTACACGACTTTCTATAGAGATTCGCATTGGTGATACGTTAGGAAAGGCACAAGATAGATACACCACTCTGATTTACTGGGGCAATATTGAAAAGCTGTAAAATTACAGACACATTCTCGCACGTCTGCAAGCACACAATATTAGTACTCAAGCACAGTGCTTTGTGTGCGTGGGTTCACACAGCATAAGGGATCACAATCACATACAAGGTTTTTGTGTCGAACTTGATATGTTTACTTACTTAGGTTTTTGTTCTCAGTACAGTTCAATGGGTATTTGATTATGTTTTCAAACCATCTCCTATTTCTGGCTTGGAGGCTTATCAAAATATAACCGGAATGAAAGTTCTCGGAATCTTCAGAGACTAGTATTCCATAGATCGATAACCGCACTTCGATATTCTAACTTACCAACTTTAGAAGGTATTATATCACCGCTCAGCGCCGGGATTGGATGAGAAAATGGTGAAAAATAGGAAGGAGTTGAAGAAGAAAACATGTGCCTACCCCGTCTAGAGCGGCATAAGAGAAGCAAGAAGTGTCAAATGGTGCCGGCAGAGCTAAAACGCATTTCAAATTCGGAATAAGGCCGTGTGGTGACGGCAGAGTAGAATACAATTGTCACCACCCCAAATCTCTCCCATGGGTGCCGTACAAGGCGACTAAGGATAAATCAGTGATGAGGAATGGGCAGCAGCGTTCCTCTTATACCACCTAGCAATGTACTGCGACTTTTGCGATAAATGGCAATAGGCTCGACACCTATTACATAGGACGTAACATAATTTGCGAATCGTGGGTGCTAGTTCACCTCTGCCTACCCCTTCGGGGATATAGGCGTGATTGTATGTATGTAAATTCGGAATAATATATTATTGACTGACCTCACATTGCTAAGCTTACGCAATCGCAGATCGAACGCTCTAAGCCACTGCGCCAGCTCCTCGCTATGCTATGTTTAGTATGTTGGCTATTTATGTTTTACTAGTATAATAATAATGTCCATTGCGCTAGCGCAGTGGCATAGCGCGCTTGGCCTGCGGTTTCTTTAACTAAGAAATGTTCGCTAAGGCCGGTCATTGGATGGGTGACCAAAAATTTATTATTTCGAGCCTTCCGAAGCACGGAGGAACGTGCTTCGGATGGCACGTTAAGCCGTTGGTCCCGGCTGCATCTGCAGTCGTTAATACCCACCAACCCGCACTGGGCCAGCGTGGTGGGTAAAGGCCCAATCTCCCTTTATACTTCATTGGACATTAAAGGGCTGGTCATGATGATGATGATGAAGAAGTTCTATGGGACATTAAAGGGCTGGTGATGATGATGATGATGATGAAGTTGAAACAAAAATATGTTATACCACTTAGGCCAGAATATTTGATACGCCATTCACCACAAGCAATTAGGGCTATGTTTGGTATTCTCGGTATTTGTAAAGCAAAAATGTGTGTTTATTTTTTGTCCCCCGTTACCAAATTTATTTATTATTCAATAAGAGCGTTGAACGAAATAAAATCGTTTGTAAATACTCAAAGGAGTACTAATAGCGGGGAGGATACAGGACACCATTATTGAAGGTAGATTTATTACGGTCAACAAACGCTGTCTCGAGAGGCGAGCGTGGGCTAAAAGTAAATAGGCGATAAGAAAAATATAATTTATTCATATTTTCAACAGACGCAGTAGGTACGGTTCTGATCACCGGGGCTAAAAAGGTAACATCGGCAATTTCTCTTATGATCCAAAATCACACTGCAAAGAATAACGTAGCCAATTGTCGTGCACTTTAGTAGTTTCTGAATTTGTACAAGATTATTCTTGTTCAAAAATGGTCATCAAAATGGTTCACATTTTATTAATAGAATATAATGTGTTGTGGATTCCTGAGCTGTTTAAATGGTCTTTTTGATTGTCTTTCCCCCGAATACAGAAATGCTTATCAAAGTTTGGGTCTTGCTTAACATTTAAATGTTGTCAAAATTGACGTTTTTTCATACAAATTCTGACAGGTAATCCACTCACTCCTAACACAGTCCACTAACTTTTTAAGCAGTGTCCCAAATTTGAGTAGCTTTTCTGTATTCGGGGGTTTGGGTCTTTTTTGGTTGTTAATTTTGTCTTTTTGTTGATTTTGTTTGTCACCTCTTGTATAGAATGTGAATGATTGTAGCAATGATTGTAGCAACGTCGTAGCGCAATATTTCTTAACATAAAAACAAACGTAGAAGTTGAAGAAGTAGGGAAAGGTAATTCAAAACGGCCTAAAGCTAAAGCAAGCATTCTGGTGTGACAAATTATTGCCATATACCCAAATAGACAGGAAACAACTTAAATTTCTAACTATCACTTCGGGTGCAGACAAACAAGCTGACTGTAAATTTAAATGTAAATTAATCTCGATCATACCCGTTTCATGCAGTATAACCGCTTTGGGCTACCTTCCCCTATACATTAATTGCATAATAGGCTATCAAAAATTGTTGCAAAGACGTACCCGTTTAAAGACTGAGCTTAACTGCGTGAAGTAAAAACCGAAGGTTTTGGAGTTTGAATTAATGAATATTCATAACTTTGACTTTCAAATTTAAGAAGGGAAGTCATTTATTGCATGAAAATATAATCTCACAGAGTAATTTTATGGCAAGACCCTATTAATATTTATATCCACTTTGTAAATGTAAGCTGGTTTTTACAAGGAACATAATTCTTGCCGCCTAAAATTTTTAATGGTTGCCTTAAAGCTCCTATAGTGGCGTCTTATGCCTGTCTAAATTCTACCAATATTATAAACGTGAAAGTTTATAATTATAGTTGTAATGTATATTTGTTACCCTTTCACGCAAAACTACTGAATGGGTTTTAATAAAACTTCACAATAAACTCATACATAAGAATACAATATCCTAATAATATTTTAAACGCAAATATTTTTATGGATGTATGAGTGTTTGTTACTTTTAACGCAAAAACCACTCAATGGATTTTGATGAAAAAAAATATATCCGAAATTCCAAATATCAGAATAACACTTCTATGTAAAACTTCTATGTTATTCTGATGTTGCAGACGAAGTCACAGATAGAATCTGAATCTTTAAAAAAATACTCGAATTGCTTTAGAAAACAATTTAAATCACCAATAAGAATGCTATATTAAATCAGTCACCATCTACATCTAATCAACTAACTACAATGAAAACAGATCGCTGTTATTTGCAAGACAGGGTAGTGATTTCAATGTAAACCATGCACGTGGGAGACATCCGTCTTGGCGCAGGGCGATTTGATTGCGACCGCACTTGATTTATATCGCCACTCCATTTATTTCTTTGAAACGGCTCCACCGAAATCCGCCCAGCATCTCTTCAGCAATTCGCCACGAAAATTAGGTGGAAATTTGTTTAGATGGCGAATTAAAATTACTGTTAGCACCGCCCGAGGACCAACCTGATGTCGCAGCGCAATTTGTTCAAATTACTGCTTCCACTCCAGGCTCAATTTCATTTTGGTTGTTGTAGATTTCTCTAGAAGTTCGCTCGACTCAGAGCCGACCGACGCGACGGGGCGTCCAATTGAGATATTTTCGGCCCTCTTCAGATAGTCCGCAAATAAATTTAATAAAGACAAACATTAGGCATTCCAATTACAAGTTAACTAGGCACTTAATTAATGTTGCTTAATTTACTACTTTGCTTTGTGATGAATAGTGCGGCATGAAGTACTTTCATTTTAATTAGCTGCTTGTTGTTTTGTATAAAACAATTTATTACTACAGAAAACTTTGATACCAAAAAAGAAAATGATTTCTTTTCTTTTATTTTTATAATTCTCACAAAACGCTATAAAACGGTGTAAAATGTAATGTTGATTTACAGTACCTAGTTCGCAATCAAAAACCATAAGACACGCCTCTATGTACGTTTTGAGAAATAGTAATTTCCAGAAGTTCTAAGAAACGCTTTCCCCATTTGCACTCCAGACCATCACACAATAACATTGTAAGCTGCAATACGATTTCATTCATCCTCCAAGTAAACTTCTTGACATAACAAATAAATCCCTCAAAACATCGACTTCGCAGAATAACTTCTGTTTAGTCGCAGATATGATTTACGAGGCGCGAAGTGAAATATATTTGAGATAATTCTCAGCGTCAACATTTAATTCTATTGTTTCAAATAAGGAACGTGATATTTCCACTGAGCAGTGAAAACAGTAGCACGTATTCAGAGACGGAAATTGTTTTAATTTTCCACAATCCTAGACGTCGCGCCGCATCTGTGATAAAAAGACTCCTTGAGGAGTTTCTTTATGCAGTCGAGCTCAAAGGAGTCCCTTCAATTGCCCTGCGACGTTATGAAGTGTGAAAAGCAACACAATCTTTTGTACAAGTCTTAGTCTGCACGTCCTAATTTCGTTTCAAAGCATTCATAAAAAAACGTCGCATTCTGGAGACATGTTGGGCGTACGCCCAAATGTGAAAGTGTGCCCGCGGCTTTATAAGTACGTGTGTTACAGTCAAAACTCTCGATAGGTTACCGTGAACTGCAGAAAAAGATAATAATAATTTTGACTTAACACAAACGTAACGTAAAATCTAAACTGAAAGTAAATACTTTGTCTGAAAATCATTGATAATAGTGATTTTGAATACTGGAAATACTCTTTCACTTCTTATTTGAGTTTCAGGCAACGAGGCAGTAGCGCGCCTGGTGCACCATCTAACACATTCTTCGCTCCCTAATACATGAGACCTGAAATAAGTGGGCGAAACGCTGTTGTTTAAAAAGCCTTATTGAAGAAAGACATAAATAATATATGTAGGTATGTTCTTTTAACGGTCTATTTATACATCAACTTCATCACTCTTTTATTAAACTTTATATTATTTTATGTGGGCTTGTCTATTTAACTTAAGAAAAAGAACTATGCATTATATGGTTTTTATACAAGATTATTGTCGAGGGCCTTCAAGCAACAATACTTTTGATTGAGTTCGCAAGTTAAAAATATTGTTGACTAGTTACTAGGTTTGACTGCAACATTTAAACGAAAAAGAAAAGTACGGCCGTGCCAGCATCTGAGCTGCAAACATTTTCAATTGCGACTCAAACATTCGAATACGATGGCAGACAAATAAATATTTCAATGCAGAGTGCGGGCAAAGTGTTAGGCATTCATCGCTAGAGAGTGTCATTTAAATGTGATTCGCGAAAATGTTCAGTTCTCGGCTGGGGAGAAGTAAGGGGTGATGTTCACAATTTGAATTCGCAACCCTTACTAGTGAAACGCGAAAAATAGATTAACTGAAAACGCTTATTTACTTAGTTATCCGTAATTAAAAGGGCGACAGTTTGTCCTGGACGAAGTAATTATAGACTGTTAGTTTGTAGACACGAAGCAGCAGTCTAGAAAGTTGACGACTGTGAAATCCCAGTGAAAGTTTACGTTGGACTATTAGTGTAATTCGTGTGTTTACTACCTAACTCGGCAGACATGCACCGACCGGGCTCTCTAAAAGCTTTTGTCCTAACACACGTGGTTATTTTCTGAGACGTTCGTTCGAGATTCATATTTTATTTCGACATTGTCGAGCTAGAACTTACTTTTAGCCGCAAAACTCGTGGGAGATACCTAATCTTTTTCTGATTTAGTATCACTAAATGAAAACTGTAGAATATGTCGAACATGCTGCTAAAACCCTAAAGTTGCTTTTCCACCAGAGATATGAGAGGTAGCTAAGCGGTGTACTGAGAAAAATCTGCCAATGGATTTGCTCGATTTTCATATTACAGAAACAGTATTATTTGATGAATTTAGCTCGCACTACGCTTAGCTACTCGCACATTTCTAGTGGACAAGTTCCTTAAAACTGTTGTATATAAAATTGTTTTCAAACAAGGATGCAGTCGGGAACCTTCAATATCTACATGCCCCCTGGCCCTGTAGAGAACTGACAATAATAAGGATACGGAATTATAATCGCTTTTGAAAACTATTTTATACACGAGATTATCCTTTTTAAGCAGGTGTGAGACGCTTGTTGGGTCTTTACTTGACATAATATTTTTCTACTCACAAAGATGTAATAGCAATAATAAGTGCATTGACAATATAAATATTGATATAAGATAATAGTACATTACTTCCCCTAATGTTTATTTTGATCTCAATAACATTTTGGTATCGAATCAATGTAATAGGTACTATTTTGATTTTAATTTAAACATTATATAAATGTTACAAAAATTAGTACAAAGATTATGGTGGTTAGAAAAAGTTCGAAAAATTATGATCTTGATGTACAAGAACATCATTTTTCGAACTTTTTCAAATACCAAATCTTTGCACCAATTATTTTGCCATGTGGTGACGGCAGAGTAGAATACAAATATTATCACCACCCCAAATCTCTCCCGTGGGTGTCGTACAATGCGACTAAGGATAAATCATGATGAGGAATGGGCAGCAGCCCTCTTATACCACTTAGCAATGTACCTACTGCGACTTTTATGCCCGATAAAAGGCAATAGGTTCGCCACTATTACATGGGACCTAACATAACTGGCGAAATGTGGGTGATTGTTAACCTCCGCCCTAATCCTTCGGGGATTTAGGCGTGATTTATGTATGTATGTTTGTACCAATGTAGTAAGTATCAAATTCGCTGCGGTTCCATCGAAGTTGGAACTAAATATCAAGACCAAGAATTACTTTACGTTTCTAAAGGCACTTTAAATCGTGCGACCCCTCTTGTTAACAGAACGGAACATGCTTCGGGAATGTGGAATTCGCCCACGTGTTCCTTCCCGTGTTAGTATAGCGTCCTATAAATTGGAATTCGCTAAGCACACGTTATATACGCGATATTTTTAACACACGACTACTACTTAAACTTAAAAATACTTGCTTGGAACAATGAGAAACGGAACAAAATATTATATTTGAGTTCTTCCGCGATTAGGAATGAACTTGGAGTGAAGTGAAAGGACTTTGGATTGTTATTGCAACTGAATTTCCTGTAACACTCGCTAAATAGGTATAACCCGAAATAAACTGCATAATCGATTAAGATAATTTTATAGTTTGTGTCGTCATTGTGTTTATAATATTATATTATTGTTTACTACTTACGAAGCATTATTAGAGTCATAAGTATTCCTTCCATTCCGTATTATTACAGTTTTATAAATATATTTATTAGCCTTGGCTTTTAACAATATTCAACATCAAAGAGTAACACAGGCATTGCTAAAATACTCAAATTGACAGATGATAATTACGAGACAATTGCACCGATAATAAATGGAACAGCAATTCACCTGGCCACCGATCCTCGAATTACCTGGCTGATACCAAATCCCCTTAATCAGGTTTCGTTCGGTAAGGACATAATCGTGTTAAAAGCCGTGTTTCGGCTGATCGCCCTCATTACTATCACACGCTAATAATCGCGCCGTATTCGCCGCACGGTATAATTACACCGTAAATGGCTGGCTAATGAAAAGGTTTTAACTTCTAAAGGGAAAGTTTGCCGCGTGCTGCAAAGTGTGCGCGTCCCCTTTTTGCTATTTCTTCTGAACTCAGAATTCATAAAGCGATTTCTTGCTTGGGAATTGCCTTCGTAATTTCTTAAGGAGGAGCGGTGCAAATTAAATAATTGTGGTGACTTGTCCCCGGTATAAATTAGGTACTATCGGCATCATGACGCTGGGAACTGATGCAGTTCTTGCAGCTCACGGAGGATAGTCAGTTTTACTCGTGATTGAACATGTTATGCACATTCCAGTAATATGTATGTGGTTAAGCCTTAATGGCACATATCTTCCTATATGTATTAATTTCTATTATTTGTCTCATAATATTCTATATTTTCGTCTCCAGTAATTTGAGGCAAATCTCAATTATGCATGGGTATTCACTTTCTATACCACTAGTTGGCGCTCGAAGTCGTAAAAACAATAGACGACCTACATTTTTAAGCTGTGTAATTTACTTCCGCCGATTGGACTATTTTATCTGTGGTTGTGAATTTGAGTTCCGATCATGTTAATAAACATAATTGAACAATAATATTATGCTGAACTACCCTGACTGTCCTGTATGCTGAGTGTGTCTATACGATATATGGAAGGCGCCTATCTGCAGATATATCCAGGTCAGTGAGTGTTTTAGTTTATTTGGGTTTTTGTCATACAAGTTACGGGGACATTTTCTCCTTTTTAAATTATTCCCGGTTATGATCCCGCCTGGATTTACACTTCTATCCAGTATGTATAATTAATTGGCCAATAATAATGGTAGGTCCATTTATTTCTATATCAATCAACAAATAACATATTGATTGAATTAAGCCGTGTGGTTACCACCCCCAATCTGTCCCGAGGGTTTCGTAAAAGGCGACTAACGGTTAAGACAGTGATGAGTAACGGGCAGCAGCTTTTTATAATTGGCCAAACGTGTGTGATTTTTGTATGTATGTATGTGCCTCTCATTCCAAGTTCGAGTTGCTGTGTAGTGACAGCAGAGCAGAATACAATATGTCACCACCCCAATCTCACTTGAGAAAACTGCTGTTAAATATTTGCTGATGACTACGGTGAACATAGAAGCACTTTTATAACGTGAATTTTCCTGCGGCATTGTGGAAATCTGTAAATAGCAACTCCGGAAAATATAGAATGAAAATTCCCAAACTGAAATCGTACAATACCGTGTAGAAGTCGCCCCGAGAGAATGTTAGTGGCGATCTTGGAGAATGCCCGTTTTATATACTCCGCCGTCGGATATCCCCGATATCCGAGTAGTGTCAGGTAAATCAAATGTGCAACGGAGAGACGGGCGATTTGTCTCTGCGCAAAATGTCGATTTGCCACCAGTCTTTGTGTGCGTAACGCTTATCTAGACGTATTGCTTTTCCTTGACTTTCCACGTGGGTTTGCATAACAGCGATTTGTTTTCTGCGTTTTTTTGTTTTAAATGGACCAGTTCCTTTCTTGTTTGTTTACGAACACAACTGTTGCTGTTGTATGTGCTAAAAATATAGTTAGCTATATAGCCAGTTAAAAATATAATTCATTGCATCACTAATGTTTAAAAAAGAATAAGAAATCTTAAGAATAATGTCGTGTGCTGACGGCAGAGCAGAATACAATCTTTGATACCGCCCCCCATTTCTCCCAGCGATAAGTAATGACTGGTAGCGTTCATATTCCTGTTTACTTACTGCAATATACTGCGATTTACGCGCTGGACAGATGGTAACAGGCTCGCCCCCTATTACATGGACCCTAACATCATTGGCGAAACGTGAGTGCTAATTCACCTATAAATAGACTTGATTCATGTATGAATTAGAAAAAAGAACTCATGGAAACTGCAATAATAAAAGTTGTTTAATTATTATATTGTAATACTTTATTTTCTCCGATGTGATTAGAACCTTCTAAGTCTTCAATAAAAGTAAGGTTCTTTAATGGTTCGAACGATTCTTGAAAGTATTATAGCAATAAACTTTTAAGAAATTTTATCGACAATAAGTATTAATAGGGTTTCGTAAGTTCCAATTTCACAGGACCTCGGACCGTCTAGTATTGAGCGTGTTTGCGGATTTCAGTGGCTTGTCGATTCTTTGCTATTTATCTTAATTATTATTTTCATTTTTATTTGCACATTGTATAATTATGTATTGTATTGATTTAGTCATGAGAACACTTGCTTTAGGGTGCAAACATAAAAATAGATGTTTTTCAGAGCCGACGTCAGTTGGTACGGGTAGGTACTCGTCACGATTAAAATAACAGGGAAATTTTATTTTATTTATATCCATGACACAGAATATTGGTTGAGTAATGTTCCAGCAGGCAGCAAGTTCTTCGCTAAGTAAGAGTTCTCCAAGAAATAAGAATTCAACCAACTTACATTTGGGCATTCACCTTCGCCCTTTTGTTTCATTTTTGGCTACTTATAACAAAGTGTCGACACAAATTAATAAATTCATATTCAACTCATCGAAACAATATTTCTTAATGGAATGTTCTTGCTTTTGTAATATTTCATGAGCTAAAGAGCCCATGCCCTTAGATTTAAGTGCCAGTTAATGTATCGCGAGTGGAATGATTTATATAAAAAATAATTCAGCCTTGTGATGCAGTGTGGTGACGACAAAGCAGAGTACTATTGTCGAGTGTATAAGCGATCGACTAAGGAAAAGACAGCGATGAGTAATGAGAAGCAGTTCCTCTTATACCACCTAGCAATATAATGCATTTTACGTGCACGATAGATTGCATAATGCGATTTACTCCCAAGATAGATGGCAATAGGCATGTAGGTGTAATTAATTCACCTCTGCCCTTCGGGGATGCGAGGTGTGATTTATATATGTATGTTATTATCTCCCATGTCTTCTACGCTGGTCTGGGAGGGAAAAAATAACGTAGAATGTGCCAGGCCTGACTCACCCCAAGGGTGTAAGTAAATATACTGCGATTAACTTGTCCGATAGATATTGTAATTGGCGTAACGTGGTTGTTAATTTGACTGTGCCTACTCCTTCGGGGATATTATAGGCGTGATTTGATGCGTGATGTACTGATCTATGTATGTAAAAATTATGCCCATACTTCCCCTTCCCCTTCTCTTAAGAGTCTGAACTCAAATAACTGACGGAAAAACATCACGGCAGACTCCCAGTATCTTGTTCTAGTTTTTTGTCAACACCCAAAAAACTTTCTTGCTAACGACAGGTACGGTCTATCAACTTTTGCTAATTTCAAACTTAACCCACTAGTGCTTGAAAAGTTTGTCACTTTTCCAAAACAGCCTGCAAAGTTTGACTGGTTCTTCGAGAAGAAACTTGGTAAAAACACTTTGCCGAATAAGATAATATTTACATCGAAGATTTGTTTGAGATTCCACGAGAGATACGTATAGTTTTCTCAGACAAAACCAATAGTGAAATGATGAAACTGAGTAGACAGATCACACGGAGAAAGCGAAGCGACACGACTCTGTGAGTACTGTTTGAGATTTTACACTGTATAGAACGTCTTATCTGTTATATTGTCTCCTATGCTGGCCTAGGATCGAACAAATAACGTAGAATAGGCCAGCCCCGACTCATCCGGTGGGTGTCGTAAAAGTCGACTAAGGGAGATTGCCCGGTGTAGACCAATAAGCACCTTGGGGCACCCGAATGGTGGAGGGCAAACCACCAACAACAGCATACCCAAACAGGGTTAGAGTCAGGCAGGCGGCCGGTTGTAAAACCTAAGCCAAAACTTTGAGCAGTATGGATTGGAATGTTGTTATTCCAATCACTCTCTCCGTTCATCCGTCTCTCGGCATCGCACTATGTCGAGAGACGGATGAACGGAGAGAGTCCGTCTCTTTTCAATACATTCATTCATCACTAGCACCTTTACGGTGTGATGGATGATATGAATCAAAAGGGAGTGGATGGCTTGATGACGTCTGACCGATATGAATGGAAGAGGAAACATACTGCGCCGACCCCAGATAGACTGGGAACAGGGCAGGGAGAAGAAGAAGATAGAACGTCTTATCTGCTACCGGATTTCCCTCACCGTTGTCTTGTACAACATTCAGTGACAAATGATAAGCTGGGGCTTATACAGTTAGCCTATAGGTCGCACACTCCTTAAAATTTTTCGTCGCACACTCCATAAAATTAGTACAAACAATAATTATGGACGTAAATTGTCAAAATATATTATAGTATTTAAATTTTCTAATAGGCGATTTAGTTTTCTGACCCCTTTTTCTTTACAACATTATTTTTTCTAACAATTTTAATGACTACTATATTCTATTAAAAATCAAAATAATTATTAAAAGTCAAACCGAAACTTATTCTAATACTACATATATAATCTGCAAGTTAAATAGTATAGGCATCTGCCCGGTTTGCGGAAGACGCGAGTTCGATTCCCGAATCAGGGGGCCTACTATAATTGTCCGAACGAAACTTATCAAATCTAACGAGAATAAAACGAAACTTTGGTACTGACCCTACTCTAATACATGTTCGGATGCTCAAACGAATAATTTTAAGAGTACTGTAATGCTACGATTATACGCGTTACCTTAGTCAATGTAAAATAACCGTATTGTACCAATATTGGTTGGCGGTTGTCAAAATATTATAAATATTACAAACTTTTTGTTGGTTTCCAGCGTTGGTTTGAACGAAGTTATTAGAATTATAGTAGGAAACGCGCGAAATATCGGCCATAGTTTCCATTTTCTCAATAAAGAACACAGATTTAAAGCACATTTATAATTATCACTTTCATTTCACAACCGGATAATTAAAGTTTTTCTGGAGTATGAAAATCAGCCTTAAATACTTTATATTGCCACCATCCAATTACCGTTAAATTTCGATAGTTTGTCTGATAACTGTTTCTTCCTGATCATCATAAAGGTCCCTACAGGGGCTTGTTGCGTGAAATATGGTCTAATAAATTACGGTATTATCAGACAAACTCGATTCTCCACTACGGAGCTTTCGGCTAGTTCATTAAAGGCTGCAAAACCGAAGCTATAGAAGCTACCAGGGATTACAATTTATTACTCTGTTATCAGACAAACCAGCGTACTCAATTTTGGCTCAGACCTACCTGGGAAATCTCAAGAAAATAATGCTTCTCAAACTTTAAATGTAATTTCAAAGTGTGATATATTAAGAGTCAGTCAGTCAGGTTGAGTGTGTTGAGGTTCTCGTTCTAGCCGAATAAGGGTTAAAATAGTTCCTAGTAATATCCTGCGATTTATATGCCCGGTAGATGGCAATAGGCCTCGCCACATAGGACCTAATCTAATTTGCGGAACGTGGGCATTAATTCACATCTGCCTACCACTTCGGGTTCTCATTTATCACTACACCTACTGGTCACGTATTTTGTTAACATGACGAGTGTTCTGCACTAACTACGTGCACCTATTGTAGGGCCTTTAGGGTTAATTGCATGTGAAAAGGGTATAGCGTTAATTGGTTTCTCGTCTAGATAAGTCTCAATATTATATCGATAGCTAGAACTGAGGTAGCTAAATTTTTTTACGTAGCGTTTTTTTTGGTGAAACAAAAATGTTCTAAATGTGGGTTTTAATACACCTCTGCATACATACATGAAAATAATTACAATAAGGGCATGTTTCACAGTTGACAAGTAACTTGGCAGTTCAATTGACATATATTTCATATTACAACTGTCAAATGATCTGCGAAGTAAGCTACTTAGAACTTACTTGTCGATTGTGAAACAGGCCCTTAGAATTTAATTATTTTTTATGACAGTAGAATCGCCCCCTTTGTCATGGAACAAATCCACTAGACAAAGTTATCTAAAGGGATTTGTAACATTTAATTTGGTAAAGTGCGAGTGTTTAAAATTCGCTTCTTAAATACGAAAGAGACCCAACTCAAAATGGCATTCTTGCAATAGTAAGTTGTATTGCCACTATGTTTCTAAACATTTTTTGGTTTGTGTCCCTCTTGTATTAAACGAGCGATATATAATATATCGCAGTATGCAGAGAAATATGCGTGATTTATGTATGAATATAAAATACATTCAAATCAAAAAGATACCTCCTGTTCTGTTTTTATTACGGAGCGTCACGGACGTCATAAATTTGAAAACAAAAGAATTGGAGTTCAAAAACAAAATACAAATGTTACGTTATTTACTCACCGTGTTTATCAATGTAACATTACGCGAATTGAAAATTTTGAGTTTATTTGCGTTTTTCTAATTTCGATCCAAAATTGCTTCGGATGTAATATCCTTTGTGCGAAATTGACTCTTCTTGCTCTGAGATGTTTTTGAAGGAGAGGGGGTGTTCTTCAAATGTCAAGGGCATCTGATGTAATATAGGTTAATAATTATAATTTTGCGTTCCTCAAATTTGTTTCTGTGATGCTTTAAGTTTCATGTTCCGAATTTCAGTGCTACCGATATTAATAAGTTCTTTGTTTTTGTTGAACCGCCTGTCAATATGAAATTAATTTAAAACGTAATTTATTACAATAATAAGGTGCACTGAAATGTACTGGAATATTGTACCGTAACCATTTTCTTATAATATGTTTATTATATGGCATCTTTTTATTATTTTCATTCCATGGTTCGATTCCCGAAGAAAATAATTTTTCGAAATTTCCTGACCTGTTTTTTTTCTTTAACAAGAACAAAGCCAACACTTAGTTAAGCTAAGCGTTAAAGCAATGTTTCCAGTAAATACACAAGTACCGGAACTTGAAGTGCCGTTAATAGTCTTATCAACCTTAAAAGTAGCAACGTATAAGTTCTTGCCTTGATTAACAGGGAACGTCGCAGTTAGTTAAACACTTAATTTAATTTACTCCAAGCGCCAAGCTTTTGTTTTGCCTTGCTTAATAAGCTGTTGTGTCTTGTTCTCGTTTTGGCCTTAGCTGTTGATATCCGAGCAACATTATTATAACGTTTACTGCTTAGCAAAAGATAAGCTTAAGAATAGCTGGAGTGAAAATAAAAATAAGTGCAAATAATATGGTGGTTAGAAAATGTTCGAAAAATGGTTTGGATGTCTTCTTGAATTGAAAAAATGGTGTTCTTTGTACAAATTTTTCTAACATTTATCTAATGATGAAACTAAAATCAAAAATAGTAAAAATAAGTGTAATATATTTAATGCATTTTATTTAGCTAAACCCGCTAAACGTTATATCAACAAAAGTAGCTTCAGGCAGTTCAATAAATTTTTAATTTAATCTTTACAGCTGCTTTTAAATGTCTGCCACGGATATTGTACCAGGGCCACTGAGGGTTAATACAGTTCATGTTATACCACCTAGCAATATACTGCCATTTACGTGCTCGATAGATGGCAATAGACTTGCCTATTTCATGGAACCTAACTCATTTGGCGAAACGTAGGTGTTTTTCACCTCTGCCTACACCTTCAGAGATAAATGAGCGTTATTTATGTATGTATGTATTTACGATTGATTATTCTGCGGCAAAAGTCCAAAGAGTTTACAGCTATAATTAGATGCGATGCAATTGACGATCTGTCATGGACGGATTGTTACGAGACTCTCCCGATTTCATTTTATGAAGGCAAAAATTTCGACCGGCTTCCTCGTAAATGATTTGAATTTCCGTAGCGTGTTTGAGTTAAATGATTCCCCGTTACTCTGAGATAATTGATTACGTCCAAAAATTTTGGCGGCTTACCGCGCACTGACCTATGCGCTTCGCTGGTCCCAATTTTAACGCGGCATGTTTAATTTAATTCACGATCAAAGAAAATAATGAGATGAAATAAATTTATATATTCAATTAATTAATTGTATGCTCGAAAACGTTTTGAGGTTCGAAAAACGTTGGATGATATTTATTTTCGTTAGGAAAGATGGTCCTATCTCTCCTCAAATAAACCTAAACCTTATAATAGTATAAAAGGATTTGTTTTAAAACTCTTCTGTATTTGGCTTATCCTGTTCCCAGATTATGTTGTTTCCTTTTCTATTCATATCTTCTGTCAGACGTCATCAAGGCATCCATCACTTTTGATTCGTATAATCAAAGTGAAAAGGTGCTAGCGATGAATGAATGAATAGAAAAGTGACCGATGAGAAGCAGATAAGAATGGAAGGTATTATATAATATTCTATTCTGCCATCATTAATCGACATTATAATCTTTTGAATACCATTGTTGTTAGCGACCAGCACTGTAACAGCATCTTTGGCCTTGCTTTGGCAATCATTATTCGAAATTATCATACATACATAAATCACGCCTATATCCCCGAAGGCGTAGGCAGAGGTGAACTAGCACCCACGTTTCGCCAATTATGTTAGGTCCCATGTAATAAGGTGGTGAAATTATCAGTGTCATTTTTATACTAATAACTCTGTAAAACAATTGGTAGTTGGCCAGTAGAAATGGGTAATTAAACAACTCATATAGTAAAAGCGCGAGGTTTTATTTTATGCTCGGTCCTCAACACTTTTTGACTTTTCATGTGTATCCAATTCCCACATTATAGAACAATCCAAATATTTCACCTGAGGAAAATACGTAGTTAGGCAAAAGACGCATCGACATATTTATTTATTACTTCTTGCACACGTATGGGTATATCAAATACAGAATTCAATTTCGTTCCTTTCAATTTCTAACCCTAACCACGCCTTTCAAGATAAGAGGCATAAGAGCAGATAAATATCTTTAATTTCACCCCCCCATATATTTTCCATAGCGCTTCCATTTTACGTCAATCCTTGATTTTCTTGATAGCGAAAAAAGGGAAGCTTTTCCAAGTCAGTTGCGTAGAATTTAGATTAACTGGTGTCTGTATTTGAAGTGAAATTTACCTACTAAAATATTGATGTAAATGCGGTACGAATTCGAAAATTACGCCTATTATAGGGCTGTATCCAAAGGGGTATATATATAAATATTTTAGGTTTCATGTAATTGATCACGAGCCTATTGCCATCTATCAGCTACATAATTCGCAATATAATGCTAAATGGTATAAGAGGAACGCTACTGCCCCATTCCTCGTTATTGTTTTAACCATTTGTCGCCTTGTCGTATTCTTATATATTTAAGTAGAAGAATAATTATTATGTCTTCTGTTTTTGGGTGAATGTAAAAACAGTCAACATTTGTGTTTATAATCTCCACTAACTTTTATTTATCATCTATCATCATTCTGAAAAATTCAAAATGGAACCAAACAAACAACCTCAGTATCAAACCTCTTCATTAATTAAGGCACAGGCGTGTTTATCTAGAAATATAATAATATCATATAACAATGCCCTTTATTATATTGTTGGCTTTGAGAGACACGAATTCTTATGGCAATTACATCCAGTTTAATATGGTTCGTTTTTAATAAAGATTTGGCGTCTTTTATGCCTGTTGCTCTTGAATGAGCGAATATTTCTACTACGACTGTAGTTTCCGAGGCTTATTTCTGACAGCCTTATATTAAATTATGTTACGTCACTTCCTCATTATTTTGTTCGAGGAAGTAGAGCTATGCCATCGTGATCACATATAATATCCTTAGATTGTTTTTTTTAGTTTGCCGATGTGAGAACTACTGCTAATGCTTGCACTTACGTTGTGTGTGTAAGCTAAGCTATATGTTCAAAGAACTATCATCATTTTTAATCCAGTACTTGCGTGCTTACTTTAAAAAAACATATATATTTTTTATACTTACATACACAAAACCAACACACCAGCAGAGTTCCTTTCTTTCCACATGCTACGATCCTTACATACTTCGTTCGCTTTATGCAATTTCATTAAAGTCCTCTTGCATGCCCGTCGGTTTCGGGTACTCTTGACCTCTCGACCGTTTTAAATAGACTTTCAATTTGATTTTAAGGGATCCCGCATAGGCCACCACTTCCCATTACTCAATTTCCCTTTCACTTATTCTTTCTATGTGACCAAGTCACGCGATCAACTTTCTCAATTCCAGTTAGTACATCTTATTTCAAGCCACACCAATACTTCTTAAAATAATTACCTGCGTTTCAACTGCTCCAGTGTTCAGTTTAGGCAGCTGGTATTATATATGTCATTTTTTTAATGAAAATTTAACGGAGAAAAGTTGTCGTTTACGAAAATAAACATTGTCGTTGATAAACAAACTGCTAATGACCTTTTAAAAAGCTGTCCTTTAAAAATACGGACCCCGAGAAAATTCGTTCAGTCACTTAACAACCCTGTCATTCGCCATGACGGCCGAGTGGAATTACTTTAATTATATTTAGCAGGTCGCGTTAATTTAGGTGTGACTCTAATTAACATTACATATAAGATGATATGTAATGTGAAAAGAGGTTTCTAGAAATTGTAAAAACTCTATCATGATTCAAACCACTCAATTTACGCTTCAGTTTTATTCCATTCCCACATAAAATAACTCTTGGCTAATCAACTAGTTATTAAAAAATAAACCACAACATAAGATATTTTACCGATCAGGGGGCCTACCGCCTAACTCGATTGCTGATGATAGCTTTAAATCAATGCACTGCTTACGGCAACAGAAACCATCCAGAGTTTTAAGGCGGTACAGATTTTGTGCCAGATTCATACAAAATCATTCGGTGATCATTCGTTCAAAGCTATTGCTAATAGTTTAGGTACATTTGTTGCGAAATGACAGCATGACGTCATTAACTATAGCTTTTACTTTAGCAATCGAGTTAGGCGGTAGGCCCCCAGATTGGTAAAAATATTTTAATATTGTAATTAAAATATTTTTACTAATCTTACTTTAACTTTTAATCTTTCTTTACTTAGGAGCTCGCTAGCACAGTGGCACAGCGCCCTTGGCCTGCGATTGCGTAAACTGAGCAATTTCGCTTAGGCCGGTCATTGGATCGGTGACCAAAAATTTATTATCTCGAGTTCCTCCGTGCTTCGGAAGCACGTTAAGCCGTTGGTCCCGGCTGCATCTGCAGTGGTTAGTACCCACCAACCCGCACTGGGTGGTGCACACCAGCGTGGTGGGTTATGGCCCAATCTCCCTATATTCTTCCATCCATAGGTAAGGCCCGTACCCCAGCAGTGGGGACATTAAACGGGCTGGTGATGATGATGATGATGAATCTTACTTTCATTGAGCATAAATGATAATCTGAGCACAATTATTATGTGACTATTGAAAAAATGGTTGGTTGTAGTTTGAAGAATTATTATAGTCCCGATATTTTCCTTATAACTACATTCTGTGATTATTATAAGACGTGAGAGGCGATATGCCGTAAAAACGATTGCGCCAACCACCTGCTCCCGACAGCTTGAAGAGCGCTAAGCACGAAGTAACTCGAGAATAAAAATTAGCTTCGCCATTCAGTTTCAAGCCATAAATTCACATTTGACATAATCTGCGCAAGTGAGGTCATTAATATAGCCGATTAACCAAATTAATCTATGCTCGTGGAATCCATTAATTTCAATACGAGTCGAGATAGCCTACGTTACAGTGTTATGATTTTCCGAGTCATCAAATTACCAACAGAAAGATTGGCATCAATAAATCTCGGGGCAGCATGGGCACGCCGCACTCAGCAATAAAACTGTCTTGGGATTATTTAACTGTATTAGGCCTTGGGGTCAGTCCATTTATCTTGTCAACTAAATGACTGATGAGTCGAGCCTTGAAGCTACGCACTCCACTACAAAATATCATAAAACCGAGCCTTCACTTTCCGCTTTCCTGCAATCGTTTATTAGATTTCTGCAATTTGATCTGTACTGCTGAATTCATTTTGTTTGTTGAAACAATAAATTACACTTAAAGTGAATCAGCCGCGTTGCAAAGAACCTGGAATTGGATTCGTTGAAAGTGGAATAATGGATTCTGAAAATAATTTCAATGCTGGATTTTTTCTCTCCTTCAGCTAAGCGTCGTATTAATTTTGAGAGATTTCGCTTAAATTAGAGTAAGGATGGGAAAGATATTAATATACCTACATACATAAATTCCGCCTATAGCCCCGAAGGGGCAGGCAGGGGTGAACTAGCACTCACGTTTCGCCAACTATGTTAGGTCCCATGTAATAGGTGGCGAGCCTATTGCCATCTATCGGGCACATAAAATCGCAGTATACTGCTAGATGGTGTAAGAGGAATGCTGCTACCATTACATACATTACTCATTGGTATCTTAACCCCTAGTCGGCTTGTACGATACCCACGGGAGAGTTGGGGGTGGTGACAATTGTATTCTGATACTGATACTTTATGTTTAAATCATATAATAACATATAACTCATATTCTTGAAGAGATAGGCAGAAGTGTTTTAACACAAATTTACTCAAGTACGTTACACAGATTATTGCTATATGGTATAAAGGCTCCTGCACACCAAACGCAGGTCAAGAGCAGAGCAGGTCAGTAGCAGCGCGTTTCAAAGCAGTTGCAACGCTGGACCGCGTTTAGTATGACGGGTTAGTTTCGACGCGCTGCGCTGCACTGCCCCGGTGAGCCATGCTAACATGGCCGCCATAGTTATACAAAAGCTCGATCCTGCGCTCGACCAGGGCCCGTAGCCAAGTGGCGTTTCATAACGATACCGTGACGAAGTTCGTCACGATCGGCCATATTACTTTGGTATCTACACCGTCTCAGCTTGCGCTACCAACATAACTAGGAACTTACACAGACGATTTTGGTGACGTGAATCCCATACATTTTGCTTTATCGAACTTCGTTAACTTTGTCGGTAAGTTACTTTGTCTAAGCCCCTTGCTCCCGCGCAGCCTAGGTTGTATTCCGGCAGTTGCAGTGCGGCGCAGCGCAGTTTGAGCGCGAGCCTGCGTTAAAATTTGGTGTAACGTAGTTCAAAGAGTTTCTTGTATTACAACTTGCGCGGGCCCGCATTCAAACTGTGCTGCTACTCACCTGCGTTTGGTGTGCACTGATTAAATGAAATATATACGTATTGACTTGGCTGCTACATACACAATTCTCGCCCTAACCCTGCGTACACTTTTTCGTCGCACGAGAACAATTTCTATCGGCATCTGCATAATAAGTCACACGCCCAATCTGCCCCCGTTTTTATTACTGTTCGAACAGGAGCCGAAACTGCTGGAAAACGGTAAACAGATACGCAGGAGGCTCGTAAAATATGTATTTATTCAGAGCTGTGTGATTTTAACTGGCGCCTTTACACGACCATGTGGCATAAATTATATGGCACAGGAACGTTTGCCGTGTAATTCATTTTACGGTTCGTTAGGCTTTTTAAGCGACTTAAAAAGTAATTCCTTTTCAAGAGATATATTTATGTATCGGGTAAAGGTGCCACAGTTTTTTGTTCTTTTTTGGAAACAAGAGTTAATTGTAATCGTTGATATACAGGGTTGGTGGTGTCTATGGTGGGAAGGTCTTAATTTTTAAGTTTTTTTTTAAACAAACTATTCCTTTTGTACTTGATGGGAGTGAAAATATTATAGCGACTGCTTTTTTTATACGGACTTTATTAGTGTGAAAATTATACCCATCGGTGTAATTCCTACCTATGTACTTGAATGTCATAAATAAATAAATATTCCTGATACTCACACCTAACATTATAGCCCTATCTAAGCAGTTTAGCGCTTGTCTTGTTGAAACTATATAAAGGAAAATAATGTAATCATTAATAACATATGGAAACTACAAGATGGATAAATAAACTTAATTTTAATTATTGATTAATTATAATAAATTATTAAGTATTATAAATTATAAAAATATGAGATGAACCGATCCGCCAAATGGTCACAGTGTATGTAAAACTGTTACTGTTTTATCCATATTTAGAAATATTGTTATATTACTTTCATAAAACAACGATCACAGATTTGCTCGTGCTTCTTTCTAAAGCATAATATGAATCTATGTACTCTGCTGTTTTGCTAAAACAGCTCTAGGCTTTTTTATGAAACCACGCCAAATATATCAATTTGAAATAAATAGAACTCTTTAAGTGGTATTGTATCATCTGGAATGACCTTCGCTAAAAGGGGTCATCGCTGAAACGGCGAGCGGTCAGACTGGGTCTTTGTAGCTTCATCCAAGTGACCTTGGGTAATAACCCGGTAACGTACAGCCTCACAGTGATTTAGGGCAATTGAGCTTAGCCTATGAAATCATGTCAACAGATCAATATGATAGGTGGACATGCTTGAATCGCTTCTTGAATATAATTAAAGACACAAAACATAAACGCTTTTCTTTCAAAAACGAATCTTAATGTGTCATAAATTTAGAACACACAATTTTTCTAAATAATTCCGAGTCTACTGTTTAAATTATACAACGGCAGGTGAACAATTTAACTATCTAATATGGTATTGATATTATTATTAAGTGATACTTGAGTAGTATTTCGTAAAATAACTTATCAAGATTTAATTTGATATTTTCGAAATTATTTTCCATTGTAATATTTTTTTTGTAAGAATGTTCAAACCAAACAAGTTTTTCAAAACTTTTCACGCAAATTCATCCGCTAACTTTATTATTGAGCTATATTTAGCTGTATTTCATATTTTATTATGAGTTTCCTAATTCGCCTTGTGATTTCGAAGGATCCGAAAGAGTGGCCAAACTTTTTTGATAACTCGAGAAATAAGGTAAACACTCGAATCCAAAGGCGGCGGGTAATACAGCCATTGAACAGACGTTTACCCCGACAATGCCTGTAACTCGTAATTGAATTCAACTGCGTAGATAGAAAAAAGTAAACCGTCTACGTGAGACGAAAACGAGATTCATGCCATCAACGCTTGTTTTGTAAGTCAATGAGACAACACTATCTAATACCGAACCGTGCACCGGATCCGAGTAAATCTCCTATGTTATTGCTTAAGGGAATAAGAGTTGCGAACAAATATTAATAACTAGACGAATATCGGGAGTTCGTTATCGGTTTATGTCGATAACGAAATCATGCTTATCGGCGAGCGCTTTCGGGAATACAAAACGGATACCAATCGTTATGTTACTAATCTTTTAATGTTCTGATCTATAACGGGTTGCGGGTTTTATTTTAAAATAGTGTTTTGCAGAGTACACCACTAGAGAATTAGTGTTTTGCAGAGCACAGCACTAGAATAGGGGTAGATGGCTCAAAGGGGGCATACTGCTTAAAACGGACGACATACCATGGGAAACAAACATTCCCAAAGAACACGCTATAAAAACGAATAAGTACTTTGATTTAACAAACCAACTAACAAAAAATGCTGTTGAGGTGTGATATACCTGGGGTATACCAGCTAAATCCCTATATACATTATATTTATATTATTTTTATTACATTTCAAATACATACAAAATCATATTTATATTATTATTACTAAGTGATTGTTGATATTATGTTGTAAAGACTAAACCTACAATTGAGTCATAAATCCCAAGCGCTGCCACTGACTTTTCTCTCTGCCACACTATGGATCCGGCATCCGCATCAACAGCATTCAAAATTTACATACATACATACATAATACATAAAAAAAATCACGTCTATATCCCCGAAGGGATAGGCAGGGGTGAACTAGCACCCACGCTTCGCTAATTATGTTAGGTTCCATGTAATAGGTGGCCAGCCTATTGCCATTTATCGGGCACAAAAGTCGCAATACATTGCTAGGTAGTATAAGAGGAACGCTTCTGCCCATTCCTCATCATTGATTTATCGATATTAGTCGCCTTGTACGATACCCACGGGCGAGATTTGGGGTGGGACAATTTTATTCTACTCTGCCGTCAC
The DNA here is from genome assembly GCA_963931975.1 of Cataclysta lemnata. Classification (NCBI taxonomy): domain Eukaryota; kingdom Metazoa; phylum Arthropoda; class Insecta; order Lepidoptera; family Crambidae; genus Cataclysta; species Cataclysta lemnata. The sequence goes on from OZ008347.1 coordinate 9,390,567, forward strand.
CACACAGCACAGCACAAAATTCAAAATTTAAAATCAATAAGGTAGCCATTTTCGTAAGATTGTCTGTTAAATCAAAGTAAAATACTTTGTTTTATATAGCGTAATCTTTGGGGATGTGCGTTTTCCACGGTACAGTCAGTTCAACTAGCAGTACACGCTTGAGTATACGTGAATAAAGTAATACATCCGGTCTAGATGCGAAAACTGCTACCTTATTTGGTATTTTGTTGTCCTTGCCACACGAGTCCATCAGAAGGGAGCCGAACCTAGGAACGTGTACGGTTTGTGATTCGATATCGTTTTTGAACCTGTTTGGTTAAATTTAAGAGGCTTCGGATGGTTGTGAGTTTCCTTTGTGCACTCGCAACCATTGAACTAACTTGAAGTAAAACAACAGATTGAAATCTCGTGTTCTGATAGAAACTTCGGTATAACAAATAAAAATTTAATGTTATCACCTTAAATACGAAAATTAAATTCGTTAATTTGTTATATTTGAAATGTGTAGAGCTCGAACAAAAATCAGGGAATACTGTGGTAAAATTAAAATAATAATTCAGCGTGATTAACCAATTTTAGTCTAGATTTGGATTCCCTGGGCTAAATGACACTGTGATTCACAGCGGACTGTTTATATCTCCTCCCTCCTACAATATTTACTCATGCGATATTCTTGGTGCTCACTGCACTTGCTACTAACTCGCTAATAAGCCGCTTCGCTACGCTTTTCATATATATAATTTTGTCAAAGTAATACTTGCTCACCATTTTGTCACGAGTCATGTTAATTTTATAATTAGAGAATATAAGGTGAATCTGTGAAGAGAGTAAACTACATACATTGTAGTAAAACTATTTAAGCTTTCGATTGATTTCTTTCTTTCCATTTATGATCATTTTACTATCGAATATTCATACTTTTAAATAACTGAGCGTAGGCATATTTCCCACTCTGAATTTCTTATAGCAATGTTTGCAACTGATAAGAATAAGACAGTAGCTTACTAGTTAATGTCTTTTCCTGTGGCGACTGTTGCTACACGACATGTACCTTTAAATACATTTTCACAAAAATCTTTTTGACACGACGACATTTATTACGTGAGATTTCCTCCTTCCTGAAAGATTTCGTTGCGTACATTATTATTAGCCTGTCCCTCGTTGAGTTGGGGATTTGGTTTATGCTTAGTGAAAATGTGCTCAGCGACGTATAAATTCATATAATAAAAATTATGTTTCAAGGAAAAAATGTGACACACCGTCATATACTCAATACGGGAATACAATATTTAGTAATACTTGCAATAAATGTACCTATGCTTAATATATAAGTTGAAATTTTTTACCGCACTTAGAGAGCACTCATGTACTCATGTTTTGAGCAAACAGAATTTGGAGTGCCTAATCGTGTGGCAAATTTTATTTTCTAATTTTGTGTTTCTATTTGTGTTCTAATCTGATTAAAAACCCTATAGTTTATGTTAAGTTATATTCAACACAATAAATCAGATAACGTTGAAACATTGAATTATCGAAACTGAAATAAATTTAGCGAGGAATTTATTATGGGTGAGTTTCCCACTTAACTAACGAAACGATTCTTCTGAAAAATATAAAAAATCGACCGCTTGATTTAAAACAGAATTAAGTCAAACGTACAGTTAATGCAGCATGGAACGCCAAGGTGCTCTTTACGCCTCGTTTACCTCACTCTATAGAGTTTTCTCTAGAAGCCAGTTACCATTACACTTTTCACAATTAACTTCCCTTGTGGCAATAGAAAGCGTAGTATCAAACCAAACTTACTTGGCAAAGTGTCAAAACAAGATAGCTCTAATTAGTTGAGCAACTTTTCTTTAGTCTCCAACAACGCTGAGATACAAAATCAAGAAATTCCTGGTAGCCGAGATTTACTTAAATATATTTCGAGTGATTTCCCAACGGGTCCAAAGCAAGAGTTCCGAGTCCGTAATTACTAATAAGGAAATGTACGAAACTGTACCTAGGAATACTTGAATAATCCACTGCATCCAGCGTCTGCAGGCTCTTTGAGATGGGTTTTACGGCGAAAATTAATTAGTTATATCCTCTCATCTTCGCAAGCGACGATAAATCTGGAGCGAAGATAAGCCCCACTTGGTATGTGCTACCTTGAACGTTCATCGACTACCGAAAATATTTTTGAAAAGAACCCATACTACCTGTTTATGGGCGTCTTAATGGCATTTAAATTGTGCCGTGCTATCACAATGTTTGATAAAAGGCTCATTTTACCTGTTATATTTTTAAACGTCATCATAGAGATTTTATTGGCATGTAGATAGATATTTTTTTAAAGAATTGCTAGGCCAATTGAAACTTGTTGATTCAGTGGACCCTGACGGCCTAACAAAGAGGAGTCTTTATGGTGCCAGTATTCAGATCAAGCCAGCGAGCTTTGGCAAACTTACTCACCGTAGGACCAAAACGTTAATCACCAGCACCTCACTTTGCCTACACAAAGCCTAAGAATAGAAATATATAGTCTAGTGCAGACTAATAAGCACATCGGGGCACTCGAATAGTACAGGGCAAGCTACCATCAACAGCACCCAAAGAGGATTGGTGTCAGGCAGACGGCCGGCTGTAAAATCTTAGTCAAATCCTGGAGCAGTATAATTATTGATTGGTATGTAGTCATCCCAATCACTGTGTGCACTCATTGGTCTCGCGACATGGTTCCTTTCATCGCTTTTCCGATGTGGTGGATGTTATTTTTTTTATTTGATGACGATGATGTATCTTAAGCAGTAGATACCTAGCTACTTTTGTAATATTTTTAGTTGCACTAAACTATCAGTTTATCACCAAAGTTATGTGTTTAAGCGAGTTAGGAGCTCGCATAATATCCGGTTAGAAACTGAAATCGCGGTTTATGGGGCAATATTTTTAAATCCTAATCCAGTCTTTTTAACTCCGCCTTCAGGCTTCTTAATACATTTCTTAATCGCTATTTGGAGACTATTCTGCATATAAAAGTAACAAGAGACAAAAGACAAAAATATGGGATAATGTGACTTTACCTATAGTTTGTATACTATCCAGTACTATTATTCCACTACTTTTTCCTAGAGATAACGTGATCTAACTCCATGAATGTCTTCAGTACTTAGCTATTACTCAATAACATTGAATTATTAGTCTTAAAGATTTTAATGCCATTCTTGCATATTTTTCTGTTAGTATTATTTATTTCTGTTTGATGACTGTGGCGAAATATATACATAATTATACATGCATTATGTCACTCCTTTGTCCAATAGTGCAGAGATAACTTTTTTTTCACTTGCTACGATCCTTACACACTTCTTTCGCTTCATACTATCTCCTTAACAGTCGGTATCGGGAACTCTTGAACTGCTACTTTTTAAGATATAAAAATAATATATTATAGACTGATGATATAATAAAATAATACGTCTGCCAATTCTAACAATACACACACGACATCTAAAAGGCATTCCAATATTGTAATTCACCAAACAGGAAATACATTTTAGGCAATCTGTTGACTAAGGAACTTTCGCGTCTGGTCGAGGTAGCCCATACCTGCATAAATCATTCATTTGGTCGTTAGCTTAAAGATTTCGGTCACGGAAGGGACAAGGTTTTGCTGCTGTCGTAGGATCAGCGAACATTGCTATTCAGAGCGAACGGTTCGACAACCTATTCTTTTAGCAGTAAGGTGTGAATTCCCCCGGCCCTCGTACATACGCTTGTTTTGTCGTTTTTCTAGTTGTTTTTCGATACTGCCAACGACGTTCAGTTTAGTTCGTTCGGATTTTTGGAGTGACATGTACCTACAGATGAAATCAGGCGGATCAAGATGTTTGCAGTTAAGGCCGATAGTTGGCGATCTATTGCATAGGTGTACAAAGACTTGGGAAAAGCGGAAATGTTGTGTGTAGTAAATGTTGTTTCTATATAATCAAAGGGAAAGGTATTCATAAAGGTAGACATATTAAGAGAATATATAAAGATACTAACAAGAATTAATAAGTTTTTAAAATTATGTAACACACGAGGGTGCCCGCTTTAATCTAACTTCCCCTACGCATATTTAAAAAATCCTGCCCCAGCAGTGGAGACATAAAAAAGGCTTTTGATGATTATAATATAATATAATAAAAAGACAACGAGTATACTAAGTTGAATTATGCATCAAACAAAAAAAAACCTTGATAGCCAAAGCAACTTGTTAGTAAAAATAACGTAAATAATAAATCATTTTTTAATAAATTACAATTTAAAGTTATTGAAAGAAACATGTCGAAAGACCCATGAGCGGAGAGAGTGACTGGGATGACAACATACCAATCAATTATTTTTATTGCTTAGTGTTTTGCCCTAGGTTTTACAATCGGCCGCCGGCAGACCAACTCTCTTTGGGTACGCTGTTGTAATATTTTACTAGGTTAAAATAATAAAATATACACTTGAAAATATGTTTCTATCATCGACAGTCCTTCGCCAACATTTTTAAGCCCTGGAAAATTAAAATAACCAACCGCGAAAAAGCCAGATTTTTTATTTGGCTATCTCCGCGGCATTCAAGATTGACAGCTGGCAAGCTCGGCAATTCAAAATTCTTGTACCAATTTTTTCTCACAGTCAGCATATAGGAATAGATAGATAGCTAATAGCTTTTTAATTTTTTTTTACTTTATACTATGTTCATTGCAATTTCAATCATCCCAATTTAGTTGAAACTTTAAAAAGCATTTTGAATTAATACAACAGTTGCCGCTCACTGTTTTATTTTTTTATTAGCCTAATGGCCTCGGGGATTAGCCTAACAGCCGCGGCGAAGGCCTTTGCCCACTGGTGGGCAAAGGCTCCCCCGCAATCCTCCAGTCACCAGTGTTAAATAATAACAATTCATTTAGACAGTATGTCAAATAATTATGTTAAAGTTAACAATAGGTAGGTTATACGTTATTTGACGGTTTCAAATATTTTATTATTATACTGAAAACTCGATGAACTTGCTGAGAACTTGACGTTACGTTTACGTTACATAAACTTACCCACGATACCTTTTAATATGTGGTCTGTGACCAAATACAATATGACGCTGATTGTGCGTTCCTCTGATAAAAGAATGTGAAAAGAAATAATTTTCCAAAGATCACAATGTTCGCATTATTAGTGAAGCGCAGATATTTGTCGTAGGTATGAGTAGCACAAAATAACAGACACCCACCGCCCTCCTCAGTATCCCAAGAGAAAACAGTAGCACTTCCAAACGCTTATTTCTTGGAGAGCTTTATGAATAATTCCTCTACACGCTTCGCCTTTTTTCCTGCACATTTGATGAAAATTTCATACTTGCAGATATTTGCATTGAAAACTTTTATGAGCGTGCAGCATAAAACGTGGCTACTTAGAAATTTCGAGCCGAAATTCTAAATGGCAGTGCAGGTGATGAGCACCGTCTATCGTGTTGTGTGATAGATGTCAATAACTCTTAAAAGGACTAGTTGGCTGGAACTATGAAATCCTAAACGAGCCTTTATAGAACTTAATCATCACCAGCTCTTTGATGTCGCCACCTGTGAAGAAATTAATGGGCTAGTGATGGCAGGCCTTCCAATGAATGAAAGGAAGAATATAGGAGGAGTAAGCCATACCTCATCACGCTGGGTCAGTGTGTATGCGTACACACTTTTGCCACTTGGCTAAGCATCCAGTTAAATCGTGAGGCTATTTAAATAGTACTTACCGGAGAGTCAGTTGACTTTCTTTCGCTCTACAAAGAGGTCCAGTCTTTGATTTATTCAGTCGCAAATAAATCTTTAAATAGAATCTTTTACTGTATTTTATTGATTGACTGTGTTCTGTTGCCAACTTTCAATTGTTTTTTTTTTATACCTAGAACATTTTTCATTTATGCCCTTGAGTCTGCCAACAATATTGCTTTTTATTTGTTTTAAATTTTTATATTCACTTAATATACCTATATTTTTTATCTTGATGTGTTTTAAAGTGAAAACTTTTCCGCTTTCTGTTTGTTCTTTTATGATTATTTAGTTTTTCTCCGCAAAAGTCATCGCCATATTCGAGGCAGAATTCACAGCTATATTTTAAATTCCTCACCGTGAGTCTACGTCCTTTGTTCTACTATGTATTAGGTACGTACTTTATACTGCTCATTGCTAGGCACTTTCGGCTTCTTGGACTAAAAATATAAAGAATTCAGCGTCTGACTTGTCTACTAGGAATTTTTAGTAGCTACCGTTGTAATATAAAACTATACGGCTGAAGGCCTCGAAGCAATGGGTAATATTACGTTTGGTAACTGATTTCTTTTGAATTTAAATTCACTTTTCAACGTATTGTAATCTTTAATCACAACCTATGGTTAACAACAGAACGTTTTACATTTTGAAATATACAAATATAAATAAATGACTATAAAATTGCATAGTGTGTAATTTGATAATATAGAAATATGTATTTAGTATTGAAAAAATACTTCGCTGCTGCAAAAAGATTTGAATACAATTACGAGGAATATATAGAAGAATGAAATCGAAACATACCGCGCCGGCCCACATAGTATGTGTAAGAGATGAGGGTAGTGATGGAAAATAAATATAATTTTATCTGCCTTGTGATTTTACAACTCAATTCTTATCAGGAAACACAATTGAGTTATAAGAAAGAAAAGTAAAATCGCAAAGGGTAAAAACCAAACAGAGTATTTTGATCTTGCCTGCCATTATTATTTTATGCAAAAATCTTTTCCATTTAATACAAAATGTAACCTTATAAATCTAGGCTTTTATTATCTTGTTATTACTACATAACGACCTGCAGTTTTACTTGATCTTCTGCGATGAAGATACGCAACATTACGTTTCCATTTAACAATCAGAATAGGGCGTAATGCGGGTGAATATGTCATTCCCATTACAATGGAATAGAAGTCTGAGGTATTCATTATTCCGTCGCTTGGACAGAAACGCTCATGTTTGCACCCGTCACTGACGGGCGAACTATATGGTACACTGCTGGCCATTGCTATGTGTTGCAGTTTCTTGTTTCCTGACGGACAATATAGCGATTATTAATTCAAACGTCGTTTTTTGACATTTTATCGTATGGTAGAACTGTCAAAACTAGCGGTTATCTATTATTCGCTTGTTTTCCGTGTTGGTGAACTCAATCCGCACTCGGAGACGTCAATTTACTTTAATGAGTACTTAGTGTCAAAAAAATTCATTGAAATCGAGACCATAGACCCGGAAAGAATAGCGACGAGTTTTGAATTCTCAGTTTTTGACATTATGTACTAATTAACGTTATTTGACGTCTCTGAGTGCGGCAGTATATGTCATAAGTTAGTTAAACGTTACACTGTTTAAACATGTGTCAACATTGCCCATACTCTTTTACAATGGCTGCCAATGTAACCCATTGTGTGACGTCAGAGGACAATGTCGCATGGCACGGCACATGTCGCTCAAATATCATACAAACCTTGGCGGAAAATGAACTCTCATATCTCTGTGCTTACATAACCAACCATATATTGTTGTGTGCGTATTTAATTTCATACTGGTATATCTTAGTTCCTTATTCTATTTCTTTATTGGATGCCTTACCGTGGCGTTTGCATCTCTGTTACTTATCAAGTGCAGTGGCTTAGCACTCTCGGCGATTGCCTAATATCTAATATAAGTAATATCTCAATAATTTCACATAATGATATATCGCTCTCAGTAATTAAGTATGAGGTTTAGTTTGAACAAGCTTTAATGGTCCAAATTGAATTTATATGCAAGAACAAGATTGTGCTGAAAATGTAGTCTGTAGCAGGGCTACGACTATAAAGTTATCGTAGCATCATGGTCGTAGCTTTGTGTTACAACATGCCTATACTAGACGTCTATTTACCTAGTGAATATGTATCTGGTGATCTCAATCTAGCACTGTTATTTTTTTATGTATCTTAGACATAGTTTCTCCTCTAGACTAGCTAAACTGATGAATGAAATTCAAGTGCCAGACAAAGTGTATACCTCCACCGAATTCGAAAAGGACTAGAAGAGAAGTAACAAACGGAATGAATATAAAAAACGCGTCAAATATTGAGCAGAAGTAATTACAAACGTGATCACTTTTACTAGAAAATACTTTAAAACTTTCATATTATTCAAAGCATCTTTCACGTAGAACGAGAGAAACTCGATTATTTTAGTGAATTCGTTAGAAGAGTATCCGAAACTCAGGAGAGGTAATTAGTTTATTTCAATAGCTGGCAATCTTACATTCATTACAGTATTAATTTATATAGAGCTCACATGTCTACTTAACAAGCGTAAGGTTCACCGAGATACATCTAAACTGAAATCGTATTAAAATTAACTCGAACACAAAGTGGCTTGTGGTTTCCACTGAGATAACGTCAAGTAAATTACTGGGGAAACAATGTACTAGCTAGTTATTGTCCCAAGTTGAGATTCATAGTAAGAAATACGCGTATAACACTTAAGCATTGGGATTAGGCTAAAACATTTTTAGTAAGTGAAACGTCATTATGAATATAGCGTCATATTTTAGATGCAAGCGATGGTCCACTTGCACCTGACAGGAATAGCATATAAGTTTACAATGGACGTCATTCTTTTGTTTTGCTTCATGTGCGTTTGCTGCCTTCATATTTTACAATAGTAACAGGCAAGGTTATTTGCTGGAGGTGGCATAGTGCGCTCGGTCTGCGACAAATGCGACTGCGACTAATGGTAAAATTTCACTCTGATATTGTTACCATTAGTAACAATTTTTAACAATTGGTTGACTTAATTAAGCCTCAAAAACCCTTACGTCGAAACCATATTTTACAATTATTACAGGCAATGTTATTTAGGTACGGTATAGAAATTGGCAGTCCATTAATTATCAAAGAAGCCACAGCTCAATAATGACTTTTAAAAAAGGCGTACTTTCGGAAGAAAAAAAAGTCCGATAGGTTTTTTTTGGCTCTTCTGTATCAATCAAGCGATAGGAGACATTTTATGACAAATTCGACGATCTAACTATGATATTGTTCCATCATAAAAAAACTGACATTTCTTCAATTACTTTCACAGCATATATATATAGTAATTAATTTAACATTTAATTAACTTGTAATTACAATGTTCCCGTTGACCCTTACAAATTCTATTATACTATGTCACTCGCCAAGTTCACACTCGTACCCTACGGATTGTACCTCACACATTCCTTGCATAATATAAAGTCCATAAAGTACACACCGTGTTTAATCTTACCTTGCAAGCATCTATGAAATCGTATAGGCTGTAACACGTGGGTAACCTGCAGTTAACTCACATCCCAGGACCACAACGGCTTGCTAGGTGTTAGCAAAACATTAACAGCCGCCACCCGGAGCTTAATGTGCCATTTGAAGCGAGAACAGACCCATCATACCCAAACCCCCCCAACTTTCCCAATTCGTTCCACAAAGAAAGATCCACATTTTGCCACGAAACTTTATCGAGCGATTCCCATTTTGAACTCCTTAATTAATCTTATACAGTGTTGTGGGCCAAAATATATTTTCTTTGGTGGCTTATTAAGGAATTAGTTTCAACTTAATCGAAGTGCCACAAAAAGTTAAATTGGCCAAGTTTTAATTTACGCAACTCTATATTGCTTTCTCGCTGTTCTTGTAAAAAGTGAAATGTCATTTTCGTCTCGGCAAAGTTTAATCGATCTCGCGCTTATATTGCTTAAGAGACCAGACGAGGTTTCGAAGTGATCGGTTTATTAGGTCACTCTGCTTATTCTCACTTCACAAATAACCTTCCAACGCTCGATTTAATAACACGGCATTATAATCGCTCGAATTAATGATACCGCATTACATTGAGCAGACACGATTTCAAAATTTCACTAAGCTATTATACACAGCTATCATCCAAAATTTTTGTAATATGAATTAAGGGAAGGATTCTTCTTCACCAGCCCTTTGAAGTCTACACTGTTAGTTCACACCTTTATTGTGGATATTATAATAATATAGAGCGAATGGTCCGAAAACTCAGTGCGTATTATAATTAATCTGAATTGTGTTCTGGTCAAATTGGGTGCTACTACACTTCTTGTCTTCCCTTAGAAGAAGAGAAGAGACTCCTTATAATTATGTATTAGTGTATAAGGTCTATTATCGGCAGAATATTATATGGCTCGAATTAAAAATTAAATAACGATACAGGACGGCCACTGGTAATTATTTTCAGCAACAGTAGCTACTCCATTAATTTTCCCAAACTGTCGTATTATTGGATAACTATCGGAAATTTGCTAGCAAACACTATGTCATCAGATAAGTCGCCGACAATTTATTATCAATTGGTGACACGGCAAAATACGCCGAAATTGCTACCGTATAGAACTTATTATGGGGGTAATCGATCTTGCCCATTGAATGGTTCAATTAAGCACCACGTGTTGCTTTCGTTTGGAGAAGAACCCAGGTACGGAGACGAGTTTTAAAATAATGATATGAGAGATTGCATAAACGTTTTGTTCGTTTAGGTTCGGTTCGTTTCTGCTCTTCTTCTTAGTTAGGTTCTATTTCTGCTCTTATTCTTAAACTTACCCGATATGTATTTCGATTCGAACGATTGACATGATGACAGAAGACTTTACAAATTGTGAAATGATCAAATCATCAGATTAAATAACAACATTGTCGAAAACCTCCAGTACTTGCGAGCTTAAGTAATTTTATTAGATAATAGATTTCCTAGAAATGTTTTAAGCAGTACAAAATATTATCAGCATCTATAAGTATATTTAAGTAGTTTTATGTAAGTTGTAATGTTTTCCTGTCTATATTTAATGTCATTTATAAATTAGTTGTTTATTTATTTATTTCTTAGTTGCCCCACTGATTTTTATATATTTACAATTTTTCTTTTACCAAGGTTGCCTGGAAGAGATTGCTAATAGCAATAAGGCCGCCTATTTTCCATACATTTATATTGCTCTTTGTTTTTTTTTTTTATAATTTTTGTTACTGTGTGCGCAATAAAGAATATTTGTTTGTTTGTATAAGTCATGATCACCACCTTGTCTTAAATCATCTAATTTGGGGTTGGCGTGTCCTATATCTACACTATCTTGTGTCACTCTCATCTCCTAATCGAAAATAGAGAATTTCATTAAAATGGATTTGTTCATATAAATATTTTCCGGCTGCGACCGGAATGAAATTTCGATGTAGATTACATTACCTACGCTCGTCTCAGATACCACATATTTTTATTCGCAATCGACTTTCGATGCAGTCTAAGTTTCCGAAGCGGATGAAACCAGATTCGTAGCAGTACTATATTCTATACGTATCCGTATATGTACAATATTGCTTCCCGTATGTGCGAAATCATATTAGCGGCATTATTTATTTTGTGAACATACATTTAAATTCTTCAAAATATTACTTAGATACCCTAGATACCCAAAGAGACCGACTGTTAAACCGAAGCCTAAATGTTGAGCGGTTTGGATTGGAATGTTGTCTATCCCAATGACTTTCACCATTCGTCAGTATCTTGATATGGTCCTTTTATCAATTTGCTGTTCATTATCATTAATCACGAATATTTTTCCGGATAATTGATGGATGAATTTAAAGATTATCATATTATTTTATTATATTATTAAATTAATAATAGATATTAAGTCACTCACTCCGAGTGGCTTAATAAATAGTTTTGGTCACCTATACAATGGCCGGCCTTAGCGAAAGTTACTTAGTTTATTACATAGCTAGCGAAATATAGGTGTTAATTATAATACTCATCTGCCTACAAGATAAACGGGCGGGATTTATATGTCATTATAACCAGCTCTTTAATGCTGGGGCACAGGCCTTCTCTGTGGATGAAAGAATATTAGGGAAATGGGCCATGACTCACCACGCTGGCCCAGTACGCATATGTGGATATTAACGACTGCAGACGAAGCCGGGCCCAATAGCTTAGCGGGCCTTCCTAAGCACGGAGGAACTCGAGAAAAACAATTTTTAGTACCCATCCAGTGACCGGCCTTAGCAAAAGTTGATTAGTTAATACAATAGCAGGCGAAGCGCGCTAAGTGACCCCCCTCAAGCTATTTATGTATGGACGAGTATGTATGTTATTATGAATCCAAAGTAACTTACTCCTTAAAATATGCAATCATCTCGAAGAAGACAACGATGTAGCAAATAAATTAGCCCAGAATGTATACCAGGAGCGGCGTGTAGACGATTATGGGCACTCCGAGCAAATTCTGGGATTCCCAGGCAAATGTTAAAGTTCCTGCTGAGAAACGAATATCTAATTTCTAGCCGGGAAGCAAAGCTTGCTGGGCATGAATATTAAACGTTGAATATCTGCCACTGCAGACATTGTGAGAATCCACTCCCATCGAGAAATGGAAATCCCACGGTTCACTTGCATTTTGTCATTAATATGATTTGAAGTTCACGTTCAAATATATCACCGTAGCTGGCCGGCTGACAGGATATTAAAAATTGAATTATTGGAGGAGCGCGGACTAGCGTGTGTTAAGAAAATTCTCACGTTTGATTATCTATCGGGTGGAAGGTGCTTCGCTCTTGACTAACGGATTCGCTTAGTCTAAGCTGAAGACAATCGGGTTTAAATTTTTCTTAAGAAATAAAATAAATCTTTATTGACAAAAACTTAGAATAGTTAACAATAGTTAAAAATATTAATATAGGTAACAATATAGGCATAAGCTAGGAAAATCCTGTGTTTCAGGCGGTAAAAGGTCATATAATATTGTAAAAATAATCTTTAACAATTAAATTAACTTAAAAATTAACAACTAAATATATTGAACAATTTTATAAGCGTATACATATTAGGTTGGGGAAAAAGTCTTTTCGCATTATAGTATGTATAAACTTGTAATAAAATCTCTTTGGATATACTATTTGTATCTGGCTGGTTTTGGTATCATTGAAAGTTTAAATTTTAAAGAACATAATTCCAAATTCAAATTAGGAAAATGTGTGATATTCATTTGTTTTTCGTACCGCCAAGATGAGTGAATCTAATGAAGAAATTCGATACATTTTAAAATTTTACTACAAAAAAGGTAAAAATGCAACGCAAGCCGCGAATAAAATTTGCGATGTTTATGGACCTAGTGCAGTGTCTGTGAGAGTTGACTGGCGAATTGACTGTGGCGAAACCCGAGTTAACTCGCAACAAGGTGATGCTGTGTGTGTGGTGGGATTGGAAGGGCATTATTCATTATGAGCTGTTACCACCAGGCAGGACCATCGATTCTGAACTCTACTGCGAACAACTGATGAGATTAAAGCAAGAAGTTGAGAGAAAGCGGCCGGAATTAATCAACAGAAGGGGTGTGGTTTTTCATCATGATAACGCTAGACCTCACACATCTTTAGCCACTCAGCAAAAATTAAGAGAGTTTGGCTGGGAGGTGTTAATGCATCCGCCGTATAGTCCTGACCTTGCACCTTCAGATTTCCACCTGTTTCGGTCTCTTCAGAATTCTTTAAGCAGTGTCAGGTTAACATCACGAGAGGACTGCCAAAACCACTTGTCGCGGTATTTTGACCAGAAGTCCCAAAATTTCTATAGCAATGGGATCATGTCCCTACCTACAAGATGGCAAAAAGTTATCGAACAAAATGGTACCTATATACTTTAGTTAAATGTAAATAAACTAAATTAAAAATGTTTTGAATTTTCTTAAAACATGCGAAGAAACTTTTTCCCCAACCTATTATTTATAATCATGCGTTTTAAATTAAAAATATCAATCACTTAATCATTATCTAAACTTACTGTTGTGCAGAATCGTTATTGTTTTACTTGATAATTGTACAAAAGGGCTAGTCAGGATTTCCCTAAACCGACGGGTCTGCATGAGGACATTAATGAGATTGGATGAAGCGAAAGCAGTATGTAAGGAGGATTACCCCTGTGGGAGAAAGGCGTGACTAATGTTTGCTATTTTAAAAAAAGTTTTTCTAGTTAATGAATTTCGGTTTTACGCTTCACAGATCGTTTTATTTTTGGCCTCAATTTCCGACAGTAGTTCAAACATTTCTGTTGCCAATAATACACCGCTCGTTCGATGCAAAACGAACAGCCCGTCGGCTATATATTATAAATGTCAATAAGTGCACTTTATTTGCTTTCATTTATATTTCCGTGTTTTCAATGATAGCTAGGAATCTGAAACACAGACGCTTAAAGCTCGAGTAAGATCAAGGATAATGGCTCAAGATGCTTGGTATTATTGTAATACATGCATGCACCAGGAGCTCCATTTAAAAACTGATCCTTCTTCGACCTGCCTCCAATTAACTATTTCGTTCTTCAGTCACATGGCCAGCTGTGAGCCTGATAATTTATAGAAGCTTATGGGAGCTATAAGTTTATGGAAGCTAGTGGCACGTAGCTGGCACGTGGCTGAGCTCGAGTATAATAGAGGACAGTGAAAGAAGCCGACCCTACTTAGAGTAGGATAAGGGCAGAGAGAAGAAGAAGAAGAAGCGCACAGGTGAAAAGGGAGAGGAACAGTGACCAAGTATCTACATCTGCCATTCTAGAACCACTTAGCAATCTGTCTAGCTTAGGACTAACTGGATTAGACTGCAAATTGAGGTGTCATGACCTTTAGCCATGAGGTTTAAGTACGTCATAGAAGAAGGGATCGGTAGATTTTTGATAGGTAGAGCACCGGTCTCGACATAGCAAACAAGACAAATGCACTATTATCACCATTAGCCGCTTATCGTCCCTAATGAGGCACAGGCATTTTCAACATAGCCTCGTGTTAGGCCATTAATTATACAGAAGCGACTAATTACATGTCTGATGTACATGACACAATGGCGCAGAGGACTCTTAGGATCATTTAAAACTGAACTATCACAACCATCAGAACATTACACCGTTAAGTAAAACAGCCCATTTTTATTCAGCAATCGTTTTAGTCACTCTCTTTAAAAATGTTTTTTGTTAGCAAATCATTACTAGCCACTAACTATTTTCACGGTCAAATTTAAGTGCAACCCACATGTGCGTTGATTCATCGCCGCAAAAGTCAAACGCTAATCTGCATTCGCGTTTGTGATTTCAGCCACGTGCGGTCAAATCGATATTCTATTTAAAAGGCCCATTTTCGCTATGCGGCTCAATTGTAAAGCTGAAAAAATCGATCCGTGTAAATCTTCTTTTACTGCGATAGCCCGCTGTATAAATCGCACAATTTTTTACGTTTGCCCTGGTATTGCATCAGGAGTAATCATAGTAGTAAAATAGAAATCAGTCAGCTCCGTCGAGCCGCCGAAAAGGTCGATCACTGACGAATATATATCGAATAATTATACTCGTCAGTAAACTAATATGTAGATATAGTTAAGAGAAAGAGAAGAGATAAATCCAGCACATTACACGACAAGGATAAAAATAAAACGGGAATTATAATTATGCAACGCAATCTAATCTAAGTAGAGAGCATGTAAATAAATTGTGTGATGGTCTGATATCCTCTCAACATGCAGAGGAAATTTAATGACCCAATCTTCACTTAATTGAGGAAACGGGCCTTTGGGACCTGTCACATATATGTGGGATGTTTTAATCAAAAACATGATTATGATTGTTGATTTCGGACTGCGTCAACATAAGGGTTTCACACCAATTATACTAGCAAGTCTAGCAACACACATGTTTAGGTACTACTACAAATAATATACTTCAGTTGCGATACAAGCGGAGAGAATTCCTCAAATTGATGTGCTATTAAAATTCAATCTGAGTATGTATGCAAATACTAAAACTACTCACTATCGAATTACCGTTAAACTTTCTCAATACGTCGTAAGCCTCACCTCCAGCACCTTAAGGTCGATATCATCAGTACTTCTTTATAATTTTATGTATTTATTATGTATATTAAAATTTGTCCGCCATCTAGTTACTTAACACAGGTGCAGCTACTGTGAGAGAAATAAATATAAAGCGAGCTAGCTAAATTTATTTAATAAAAACTGCTTCTTTCATACCATTTTATCACCATACTCTTCGAAAAAAATAAAACACATAACTCACTTTTTTAGATAATCTTACATTAGTAACAAAACCTTACTTAGGCAGTAAGACTTAACTGCCTATTTCGTTAAAGCGCATTAAGCCCTAGAATCCCAGACAAGACGAAAATCTCAATATTCCTAGAAACCATTTTTTCTTTTGCAGGATATTTCATTTGAGACAGGTATTAGTTGTAGCAAAGCTTTGATCTCCGAATCGTATCTTCTAAGAAAAATATTCATAGTTCCTAAAAGTAAATTCATTTCCGTCTTGAATATTCGTCTGAGTCCATTAATAGTTCTGATGGTTCGGAAAGTTCCTATGAGGTAGTTCGTTGATTCGTTCTGAACTAATACATAAAGTCATACAAAAGTGATTTAAAAATATTGTGCGGACAAAACTGGTTTTTGAGTTCTGTTATTTCGATTGCTTGTGATGGTGAGTAGTATAGATAGCGCTTGTATACAAAAAAAATCTTAATAGGAGAGTGAGATTATGTTTTTACATATTGGTTACCTATATTGCACAAGTATAAAACACAAAGTATAAAGCCAAATAGATTTGATAATAGAATTTTTCGGAGAATTTTCACAATATTGGTAAAATCGAAAGTAAGTTAAGCCACTCAATCACAAAAGTTCAATTCAACGAGTTCTGCTTTAAAATTTTAAGACAGATAGTGAATTGGATGGAGAAAATACCTACCTTTTTAAGGAGGCCACTTTTAAACTCGAAGAAAGTTACAAGGGAAGATAATCCAACTTCTTTTAATAATATAAATGCGTAACTCGAAATGCTTGGGAGTTTGTTACTTAATTACGCTTCATTTGGATAACAGATTTAGATAGAACTTGGTACACAAGATGCGTTTGTCCGGGATTGAAATAAAGATTTAGTTTTACCTTATCGCTAACAAAAAATACAAAATATCATTGTATTGAATTATTTACCAAAACAAACAATATCCTTCATTATCACCATCACCAACCCTTGAATGTCCTCACTACTGTGGAACTGCCATCCGAAAGAATATAGGGAGAATGGGCCATAACCTACAACACTGGCCCAGTATGGATTGGTGGATGGTGCTAACGACTGTATATGCGTCTGCGACCACCGATGAAATTATTTTCATAGTCGAATACCCATCCACTGACTTCAGCCAACAATTTTATAATATTTATATTTTTTTTAGCTATCCATATGTCGTGGCCAAATCGTAGAATTGATCACTTCATGATGTGGCCGACCATTTCATGAAATGGTTGCATTTCATGAAATGGCCAGCTAAAACTGACCATATCATGATAATGGCCTGGCCAGATCAATGAATAAACAACGTTTAACGATATGAACAGCTAAACGCACGGCTATTTCATGATATGGCCAAACATTATTGATCATATCGTAAAATATAATAGTTACATTAACCACCGTAAGAGGCGCTTATTTCGATTTATTTTTGTGATAATCATGGCGACGGACAAATTATCCTAATAAACAAACTATTAGTAATGTTGTAATGGAAGATAAAAGTGAAGTGAAATGTCGTTACGACATCAAATTACTAGAATTTTACGTTTAATGTCACTCAAAAAACGAGCGAAACGTAAAATACCAAACATTAACTACATTAATGAGTTGATGGACATATCATCAAACGTTGACGTTTTAACGATATGGTCAGTTTTAGCTGGCCATTTCATGAAATGCAACCATTTCATAAAATGGTCGGCCTCATCATGAAGTGATCAATTCTACGATTTGGCCACGACACATATACACATACCATCCATAAACCGTGTATTCTGCTCTGGCGTTACCACACATCACAGTTATTCATATTATTTCAGGGTAATTTTAAAACAAAGAGTTTAAACCCGAAGAGGTTTGGTGTTAGGCAGGCGGCCGGATGTAAAACCTATGCCAAAACCTTGAGCGGTATGGATTGGAATTTTGTCATTCCAATCACTCTCTCCGTTCATCAGTCTCTCGACATGGCCGTTTCTGTATCTTTTCTGTACATTAATTCATCACTAGCACCCTAACGAAGTGATGGATGATATGAATCAAAAGGGAGTGGATTGCTTGATGACGTCTGACCGAAATGAATGGAAGAGGAAACATACTGCGCCGATCCCAGATAGACTGGGAACAGGGCATGGAGAAGATTTTAAAACAAATGAAAGTGTTGACGCAACTCACCGCACGTATCACATGCCCATCATGATATGTAAATACCATACTTTTAACTTCCAATTCATAGTCCGCCGGTGTTGGCAACAGCAATAAGCGTTGTTCTAGTGGAATTGATTATGGCTCTCCGCCAACGCACGGCTGCCCGATTGGCCTGTGTTCCACAGATTTAAGCTTTGCACAGACACTGTGTTTTTCTCACTTGATTGACCCCGTTAGAACCACATGTGCCACACGTTTGAGTATTTCCACAGACCTGTTAACCTCAGACTGTAAAGCTTTTCTATCAACGTTGGTAGCTTGATGCAATCCAAAATATCTAACCAGGTTATGTTTAAAAGTTTGTTGCTTTTAAAAGCAGATACAGACACTTGCATACTTCGTTGAGAGTTAAGTTATATTTCCATTACCTAATTTTCCTTTATTTAATGCTATACAGAAAAGCTACTTAAAGTGCTTAACATTTAAGTATTGTCAATATTGACGTTTTACCATACAAATTCTGACAGGTATTGTATGCACTTAACTTTATAAGCAGTGCTCAAAATTTGAGTAGCGTTTCTGTATTTGGGGGATAGAGTTATAATATAATATAAAGAGGAAGGGCAGCACCGTTGCTTGGTGAATATCTGTTTAGGATCGTATAACCCAAATTATATTTGTTATCGTTGGAATTATAATCTTTAATACACGAAGAAGGTAAGGTACAAGGCAGTGGAGTGATTCCAATGATTTAACTCTGACACAAATTATCAAATTAGACCGACAATTGGTTCGGACAGCCTTCAATTTCATTTCGATTGGCATCGAATGCGGTATTACGACGAGCGGGGGGAATTCCCCGGCTGTTTTTTTTTCTGTTATCTAGTACCAAAGTTGGGCGAGGATTAAGTTCCATAAATTCTAATTGGTTCGAGGCGGCTCTCGAAGCTGCTATTGGAAAAAACTGGCTCGTGTGCTTTATTGAGAGAAAAAGAGGACGATTTTGTTTATTGCCAATTCATGTGCGTACTATTCCAGATTTGGTAATAGGAGAGTTTAGTAATATGCCTTCTCTGGTGATGGAAGAGAAGAATAGAACTGTCACCACACCCATCAATATAGCGGGTGTCGTACAAGGCAACTAAGGCGCAAGACTTAAGACAGCGATGGGTAATGGGCAGCAGCGTTCCTCTCTTATACCATCTAGCAAATTACTGCGATTAGGAATATTTCCATTTATAAAACATTTCTTAAGACGAGACTGTCCGTTTGAAGCAATATGGCTGTCCCTCTATGACTTTATGGGATTAGGGCTCAAACGTTGTAGTCAAAGCGAGGCAGTACCTGGAAACTCATCTCGACATCACAAAGATAAAGAGATATTGATTTCAACGCTAGTAGCAAAGGGTTAAAAACCAAAGCGTTCGATTTGCTCTTTCAGTGCAAGTACCTACCGTATAGTGGCATTGCGAAGGATTCTTCGGTTTCATTCCATAAATTTTAATTACCCCCATTCAGCTGCGTCGTGATAATGGAAGCGGGCCGAACAGTCCTCTTGTTTATTGGGCCACAGAACAGATGTATGACACTCTTTCACTGATTGCTTTTATGTGCGTCTAATTTGTCATGGCATTCAGAAATGGGATGCGTTAAGTCATCTTTTTCAACGTATATATTTCGTATACCTACATATTTATTTAGATCACCAAATCACTCTTGAGTATTGAACATAAAACAAACTCAAAAAAAATTCAAAAAGCAAATGCACGTCTAGTTCTTAAAAGTCATAAATGATAAAGTAGAGCGGTGTAAATATTCTTCCGGAAAGTTCTTGGATCGAGATCTCAATTTTGGATGTTTTACTTTCATGACTTTTAGGACACAGATGTTCGATTATTAATATCCTTTATGAAAGCAAAACGCATTATTATTTTTATGCTAGACAGGTAAAATTGTCTTACAGGGGGTTTGCTCGAACCATGGTTCGAACACAAATAACTGTCCACAGGATCTTGGTGAAAAATTTGGAATGCATACAAACAACGGTATTACAATACTGCTTATCGCAAATTGGTTAGCTGATCTTCGAGCAAACGGTTCGCTCGAAAAAATTAATAGCTCACCCGAGCTATCTTCGGCAAACAACCATGAAATTCCGGCACGGAGTTATCTAAGCGATCCTTCGGAATTGTTGGTAAAATGTTAATTGAATTTTTTTATCTCGGTAAATCTCCCTTAGCCTCCCATTATTACAGAGTTTGCAACCTAATGGCAATTAAGAAAGCGAACGGCTAATCAGCTTTGCAGACCGAAAAACCCCACTGTGTCTATCGCTCCGATTTGTGGCCGCCTCGAGCCCGATTCACGGAAAATAGAGTGCATAATTTCGTTTTGTGTATTCAGCAAAGACAGATAATTAGAAAGACTAAAGACGCAAAAGATAAAACTATTACAACTATTATGATTTTAGGTAAATATCATAGTCTTCTTGCAGATTCCATTCCATGTGGAGTTTTTGGAGTGTTTTTTTTCTTCCGGTTACTCCTGTTACGTCGATTCTCATGCAGTACATACATCCATCTCTTCCACAGTCTTCGTCTCATTTATCATGTAATCATTATTTTTCAACCACATTTCCAACCCTTAGTCGCCATATTGCCATTTAACGTTCTTTGTTTAAAAAAAGAACGCCCGACAAACAGGTTCAAATACATTCAGTGCTGCCGAGTACTAGACGACGTAATTGATAGTTCGTGGCCTCAGGTGGTGTATCGAGTATTTTGAGTACCAGCTCCAGGGAGAATCTATTAGAATGCCGGCAGATTGCGACACATATATCACTCGTATATTACCTGCGCTACGGCCAGTGTTATTGTGCACTACATACCTAACGTAATGGAGTACCATCTCGTGTTGAATTCGGATTAAAGCAATCTCACAGCCGTTTGTGACGGATGGGGTGTGGTCCATGTTGTCGATTCTATAGTTATAGACTAATAGAGTATAAGCTGTCAATATACAGACAAGGGGGGGATCAATGCCACAACAGTTAGTGCGGTTGGCCTGCGATTGCGTAAACAAAGGAATGTACACTAAGACTGGTCATTGGATGGGTGGATGTGCCAAAAATGAGAGATCCTGGAAGGTACTTTTAGTAGCTGATACGGCTACATCTGCAGTGGTATCCATCAATCCGCAATGGACCAGCTGTGAGCCAAGTTCTCTGAGTTTAATATACAGTATGTGTGTCAGGAAATATTAGTATATAAACATTTTTATTCTTTTTTTTTTAAATTATTAAATATTGATTTTGGTGACAACTACGTAGCAACGACAAAATAAAAACAAGTTACTCGCAGTTATCAATGTCTATGCGATTCTGGAGTGATTTGTGATAAATATTTCGCGAGATGCATCTCAACTGAAAAATGACTGCCAAATTTCACGAATCACGCAAATCCCTACCAGACTCATACCATACAACCTGCCACAGGTCCTACAATAATAGTTCCTTAGCAATAGTTATTATTATTTAACCCAATGGTTAGAAACTATATAAATCACAATGAATTGCCTATGAATTGTGAAGTAGCAAGAGCATTTAAATCGAAACTTAATTTCTAGCTCGAAACTATACCATCATAATAACATTGAGAATGAGATATAATATAAATAATTTAATAAGAATACAAAGGTTAGCTTTACGACTGTGGAAGCTGAATAATATCGCAGCCACACAATAAAAATGACTTTTATTTCGCCTATTATTCGATTTATGTCTCATAAATATAACTAGTTGATAGTAAGTAGATACTTTATCTTACTTACGACTACTTTAATAATGGTTATTAAATTAGCTTTTATTTCGTAGACTTTTAATCTTGTTAATGTAGTTTGGACCCTTAATACAAATGAATTAAATACTTAACCAACTTAAACAACACCTCTTACCATTACTTCATTTTGTTTTGTTTATTTCGATAACTTGCTTAGGTGAAATGTAAATGGTATTTAATTTTAACCAGGATAATGAAAGGGCTACCCTAATTATTAACTTTGTGTTATGCAATGTCAAGTAGCTGGAATTCACTAAATTACTTATTAAAAAAAAATAGTCAATGAAGAAAATAGCGTTCCCTAAAATAAAAAAGACAATCTTTATTCCTCTTCTTTTTTGTCCGTCTGTTGGTAGAATATTTTACCATCTCTCGCAATTTTATAACATTATTGTCCTATCAAAATTAAATATGTTCCGCGAACCCGCAATTCTAAGATAACACCTTGAACAACAATTTAAAATTTATTTTATTTACATTAGATATTAAATATTCTTTAGTTTTATTTCTATAGCCAGCAGATTACAGTGACCCAAAGAGTTTTTCTACAGTGACTGTTCGAAGAAACGAATTATAAAATCAATTTTAAATATGAATTCACACGAAATTTGCTGAATTAAATTGAAATTTATATTAATGATAAAGTAAGAGATGAATTCGAAACATTTTGAAAGAATTTCGTTTTTATGTAATCGACTTAACAGCTTGACAACTTGAACAGGCACTTCCAAATGGCATAATAGGATTTTTTATTACTTACGTACGGACAGTGCTAACTTATCGTCGATATAGCTTGACGAATGGCTTACAGTATTCGAGTTTCGCATTTTGCATGATATTGGCCCATAATGTTAGTCGAAAATCGAGAGGGGCTGTGCTGAAACGATGTCATTTGTTATCCACATGTTTGCGTATTGGAAACATTCATCGTCGCGTTCGTCGCCTCGAAACAAAAGACTGTCCATTTTCCGCTCTTGTATTGTAATAAATAAAGGTTGACATTTTTGAAATCGCAATCACAATGTTTGCCTTTGCCGTGGAAAAAATGACAAAATTGGCTCATTAAATAATAATGCGGCCAATGTATATTTTATTTATTTGAGTTTTGAAATGATTCTACTATTATTTATTACCAACATAATAACGCTTTATATTTCTCGGAGATTTTAAAATTAAGTTGTTTGGATCCCATCTTATTTGGGGTCGGCGCAGTATGGCACATACTTGTTGATAAATAACATTAATCTTGGTGTTTAAATGCTGATGTAATAATATTGGGAAACAATCATCTTTCTGCCCTGTTCATCCCTCCTCATCATTCCCAAAGTAATAGAATCCATACATACATACATACATAAATCACGCCTATATCCCCGAAGGGGTAGGCAGAGGTGAACAAGCACCCGCGTTTCGCCAATTATGTTAGGTCCCATGTAATAGGTGGCGAGCCTATTGCCATTTATCGGGCACAAAAGTCGCAGTACTTTGCTAGGTGGTAGGTATAAGAGGAACGCTGCTGCCCATTCCTCATCACTGATCTATCCTTAGTCGCCTTGTACGACACCCACGGGAGAGATTTGGGGTGGTGACAATTGTATTCTACTCTGCCGTCACCACACGGCTAATAGAATCCTCATCAAAGTAATTCAACGAATTAAGTGACTAAAAATCTCAATGTTTAAATAGAATTTATGGCCTAGTTGATGACTGTTTTGCTGAACTTGAACATTTGATATCGTGTAATAGGGTAGGTTCTATTTTAAATGTGGACCAATGTCTTCGTGCGCAAATATTCGCAGTGTATTGGCGCGATGGGAAGCCACATTATAGATAATAGCGCGCCAGGCTGGCGCCTGCTAAGGACATTTTTACCGTGAACGCTTATGGTAAAGCCTTGACTCCAGTGAAAATGGACGGTAATATTATAATAATAACCAATAAAGGTCGCTAAACGAAAAATGCTAGCTTTAGTGACAAGTCGCCCAAAACAAATTTGGTCCGCGAATTTTGTTACTATTTTGATTTAAATTTGAACATTGTATAAATTGTTCGATTTTAATTTTAACATTATATTAATGTTAGAAAAATCAGTACAAAGATTTGGTGGTTAGAAAAATTATGATCTTGAGGCGGGAATCGAACCCGCGAGGTGCCTGACCGCTCGGCCACCCAAGACACTAATTAACTTGCCGAAATTCTTCTAACCTTTACACTTCACGTTGTAAGCCAACGGGTACCCTCGCAATGTAGAAATAAAT
This sequence comes from Cataclysta lemnata, assembly GCA_963931975.1. NCBI lineage: Eukaryota > Metazoa > Arthropoda > Insecta > Lepidoptera > Crambidae > Cataclysta > Cataclysta lemnata. Next base: position 9,414,975 of record OZ008347.1, read on the forward strand.
TTCAAACATTCCAAAGCAGATATTTTTACAAATACCGTGCGTTCGGTTAAGCTTGGGTTTGCTTTTATAAACTATTCGATTTTAATATAAATGTTAGAAAAATTAGTACAAAGATTTTGGTGGTTAGAAAAAACTCAGTCTATAGTCTTTTTCTAACCACCAAAATCTTTGCATTATATAAATGTTACAAAAATGTGTTTTCAGATCAGAATACAATAATTATTGTCACCACCCACATCTCTCCTGTAGGTGTCGTACAAAGCGACTACATGTAACGACAGAGATGAGTAGTGGGCAGCAGCATTTCTCTCATACCACCAACAATATTCTGCGATTTCTGTGCCCGATATATAGCAATAGGCTCGCCACCTATTACACGGGACCTGACTTAATTGGTGAAAAGTGGGTGTCCTTCGGTGTTATAGGGGTGATTTATTATGTATTTATTATATTAAGTATATATTTATGTAAAATAAAACCCAAATATTTTGCATAAAAATCTAATAAACCAGAAACAAGTGACTAACGACCCACAAAAGCCAGAAGTAAAATTTTTCTTCAAGACGTTGTTGCAAGACATGTACAAGTAGATACCTCACTTAAGTAGCGTTCGTAACTTTCATTGCACCCAACTATACCATTTTTGGCACCCTATCTATGGTATTCGCAATTTACGACTAAGAGAACACGGGAAACGTAGAACATTATTTCACAAAGACATTCACGTACGGACGTAGTAAGTACCTACGTGCATCTTGAATAGCATTCCAACATAATTAATAGTTTATTAGAAGTAAGCCACACTTTTTTCTGTAAATTTATTTCGCTTGAAGCACATGAAATACATTGTAATGGGTTTATAAAAAGGGAATTTTAATTTCTAAAAATATGATCATCACCTATAATCTGTTCTCAGATTATTTGGGGTCGACACATTTAATTTCATTCTTCCAACGAGATGGTTGGAAAAATCAAAAAATAATCTAATCCCTTGCCATTGCCGAGCATCAATCGGGCTGCTCTATTATAGTCAGGTCATAATTATCTAAAAAAATATTCTTATGGTGAATTAATGATGAAAATCCACAAAACTTACTTATTTAAAATTAAACTGCTGGTTTGGCTGAATGGTCAATCAGATAGCCAGTATCAGCCTAGCCAGGGCCCGTAGCCAAGTGGCAATCGTTTCATAACGATAACGTGTCGAACTTCGTCACGATCGGCCATATTACTTTGGTATCTACAGTGTCTTAGCTTGCGCTACCAACATGACTAGGAACTTACGAAGACGTTTTTGGTCACTTGATTTCACGACGACTTACGTCAAATCCCATACATGCTTTATCAAACTTCGTTATCTTTGTCAGTATGTTACTTTGTCTAGTCCCCCCTGGTCTTTAGTTCGAAACTTGGTAGGGCAATTATATATTTTAAGGCCGATTAAAAAAGTATATAAATTAACAAAATTATTTTATATGTTTTCTTGTATAAATAACAGCTGCCTGCTGCTGACTATGGGCTAGGTGAAGATAATACGAAATATTATCTATTATTTTTAAAACAATGATTTGCTTTTGATTATTCCTTACACAAAAGTTTAATATAAAAAAAAAATTAAGTTCATTCATAAAGTTCTAAGAAATACCTATTATAATTATCATCCTTAAACTAATATTATCAATGCTCCACAGTAATGTGGCCATTATTGTAATCTCTCTTTTGTGCAGAACAGCTTCATACGTTGGGCTGTTCTAAACAATTTTATTAGTTCTACAAGAAGAATTTCAAATATTTACCAGCTGAGGACGGTGATTGCAGCCAAGCTAAGTATTTTGTTGGTTTAGGACGTTCACGGCAGGTCAGCCGAACTAAAACTTGAAACTTGTTTACCCATTGTTTGCTTTCACGAATTCTTTCAAAGAAAAATGGCTTTTCTGTAAGTCGTGATTTCGTTCAAAACACGTCAAATCCTTGTTGTGTTCCGACTTGGACATTTGTTTTAGGCTCAGCGTTGATTCGTGACAACCACTGTGCTTGTATTTATTATCCTTGTTTATTATTTTTTATCAATTTCTGTTTTACTTCGTCTTTCTGATAAGAAAAATATTTTATGCGGTATTTCATTTAGCATGTTTCATAAGAATCATTCTTATTGAATCTACTATTTATAAAAAAAATATGACAGTATCCAACAACCACCAAGTTGACTTCGCAATGAATATAGTGAAATTGGGTATTCATGAAATTCTACGAATAAAAGCTTACCAAAAATAGCTTTGGATTACGGAAAGGCATTATAAATACATATTTGGAATGTGTACGAATTTTTGTATTACTGTAATAATATGTTTATTATTTGTATAATGTCGAAATGAGAAACAAAATGGTAATTATGTTATCACCACTTGTTACATTCAAAAAAATTAATCACTGCCGCGTTTATGATGTCACATTGTACATTGTTCTATTCCAGTTATGATTTCTCAACAATAGAATTGGGCCAGTGTAATCTCCATTTTTTTGTTTTTGTTACAGATTCTCATTCAAATGGCGAAGAAAATTATGTAAATCCATTTAGGATTTATAAGTTCAGTTCTTCGACAACTGCATGAATTTATATGAGGGTATGCTTTGGGAAAATCTTGATGGTAAATGCTTACCGTTTTATTTACACAGAGGTGTACTAGACCTTTTGGTAAACTACTTTTCACTATTCATAAAAATTCCGATTTTTACTGATTCGTTGTACATACATACTTAAATCACGACTATTTCCCCGAAGTGGTAGGTAGAGGTGAACTAGCCCCCACGTTTCGCCAACTATGGCAGGTCCCATGTAATAGGTGGCGAGCCTTTTGCCATTTATCGGGCACAAAAGTCGCAGTACATTTCTAGATGGTATAAGAGGGAACGCTGCTGCCCATTTCTCATCACTGACTTATCCTTAGTCGCCTTGTACGACACCCACGTGAGAGATTTGGGGTGGTGACAATTGTATTCTACTCTAATTATATACCACACGGCTAATTTGTTATATATTACTGTTAAATTTCTCCATTCGATTTGAAGTCTCCCTTTATTCGTTCAATATTATTTGAATTTATTTTTGCTTTTGTGCAAAAGCAAAAATAAATTCAAGTTTATTTAATTTTGATTCAAATTGTCTCTGTCTATGCCTTCAAAGGTAAATAGACATGATCTGTTTAAGTAAGCATTTATTACGAACATATTGTGAATTCGACCGCTGATTAACAACTGATTGGAGTCCCATTCACAACTACGTAGTACTTACAGAGAATGCAAGCATTATTTAGTCTGACAGGTGCTTTAGTGAGAGTGACCAGTTAGAAAGGAAGAGGGGAAGCTGGGGTCGACATAATTCCAATGGACGTTGTTTTAGCCCACACCGTTTGACGAAGGTACTATTCAAATTGTGAGGACTATCTCAAAGCAAATCGCCCCTGAATTTGTCCCTATTGTTTACGTTTATATGGTGTAAAAGCAGCTAAGGGATTTAGGTATTTTAATAATTGCCAGCCAGCCCCTCAGGATTTCTAAGGGAGCACTGCGTAATGTTATTGTGGCCGAGCGAGGCACGTACTGGTTACGTGCGAGCTGTGTTAAATTTGATTGCTTTTAGAAAGTCGTGTTAGAAGATTTTCCCATTGTGATTCTCCCATGGAGTCTTGAAACTATGCTAATATTTTATTAATCAGTTAGTTGTCTTAAAATTATGACAACAGGTAAACACAAGAAGCTTATTTATGTCACGGACACATTATATATTTCAAAGAGTTAAGTGAGTAAAAGTTTGATTTAGACTTTAAGTTATTCGGGTAACCTAAAATCTTAATTATCGAATAGACAATTTTAAGAAAAAATTATGCCTGCTTAATATTATTCTCTTATATATAATTATAAAAGTATTGTTAACTTACAATGACGTTTTAAAGCTGACTTTTATTTTCTGCCGGGATAATCAGAGCTAACCTGTACCGGGATTAAACAACAAAAAACTGAACCGTGCTCCTAATTCCCTTCTTAGCTGTAAAGTCCCGTAAGGGGAAGAAAATCTATGCAAAAGCACGGAAAATAGTGTAAGCAAAGAAAGCATAATCTCTTTGCACATCCTCTCAGGAACTGAGCTTGTTTGGCATCCATGTTGCTTTAGAAACAGTTGGTTTGTTGGTTATATGTTGTATAATATTTAAAAATTACTTGCTTTTGTTCCTAACTGCTAGCGAAACTGAACCGAATATATGGCATTTTTTATACTTAAATATGGCATTTTTTCCACCCAAGTTACTTGTGCCGTGTGGTGACGGCAGAGTAGAATACAATGGACACCACCCCAAATCTCTCCCGTGGGTGTCGTACAAGGCGACTAAGGATAAGTCAGTGATGAGGAATGGGCAGCAGCGTTCCTCTTATACCATCTAGCTATGTACCTACTGCGACTTTTGTGCCCGATAAATGGCAATAGGCTCGCCACCTATTACATGGGACCTAACATAACTGGCGAAACGTGGGTGCTAGTTCACCTCTGCCTACCCCTTCGGGGATATAGGCGTGAATTATGTATGTATGTAAGTTACTTGTACAATATTCGGCGTTATAAATTACGTGAAAAATTGCAGGTAAATTCGTAAATTTTCCACCTCGATGCATAATATTCGCAAAGGAATGTGAACTTTATCTTGAAAGGAATGCGTATCCGGCTCGCGCAAAATTATAATACGCGTATGTCTAAAAACACCCCTGGTACCCAGCGTATTTTCCCGGGAGATCACCCTTAGATACGCGACTAACACAATTTGGTTCGCCGCCAAATGCTTATTTCCTAAGCGTCTAGTCATATCGATAGCTTTGCGAATCATTTTTACAGTTACCTGTGGTGACTTAACGAAATTATAGCGCATTGTAAACAATCTAGCAAACACCATTATTGGTTAGCATTTTTAAATTTATTTTAAAATGACACAACCAATATCCGGTAAACACGACGCCTTGTTGGGGCTACATAGACATGTCAAGAGTATGACGATTTTCGGTGTACCTTTTTTAGTTCTAAAGGTAATTTTTCAAATAAAATTATTCATTAAAATTCCAAGTAGGTACTAGAACTAAGCAAATCTAGTCTATTTGCTGTATAGCAAAAGTATCAAATATTGTTTGGGTCTGGTTTTGACCATTTCTGCCTACCTAGGTCCAACTATTACCGTTTCACGTATGCCATTGCAAATCAATTCTTAACTGCAAGAGATACAACTCAAAATCCTGCAACAGTAAGTCTTATTGTCGTCAATAAGTACTTTTTGTGTTGCGTCCTTCTAAAAATTATTACAATGAAAAAGAATTTCAAAAAAATTCAAACATTTATTGGTTTGAGTCCCGCATCGGAACAGATTTTTTTTTTTTGTTTTTTTTTTTTTCGTTTTTTTTTTTTTTTTGGGGGTAGGCAGCAAAATTAGCAAGTCGTGACTACACTTAAATTATTTTTTTATTTAAATATAATAGTAAAATTTTATAAAATACAGTATATTTATGTTCTATTTTGCTTATCTAAGAACATACATTGTGGGAGTCATTTTCTGAGGTGTATTTAGTTTGCACATCCACATACCTGCCGATCACTTTATCAAATTTAAATAAACTACACGGAGCACTAGAATGGCCACTATAGAAGCAGTTTTGGAAACACAGAGGTCCATAGAGGCATCTTTGACACAGAGGTTGGCTGAACTGGAATCCAAAGTGAAGTCTGCATCACCCTCAAAGTCATCAGCCCCGGCAATGGGTTTGGCGGAAGAAGTAAAATCCTTCAAAGAATCTGTTCACTGTATATTGTCACTCCTTAGAAAACAGATTGCAGAGATCTTCATTACAGTTGACAATACAGAAATGCGACATAGAAGGAAGTTTCTTTTGCTCAGCGGGGTTCCAGAAAGTGCAGATGAAAATGTTCATGAAGTGACTGCAACACTGCTCCAAAAACATCTTGGGTTGAATGAACTCTCAACAAGTGATATCAAAGTATGTTATAGACTGGGCTCTTCTAGTGTCATAGGCAACCGTGTGCGGCCTATTGCTGTGCGTTTTACCGATTTCGGGATTCGATCTAAAGTGTGGAAAAGTAAGACCAAGTTAAAAGGTACGTCTTTGGTACTAAGCGAATTCCTCACTAAATTCCGGCAAGACTTGTTTCAAACAGCACGGAAACACTTCGGCATGAGCAACGTGTGGACATCGGACGGAAATATCAACGTTAAGACGCCTGATGGAGTACGTGTTAAGATTACTTCGGCCGCTATACTGTCCGATCTGATGGCACAATTTCCACCGACAATTGTAGTGACTGGTACTTCTACAGCTAGTCAGAGCAGTAAAGCTCCAATAGGAAGATCCAGACGCCCGGTCAAAACTACTAAGTTCACGAAGTAAGACCACCGGTACATATTATTTGGCTTTATTCATACATTTTCTATTTTATTTTTGTGTGCCCAACCTAAATCGAACACGATACATTGTTATGTTCACAAATTATATAGTTAGACAGTTTCGTTTTTCGAGTTAACCTCAGAAATAACAATAATGTAATCACTTTTTGACATTTCGCGTTGACATAGACAGTTTTTTTTTTTTAGTTTTAAATTCTTCCTATATTTTAGGGAAGGCAAAGGGTCTAGCCCATACAGCCATGTCTTTAGTGTATATTTTATCTGTAGTCTTATGAAGTGATGAGTGGGTGAAATATATGAATGAAATGAATTTTACGTTAAAATATGGGTGTCACACATTTTAACGCATCTAGGGAGGGCTTGGAGCGAATTTAATGGTAACAGAGTTCATGATGGTGCCTGATGAGGTGGACAAAACCGCTTTTTAAAGCGGTCTTCACCACAACATCAAACACATCACAACACTTATTTTCAATGATTCTGCATAATCGCACGTCAAAATAACACCACTTTCACTGCACAAAATCCACTCTGTAACAATTTTTGAATTAGCGAAAATAAATCTAAATGACACCACGAAACGCGCCAAGCACTCTCTGTATTGATTTTTTTTTTTTTTCTCTTTTCTCTCGTTCTTGATTAATCGCATTGAGGTGACACAACGGTCAGACGTGTTCCATTTTGTTGCCATTTTTATACTTTTATTAAATATTTTGTAATATTTTTTTTTTTTTAAGTATGCCATAAATGTACAAACAGAATATTAGACATAGCACGATTGTGTGTAAAACTTGCTGATAACGTCTGGTGTAATTTTATTTTTCTTTTGATTGTTGTTGTTTTGGGTAAACCTGCTCAATGGTGGGTATGTGGATGTATTTGTTGAAATATTTATTTTATATTCCTCATTTAATTTTATTAGTATATATTTTATAATTTTTATATATAAATTTTTATTTTTTTTATTTTTTTTTATATATATTTATATTTATAATTGTATATTTTATCTATATTATTTCCTATGTCTGACCTTGATGATTATCAATCGCTTAGTGACTCCAACTCTTCGTATCACTCATTTGAAAGTGATGATGGATATGCACTGGATACGGCCATTTCGCGACAATTTGGCAAGCTTGATAGCTGTCTTAATGTTTGTCACATAAATGCGCAGAGTGTCCCTTGTCATTACTCTGAGCTCTTTTCCGAAGTACGTTTTCGGGTGGCACCGTACACGCTGTTCTTATTTCTGAGAGCTGGTTAAAACCCTGCCTGAGATCGGTGTCTGTGTCCCTACCCGGTTTTGTTCTAATACGTAATGACCGTGTGGGTAAGGGGGGGGGAGAGGTTGCAATTTATTTACGTGGTGGCATTCCGTACAAAATCTTAGATTCTTCTTCATCACACTTTGGTTGCATGGAATACTTGGTTCTTGAGATTGATGTCAGGGGTGTGAAAGTCGCTCTTGGCGTTATTTACTGTCCGCCCTCCGTTACCTATTTCTCAGACCTAGAATCTCTACTAGACAAAATCGGAACGGATCACTCGCACCACATTATTATGGGCGACTTTAACACAGACCTGATAAAGGTAGCTCCATGTTCTCTCAGGCTTAGGTCTATTTTTGAGTCCGCAGACTTTACGATACTACCGCTTGATGCTACTCACCATAACATATCTAGTGCTGACAGTTGGATAGATATTATTGCTGTATCTGCTACTGATCATGTTATCAAGCACGGACAGTTGCTGGCTCCAGGTTTCTCAAGACATGACCTTATTTTTATAACTTACAAGGTTAAGCCACCTAAACCAAAGCCTATTACTGTACAGTTGCGCAATTTTAGTAAAATAGACATGAATTTACTTCTCAGTGACGCATACGCTCAAAACTGGTCTTCCATTATAAATGCTTCCTCGCTGGACGAAATGGTGTGCCTTTTCGATTCAACGGTCATCAATATTTTCGATAGACATGCGCCAGTGAGGAACGTTAGGATTAGGCGACCGCCTGCCCCATGGATTACTCAGGGTGTGCGTATGGCAATGAGAAAGCGTGACAAAGCATTTCGGGTTTTCAAGCGGTGTCGTACTGATAGTCACTGGAACACATTTAAGTCCGCCAGGAACCTTTGCAACCGGATGGTGAGAGCAGCAAAGCGGCAACATATACAAGAGAAGGTTCTCAATTCTTCTCCCGCTGGTACTTGGAAGTTCTTGCGATCCCTCGGCATTGGTAAATCACTGGATAAAATCGCACCTTCTGTCAATCCAAATACACTAAACAGGCATTTCTGTTCAGTGAAGCCTTTACCTGAATCTGTTAAAAATAAAACTCTTCTTTCCATATCTTCCAAGGCAGCGTCATCCTATTTTCAAAATCAGTTTTCCTTCACCCCTGTCACTGAGAATGAAGTTCATGACATTATTTTCTCTATCAAATCCAAAGCCATTGGCTGCGATGATATCGGAAGGTCAATGATTATCTCTATTCTGGACTGCGTGCTCCCTTTTCTGGTGAGTATTATTAATCGCTCTTTTACTTCTGAAGTCTTCCCAACGTTGTGGCGGAAATCGCTCATTATTCCCCTACCCAAAATTTCTAACCCTACTTCTGCCGCTCACTTTAGACCCATTAGTATACTTCCCTTTCTATCTAAGATTTTGGAGGCGGCTGTTCAAAAGCAAATGGCAATGTACGTCTTGTCGAATCAACTACTGAGCCCTTTTCAGTCGGGGTTTCGACCGGGACATAGCACATCAACAGCCCTCACCAAGGTCTTGGAAGACATTCGAGATGGCATGGAGCACTCTCATTTGACAGTGTTAGTTTTAATTGACTTTTCAAACGCTTTTAACGCTGTCGATCATGATTTGCTTCTTGCCATCCTCTCCTCTTTAGGATTTTCTCAATCGGTGGTCGCGTGGTTTTCTTCCTACCTACGTGGACGCCGACAAGCTGTATGTGTTAATAAGACCATTTCTGATTGGTGCGATTTAGTTGCTGGTGTTCCACAAGGCGGTATACTATCCCCTTTTCTTTTTTCTTTCTTCATAAACAGTATTACGTCATTGCTTCAATGTTCTTATCACCTTTATGCAGACGACCTCCAAATTTATACGCAGTGTGAGTTTAACGACTTAAACAAAGCCATCGAGATGGTGAATGACGATCTCAATAGGATACTGCATTGGTCGCTCAGTTATGGCATAGAAGTCAACCCGGGAAAGTGTCAAGCTGTTATCGTGGGTAGTAGCCGACGAACAGTACATTTAGATTTAAAGTCTGTCACTCCTCTTACGTATAACAGTAAAATCATACCTTTCGAGACTCATGTTAAGAACTTGGGAATCTTAGTTGACGGGTCACTGAGCTGGGATGCTTACATCAGCGATATTAGTCGTAAAGTCAACAACGCTCTCAGGACTTTGTACTCCCTTAAGAATTTTTTACCACCTTCCACTAAAATTATGCTGATACAAACGCTTGTTCTTCCTATCATAGATTACGCAGATGTCTGCTACACAGACATCAATCAATCCCTGCTCAACAAACTTGATCGTCTGCTCAATGCGTGTATCCGATTCATATTCGGCGTGCGGAAATACGATCATATCTCTAGCTACCGCAAGCAACTAAATTGGCTGCCCATTCGGGAACGTAGGAACCTGAGAGTTGCTTGCACGCTTTTTAACATCCTATTTGATCCACGATCCCCCGAATATTTGAAATCGAGATTTAGTTTTTTGCGGTCGACTCACAACCAGAACCTTCGCCCTAAACTTCTTCTTAGTACTCCTGCGCATCGAACCAGTTTCGTATCCAAATCTTTCACGGTCTCTGCAATTTGTATCTGGAATGCTCTGCCTGACAGTGTGAAGAAAGCTCCCAACAAGGTCGCTTTCAAGAAACTAGCACGTGACCACTATCTCAAATCTATTTCTATATGAGTTGGTGTCTTTCGTTTACAATGCTCATATTAATGCTATAGGAAATATTTATGTATTTATATATGTGTTTATGCTATGCCTCATTTATGTATTCTATAATATAAGTCGACAATAGTAGTAGTAGTAGTATATTATAGTACTTATAGTAAATAGTTGTTATGTTGTAGTTCATAATTAATTATGCTTTGCCTCCTTATGGTTTCTAACACGTCTTACTGGTTGACTGGTAGAGAATGCCATATGGCATTAAGTCCGCCAATTGTACAGTTGTTTTATATTTGTGCAATAAAGTTTTTATAAATAAATAAATAAATTTTAATTACCTCTTTTTCGTTGTATCCCTAAAATATTAATAAGTTAAATATTATACAGCGACTTATTCAACAATAAGGGCTAATACAAAGTATTTGTTTTTCGCCTAGCAATACCGTCTAGTATAAATATTCACGTCCTACGGCTTCTAGCACCCATAAGTTTTCACTATGGTCAAATGAATAAAAATTGCCTCGCAACACAGAGCGACTACAACGGAGAACTGCTTGGGAAATATGAATACTTTCATAAGCTCCCACCAAATCGCGAGGCAGCGGTTAGCAATACAACCGACAAAAACTTTATTAATATTTGTGTTACTTCTGTGTGTTATTTTTTTTAGATGGAGAATCTATTTCCCGAATACAGAAACTCTACTCAAAATTTGAGCACTGCTTTCATTTCCAGTGGACAATACCTGTCGGAATTTATATGGAAAAGCGTCAATTTTGACAATACTTAAATGTTAAGCAGAACTCAAACTTTGATTAGGTCTAGTATTCTGGGGTAAGAAATTCAAATGAGTATAAGCATTTGAAGAGCCGCGCGTGGTGAACGATAGATCAGGATATAATTATCATTGTCACCACTCTCAACCGGGGATCATACACGACGACTAAGCTTGAAAAGTGTGATGAGAAATAGGCAGCAGCGATTTATAGCATAGCAGTCAATATTGTGGTTTTAATGCGTTTATTGCTCTCTCTTTTGTAGACCTTTAAAACTAAGTGTTCTTCTACTTGGATTATTGAATTTCATTTTCCTTGTTTTCCTTGCTGGCAAAGACTAATTTATCTTTTTTCTTCTTACATGGCTTTCTTCTTTACTTACAGAGCTGCTATCACTGCACAATGTTTGAACACACAAAGACCATTGATGCCCTTAGTTCTGAAGAGTAAGCGAAATTTCCAGAGTGCCATTTCAAGAAAATAAAACCATTCACTCAACAACAGCCGACTCGGATAAGTCACGCCTCTAAATAAATAAAAGGTGGAGAGTGGACACAAAAAAAAATCAGTCAACAAAAGAAAGTCAATGTTATTCTCACAAAGCAGCGTCTGAGACTCCCCAAGTTTGTTTAGAATTTATCATTTTTCAACAATAATGATGGGCTCTCATAAAAACACGACACCAACACTTTCAATGTAATTTGAGCCTTATTGTCTTGTGCCAAAAATGGTGCTGCGTTCTGGTATTCTTTTTCGCATTACATTATTTTTGTACATTACAGCATCTCTCTGACTTGTATGTTGAATTGTTTGACTGTAGCCAAGGAAATAGGGATGATGACACTAACAAAGAATCACTGATATTTTGATTAATAAAAATAATATAGGATACGGAGATTCGTTAATAGTCACTTGTTATCAGATTATACTTGTGATTGATATTTATTTTATAAAAATAAAAGCACAAAACTTAGCAATCCGCCGTATTTGCTAAAACGCCGCCAAAAACGGACGTCATTATTTAGTAATCTCCATTTTGACATTTTATATGCCAATCAAATTCACTAGTTTCATGTAGAAACTGGCCTTTTACGTAATAGTGACGTCACACAGACGCCATTGCTATTTTTGCCGTTTTGGCGGAAATTTTAAATTGCATTATTCAAAACATGTTTTTTCTATCAAAATTGAAAGTTTTTACAAAAATATAATTTATTTTGCGTAAAGTGAGAAAAACATGTTGTAGTTTTTCAAACTTAGTCATCATGCCTATTGTTAATACCTCATATAAAAAACATGCATAATATTAAATAAAATATTAATTACAATCATAAAAGGAAACTAGATAATTCAATTCAATCAAAGGTGTTTAAATTTCTATTTTTCTTACCAGGTTATTATTTGTCAATAGATAATCGTTTAGGTAGTAGGCATAGAGACAGAATATTCATAGATATAGATACGTTGACCACTAAGTGATGTTTAGGATAGGTATTTGATATTTTTAAGAAACTAATCACGCGTCTTGTCCTTCCAAATCGTCGACGAAATAATATGTCATTTTTATGCAAAAAAAATAATCTATCATCTTTTTCAGCCCGACTGAGTTTCAATTTACGAGAGACTCAGTTTAATCCGAAGTTTTCAATTATCGGTCCCATTAAGGAAGCGGGGTGAAGCGAGGGTTGATTCTTATAGAAGCTTCATCAATTTTTATAGCCCTGCTTGAGATAAGCCCGCTCGTTACCGATGTCTGATCAGTGGTCCGTAGCCGGTTCATTGGTCAAACGAATATGTTACAGTCAAAACTCTTAGCCTGTCAAAATCAGTTTTGACTGGTTTTTGCAGACAAAAGCGGTTATGCCCTTAGTTAAAAACAGTTTCGACTGATTTGGCACAGTCAAAACTGTTATTATTAAACCGAACGGTATACTACCGTAACCTAGCTCATGAACTACTAATAAAAGCTTGTACTCTATATCTTATAGGTGTAGGAATATAAAAATGGTTAGGTTAGATGAAAGCAGAGATCAACACCTTAAAAATGACTTAAGTGTCAGTCAAAAGTAATTTTGTCCTGACAAATCAGCCAAAAGTGCTTTAGAATGGTTATGAGTTTTGACTGTAACGTTTAATATACTAGCACAAAAACCACTGCGGTTTTCAATCAGATTTTTATGCTTCCATATCTTTAAAGAAATTAGTCTGAGTGAGAAATTCAATTTGTACTTTCGAGTGATTAAACCGGTTATTTGTGATATATTTTCCGAACCGGACGGACATTCGACAAGATTGCATCCGCCAGTCATATCTTACAGTCAACACAGCACATCACATTACCACATTATGTCTTTACTGATTCGACTTTGTGCTTACATTTTACAAGTAGAATTGAATGGAGATGTTTTGTATGGTATTTTGTATAGTATTAACCTAACACCCACATTTCGCAACTGTAAAACAATTTTTACATTGTTGGCTAGAAAATAAATAAGTATTATTAATCAAGCTGTTTACCTAAATTTAGCTTTGAAAAAATCTAATGGTTGTCGTATTCAAAACTCGATTTAAAAAATATATTTTTTGGGATAACAGCCTGTTTTTTGGTTTTCATTAAAACCGGTCTGCACTCCCTAATTAAGAGCCACATTCTGTCAACTATAAATTACCACCTGAACTTTTTCGACAAGTTTTCTATATTATTTTGTTGAAACAACGAACAACTACTTTTTTAGTTATTTTTTTTCCTCAGTCCTCACAAATAGGGTCCTATTTAATTAAATATTTGCAACTCGATATGATGAGATTGAGATAGTTACAGTTGTTACCATGGGTAATTACCATTAGGACCGACAGCTAATGGTAATCACTCCACAGTAATAATTGTAATTCATCACAAATACAATGGTTAAGTATTCTGTTTAGCTACCTCAGCATGATCTAAGCCGTCTTGACATTAATTCGGAACTCTGATGAGGGTACGAGATTGGGTACGCTTCTACAATACAGGGACTGTTAAGAATTTTGCCGTTGCTAGTAATAACCACTGAATCTTAATATATTAGTTATCGTCTTTCATTCCTGTTCGAACTGATATTAATAATATTGTCAAATAGCCTTAAATTCCACAGTATACCTATCGAGCGTCTATGAAATAAGCAAAACAAAGGACGTTGGGTAAAATTTAACCACTCGAGTTATGATATTCTTATTTATGTCCTTTATTTTGTAAAGCTGTATAATTACTATGCAAAATATTAATATAATATTAATATAATTAATATAAATTTTTCGGATAAGGCACTCTTGTTATCATATAAATTATTAGTAAATAGAAATCTTCAATCTATGGAAAACGAGTATGGGAATAAAAATTATATTTTAAAGCACATCAAAATAACGCGATCTCGTCACCTTTACCGCTGTAGTATCTTCACTGCTAAGTGCTTATACACTAATATAGTAGACTAGGCAACACTAGTTATTGATGATATTCTAGCAAGTATTTGTCCTACCTTCTGTCCCTTTAGACAATTGGCCAATCCACTGACCTTTAATATATATTATTAGATTACCATCGAATTTTGGTAATGATATTTCCGGCAATTTTATTGGCAAGTCGATTGATGACTATTTATCGTGTTGATACCATTCGTGTTGGAAGAGCCCTGGTCCAATTTGTCACACAAGTCTTTTGCCCTAGCAACCGTGTCGAAATATAAATTTTCAAAATTTTAAAATTTTATTTTAACCTACATACTTTAGTTAAATGTAAATAAACTATATTAAAAAATGTTTTGAATTTTCTTAAAAATGCGAAGAAACTTTTTCCCCAACCTATTATAATACGCTGGGCTGAATACTTCTACTGAAATGTCATATTATAATGATTCTTTTGCCGATTTAAGGCTCCCATCGAGCGGCATGGGTACTAAATTTGACGTTTGTAGCTTGTATTTGACATTACAAATGCATCTGTTTAAAATAGTTCCGTGGGCGCTCACCTTCGTAAACCATCAAAATCAGCGTGAATCAGCGCCAAGATGGCGATAGTCAAATTGGCTTCATTTTTTGGGTGACAACCTACAGTCCAGCGTACTTGTATATTAGAGGTCAGTGGGCCAATCTATTCGAACGAATAGAATACATATGTATGAAACAGCTGTCAAAAAATTACATTTTTGTATTCACAGGGCTGGGCACAGGGCAGAGAGAAGATGAAAATGAAGATGATATTTGTGAATTTAGCTGTAAACTGCGAAATGATTTGTCGCTGGTGTAAGCCACGTCACAAAATAAATTGCGCTCCGCATAGTGAACAATATAATGATACACACGAATCGCCTCAGACAGACAGACAGCATTATTACCGAGTACAAGGGAATGAAATGTAGTTTAAAAGGCAATAACAGTGGCAGTAGACAAACAGATTCGCATAATATAAACGAGCAGAGTCCCGTTGTCGTCGCGTTGAAATCTGGAAATGCGACAGTGCACCCCTTGTTCCTAATATTGTACGCGCTTGAAAGAATTGTGGCGTTTGGTACAAAATAGTTTCGTGTTATTGCAGAACTCACATAATACCGAAGTCGTATCAGGGTTACATAACGCTGTAGCATTGTACTGCACATGAGCAGCCTTCGGGAAAGGTTTATATGTGGAAGACAATTTGTTGTTTAATTAATCCGTGTCGCTTAAAGTGTCATATATCTGTACGTTAAAAACTTGTGAGGAAAATAAAACGAAAGCTACTGAAGACGGATTGAAAAGCTCAGTGCCGCTCGGCTGCTTACGATTGTATAAAATAAGTACTGTTCGAAATCGACGGCTATTGGATGGGTGACCAGAAGTATATCAGATTATGTGCTTGATGCCACAGTGGCTTAGTGCATCTGGCCTGTGATAAACAAAGTTAACCTATGTTCGCTAAAACCAGCCATTGAATGGGGGACGAAAAATATATTCTCTCGAGTTCCTTCGTGCTTCGGAAGGCACGTTATACCGTGTCTGTGTCTGCAGTTATTAATACCCACCAATTCGCCCTGGGCCGGCACGGCATGATGATTTACGGCCCATTCTTCCTATATTCTTCCATCCATAGGGAAGGCATGTCCCTCGCCAGTTGGGACATCAAATGAGGATGATGATAATCAGTTTTAAGTTACCTTGCACTGCGCTCTATTGACAGAGGACTTCATCGAACGTAATAACAATTTAATAATAAGTTGAGGCCAAAAGAAAAATCTATTCGGTTTTCGGAGATACAGTGAGTGAGTCCCTAAATCAATCAGGGGGATGCCTGAGCAAAGACAAATAGTGTTCGGGCAACCCAAAACGTGGCTTTAACCCTTACAATTTACTATGTGTGAACCACAAAAGTCAATACCATTCTATTCCTTCAACCGTTAAAGTTCAATTAACGTGACCCATGGACCGTAGAATGGAATATAAAAATGGAATGGATAAATCGTAAAATACACAACAATAAGTGCTTTATGGCGTCCATTAGGCGATGATGGCGTAGGCAGAGTAATCTGTTTTGAGTTCAGTTTAAAAGGTTATTTATATAAAATATCCTTCGGGTAGTTAATGGAATGACATAAAATAATGAGTTGACCAGGGAGACGAGGCATGTGGTCGTAACGTGCGCGTCTTTAGTATACATACATACATAATTCACGCCAATATCCCCGAAAGGGTAGGCAGAGGTGAACTAGCACCCACGCTTCGCCAATTAGGCTAGGTCCCATGTAATAGGTGGCGAGCCTATTGCCATTTATCGGGCACAAGAGTCGCAGTACTTTGCTAGTTGGTAGGTATAAGAGGAATGCTGCTGCCCATTCCTCATCACTGATTTATCCTTAGTCGATACATACATATTTAAATGTAACAGAATAATTTCCGCACAATTAATTAAATTAAAACTAGTCTGACATCTCACGGTTCAGCCACAAGGTGAGGACAGAACGGAATACAGCTTTTACAACACCTTTTCACATTCCCATTGTACTGTGATGTCTCTAAATATTTGGAAGCGGGATAGGAGTCCATTAATCCCACTGCTGGGACACAAATGGTGCTTTATAATTTTAGTCATATTTTGTTAGACATTAGACAAGCACAAATGTATTCTTCTCTGCCGTCACTATACGCTGTTACTTTTCTTATTATAATAAAAATAGCTGACTCGGCAAACGTTGTTTTGCATCTAGGGGTATAAAAATATCCTATGACCTAATTCTTAGACCTACCAAATATGCAGAAAAAAAATCATAAAAATCGGTCCAGCCGTTTAGGAGCTTAACAAAAAACACACGAGATTTTTATATGTATTAAATTTAAATGAAATTATATTAGTTTATTTTCATTTATAATCTGCCCCAGGATGGACACTCAAACGTACATTTCCAAAGATTTTTCGTGTAAGCTAAATAGAACGACTGAAAAAGCCATAAATACAACTTGTTTACATAATACCGAAAAATATAAATTGACGCACACACACAACTCACCTCCAGCCACTCTAAATGGTAATTGGCAAGAAGATACGAGTAGGGGTCTAAGCTGTTACTATGATAAGTAACTCGACTTTGCGAGAGTTTTGGTCGATTTGTATTATTTGAAAAGAGACAATCATTTGAATAAGGACAAGAGTTTCAATATCTGACAGACACATTTTATTTGATCATTCGCGTTGATGTGTTATAACACTATTAAGGCAAATAAGTGTTACCACAATGTTGGGGAAGCATATAAAAAAAATATTTTAAAATTTTCTAACATTAACAATGTTAACCCTAGTGTTGTAATGATAATTGAAAAATCTGAATATTGTGGCATTGGCAAAATTATTCCTTCTGAAATCAGTTACAATTGGATCGATGTGTAGTCTATGTCATGTATTAAATCAATTTGATTTAAGGTATATGTAATGCCCGGATTATAGAGGACGCAGATTTGATTCCCGCATTAGGGTTATAATTTTACAAAATATATCTCACTTAATTTTTTTTTTGTAATATTTTTTTTGTAACTTATATCAAATGTTTGTTTAAAAATGTCATCGTAACAATATAATTCTACGCAAATACTACTTCAAGTATCAATGAGCAGGGTGCGTTCCATTATTACAATCTAACGTAGCAATCAACTAGTGGGAAATCCGTCCAGTGGTCTGCATTCCATCTCAGGGCGGCTACAAATCAGGCGTTTCAAGCGTTGCGTTCGCAGAGCAATGGAAAATTACCACCCAGTTAATTTCCGTACTGTCTCGTGATCCCAAGCAATTGCGCTAAGTAATTTGCTGGAGTAATTTATAACAGAAATCAGCGTTTGCGAATTGCAACGGACAGTGGTGAGGACAGCAGTTGGTTTGGTCAAGGAGAATGTTAATGTCCCGAATGACTTACACAATCATGACCTATGTACATAAAGTCACGCCTTTTATCCCCAAAGAGACAAGCAGAGTTGAGCTAATACCCACGTTTCGCCAATCATGTCCCTTTTAATAGGTGGTGAGCTTATTGCCATCTTATCGTGAAAGTGGGTATAAAAGTAACGCTGCTGACCAATACTTGCCGCTGTCTTAACCCTTACAGCCGCATTCAGAGACGTCAATTAACTTTAATGGGTATTTAATGTCAAACATTTTCATTCAAATCTAGATCATAGACCCGGTAAGAATAGCGACTAGTTTTGAATTGTCATTTTTGACGTTAAATACTCTATACGATAAATCTCTGAGTGCGGCAGTTAGTCACCTAGTACTATTATCCGTGGGAGAGATTGGGGGTGGTGACATTTGTATTCTGTTATGCCAACGCCACACGGCTGAGCCAATCACATAACAGAAAATATTAAGAGTCTTCCAAAAGGTAATATTAAATATTTAATGTGGAGACATCGTGTTGGATTTAAATGTTCCACTGGCAACGAGAGACTCTTTATAGTATATTTAACCATCTTATTGACATTTCAGCCAGTGTTTCTTAATTTCAACCAAAAATTTGTTGCAAAATAAACCTATAGAATTCCACCTCGGAGCAGGCGGGGCGATGAATGTTTTTTTATTACGAAATTCCCGGAAAGTCTAGCATGATAATTTATTCTGAGGGCCCGGCCTTATTACACTGGAAATTTACTTCAAGACTACAAGTTGAGAGTTGTTTGTAAAGGTCTACCGACTGAAAAGTCTGACACAACTTTGTAGGGTTAAATTTTCTTCAGTTGTGTTGCCAGGTTATCAGAGTTTGGCGCAATTATTCTCATGATTCCATCCAGTTATATTTTCCGTTGTCATTCAAATCAACTTTCACATAATCCATCCATTTCCCTACTTATTTCTTTTCGAATACTCTTCGATTTGTAACTGAACCCCCTTCACAAATTACCGTAAAATAAAATCTACATTATATTTTAAGTAAAAACATATAGATATTCGTATAAGTTATACGAGACAGCATACAATTAATTAGTTTTTCAAAAATTAGTTTCTTAAGGCCAATATCGTCTAGTACCCAATTTGTGATGTAGTAACCAAAGTTCTTTTAGAATATATGAGAATGAAATAACAGCAGGATAAGAGAACTTATAACCACATAATTTAAAATACCGTTCTATAATAATTAAAAACTAATAACTGCATTAAAAATAAATAAGGAAGTTGAAGCTCCTTCCCCGCTTCATATACGATGAGTGCAACCAATCGACGATTCACTCCCCCCTTCCAAAACCACAGGAAGTTCCTTATTATTAACCCTACATTTTGAGTATGAAGACACTTGCCGATACCTTGCCATGGACTGTGAGTGTGGTGTGATTTTAAACCAAAATATAAGAGTGAAACACATTAAGATTGACTCCACCAAACTTCTGTCATCCTAAGCTGAATGTAAATTATTCCGACAAGGAATACCCAAATTCTGTAAAGGCACTGAGTTGTGAATTCAGCCAGCGCTATTCGCAATGTATTGTTTTGCATTGCATCGCAATACATCCTTCCCAAATCTAGATTTTCCCCTTTTGCGTTGGAATAAGAAAC
Source organism: Cataclysta lemnata (assembly GCA_963931975.1). Classification (NCBI taxonomy): domain Eukaryota; kingdom Metazoa; phylum Arthropoda; class Insecta; order Lepidoptera; family Crambidae; genus Cataclysta; species Cataclysta lemnata. Next base: position 9,435,185 of record OZ008347.1, read on the forward strand.
ACTCTGATCCTGTCCGATCGCCGTAATGAGTCGTCCAATGGAGTCGCACCAATGTATCCCACGCTTACTTTTGGAGCATGTAGAGTGTATTGAGTCATAGTCTCGGCTGCATGTAGAGTATTGGTTTTATTTTGGTACGCAAAGTCTTTATTCAACATTTGACTTATTTAACCTATGCCCAAACTAAAACCAGGTGTATATCCATAGCAAAATGTCCCCAAACTGTTCCATACTCATGTTTCTAAAATAAAATATATAATAACATAAAATAATATAATTAAATATACAATAAAATGTTATTGAAAGAAGTTATAAGTTCTCGATAAATTAAATACATTTTTGAACCTTATTTTCGATAGAATATTAAGTAGTTTTATAATAAATTGTCATATAGTTTAGTTATAGAGATAGTTCTTGAATGCCTTAGTAATTAAGTAGGTTAGTTAAGTTATGAAGTGTGAAATATTGCTTTAAGTTAAAGTTCGGATAATTTGTTAAGGTTGGTTTATACAGTAAAAGTTTCAGTGTAAAATCAAGTTATTAAGTTTTATTTCATTTTGGTTCAAGGTTAATTTAGCCGTAATTAATACGTAATCATGCTGTTTTATGTCAGTGAGTTATAATTTACCTCTTATTATTTTGGTTTCTCTTTTGGTTTTTAATAGGACAACGTAAATACCCTATAAACACGACCGAATTGAATATTGATATTGAAGCCCGTATAAAATGTATTAAAATGGTAAACCAACAGATTCAAATCGATCTTTGTTGGTTTAAGTACGCACACCGATAATTACATTTCAAGATGCCGTTTGTCACGATTAATCGATTAATCCGTAATAACACAACAAAACATAAAATAATAAAACCATCAATGTAAAACAAAGAATATGAATAAAGAACACAGAAAATGTAAAACAAAGCCCAGATAGAATACCACCACCTAGTCATTTTAAATTGAATGATTATATATTTATAATTTTATAATAGTGTTTTCTTTTTACTCAAAATCACTCAATTTTGAAATGACCTGACTTGCTTGGTTCCGAATACAATTTATTATTACGTATAAATTGAACAATCAATGATAGATCGCCAAAACAATTATGAGATATTAACAGCAAAATTCAGACCAAGCCAGCCTAAATAAAAGGCACAAACCTACGCAGTCTTCTCGGTCTTGGGTCTCCAGCTATTTCTGAAATTTCTAGATAATTACACCCCCAATTTAACTACCTAATAACCCACAAGCATGGAGACCCCAGACCTATCCGGAATAACGGGAACTTTTCCTTGAATCTGTAAGAAGCATAATAAATTTCCACCACCTATCCCAGAATAACGATTTATTTACTTATAACTATATTTAATCGCGAAATGGTATGAAGTGGTATTAAGAATATCTGGATCACTAGTGGATGGTGCTTCTAACTACAAAATTTTCCTTAACCTAGGTAATACTTAAAACTACACGTAGAGGCTGAAATGTAAAAATTAGCGGGCCTTAAAACTACACCATCCTCCCCAGCACGCTATTCCAACCACAATTGATTTATCTTTTGTTGTCCATACCATTTTTTATTACACAAATAACAGAAGGACTACTTAGCCGCTTTGACGATAGATACATATATATATATATTTTTTAAAATAAACTATCCCTCGGTTCCCCTTGAGTTTTGCCTCCGCTAACTAGAGTAGCCTTCATTATTAGTGTTTATTTATTTAGTTTCGAACAAAGTTTTAGATGTCAAAATAAGTCAAGGTGTAAAGCAAAACGCGACCTGTACTTGAACACAACAAAATAATAATAATGTCAAATAATTACTAAAATAGGCTTCCAACACAAAAAACAACCTTCACCAGGAAGTGCCATCTTTCTTGCAAAGATAGTATTATTGAATTAATAATCCTGTCTTTGTTAGCCTATAGTTACGTTTGGTAACTTGCAATGATTTTTTTTTTTATATTATTATTATTTATTTAAAACTACACCACAAAAGTACAGTACCTAACTTGGAGATTTTCCCAACTACAGTCAACTTATTTCCAATATAATACTCATTTTTATTTATATTAAAATGTGTGTGTTGTGTGCTTTGCAAGGTGACTAAGAGGTTAAAACCTCAGCTATTTGGATAGATTCGCCTAACACTTAAAACTAAAATCTTGAGATTACTCTACAATTTCATCTCGGGACTATTGAAAAAATCCAAATGCTACAAAATTTTACAGTGTTATGTAGGTGTTATATACCCCGATATATAAATAATATGTCTTATTATCTAGGTAACTATAGTTAATGGGTTCATTCCTTGGTATAATGATTTACTTTAACCTCTTCCGAGTAATAAATCATTAAATTTTACCTAACAATATAATGTGTAAATATTTACAGATTGGTCCACTACTCTTACACAATTAAATTAAGTCAAACAACTATTAAAACACCCAATAAATAGATCCATTTTTCCACGAGAATTGAACCGTGGCTTAAAATAAAATTTGCAAAGTAATTTCGCTGACCAATCAATTTCCACTACCCTTACATCTACGTCCAGTGATAAATGAGTATTATATTTGGAATAACACAGAACATAAAACATTAAAATAAACAAATTAAACTGTTATTGATTCGCCTGTTCTAAGTTTAGCTGAATTTCGTAACCAACTTACAATAGACCAATCACTAACAACCAAACCAAGAGAGAAAATAAACAAGAAATTTAATAGAAAACTAATGAAGGAATATTTTAATTTATAATTAAAGATTAGACTTTTAAAAAGAAAATAATTTGTAATAAAATAAAATCTCTAAAATAATCTTTTAGACTATTAAACTATTAAATATTTAAATTGACTTTTAAATACAGAAAATCGCTCAATATTCAGACTAAAGAAACTAAGATTTCAATTCAAGTCAAATAAACAGTAAATATTAAAGTTTCACAAAAAAAATCCAAACAAATAGAAAACAAAAAAAAGAAACTCACCGATGCGGCCAGACTGCCCACTTAACCACCATTTCACTCAAATTTTTGCAGAGACTCCCCCAACCCCCACCTTACATCCCCTTTTATACCCCGGAGCCGCAGACGTATAGACAAGTTCCGACCTGTAGGATAGCCGCCCCTGCCCATGCGCATATGCATTAAAACTTACAATTATAGGCCTTAAGCCCCACTAATAAGATACAAATTTGCAAATCGCATTCAGTCAAACCTTTACTTGTGTTACCTGTAGTATTTCCAAAACATAATAATATCTTCTTTTCCAATTTCGACCGTTATGCTAGACAAAATAAGGTTCACTTTAATTTTTAACCGGAATTGTTTTCGAGTACAACACGTGCGCCCCTTTGTGATTTTTTTTTGTAGAGCGAAGGCGTGAGATCTCTTTACGTGTAACCAAATAAATCTGTTGCTCGCACTTATTTAGTAATGTTCGTTAATTAATTTATAAATTATTCAAATCAATATTCCATACGCTAAGCTTGTCCGTTACAATCACCCCCAAAATTTTTGTTTGGTGAAACGAAGGATTTCAGCCAAATAAAATTTTTCCCTACATAATTATTAATGGATAGAAATAGAATCTTCCTAACTTCGCCTATTCTATGCTGCTATTTTTTTTTGAAGGTTTGTATTTAATAAGTTTTAAATGTACACTATCACATTCATTTTAGCTGCAATCTCACCCCCGATTTTCTTAGCCTCACCCCCGATTTTCTTAGCCTCACCCCCGATTCTCTTAGCCTCACCTCCGATTCTTTTAGCCTCACCCCCGATTCTCTTAGCCGCATATTAATTTCATTCTCCTTAATTCTTTCCATTTCACGGACAACAAATTGTAGGCCAATTAGACCTACTATGTTTTATTATTTAAATGCTGTATTAATCTTTTTTTTTTTTTTTAAATCCTGGTCACGGTACCACCAAATTGTAACTGAACCCCCTTCACAAATTACCGTAAAATAAAATCTACATTATATTTTAAGTAAAAACATATAGATATTCGTATAAGTTATACGAGACAGCATACAATTAATTAGTTTTTCAAAAATTAGTTTCTTAAGGCCAATATCGTCTAGTACCCAATTTGTGATGTAGTAACCAAAGTTCTTTTAGAATATATGAGAATGAAATAACAGCAGGATAAGAGAACTTATAACCACATAATTTAAAATACCGTTCTATAATAATTAAAAACTAATAACTGCATTAAAAATAAATAAGGAAGTTGAAGCTCCTTCCCCGCTTCATATACGATGAGTGCAACCAATCGACGATTCACTCCCCCCTTCCAAAACCACAGGAAGTTCCTTATTATTAACCCTACATTTTGAGTATGAAGACACTTGCCGATACCTTGCCATGGACTGTGAGTGTGGTGTGATTTTAAACCAAAATATAAGAGTGAAACACATTAAGATTGACTCCACCAAACTTCTGTCATCCTAAGCTGAATGTAAATTATTCCGACAAGGAATACCCAAATTCTGTAAAGGCACTGAGTTGTGAATTCAGCCAGCGCTATTCGCAATGTATTGTTTTGCATTGCATCGCAATACATCCTTCCCAAATCTAGATTTTCCCCTTTTGCGTTGGAATAAGAAACACTCTGATCCTGTCCGATCGCCGTAATGAGTCGTCCAATGGAGTCGCACCAATGTATCCCACGCTTACTTTTGGAGCATGTAGAGTGTATTGAGTCATAGTCTCGGCTGCATGTAGAGTATTGGTTTTATTTTGGTACGCAAAGTCTTTATTCAACATTTGACTTATTTAACCTATGCCCAAACTAAAACCAGGTGTATATCCATAGCAAAATGTCCCCAAACTGTTCCATACTCATGTTTCTAAAATAAAATATATAATAACATAAAATAATATAATTAAATATACAATAAAATGTTATTGAAAGAAGTTATAAGTTCTCGATAAATTAAATACATTTTTGAACCTTATTTTCGATAGAATATTAAGTAGTTTTATAATAAATTGTCATATAGTTTAGTTATAGAGATAGTTCTTGAATGCCTTAGTAATTAAGTAGGTTAGTTAAGTTATGAAGTGTGAAATATTGCTTTAAGTTAAAGTTCGGATAATTTGTTAAGGTTGGTTTATACAGTAAAAGTTTCAGTGTAAAATCAAGTTATTAAGTTTTATTTCATTTTGGTTCAAGGTTAATTTAGCCGTAATTAATACGTAATCATGCTGTTTTATGTCAGTGAGTTATAATTTACCTCTTATTATTTTGGTTTCTCTTTTGGTTTTTAATAGGACAACGTAAATACCCTATAAACACGACCGAATTGAATATTGATATTGAAGCCCGTATAAAATGTATTAAAATGGTAAACCAACAGATTCAAATCGATCTTTGTTGGTTTAAGTACGCACACCGATAATTACATTTCAAGATGCCGTTTGTCACGATTAATCGATTAATCCGTAATAACACAACAAAACATAAAATAATAAAACCATCAATGTAAAACAAAGAATATGAATAAAGAACACAGAAAATGTAAAACAAAGCCCAGATAGAATACCACCACCTAGTCATTTTAAATTGAATGATTATATATTTATAATTTTATAATAGTGTTTTCTTTTTACTCAAAATCACTCAATTTTGAAATGACCTGACTTGCTTGGTTCCGAATACAATTTATTATTACGTATAAATTGAACAATCAATGATAGATCGCCAAAACAATTATGAGATATTAACAGCAAAATTCAGACCAAGCCAGCCTAAATAAAAGGCACAAACCTACGCAGTCTTCTCGGTCTTGGGTCTCCAGCTATTTCTGAAATTTCTAGATAATTACACCCCCAATTTAACTACCTAATAACCCACAAGCATGGAGACCCCAGACCTATCCGGAATAACGGGAACTTTTCCTTGAATCTGTAAGAAGCATAATAAATTTCCACCACCTATCCCAGAATAACGATTTATTTACTTATAACTATATTTAATCGCGAAATGGTATGAAGTGGTATTAAGAATATCTGGATCACTAGTGGATGGTGCTTCTAACTACAAAATTTTCCTTAACCTAGGTAATACTTAAAACTACACGTAGAGGCTGAAATGTAAAAATTAGCGGGCCTTAAAACTACACCATCCTCCCCAGCACGCTATTCCAACCACAATTGATTTATCTTTTGTTGTCCATACCATTTTTTATTACACAAATAACAGAAGGACTACTTAGCCGCTTTGACGATAGATACATATATATATATATTTTTTAAAATAAACTATCCCTCGGTTCCCCTTGAGTTTTGCCTCCGCTAACTAGAGTAGCCTTCATTATTAGTGTTTATTTATTTAGTTTCGAACAAAGTTTTAGATGTCAAAATAAGTCAAGGTGTAAAGCAAAACGCGACCTGTACTTGAACACAACAAAATAATAATAATGTCAAATAATTACTAAAATAGGCTTCCAACACAAAAAACAACCTTCACCAGGAAGTGCCATCTTTCTTGCAAAGATAGTATTATTGAATTAATAATCCTGTCTTTGTTAGCCTATAGTTACGTTTGGTAACTTGCAATGATTTTTTTTTTTATATTATTATTATTTATTTAAAACTACACCACAAAAGTACAGTACCTAACTTGGAGATTTTCCCAACTACAGTCAACTTATTTCCAATATAATACTCATTTTTATTTATATTAAAATGTGTGTGTTGTGTGCTTTGCAAGGTGACTAAGAGGTTAAAACCTCAGCTATTTGGATAGATTCGCCTAACACTTAAAACTAAAATCTTGAGATTACTCTACAATTTCATCTCGGGACTATTGAAAAAATCCAAATGCTACAAAATTTTACAGTGTTATGTAGGTGTTATATACCCCGATATATAAATAATATGTCTTATTATCTAGGTAACTATAGTTAATGGGTTCATTCCTTGGTATAATGATTTACTTTAACCTCTTCCGAGTAATAAATCATTAAATTTTACCTAACAATATAATGTGTAAATATTTACAGATTGGTCCACTACTCTTACACAATTAAATTAAGTCAAACAACTATTAAAACACCCAATAAATAGATCCATTTTTCCACGAGAATTGAACCGTGGCTTAAAATAAAATTTGCAAAGTAATTTCGCTGACCAATCAATTTCCACTACCCTTACATCTACGTCCAGTGATAAATGAGTATTATATTTGGAATAACACAGAACATAAAACATTAAAATAAACAAATTAAACTGTTATTGATTCGCCTGTTCTAAGTTTAGCTGAATTTCGTAACCAACTTACAATAGACCAATCACTAACAACCAAACCAAGAGAGAAAATAAACAAGAAATTTAATAGAAAACTAATGAAGGAATATTTTAATTTATAATTAAAGATTAGACTTTTAAAAAGAAAATAATTTGTAATAAAATAAAATCTCTAAAATAATCTTTTAGACTATTAAACTATTAAATATTTAAATTGACTTTTAAATACAGAAAATCGCTCAATATTCAGACTAAAGAAACTAAGATTTCAATTCAAGTCAAATAAACAGTAAATATTAAAGTTTCACAAAAAAAATCCAAACAAATAGAAAACAAAAAAAAGAAACTCACCGATGCGGCCAGACTGCCCACTTAACCACCATTTCACTCAAATTTTTGCAGAGACTCCCCCAACCCCCACCTTACATCCCCTTTTATACCCCGGAGCCGCAGACGTATAGACAAGTTCCGACCTGTAGGATAGCCGCCCCTGCCCATGCGCATATGCATTAAAACTTACAATTATAGGCCTTAAGCCCCACTAATAAGATACAAATTTGCAAATCGCATTCAGTCAAACCTTTACTTGTGTTACCTGTAGTATTTCCAAAACATAATAATATCTTCTTTTCCAATTTCGACCGTTATGCTAGACAAAATAAGGTTCACTTTAATTTTTAACCGGAATTGTTTTCGAGTACAACACGTGCGCCCCTTTGTGATTTTTTTTTGTAGAGCGAAGGCGTGAGATCTCTTTACGTGTAACCAAATAAATCTGTTGCTCGCACTTATTTAGTAATGTTCGTTAATTAATTTATAAATTATTCAAATCAATATTCCATACGCTAAGCTTGTCCGTTACAGATTCCCACTCCAATCACATTTATTCTCAGTATTGTCTTGCTCGCATGCGTGTTATCTCTTGATGTGATGTCCTTTCAAGGTTTTGGTTTGCATTTTACAGCCAGCCGCCTACCTGACACAAACCTTCACCAATAAACGGTGGTCTGCCCTCCACCATGCACCAGTGCCCAAAAGTGTTTTTAAATCTACACCGGGCAACATCTGGAGAAAGGCCGTGATAAAATATGTATGTACGAGCATGTCTGTATAAAAGAGCACTCCTAAAAAGCAGAGGTATTCGAAGACATGGTCTTAAATTGTAATATTAGCTCCGAACATTACATTTACACCGCTAACCGCTCATATCTCAAAAAGCAATACTAGGGAGGATAATTTCCAATCCAGTAAACTTTTATAAATTGATATGTTTATATCAAAATATTCCTATCGGAGTGGATTTCTTTCAGTGACAAGTGCAAAATCTCCTCTCAAGAATTCATTATGAAGCTTAAAATATTTTTCGATAGGAGCGACGACGCGAGGTCTTTGAAAATGATAAAATTAAATATAAAATAAAATATACGTAGGAAATAACGAACGCAAATAAATTTTCCTGTTTCTTTTAACAAGTCGTTATTACTTGTTTTCTAAAGTGACTTAAGTCCGATTTAAGTTAAAGATCTTTGAAAACATACTTACGTAAAAATACTTGTACAAATAGACACATATCTAAAAATCCCTCATGATATTCGCTTCTAATGTCTTAAATCAGGTTTGGCTTTATGTTGATCATACAGCAGTTTACACTTTGAGAGTTCACTTTTTTTTGCCAAAGCTTTTCAGTGGAGTAAGTAATTAAATGTTCTTTTTTCCCGGATAACTTTGAGACACACCAAGTTGGGAGCAAGAAAGTTGGCAAAGAAATTTTTTCTTCTTAATTTCAGTCATCTCATGCCACTTATTACGGGAAAATGAATGAGGGCAAACTCCAGCAGTCTTATTATTAAACGCGATAAAAGGAATAAGCTCATGACGAACGTGACACTCCTCTATTTTTTCGCTAGCGCCTACGCAAAATAATAAGGCAATTTAATGCCTTGTACAAAGGAGATAAAACAAAACGGCAGGCGTTATCTTTTCTCAAATGGAACAAACTTGAAGCTCAAGGCAATTCTTTCTTGTGGGGCCAAAAATTCCATCATGTTTCATTTTCAGGGGCCGAGATGCGAACAACAAAAGTGCACTTAATATTGCCAAGTTCTTGAGATTTACGATGCTGCCGCTTAAGTGAAAGATTGCTTTCTTTTATGATGTTTGCACTTCTGGCCATATTAACTTGTTTCGACACGCAGGGACCGCGAGAGTTTGTTTTGTACTTGTTCTTAAACAAAAAAGTAAAATTATGTCAACCAAATGGGAAGGGGCTCCAGTCACGTTTTCACCTCGTGTCATGTGGTACCACTAGCCGCTCGTAGTTTATACATCACTTTAATACAGCATTATTTTTTTGTACTGAGTACTACATAACTAGTTTTTATTGTTATGATAATGAAACCTAATTTATTAGAATCCCAGAGTATAGGGATATATATTGTGGTGCGTCATCAAAAGTAATATAATCTAGTTCTGGCAAAAATAGTTACACATTAATGGAACTTCATAGTTAGCAAGATCACCGTAAGTATATTGCGACTGGTGAAATCTTTTAGGCATATTATTCTCTTTGAACTACATAATAGAAGCCAAACAAAGTAATGATGTTAGTGTCTTCTTACATTCCCTATTATAAGTTATAGTATTATGTTATTATTGTATTTGAGATATTATGTATGTTCATATGAAGCTGTTTCTAGATGTAGGTAATATTACCATCTCAACTTGGATAGAGCTATAAAAGAATAAATGTAAACGTTCTTCTTTTTTTTACCAATGTATATAGTCGACTCGTGTTCTATGTACAATTACATATAAAACTATTAAAAATTTTCGGCTAAAGTTCAATATTAAATTGATCATTATCAGCCCATAATTATAATGTGTCGACTGTTGGGCCTCACCCCTTCCCCATTGGATGGAAGAAGTTTGGTCTAAATCTTATACTTAATCCCTTACAATTTTTGGAAAGTTTCGGAAAATCGGGACGAGTCTTTGGGACGCAATTATAATGCTTAACTATGGGGGTGGATTTTAAAACCTTTTTGTTTTCCTCATTTATTTACATAAATTCTGCTAGCTCTGTACTACTGTGATTGGGCGAAAGATCGCATAAAGTGGAAAGAAGTAATCTCTAATAACTTATATGGGGAATGGCGTAGTTTAAATGTGTGTATTTAATAAATTGAAGCAGATATATAGGCAGATCACATCTGTTTACCATAGCAATCGCACTCACTTATGTAATTACATCCATGGTAATTACTGCGGTTTATGTCATGCAAGTGTCAGGCCAAGATAGTTGCGGTTTCACAGTTATACCCTAACAAGTGTTTATTCTAATGACGTGCAAATCTTAAGGTTACGGGTAATAAGCGTGGCCATTCAACATAATTATTCATTATAACAAATGTATTAATTAAAAACTGTCAGAGAAAATATTACAAAAAAATATGGGTTACACAATCTTTGAAAATTTTTAGGAGCTGAATGTACTCTCGACCTGTGATTGCGCAAACTAAGCTATGTTTGCAAAGACCTCTCGTTGGATGGGTGACCAAACATATTATAACTTAAATTCTTCAGAAGGAAGATTAGGCTATTATTTCTAACTAATTCTGCTGTCGTTAATGCCGAACCAAAACCCAAGTAGACCCACCCAAGTACATTTCGGTAACGTATAATAATATATTAGCCATACTTAAAGCATCTTCAAGTAAATATAACAATGTTGTGTGAGAATATCTTTATTAAATTATCTTAAAATCTTACCCACAGCCTTTGCATGTCACGAATTCAACTTATGTGTAATTAGAAGTACTGTAATAAAATACATGGCAAAATGCAATAAATCGTGTTTTCAGAATACGCTATAAATGTTGTTGCAGAATCTTAGATCAAACTAAACTACCAATTTCTAATCACGCCTAATGTATTTCTGATTCTATAATATCATTGGTATATAATTGTTACTAGCATTATAAATGAACTTGGTCCGATGCTTCATTTTTATACATAACTATCAAATAGTTTCACTTACTTTTACTTAACTAAATGCGTTTATTTACTCAAGCCTTATTCATTGACTATTAAAACTTATTTGAGCAAGTCAAAATATTAATTAAAATAAAACAACTATTACTTGTTCCGGCCTTCACATCGAAATTCTGCGGAAGAATGTCTTCATGAAGTTAAAATAATAATATTAATTGTCTAAAAATATATGACTTAAATAATCAAAACCCTGTTTGCTTGTACAAGTGAGAAGTTTTATCGAAGTACTTTGGAGTGGCATAACTTTTTTCCTTAAAATTGTTTTGTCTTTTCCTGATCAGTTGTTTGGCATTGCTCAGGAGGGCTTCGTAGAACGTTACGCCACGGAGTCGCGTCTCAAACTTTTCACAGTGCTCTATCAATATCGGGTACAGGTATTTGAGTTCGGCATGGTCCAACGTTGGGAACATGTGGTGGAGAGCGTGGTCGCCGAACCTTGTGATGGACTTGAAATGGTCACCGGTATGGTCAAACCGCTCCACTATAGTGTCCATTTGGTGTATTCCCCAATCTAAAGTCTCGCTCCTGTAAAGGATAACAAATTGTTTAATATCTACTCCGGCCACGACAATAGCACCGTTAATGTTTTCGAATTGTTCGTGTATTCTAGTCAATGTCCTCGCCAGCTTGAAACTAACCCTTGATATTATATGTACGTATAAATTCACATGAGTGTCAATGTTAATTGAAATGACTACACACGTTAGGATGCCAAGAAAAAGTTTGCGTATTTCTTGCTAGAATTAACTACTTATAAGAAAAACAGACAGTCAGCTCGTCTGTTATTGTATCTCCCATCAAAAGACACGTTGGCGAATCTTCATATTTGAAAGAGATTAGAATAGTTATTTGTTGTACGTGAGTGCAAAGTTGTTTTTTAACCGCGTGCTCAATTTTGATGACCGAGCTAGCGAAGGATTCTAAAAAATTAGAATCCTGAGCGATAGCGAGGGAATCAAAAGAGCACAAAGTGAAAAATCTTTGCACTCGAGTGCAACACGTAACTTTTCATCCCCCCCAACGAGGAAATTGCAAAATACAAAAAAAATACAATGACAACAGTTTCTGTTTTCACCCAGAAACTTCCACAACACCCTCCCATTAACCCAAACATACTCTCAACACCCACCCAGAAACACCCACAACATTCACACCCGCAAAACACACCCATCCACTCAGACACCAAAAAACACCCATTCACCCAGAAACACCCACAAAACACCCATTCACCCAGAAACACCCACAAAACACCCATTCACCCAGAAACACCCACAAAACACCCATTTACCCAGAAACACCCAAAAAACACCCATTCACCCAGAAACACACACAAAACTCCCATTTACCCAGAAACATCCATTCTACCCAGAAACACCCACAAAACACCCATTCACCCAGAAACACCCACAAAACACCGATTCACCCAGAAACACCCTCAAAATATCGAATCACCCAGACACACCCACAACATCCATTCAGACACCCACAACTTCCACCCAGTCACACCCACAATACTCACCCATCCATTCAGACACACCCACAAAACACCCATTCACCCAGACACACCCACAAAACACCCATTCACCTAGACACACCCACAAAACACCCATTCACCTAGACACACCCACAAAACACCCATTCACCCAGACACACCTCCAACACCCACCCATCCACCCAGCCACACCCGCAAAATTTATCCAGACACACCTGTAAAGTACCTAATAAAAATTACCGTCCCTAATGGAGTTCCGAGACGGTCAGTCAGCTTGAGTCAAGCACGTTGATTATCTGTATGTTTTTGTTCCGTTACTAGCGTAAACAAATCAAACAAACCTAAAAAGCTTTTAAATGCTTGACTCAAGCATCAAGCAAGCATTGTAGACGATCAAATTGTTTAAAGCAAGATTGACCGTCACGGAACTCCAAGGTTTTAACAAATTTATGACGTGAAAAGAAAATGGCGCGCGCAAAGCAAATTACAAAAAAAGTACACCAAGAAGGTTCCGAGTCTGATTTTTAACAAATTAAAATAGGTTGCATGATAATTTCGGCACCATGGAGTTAGAAATAAATAGGTATGATGATGTTTTGAATTCACAAACTCATTGCACACGATGTTCTAAATTCATATTTACTTTAACCTCTAGAGGATAAAAACGGCTTTTGCACTCAGATATCGAAGAGCAAAAACGCTTTTTCCGAGATGGTGGGATGAAAATCTAATTTACCTTGGAACATCTCCTTCGAAAAAGTTAATGTGTGCATGGTGTCCAGCAGTGAGCCCGAATAGAGTGAAGAAGAAACTAGCAATCATAAGCGTGCCAAGCCAGACCGGCAGCGTTGATAAGAAGGACAGTCCACCAGTCAACCACATCCAAGTGGGCAAGATGAACGGTATGAAATTAACCCAGCTCAAGCCTCGCCTGCCTTCCATTTTGACTATATCAGCTCCTAACCTATGGAACAGAAAAAAATTATAATAATTCTATCATGTTTAATTACATTATTCTATCTTGTTTGTTATTGCAATATTCAAGACAACATGAACATATTATATTAAGACAAAATATTGCAAAATAAAAACGTGATTTAAACTCTAATCTTCAGCAACTTAGAGTCCAAAATTCAAGTCCTACACAGACGCGTTCTTCAGCACCACGGGACACAAAGAGAATGATACCGTTTTGTAATTATAGTTTTGTAATTACATCGAAAATATCAATTAATTCAAATACGAGATGTAAATAATAATACTGACAGCCCCTCGACTCCATAATATATTGTATAAGGAAGGAAGAAGGACAGTAATATCAAATGTGGCGGTTTCGTGCGTGGATATTTTTTTATCGAACCCTTTTTATTAAGACATGCCAGTAAACGGAAGCCCTGGAGCGTAAGCAATAATACGACCACAAATATATTTAATTTGTATCTAAATAATGACAAAACCCTCAAATGACACAGGACCCCATAGGACATATTACAATATGACGACAATTTATTATACAGCCTCTCGAGATGTTACATTGATATAAGCAACATCCTAAGAAAACTTGAAAAGAGAAATGTTGAAAATGTGAAGAGAAATTCAAGAGTAATAAAATTACAAAACACCACCTTTTCCAGGCCCTAATAATTGTGAAGAAAATTAATGCTCCTATTCAGGTAATCGCGGATAAAACTGGAGGCAAACTTTTATTCGTCCAATTTGCTTGGATCAAACTGAGTTAGATCCTTTGTTAACACCTTATTGTGATTTTTAATTATCCATTTTATAGTCTCGCGAAATTACAAGTACCAAAGATAAGCAAAACAGTGCTTAAAGAGTATTTTAATGTTTATTTATTAATTATACTCAAGTAAAAAGGTATTAAACATTTAATTGCTGTCACGAGCGGTAGGTATTGTTTGTATTTGATGTTAAGGTAATTTGACTAATTTATTACGACTTACACAAAAGTGATTAAATAATTATTTTGAATACGTACGACTTTGAAAGTTGTTACAAACCTGTAAATGTTTTATCGCATAGGACAAGAATATTAACAATCTTAGGTTTGAGATTGGGGTATAATTATATTTCTCTAAGTTATATAAAAATAAATAGCTACCTCATACTTTAAGTAACATTTATTAAAATAAAACTTTAAAATATGTTTGTCCAAATTACATATTAATGAAAACTATTGTCCACGCCAGTATTCGAACCTACGCTCTACCTCGCTCTATTAAAATAAAACTATTACGAATTGAGCTATCTTTGGTTTGTGCAGCTGCATAGAACCAGCATTGCCTTAAATACTATCCAAGGCGTTAATTTTAATATTTCATAATTATTAAACTTATAATTAATATAAATTCTCATCCCGCGATTACCGTATAAAATTTAGGAATTTATTTTTCATGGTTCCATGTATCCCAGATTCTTATATATTATTAAATAAAACTTCAAAATCTGTACACAGTAGAGGTGCTTTTGAAAATTTAAGGAAATCTGAACGGAGTGCAAAAAATAAAAGTACTTACTCTTTCACCAATGTAAATAGAAAGACAAACATATACACAATGGGCCAATAGAATGCTCCCATTTGGGCCCATATTGTCTTATCACTGTAGGGTAGATACAGAAGTTGAGGTTCAAACATGCTTATCTCCACATCATGAGCCGTGTTGGTGTGTAAATGATGGGACATGGAATGGGAAATGCGCCATTCGCTGCAAGAAACAGAAAAGGTTAAGAGATTTTTATCATCGTCATGAAGCTTTTCATGTCTCCGTTTTTGAGGACCTATGGATGTAAAAATGTAGGGAGAATGAATCATTCCCATAATTACATTAAGTCTTTGGTTCTGGTGCAAATTCAGTCGTTAATACCCACCAACCACCCGCACTGGGCAAGCGTGATTGGTTATCACCCATTCTCCTTATTTTCCTTCCATCGGATGGCCATTGCCTAAATAGACGTTAAAATGCTGCTGATGATATTGTGGATGATTAATTATTATGTGGATGATTAATTACTATCAACATTTAGTAGACCACCTGAGGAGAAGTCATGATAATAATAATATTATGTTTCATGCACAAATCTTCACCAGTGGAATTCGGTAATTTGACGGTATATTTTTTCGAAAATAACTAAATTGAGTTACTGCTGCAACATAAAAGTTTACTGGAGACATGTCTTAACCTGTCAGTAACGTTCTCTATCAGTATTGCCGGACCAGTACTTAACACGTCGAGGGAACACCAGATAATAAATAATTATCGCATAACTCGTTCCAAGAGATTTTGCTATTTTAGTACACAAGGCATTGCCTAGTCTAATAGCGACGTATAGTATATACTTTGACATCCTGAGCTAGGCACTTCTGTTTTACGGCTCTGGTAAGTTACAGTTTTTAGGAGGTAACTATAATCCACATTGGTATATGTGACAAATTAACATTTTTCTTATTACGATAGAAGTACTCAAAAAATGCGCCGGCCTGCAATAGAGTAAGCTAAGCAATGTTCGCTAAAGATGGTGAGTGACCAAAAATATAGAATCTCTATTTAGTCCGTGCTTCGGAAAGCACGTTAAGCCGTTGGTCCCGGATCTGCAGTCGTTAATACCCACCAAACCGCACTGGTCTAGAATGGTTATGCCCCACTCTCCCTATATTCTTCCATCCATTGCAAAAGCCTGTGCCCCACAATGAGGACATTATACGGCTAGTGATGATGATGACATCATACTTTTTTTATTACACCATACTTCTCATACATTATATTCATCGATGATTGAGCTCTACGCGTCATTACCGGATCCTTCTCCTGATTAAGGAACAGTTCAACTTCCAGGGAATGGTGTGGACCCAGACTAGAGGAATGATCCACAACTGGTCGAACATTGTAATGAAATTATTTGAGTAGGTACTTTCAAACTAATACTGGCATTAAAATAATTATCACTGTTATCATTAATCACTACTATCATTTATCATTGTTTACTTATTAGTTTGACAAAACGATGAATAGAAATTACACATTCAATGAATGCGGATAATTAATAGCACTTTAATAGCATGATGACTTACTCATTAGTTATTCCGCTGAGATTTATCAGATACATTCGCCAATTGTCCGCTCTGTGGGAGTAGTTGTGACCACAGGTGACCACGGCACTCATGATGTAACCAGTCAGTAATATCAAAGGTAGTCCAAGTGAGTAGCTGTCGGACCACGCGTAGCAACTTAAGGTGCCGCAAGCAAACATGGCGGCCAATAAGTAATTCGTCAAGGAATCACTCTTCTTCCTCGTATCCTTTGGTATGAGGTTCAGGTTTTCCATGACTTTGGCCTTGAGCGTCTTGTAGAAACCATCCTTTTCGAACGTGAAAGGGAAATTCCTCGGCGTCTTCGCTTTTCTCACGAAAAATTTCAGCAGCACACTCTCAGCTATTCCTTTGATGTGGTGAGTTTCGAATGCCTCCGTTACATCCGTACCCTGGAAGCAATAATTTTATAAATTTACACCCATGCATTACGCAGACGCCATAAACACTTTGGTGTGCTATAAAGCTAAGAAAGAAAGCTGGGCTTCTAATGGAATGTGGGTAGAATTACCACTGCGACTATGGCCTATGCGATACGCACGGATGCGTAGTTTGCGTTTACTAAATAAAATTTAAAGTCATGACTGACTCAGACATGACTTTAAATTTTAGACTGAGTAGTATAGTATAGTATTTAGACTGAGTGCATAGAAAATAATGTTAAAAATTTATAATTATATCTGGAGGAATAGGAGAGGAGCAATTGCAGTGAGAGAAAAGCTGCTGCAGCAGCTTTCCTCTCACTGCAATTCCTCGTCACTGTTTTTACCCTTAGTCGCCATGTACAACACCCGCAGGAGAGATTTAGTGTGGTGACAATTGTATTCTGCTCTGCCGTCCCCACACGGCGGTTTATTATATCATAATTATTTCAATCTTTGGCGGAAATCAGAAATTCAACAGTTGACGGCTAGTTTCGTCGAACGGACATGTGTTGGCTACCAGCCGAGCGATTCTGGGCACGATGCTGTTATGGGTAATTGTTTCTGTAACACTGTGTATTTGTTATAAGCTCTGTTACATTTCTATTCCATACTATACATACATACATAAATCACGCCTATATCCCCGAAGGGTCAGGCAGAGGTGAACTAGCACCCTCGCTTCGCCTTCGCTTCGGTGGCGAGCCTATTGCCATTTATCGGGCACAATAGTCGCAGTACACTGCTATTGCTAGGTGGTATAACTATAAGAGGAACGCTGCTGCCCATTCCTCATTACTGATTTATCCTTAGTCGCCTTGTACGACACCCGCGGGAGAGATTTGGGGTGTTGATAATTTGTATTCTACTCTGCCGTCACCACTCGGCTAACCCATACTATACGGTATAACACCATACTATACGGTACGCCTATTCAACCTAGAAGGGGGAGGCGGATGTGAATTAACACCCCTGTAATTGGGGGCGGCCCTATTACCATCTGTCGGGCACGTCAATCGCAGTAAACAGTTCCTAATCGCTGTCTTTGCTTCTCGCTGCTGATTAAAAATTAATGCCAATAGAGATAAGAGTTCTCCCGATGTAATACTATTTATGTGGCCTTTTTTCTAATCTTTAATTCCCTTATAAAAACCAATTAAATCGTTTTTCCTCTCTTTATGTGTAAACTCTGTTTAAACGCTGTGATGAAAAGAAACATTATCAGTGACGAGTTTATACAAAGTTTTTAAACTGATGTTATTTTTATGTATAAATGGGGTATAAATCTGCACATAGTCGTACCTACGACCTCAAAAGTAATAGCCACCCAAAGTTTAATCAAAGCAAACGATTTAATCAGAGAAACGTGCAGTGCCGAACTTCCTTACTACTAAAATGACTCCAAGTTTCGTAATAAAGGTACTACCTAGGTTCATTCCCTCTACACTGGCTAATTAACTAGGACATTTTAGTACCTACATTGCAGAACTTTTTATTGGGAATTCCAAATTAAAATAAGATTTTAATTTCACGCTCGTATTCATAAACCGAGGAGCGCGCTTGGCCTGCGATTGCGTAAACTAAGCAATTTCGCTAAGGCCGGTCCATTGGATGGGTGACCAAAAATTTATTATCTCGAGTTCCTCCGTGCTTCGGAAGGCGCGTTAAGCTGTTGGTCCCGGCTGCATCTGCAATCGTTAGTACCCACCAACCCGCACTGGGCCAGCGTGGTGAGTTATGGCCCAATCTCCCTTTATTCTTCCATGCATAGGGAAGGCCCGTGCCCCAGCAGTGAGGACATTAAAGGGCGGTGATGATGATGATGAGGATTCATAAACCATGGTGACGGCAGAGAAGAATAGAATTATTATTGTCACCATATCTATCTCTCTCGCGGGTTTTGTACAATGCTTTATTGCCATAGCCTTTTAATGTCCCCACTGTTGATGCACGGGGCTTCCCTATGGATGGGTGGATATAGGGATAATAGGCCATAACCTACCACGCTTACGCAGTGCGGATTATTAGAAGATAAAAATCCACATTTCGCAAGTTTTTTTCAAGGCCCATATAGGGGGCTATTGTCATTCATCACAGTCATTACTGGTAATTGCAGTAATTGGCTGGGCCAGCATGCTGGGTTATGGCCCGTTCTCCCTTTATTCTTCCATCCATGGGGAAGGCATGTGCCTCAGCAGTGGGGACATTAAAAATTTGGTGATGATGATGATGATGAATGGACAAGTACATTCAACGCCACGTCAAGTTAGCACAATTATGTAAAATATTCAGTACATACTTCTTCTTCTTCTTCTCCCTGCCCTTATCTTACTCTAAGTAGAGTCGTAGGGTACATACTATACATTTAATAATAAATAAAGTTGCTCCTCTAAATTCACAGTCAATGATTTGAGCCGAAAATGAATGTAATTCTAACATTGAAATACCGATTTTTCCACAATCAGGTAAAGCCATGTTACGACCCAAAATTTGCTCGTGTACAAAAACATGGCTATAATTTGTACGAAGGCCTTTAATCATGTCTGTAGCAAAACGTCGAAAACTTTTTAATACACGAGACATGACGTGTTAAGCTTTTTAGGTGATTTCTTTTAGAAATATATTTATTATTCACAGAATTAGGTACTTATAGCAAATAAGTGAGTACTACATCCCTTATTGATCAACAGTCTGTTGATGGAAAATAGATAGATTATTATAGATAGATGCCGTGTGGTGACGGCAGAGTAGAATACAATTGTCACCACCCCAAATCTCTCCCGTGGGTGTCGTACAAGGCGATTAAGGATAAATCAGTGATGAGGAATGGGCAGCAGCGTTCCTCTTATACTACCGTCCTGACAATGTACTGCGACTTTTGTGCCCGATAAATGGCAATAGGCTCGCCACCTATTACAAGGGGCTTAACAGAATTGGCGAAACGCGGGTGAGAATTCACCTCTGCCTACCCCTTCGGGGATATGGGCGTGATTTATGTATGTATGTATGTATGTTATAGATAGATTGGGGCAATAAATTATGGCAGGTATTGCCATAATTACTATGGCAATTTCTCATATCTGATAGAATAGATAGATTGGAGAATCTGTCTATTCTACCAGACAGCATAGATGTTTTCGTAACGGTACGATCCGTCAAAGTAATATGAAGCAGAATTTACGTGCATTAATAATCTCAATTCCCATCTATCACAAAATGTTGGGGTACATTAGAGCAGCTTAATGTACATAATATTATTAGAAATAAACGAAACTGATTCAGATCAATATACCTACATGCAATACCTACTCTATAGTTACTAGAGCCTTGACAAAATCGTGATCACCACATAAAAATACCCAAAGAGGGTTATATGAATCGAAAATTCAAATCAGGGATTGGATGGCCTGATGACGTTTAACCCGACAGGAACGGTAGAGGAAATATACTGGAAGGAAACATACGCCGAGCCTAAATACATACATACATACATAAATCACGCCTATATCCCCGAAGGGGTAGGCAGAGGTGAACTAGCACCCACGTTTCGCCAGTTATGTTAGGTCCCATGTACCTAATAGGGGGCGAGCCTATTGCCATTTATCGGGCACAAAATTCGCAGTAGGTACATAGCTAGATGGTATTAGAGGAACGCTGCTGCCCATTCCTCATCACTGATTTATCCTTAGTCGTCTTGTACGACACCCAATGATAAACCCTAAGATGTTTTTGATAAAGTGGAAAATCTTTCGGGACAGTATGGCAGCTAATGAGAAAAACTGCTTACCTTCGTACTCCTCAGCCAATGAGAGCCACCGGGGTGCCTCGAGATGTAGTCAGTCAAGTCGTACAAGCCATCGTGCACCCTCCATAGACCTTCGGCACCGTCGTGTAGCTTCCGCCCGTTCATCCATTGTGAAGGCAGTCTTGGTTCCGTGTCCCTTTCTCTTGGGTATTTTAATTGTGGAAAACTGATTTGCATACGGTCAGTGTTCGGTGCCATGGTTTGAAATCCCTGCAAAAAGAATATAAAATGTACAGTTTACTCCATATCTGACTATACAAAACTATCTGAATTCTCCAATCGATTTTCAACCTTAACACATTTGACCTAAAAGGCTATGTAGCCCTAGTGTCCAAACAGAAGACAGTCTAGAATTATTCTTCGATTTTTATTTGAACATTACATCCATGTTAGAAAAATTATTACAAAGAAGAAGAAAATAATAATTTCAAATAATTATGTGCTGATACTGAAATCGAACCGTATAATATAGATACCACTCTAGTAGTACGTATATATAGGCAGACGCGGATTCGATTCCCGCATCAAGGCAGGGCACAATTAGCGGATATTGCTTAGTTTACGCAATCGCAGATCGAGCGCGTTAAGCCCCTGCACAATAATTATAAAAGAGCTCCTCCGAGAAGTTTTTTGTGTAGAGTCTCATAATATCCACCTGTCATATAGACTTAAAAAACATTTACATTTAGTTTTTGATTAACACGAATACTTTTTATCGGACTAAGTACAATAACACTAATTAGATAACCTTACAGGTTTTCCCTGCGTGATATATTAATGCCAACTTATTTTCCTGTACGCAGGTACACCAGATTTAATTATAAATAAGTGAATTCTGCCTTTGTCAGCAACAGGTAAACATAGGTGAACAGAAGATAATGACCCTTAATGCTCAATAACGCGCCCCCAATTACCGTTAGCTGTGAGTCAAACCACATAATAAATAACTGTGCTACTTTATCACGGGTGTCACGGAAGGAACGTAGTGCTAATACGATTTTCCTTAACCTCCTTCAGTGTGTAACTGTTGTTGTTCGTCTTGCTAAGTAGAAAACAAAATAAAAACAAAGTCTCACATTTTTGAGATTAGCATATTATTATGGTGTGTTATATACCTATAACGGGGAATGTGAAGCAGCGTCCCTGGTCCAACATCTAGAAAATTACTGCGAGTAGTTACGGGTAAACGGTAAATAGGCGCAACCTAGTAAATCGGCCTGATATAAGCTGACCAAACGCAGGTATTAGAGAGACCGGCGTGCTTTATCTGTGAATGTCAATCAATTTACGTCTTATCCCCAATTTTTAAAACATCAAATCGATTTTTAAAACTTTGCATCTTCTTCTTCTCCCTGCCCTATTCCCAGTCTGTCTGGGGTCGGCGCAGTATGTATCCTCTTCCATTCATATCAGTCAGACGTCATCAAGCCATCCACTCCCTGTTGATTCATATCATGCATCACACCGGAAATGTGCTAGTGATGAATGAATGTACAGAAAAGAGACGGAATGGACCATGTCGAGAGACCGATGAACGGAGAGAGTGATTGGAATGACAACATTCCAATCCATACTGCTTAATGTTTTGCTTAGGTTTTACAGCCGGCCGCCTGCTTGACACTAACCCTCTTTGAGTATGCTGTTGCTGGTGGTTTGCTCTCCACCATTCGGGTGCCCCAAGGTGCTTATTGGTCTACACCGGGCAATCTCCCTTAGTCGACTTCTACATTATTTGTTTGCTCCTAGGCCAGCATGGAAAACACATTTTAAAACATTGCATAAATTGCAGAATAAAATTGTCGCCATTATTTTACAACAATTAAATCACATTGTTTCGAATTAAAAAAAAATCCTAGTACTTACATTTTAATGTCATATTGAGTTTTTATTAAATTTACTTAAGCTTCTGACCTTATATACTGAATAAAAGTGAGAACTAAAATACATTGTATTGTCACATTCACTTTTTTTGTAAGATTTACTTATGATTTTGACCTTACATAAGTAAGAAGCGGAACCACAAACGCCATAGCTTAGCATTAACTCCTTCATTACGCGACCATTGTCAGATAATGGGAGTAATATGTCAAACTAAAAAATACACTCCTGCTAAGTGGGGCCTATTCTTATGGGGATATTTCGAAGATTCATGGCTACGACCACGACCGCCTAATGTGGTGTTAAAGCTGCGACAAAAGAATCGAAATATAATAAAGATCTAGCAAGAACTTTTTAAAGGTATTAATTTCCGATTTTTCCTCTTTTACTGCCGCACTCAGAGACGTCAATTAACTTTAATGAGTATTTAATGTCAAAAATTGTCATTCAAATCTAGACCATAGACCCGGCCAGAATAGCGACTAGTTTTGAATTGTCATTTTTTGACGTTAAGTACTCATTAACGTTATTTGACGTCTCTGAGTGCGACAGTTACTGCCCAAGATTAATTATATCGTAATCTTTTTGCCCTGTTCCCAGGTAATCTGGGGCCTGCTCGGTATGTTACATCTCATTTTCCTACTCATATGTAGATACTATTTAGTAAAGCATGCTCTTTGGTAGAGCGTACCCTTTGGTATGGCGCACACTTTGGTAGAACATACTATCTGGTAGAGCACACCCATTGGTAGAGCGGTCTCTTTCGTAAAAAGTACTCTTTGGTAGAGCTCACTCCTTGATGGCTTTTTACAATACATAAGATAAGACTATATTTTACGTAAATACTTAAAAAAAATTGGCAAAATTTTAAGAAATTGCGAAGTTTAATCTCTATACAAGACATTATTATTTGTTTATATTACGTATACTTATCACAATTATTAGCAGATAATTTGTTTATCACCGATAAAGTCTCGTAATCGATATGACAACTATTAATTATTGTTTATCTTCACAATCAATCCTTTTCTTGATTATCGTCCGCGGTCTTCATATTATAATTACATACATACTTAAATAAATCACGCCTATATCCCCAAAGAGGTAGGCAGAGGAGGGAGCACCCACGTTTCGCCAATTATGTTAGGTCCCATGTAATAGGTCACGAGCCTATTGCCTTTTATCGGCCAGAAAAGTCACAGTACATTGCTATTGCTAGGTGGTGCAAGAGGAACGCTGCTGCCCATTCCTCATCATTGATTTATCCTTAGTCGCCTTGTACGACACCCACGGGAGAGATTTGGGGTCGAGACAATTGTATTCTACTCTGGCGTCACCACACGGTTTTATTAATTATTCTGGTGATATATGAAATGAAAATGAAAATACGGTTTATTCATATAAGGTATGATTACATACACTCATGAATCGTCAAAGAAATAACGTTAAACACTGGAAACGAAAAGAAAAACAGTTTCCAATATTTAACGTTATAAGCTACACCATCCGTTCGTAAACTACCAGGAGGCCTTGTTCTGAGAAGAACGGGCAAGAAACTCAGCAAGTTTGTTCCTCCCTTCACATGAAGTTATGAGTTAATGAAAGATATCATAAAATATTTTAACATATTACATATCCTATTATATTCTATCTTATCATATTAGTTATCATAATATATTTATAAAATATATTTAATTTGAATGTTTATGGACATCTTTCATTGAGTATAAAAAAATATATATAATTATTAGTTAGCATAGCTTAATTTACTTGGTTAAAAATAATTAAAACTAATACGGAAATATACATGTCAGTTGGTCTCATTACCATACAAAATTATATGACTTCAAACATTTGTTAAGACTGTGTATTTTTTTTCCTAGAATAGATTTATTTAGCCCCATAGTAAAAGTTGCTATGGATGATTAGTACTAACGTTTGGCATAGATTTCATTTATGTACATTGGGTTTCATTTTTTTGGGCCAATCGGTTGCATTGTCTTTCACACCCAAAACAGACACTACATTAAGAGCAAAGGGGTAGTGTTAGTTTAATCATCCATAACAACTTGTACTAGGGGGCCAAATAAATCTATATCCTAGGAAAAAAAACATACAGTCTTAACAAATGTTTGAAGTCTTATAGTTTTTCCAAACATTTGTAGCCTGTATATTTTTTTTACCAGGATAGATTTATTTGGCCCCGTAGTAAAGGTTATCATGGATGATTAGTACTAACGTTTGTCACAGGTTTCAGTTATGTACAACAGATTTAATTTTTTTGGGCCAGTGGTCAAAGTAAAGTTGCATTGTCCTTTAAAACCTATTTAGTGTGGGTAAGCTAAGCTGCCTTGCTGCTTAACCAGATCCAATTGTTAACCTATGGCTGTATCAAAGTATATGACTGTTGTCGATTTCTTGTTCAAAGTCTTATTTATGTATACTAAATAAAAACAGGTATATTTTAAGTTAGTTAATATATTATTAGTACTCGTATTGACGCACGTAGGTTCATACTGAGGAAACCAGTTTTAAATAAGGCATAATTTTTTCATGCATTCATTACGTTAAAGCCAGTTGTCTTTATTGACGTGACTATGTATTTAGAAGTGAACAAATACCTACCTATTCTATTTGGTGTTAGCTGATTTCAAAGATTTGTCTTTTCACATTAGATATTTTCTGTAAAGAGTAATAAGGCCATCTTTTCACATTGGTTATTTTTTAAAGAGTATAGACAACTTGCTCAATACTTATTAAGAGATTTCACTTCATTCAGGGCTTAAACAATCATTCTGTCTCTGTCGATTTTAAGCAAACTGATAATGATAGAATAACGTTTTAATATTTTAATAGACTAACAGCCGTACTCAGAGACGACAATTAACGTTAATAAGTTACAATAAAATTACAATTCACTAGTCGCTATTCTTGCCGGGTCTATGGTCTAGGTTTGATTACCAATTTTTTCATGTACTCATTAAACTTAATTGACGTCTTTGAGTGCGGCAGTTAATCTAGATTAAGAAGCTGTGTGTAAGTGGACCTAACTCATGAAATTTGATTAATATCCTAGATAAAATCTCAAATTAATAGATTACCGAAGTAGTAGGCTATACGAACCGTCCATCCTCCAAAAAACTATCTCATCAAACGAATGTTAATCATTAAATAATTCTAATTTGATTGGAATAACAATTACATTTTTTTGATACATTTTTTTAGAGGATGACGGCTGTCCTATTTGCATCGACATCTTAGTCATAACATAATAATAATATGTTAGTGGATAGAAGCTTACGATTAAAATAAATACACAACAAATCCGAAGTAAGCTGCTATAATTCTTGTGTTATGGAAACTGGATGACTTACCATTATACATTAAAATTAATTGGTATACTGAATATAAACATAAACAACCATGAGTCGAGAACAACACTAGCCAAAACCTATAGTCAAACGACCTCAAATACATGTAACTTATAGACCCCGTTCGATGAACGCTCGTTTTAGATGCGTTTCGTTATACATTGCTCGGTATTTAACAGCATTAGTAGTTTATACTGCTTAATAGCGAGCAACTTATAAAGAAACGCGTCTCAATCGCGCGTACATCTGAATGGGGTCTTATAGGTAGGTATGCCTTCAGGGCAAATATATTTTTTGTGTTCATTTTTGCTCCCATGCTTAGCTTTAGGGTACAGGCTAAACATAGATAAGAAATCGCAGGAGCCTTTGGATGAGCGAGCAAAATATATTGGCTCGATATCATCCGTGATTCGACTGAGCCACCTTCCCCTATTACCTTTATTTTGAAGGACCTAGGCTATTAGTCGAGAGCCTTTTTCAGCTCCTACAGGATTTTATATTTATTTCCTTAAAAACCATTTCACTGTTTGGAATGAGCCCAATATTTTTGCGATTTGCCTGCCACACAATATCCATCTCGCCAACCATTTTTGACGAGTAGACAAAGGTTCATTAGGCGAAATGCTTATTGATAAAGGATTATTCTGTATTGTATTACAGATTTTCATTCCAGAGAGAAATGACATGCCTATTTTTACTGGGTACTACAATAATTTATACCAACACGTGCCATCGATCCTAAAGTAAGCAGATTAGCATGTGTTGTGGATAATATCAACGAGGATATCATATCGTAGGATTTAAAATACAGAATAATCACAAGTCTATATTGAAAATATACGCGAATAAACGAAACGCATCGTTGATTCGGACGTAGTTAACCCTCGGCATACAAGGTGAAAAAAAGTCCTCACCCATACAACGTGGGGTTAAAATTACCCAATAGTAAATATTTACCTATTGAGTGTATTATCTTAATATGGTTTTAGATAGGCTTTTTTGACTTATTAAGTTATAAAAGTAATAATTTAAATACAATAATAAAAATAAAAAAAATACTTTAATCATCAAAAACACAAAATTAAAAGCTATCTATAAAATTCAACTAATTTTCCTTGCGTCTAAAAAAATTACACGAGACTTTTATTTTCGTAGGAATATTTGATCTAATACAATATTAAAAAACTAGGGATATTTAACAGCACCAAAAATATAGAAATAATTAAATTTGTCTATTCTAACGAGATCAATTGTTATCTAAATGAGAACAATTTTGACAATTTTGCGTGTGGTGGCGTTGGTTTTGCCATCTTTGCCTAAATAAAAAGGTTGCGACGTTGAAGGCGTTTACTCTAGCAATTCAGGTCACTGGCAGGTGGGAAATTCTCTACTTCTGGAGAAGGCAAGTAATTTTTTTTCAGTATAGCCTGTGATATCATCACCCATAACCAGTTTGACATCTTTATTAAACTATACTTGTAACAGAAAATAAACTACAGCAATAAAATCAAAATTACATTGAAAATAACCGAAAAACATAAGAATGCATACTTACATTTTTAGCACCGTCCCATACAACTTGGGGTTAAAAATACGCAGGACCCACTAAACGCATGTCCACACAAGAGCCCTGTCCCCGCAGTGCTTAGCCATGTCACGAATCGATGCAGCAACCTTTAACGCCCAGCTATTGGGAGATTCAATCTGCTTGCTCGATTATTTTACCTAAATCGACGTTTTTTTCTCGAGCTGGGATTAAAAATACCCCACGTTGTATGCCGAAGGTTAAGGTATGTACGAAAGAGACTAGGTAAAATTTCATGACCAACAACCAAGGTGAGAGAAATGTATACATGTTTGTTGATTATTATTATGTTTCACAGCTTCATTCTTTGCGATTTATGGTTAACGTATTGTAGAAGCATCCCTATGCGTCAGCCTTGGCACGGTAGTTTAGAGATTTTTTTTTTTTTTTTTTTTATTGGAGGTAGAAATATCTTTCTTGGTGCGATACTCGGATTCAAGGTTCATTCTGTGTCTCCGTGCTCAAGCCTTCGCACGTATCTCCGGTACCTACCTGCATACTATAAGTATATATATATCTTTCAACAATGGGAAGAAAAAGGAAACCGGAAAGATCCGAGGAAGAAATAAAACGAAAAATTAGGAAACTGGAAAAAAAGTTACAAAAATGTACAAAAAATAAACCTCTCTCTATATATTCGGAAGATGACGAAAATAGTAAGTATTATTAAGTTTTTTCATGCACGCAATGTGGACCTCCGCCTTAAAGGTTGTTCCTTTTGCATATATTTTGTTTCTCAAAATCATTTAGCGATGTGAGTTTCCGACTTAAAGGTTATCTCCTTCGCGATTTAAAAATTACGACTGTGGACAACCGCCATATAGGTTGTCTCTGTCAATGTAATTCGAGAAATATTCTGACTACTGTGTTGCCCGCAGGTCAGTCGGAGGATTCTTTTGTGGCGCAAGATGATGGTCAACCAAATACCGATGCAGATAACACTTCGCCGCAGCCCCAGCTGGAAGATCCGTCGCCTTTACTAAGCGCCCCTACGCCACCAGTGACATCTGAGGAAAAAGAGTCCATATCCGAAGAATTTGAGCTGGATGGGGAAATTTTAGAACTATTAGGGGATGCGCCGAAACCTGACACGGTTCTGGGGCCACCGGTTCATAAAGACGTTGCTAGTAGATGGCAGCAGATATTAAGCAAAGGTCTGACGAAAGAGATTAAGGAAAAAATTTTAGACGAGTACTTGGTTCCCAGCAACTGCGAATTTTTATTCGCTCCTACCCTCAATCCAGAAGCAAAAGCTGCATTGTCCGACCTGTTAGTAAAAAGGGACAGTTTTTTAATGCAAAAGCAAAAACAGCTTGGGGTCGCGTTATCTGCGTTGGCTTCTGCCACTACCCTAATACTCGCAAACGAGACCTCAAAACAAAAACTTTTAAAGCCTATTAGTGACGCCTGTAGAATTCTATGTGATAATCATCATATGGATACCAAATCGCGAAGAAATTTAGTAATTTCTTCTTCAAATACACAACTCAAAGATACCTTAATCGAATCGGTTCGTGACAAATTATGGTTATTTGGCGAAAATATTTCTGAGAAACTCAGAGTCGCCAAAACTATTCAAAAATCGGGTGACGATTTGAAAAACCATCCCAAACAAACCGTCAGACCCAACTTCCCTAAAAATAATAATCGTTTAAACTACAAGCGCAAGACGGACAACAGGCCGCTGCCGTCGGCGCCGATGTCGACGAGTGCAGACAGCGGCCGCGGACGCCACCAGTGGCGAGCCCCGCCGCGCGGCGGTCTTCACCAACGCGGCGGTCGCCGTTCTCCGCCCGCGCGCAGGGCTCCACACAAATAAGCGACAAGGTATGTATCGCTGGCAGACTTCAATATTTTTTAAATGAATGGTCAGCGATAACTAGCGATGCAACAATTTTGTCTTGGTTAAAAGGGTATAGAATACCTTTTACTAGCACTCCACAGTGCTTTTATAACATCAATGTTATGCCAAAAAGTCAAAAAGAGCATTTTGAATTTACTCAAGCACTTCGTAAGTTACCTTCGTAAGTTACTAGACATTAAAGCAATATCGCAATGTACACATGAGCGAGGGCAATTTACTTCTCCAATATTTTTTGTGCCAAAACCGAATGGTGAAAAAAGATTTATATTAAATTTGAAAGCGTTAAATAAGTTCATTGAAACCAGCCATTTTAAAATGGAGGATTACCGAACTGCTACAAAACTAGTACATAAAAACTCATATATGGCTACAATTGATCTTCAAGATAGTTATTTTTTCGTCCCTGTACATAAATCTCATAAAAAGTACCTACGCTTTCAATATAACAGCATTTTATACGAATTTAACTGCCTTCCCTTCGGGTTAAACACTGCGCCGTTTGTTTTTACTAAATTGTTAAAGCCGGTTGCACAACACTTACGTTCCCAACATTTTTTGTCAGTTATATACCTTGATGACATATTATGTATTGGAAAAGACCTAACAGAATGTAAAAATAACGTCATCACAACCGTAAAATTATTAGAAAAACTTGGTTTTATAATAAATACAAAGAAAAGTTGCTTAACTCCAAAAACTAAATGCAAATTCTTAGGATTTATTTTCGATTGAGAACAAATGTATTTAACTCTACCCGCAGAAAAGAAAATAAAAATAAAGGAACGAATTAATTATTTTATTACAAATGTAAACAAATGTAAATTACGAGAATTCGCCAGCATGATTGGTTTATTGATTTCAGCATGCCCGGCTATTAAATATTCTTACCTATATACAAAAACATTGGAGTCTTACAAATACCAATGTTTGTGTAAAATTACTTCATACGAACAAATTATTTCAATTCCTAATTGGTTAAAAACAGATTTGGTTTGGTGGTTAAATAATTTAGATTCAGGTTACACGTCACTTGGTTCAAATTGTTATGATATAGAAATATTTACCGATGCATCCCAGTCAGGCTGGGGTGCTTTTAATAATGGAAAGGAATGCTACGGGTATTGGAAAACTAAAGAATGTAAATTACACATAAACGAATTGGAATTAAATGCAGCTTTTCTAGGTATAAAATGTTTCACAAAACATTTACAAGATGTGTCTATTTTATTACGTTGTGATAACGTTACCGCGATCTCCTGTATAAACAGAATGGGTAGTGTCCAGTATAAACACCTAAATAAAAGTACTAGGTTATTATGGGAATGGTGTGAACAGCGTGGAATAACAGTTTTTGCCTCTTACATCAATACTAATGATAATTGTGATGCCGATCAATTATCCCGTAAAAAATTTCAGGACACCGAATGGGAATTAAACGACAATGCGTTTAGACAAATTGTTTCCCGTTACGGTTATCCGAAAATAGATTTATTTGCAAGCAGACGCAATGCAAAATGTCCTATATACGTAACCTGGAAGATGGATCCAGAGGCGAAAGCTGTTGATGCCTTCACCATACTATGGCATGAATGTTATTTTTACGCTTTCCCACCATTCGCACTTATGGCTAAAGTGCTTCAAAAAATTATTTATGATAAGGCGGAAGGTATTGTTGTTGCGCCCTACTGGCCCACCCAACCCTGGTTCCCCCTTTATCAGAAATTAATGATTTCTGAACCCATTTATTTTGAGCCTAGTGTTGACTTATTGATTTCTCCTTTTAGGAACACACACCAGCTTCACAAGACACTTCGGTTAGTTGCCGCGAAGCTCTCCGGAAAATATTATTAAATAAGTCTATACTCCCACAAACCATAGAAATAATGTTAGCCTCTTTATGCGATTCAACATATAAACAATACGATGGCTGTATTAAACCATGGATTGAATTCTGCACCAGACATTGTTGTGATTACACTAACGGATCTGTTCTTGAGGTAATTAATTTTCTAACCGAAGTTTATGAAAAAGGCGCAAAGTATGGGACTATTAATTCCTATAAATCTGCATTGATGTTGTTGTTCGGAAACAAATTAAATGACGAAAGAATACGTAGATTTATGAAAGGTGTTTCAAAATTGCGACCCCACAATCCTAGATACAATCTTACTTGGGATCCTAATACAGTGCTTAATTTTTTAGGCAGGCAATGGCCTAACTCCGACCTTAATTTAGATACCCTCACAAAAAAGACCCTGACTCTCTTGGCTTTGGTGACTGCGCACCGCGTACAAACATTTTCGTTAATTAAATTATCTAATATAAGTCATCAGACAACAGCTATAATTATTAAAATTCCTGATACCATAAAAACTACAAAAATAAATACTTTACAGCCAGTTTTAAGATTACCATTTTTTAACACCCAACCAGAGATATGTCCTGCCACTTGCTTGATTTCCTATATTAATAAAACACACACTTTAAGAAATAATCATGAATATTTATTTATTAGTCATAAAAAACCGTTTTCTAAAGTAACACCACAGACTTTAAGTCGGTGGATTAAAGATACCCTCTGCCAAAGCGGGGTGGATACTACAGTATTCAGCGGTCATAGTACGCGGCACGCAGCCACCTCAGCCGCAGGCCGACTCGGCGTCAGTGTTGATCTAATTAGAAAGACTGCCGGTTGGTCTGAGTCCTCTTCTGTCTTCGCCAGGTTTTACAACAGGGACTTAGTTCCCGATCAAGATGTTTTCGCACATACCATACTTTCCGCCAACAATATGATTTAGAAAATTAAATTTGTTAATATCGAATTATAAATTTGTTCACTCAATTGATTTGATTTTGTTTATTTAGTTGATTCTAACATATAGAATATTGTTAAAAAGTAATACAAAGATAATAAAAGCTTATAATTTAATGAAGAATATTCGTTTTATTTGCCCTTAATTACACAAATAACCACTAGTTTGTGTATTTCACATTAATTTCTCTAAACATCCTACAATACGTTAACCATAAATCGCAAAGAATGAAGCTGTGAAACATAATTACAAATCAAACGAACTTGCAAAGTGAAGTTCGATAATAATTATGTGAACAGCTTCATTCGAAGCGATTTATGCACACCCACCCGGACAATTTAAAAAAATTTTGAAAGATCATTAATAGTTTACCCAACCCTCAAACTGCCTAGTTTGTTTAATGTGAAATACCTACAACTCTGAACGAAATGAACCTTGAATCCGAGTATCGCACCAAGAAAGATATTTCTACCTCCAATAAAAAAAAATAAAAAAAAATCTCTAAACTACCGTGCCAAGGCTGACGCATAGGGATGCTTCTACAATACGTTAACCATAAATCGCTTCGAATGAAGCTGTTCACATAATTATTATCGAACTTCACTTTGCAAGTTCGTTTGATTTGTAATTATACAATAAACAAACATCAACAATTCAACAACCCTTTAACGCCCTAACCCAAAATCAAACGCTGGTGATTCATCAAAACTTTGTCAATATAATATTGCCAACAGTAAAGTGCATAAAATCAAGAAACATCTGATTCATCAAAATTTTGTCAACAGGTACAAGTGCAAGAAAATCAACTAAAACCCAGTTACCCACAATGAAATGGAGAGCATACATCTTTTGATCTTAAGTGTCACTTCAGTACCGAACTCAATATTCAAGAAGGTAAATCAGTCGAGGTCACTGTGCTTTGAAAACATGATGAGCTTTGAAATATAAACCTTTATTACAATGCAAATGTTCTGCTACTCCAAACGGGCGTTCACTACATTTTTAAGTTGCAATCTACTGCTTTATTACTTTGAGGACCTATTTAAATAACTTTCAATTCAATGTTTTTCAATTTTGCTTGTGGATCTATACTATATTATATTGATTGACACCTAAAACATTAACATTAACATAAATAACTAATTCATAAACGACAAACGTATTTTTTTTTAATTCTGTTAAATTGTGTACGTGTTCCAGTACAGAACTTTAAAAAATGGAGATGTTTTCACTATCCATAAAATGATTAATTTTTAAAGAACATTCCACCTACAAATCACAGTTTTGTTACCTTACAACTTTAGAACTAATGTGAAATGTAAAATTTAATGACAGAGATTTTAATTTTAAAAAAGTGTTCGTTCGTATTTTATAATCCGCTTAACAGTTTTGTCGAAAGACACCCTTAACTTTTCCATTTATAATGTTAGGAGGCTTAAAATTTACATTTATTGTTCAATATTCAATAGTTAATAATTCTGTGCATATTAACGGCTTTATCATGTAATAATTTTACCTGTCACAGAGGAAAAGCAAAGGGAAAAAAATGGTAAAAAAGTCTAATTTTTAATTATGCTTTC
Organism: Cataclysta lemnata; assembly: GCA_963931975.1. NCBI lineage: Eukaryota > Metazoa > Arthropoda > Insecta > Lepidoptera > Crambidae > Cataclysta > Cataclysta lemnata. Next base: position 9,469,409 of record OZ008347.1, read on the forward strand.
TGATCAATGGAAATTATTGGTACATTGATTTAATCCAAAGATTTTGATGGTTAGAAAAAGAATTTCGAAAAATTATGATCTTGAGGCGGGAATCTAACCCGCGTCCGCTGCCATCCGGGCAGGTGCCTGACCGCTCGGCCACCCATGATTGATCATAATATTATTTCCATTAATCGCCAATGTTTAGTCGTGTTCATTATACTTCTTGGAGTATCTATGTTTTATTATTTATTATATTCTTATTGAAAAGACGTCCGCTCTGGTCATGCGTCGTCTTGGATTGGTTGGTTGGTGTACTTAATTAATAACTTGTTGGTATTAGGTAAAATAATTAAATAATTGGTAAATTAGAGAGAGACTATTTCTCTCTTCGCAATATATATTTGACAATCCTACGATTGAAAACGACCAATTAACAAATTTCGACATTCCGTTGGCGCGTTTTCCATTTGTAGCGCTTTTGTAGCTCACTTAGGTAACGTTCGGACCACAGATTCCAAAATTGTTGTCTTAGCCGTACTAGTTGCTGATAATTGGTCAGCCTATTGCTGGGAATATTCGTAAGGTCTTGCTCAGGTAACGATATGTACGGACATCCAATGAAAAAGTGTGCCGGCGTTAACATCTCCGAACATTCTGGCTCCAAAGGGGTAATAATAGGCCGTGAATTTAATATGGCTTCGATTTAGGTTAGCATGGTATAGAATTCATCAAACGTCAATAATGCATTCCCTAAAATACGTTTTAAATGATATTTACAACACCGTACGGCCAATTCCCACAGACCCCCCATATGAGGCGAATAAACCGGGATAAACGACCACTCGATACTCTGGTTGACCAAATAGTCATTAATCGACTCTTCATTATCCAGTAATAGCTGGTACATTTGTTGTAATTCCTTGTTCGCACCAACAAAGTTTGTTCCGTTATCCGAAACAATTTTTGTTGGCTTGCCTCGACGCGCTATAAACCGACGAAGAGCCGCAAAAAAATTGTCTACTGTCAAATCCGGTACTAATTCTATATGCACCCCCTTTGTGGCAAAACAAATAAATATGCAGACATAAAATTTAAAACCTTATAACCCCTCCCTCTGCGATCACGGATTTGAAAGGCCCCTGTATAATCAACTCCCACAACCGAGAACGGCAAGGAAGGTGTTACTCGTTCCGCAGGTAGGTGTTCCATCAAATAGTCAACTGGACGCGGTTTTGCCTTGAAACATTTAACACAATTATATACCGTTTGTTTTGCTAACTGTTTACCACGTATTGGCCAATATTTCTGTCGAATGTGCGCCAGCAAAAGGGTCCTGCATATAAGAGCTGAATGTGTTCATGTTGAAATAGTATTTTCACAAAATGATGTTTATACGGAAGGAGAATCGGATGTTTCTGATTAAATGAAAGTGTAGAATTCGCTAACCTCCCCCCAACTCTCAAAATTCTATCACTATCAATAAACGCTCAATCCGTTTATGATTTCGCTGGTCTTTGGTAAAACCTCATTCCTATTCAAGGTATCATATTCATTTCTATATTCAGCTTCTTGTAGAACTCTTAATATTAAATTAAGGGATTGTGACATTTCATCACACTTAAGAGTTCCTATTAATTTATCCTTACTTTTATTAATATTGTTAACAAATCTCAAGAAGTATGCAAATATACGAATTGTTTTATTATAACGAGACCACCGGTCTAATGGTAGAACTTGACTTAAAGATGCCGTCAAATTACACGTGGTTAACCGCTCGGGAATAACATAACATAAATTTGCATTTGGCTATCTAGTTTAGGTAACATAAGAAAGATAACTATTGTGTCCCATTGGTCTACAGGTAATTTTTGCAACTTGAGAGCACGCATATTCTTACTGCCGCACTCAGAGACGTCAAATAACGTTAATGAGTACTTAACGTCAAAAAATTACAATTCAAAATTAGTCGCTATTCGTGCCGGGTCTGTGGTCTAGATTTGAATGAATATTTTTGACATTAATTAGTCATTAATGTTAATTGACGTCTCTGACTGCGGCAGTTAGAGATATTATTATTAAATAGGTTTTAATTCTGTCTTGTGCGTTTAACGTTCGGGAAGTGACATAAAGATTTTACATGACTTTGGACTAATAACTTTCGATTATTGTAGCGATCGCAGAGGATGTTCCATGCAATAGAATAGTATTCCGCTGAGAACTGTTTTGATTCGACAGACTCTTTTGCGTTTCCGAGGAGCGATTGCCGTAAATAGTGAAATTTTTGAATATCGGTTAGCGACTTATTGTCATTTATAAGGGCCTGAAAGGTATTCCGGCAATTTTATTTGCAGCGATGATTGGCAAGTCGATTGATGACTATTTATCGTGTTGATACCATTCGTCTTGGAAGAGCCCTGGTCCAATTTGTCACACAAGTCTTTTGCCCTAGCAACCGTGTCGAAATATAAATTTTCAAAAATTTCTCGCTAAAGTGAATTTTCTTCTGTATCATCAATAACCAAATCTAAATCATTCTGGACAATTTCGAATTCTGCTAAAACTTTAGTAATGGTAGCAATTCTATCTTTTAAATTATGAATTTGACTGTTAGAAATTTGATTACTTTCTGAAAATTTATTTAGGTATTTGTCAAAATTTGTAAATTTAGCTTTTAGAGTCCCGCGTAACACAGTTAATTTTTTCAGGTCTATCTCAGCCATATTAAATAAACGTTAATATTACTCCCTTATTTGTGTCTCGTTCGTTCGGGGTCACCATGAATAGACGTCCGCTCAGGGGCCCTACCGGCTAACTCGATCGCTGATGATAGCTATAAAGCAATGTACCGCTTACGGATATAGCAGCCATTCTGAATTTTTAGGCAGTACGGATTTTGTGCCCAATTCATACAAAATCATTCGGTGATCATTCGTTCAAAGCTATTGCTAATAGTTTAGGTACATTTGGTGCGAAATGACAGTATGACGTCATAAACTATAGCTTTTGCTTTAGCAATCGAGTTAGGCGGTAGGCCCCTGGTCATGCGTCGTCTTGGATTGGTTGATTGGTGTACTTAATTAATAACTTGTTGGTATTAGGTAAAATAATTAAATATACATACATACATACATAAATCACGCCTATATCCCCGAAGGGGTAGGCAGAGGTGAACTAGCACCCACGTTTCGCCAAATATGTCAGGTCCCATGTAATAGGTGGCGAGCCTATTGCCATTTATCGGGTACAAAAGTCGCAGTACATTGTTGGATGGTATAAGAGGAACGCTGCTGCCCATTCCTCGTCAATGATTTATCCTCAGTCGCCTTGTACGACACCCACGGGAGAGTTTTGGGGTGGTGACAATTGTATTCTACTCTGCCGTCACCACACGGCTAATTAAATATAATAATTGGGAAATTAGAGAGAGACAATTTTTCTCTTCGCAATATATATTTGACAATCCTATTTTTCATTGACAACATAACAGACAATAAAAAAACCACAAACTAAACAAAAAGTTCTAATGAAATTAAACACTTGTCTACTCCCAGGTCTCCCAGTCGTCACGTACAACCCTCTCCGTTTGCCCTCGTGCCTTTCATTCGCACACTCCTTATTTTCTCCAGCCCTTTTGTGATATCAAGTACCTTTATCTATTTTAATCACCGCTATTGTTAGAAATACGCGGTATTTAAATATAGTGCATACCAAAAATGCCAGAGTAATTTAATTTTCTAGATAGTTCCATAACATTCTAGAAATGTGTTTATTTGACACTAATGTCAATCAAATTACTGCAATACATTATAAACCCTCGTAAGGTTTGATACCCTGCAATATTGTATTCTGAAACATAATTTTCCGTTCCTGTAATCTGCATAAGTACTAAGTTTCAGTAGTAACCCTACTCCCCTTAGAATCAATAGAAGCGTACAGAACAGATCGAAGACAAAAATTCTCTGGGGAACTACTAGGATGTCTAAAAGTGGGATTTATATAAATTTGTATCTGAAGAACAAGAAAGATACATAAATCACTCCTGTTTATCCACGAAGGGGAAAGGCAGAGGTGTAAGAGGTGCTGGGTAAAGTTCACGTTTCGCCAACCATACACTGCTCAAAAATGTCTAAGGATATTTTATGTACACCTACTTCATGTTTCTATCAGCCTCCATTCTTATAATACTGTCATATTCTTTGCAGTATTTCAATGACTTAATTATTGTCATCCGTCATGACTTTGAATAAATTACATACATACATAAATCACGCCTATATTCCAAGGGGTAGGCAGAGGTGAACTAGCACAGGTCCCATGTAATAGGTGGAGAACCTCTTGCCATTTATCGAGCCCAAAAGTCTCAGTATATTGGTAGGTGGTATAAGAGGACCGCGGCTGCCCATTCCTCATCATCGATTTATACTTAGTCGCCTTGTACCACACCCTCAGGAGAGATTTGGGGTGGTGACAATTGTATTCTACACTGCCGTCACCACACGGCCAATATGCCGCTATATGCCAAATTAATAAATTGCATCGAAAAATACCCTTTGATAACGTTGATAAGTGTATATTAGCGGCGATCCTGATTTTTTTATTTGTGCAACTCGCCAATAGCCGTTTCTCATCTTATATTGCATGGGGGACATATAGAGAGTGGTGACAACTGTTTTCTGCTCCCTCGCCACACGGCACCTGACAAATTCAGAGCAGATTTTTTTTTTTTTTTTTTTTTTTATTAACCTATAAGGCCTTGCCCAGCAGAGCAGATATTATCACTGCTAAATGTTATAGTTAACATTTATAGCTAAATAATGACATAGATACAGTCAGCGTTCTACAAATCTGTCTACCATGACCGACTCAAGGCTTACTCGCTGAGAGGAAACAAAAAAGCGATATTATTTTGTTCTCGTTTTAATAATACCTGAATGTGACGTGAATTTGAATGGTTGGAGATATTTCGTTGTATTAACTGGCGTAGGTACTGGTTTGGTTCGAGGACAATATGATTTATTTTTGTACGTAAATAAGTTAAATAAAAAGGCGCAATAAGTACATTTTCAATTAGTCTGAGGTAACATGAATACAAATCAATTTTAGAAATTACACCGAAACATTTTATCAAAGGTAAACAGAACAGAACATAACCGCAACTCATAAGTATATTAATTACGTTAGTTAATAATGTAAATTTAATTTAATTCAATATCTACTTTAAGATAAGTATTTAACAATTCATTCTAATGAAAAATTCGTATTCAAAGGAACACCGCTCCAGCTAGCAATTGAAATTCACTGAACTTTAAACCTTATTGACATCGCAACAATAACAGAAACAACGATGTCGCTTATCATACACAAATTGTGTATGAATTGCACTGAATGAACTGCTGAATTTAACGTAATTTATCAAATAATAATGTAAAAAAATCACCTCACAAACTCACCTTATGCTAGTGTCGGTATGTATCACAAAAAGCACAGTTAATATTTTAGAAAGTACACGTATGGCAACTATGTTAAGTAAATAAACATATTAAACCGTCATTATTACACGAACGAGAGCGCGACTGGTCCGCGCCGTTTATTGAACTGAGACTGGGCTGCGTATGCGCATCAATATAAAACGGTGATCGCGATAGCGAGCTGATTCATGGCGTTGTGACGTAAAGAAATGGAACACCATTTTTTTTCTTGAGATAGTTGAGAACTTTTTCGTCATTTAGATTTAGGTGAGTATTGGACAAGGTTTTGATGTCAATTACAACTTGTAAACGATTTTAATTTCTATGTTTCTAGGTACGGAAAGAATGTCTGATTGTTTTAGTAGACATTATATAGAAATGCTTGGGAAGCGTAAACAATTTGCAAACTTATGTCTTTCCATGGTCTTTCGTTTTTTTTTTTTGTAATTTCGAAAAGAAATAGGTTTGTAACTATTTTTATACTAATTTTGCTAGTGATTATATAATGTTAAATAAAAACCAAATAAAAGTATCGTATCAAATTTTTCTAGCGGTAGGTACAGTTATTTAATTAATTGTTAATACTTTTTAATTTTTCTTTATTGCTTAAAGCACTTGTATAGAAACTAAGCAGACTAGTTTTAGTAATACGAACATGGGAACCCCATACCTTTCCTTTAAACGTGATACATGGGAATTTAAGATTAATTGTGCATCCCCTGAGAGCTTGTTTCCGGCATTACAGACTGTCCTTTCACGTGAAAGAACAATTATATATTATAAGCCTAATTTAGTAAGTATTATAAATAATCAAGCAAATTTCCCCTTGTAGTATCCCACCTTCGTAATAATATTATAATGCTATCTCATAATAGTACATTATATACCAGAGGCGCTAAAACAAAGAATCTCTTTGATCACAAGTATTTGAAATATACGATCTGAGGCCTTCTTTTTTATCGCCAGAAGTAAGATCATAGTTTTATGGCACCCCCATGAAGTGGGGTTTTCCGAACGCGTAGCGGGGGGAAAAGTCCACTTTATGGTCAAGTGTGATATAAAAGTACAAATATGTTTCCTCCTCTTCAGTCGGTACACAACAATCTCGAAAAAATTATTCCAATTTTTTTTACCAATGTTTGTTTGCAATAATTACTATAACATTTTATTTGTATACAGTTATTTTTATATAAGACGATATTTGTATAAGACTGATTAATTTTAAAACTACTTGAAGAACTCTATATCAACATTCATAATAATAATAATATACAAAAACAGCATAATGCAACGACAAAAAAGTCAAGCCGAAGTTTTGAATAAAATTAACTAACCTACTCTAAACATAACAGACTATAATAATAAATTATGTAGTTGCATTTTTGTGCAGAATCATGAGTCCAATTATCAAATCTATGCGGTCATCATTTACTATTTTTGCAGTTGACCGTATTGTCGACAGCTCATAAACACACCACTAGAGTTCAATTAGTGCCATATTCTATTGCCATCTTACAGGCACGTAAGACGCAGTATGTTCCTAGACTACGTAAGAGGACCGCGGCTGCTGCAATGTGTTATCTATAGAATAGTCGTATAAAATAGAAGGCTTAGAATAGGTACGTGGCTTAATTACCAAAACATAAATACATTATCAACTTATCTCCTCTTCAGCTTTTTAAAGGCAAGGCTTGGACATAATAATTCATCCCAACAACTTTACCTTAAAATAAGTTTACGAGCACTCAACAAACCAGCATAGTTTAATAATAATATATTGTTTACCAATTATGTAGATACATCTTCAGTGATTGTAACATAAGCCTATTGAGTTGCTAGGGTGTTATTAATATTAGTAGAACAGCATTTCATTGGGCTCCGAAGTAGTATTACCAGAATCCCCATGATGCGGTTACATCCTGTGGGCCTAATACCGAATGCACTCGTCAATTATCAACTATTTATTGTTCAATAAAAATAATCAATCTATGGCATAAAAGTTACCTACTACTCAAGTAAAAGTTTCAATATAAAATTACAACCACAAAAAATACAATATGTTGTCAGTTTTGTAGAACGCTTTTTCTGCTCTAAATGAGAAAAGCACTTTGTTGGTGGTAGGGCTTTTTTTGTTCTACCACCATCTTGTATAGAGGGCTGGATCGCAGCGGACGCGCATTAAGACTATAATTTTTCAACTTTTTTCTAACCACAAATTTCTTTGTGAGATAATTTTTCTTTCTTTTTCTCCCTGCCCTGTTCCCAGTCTATCTGGGGTCGGAGCAGTATGTTTCCTCTTCCATTCATATCGGTCAGACGTCATCAAACCATCCACTCCCTTTTGGTTCATATCACCCATCACACCGTAAAGGTGCTAGTGATGAATGAATGTATAGAAAAGAGACAGAACGGACCATGTCGAGAGATTGATGAACGGAGAGAGTGATTGGAATGACAACATTCCAATCCATACTGCCCAAAGTTTTGGCTTAGGTTTTACAGCCAGCCGCCTGCCTGACACCAACCCTCTTCGGGTATACTCTCTCTTTGGGTATAGTAATAGTTACCACCATCTTATCAAAATCTTTCGCCATAATAATAATGTGAACAGCATTATTGTGCTCCGACAATTTGTGATAAGATAACCAGCCGGTTGAGGGTTACAGATGAAGCTTGTTTCGATCTTCGGCATTGGTTGCGTTTAACGTGCTTAAATAGATGATCGATACCTAACCTACATGGGACCTAACATAACTGGCAGAACTTGAATTCCCCTATCTTTTCAGTGGTAAATGGGCTTGATTTATGTATGTGTACATTTTTATAACTTGGTGTGGGTTTTAACTCGCTTATTACATGTTTTTCCATTGAATACTACAAAATATAGTATATACAAAATAAATATAAAGAAAATGCCTATAAATAATATTATGTAGGGACTAAAAGCTAAATTAAAGGTAGAAAACCTCGCCTAGGTCTTCTGAGACAGGAAGTGTACCAATAACGCTGGCTGCATTACCTCGCTGAATGGCGAGACTAATTTTTTGCGCGCACAAAATATTAAACATTTAAATACTATCGAACGATTTAGAGACTAAACCCCTTTCGGCAGCATTAAAGCTTTATAACCTGCATCTTGATTACATATGCCTAATCGTATGTAAATTGATTATATTATTATGTAAATTATTAGGTTACACACGTAATAGACTGATAGCAATTGTACCTAACTACCTAACGGACCTAACTGCTTGATACTGACTGAATGTAATTAACGTATGAGAATTAATCCATTGTTGTATTAAAAGAAATTATTTTTTTTTACTTTTACGGATTTAACTGACTTGATAGCAGCCGTGCTCATGAAGAACCTCCTGGTGACAGTTAGGTCAAACAAAAACAAAGAGATTTTTCGGTAGCAAAAGTTCGAAAAATTATAGTCCTGATGATGCACGAATCGACCCCGCGTCGTCTGCATTCCGGGCATATGCCTATACCACTCGCTCGACCAACCAAGACATTTATAGCCGTGTGGTTATAGCTAATCGATATTGCTAGGTAGCATAAAAATAACGCTTACTCAACGCTGTCTATCCTTATTCGCCGTCTACGACACAAATTGGAAGTGGTCACAATTATATTCTGCTCTACCGTCACCACACGCCATAGCAAACACTTCAAGATGTTGGTACACTATCATGCGCCACATGCATGTCTGTTTTGAAATGCATCCAGAATTAAGTCTAGGTTTTAATAGAATTCTCGGAACTACGGGAAAACGGAAAATAGGTACCGACTAATTAAGTTTTACCCAACTACAGGACGAAGCAAGGAAACTCCATGTTATTGGCATCAATTGGTATACGATAATATGGTATTTATTTACCCTAATGACAAACATAGCTTTTATAAAGATTCCTCGGTATACCAGGAAATCTATATATAACGCGATATTCTTATTCTGCGGTCCGGACACTCACAGAGCACTTCAATATAATGGGATCTTTTGTGCCATTCCATCCCTAACCCTTCATGGTCCTTCGATATAGCAGTCATTAGTCTAAAATACCTTAAGGTATAAAAATAATATACACCTCCGAATTAAACAAGTCGAGATCTCTTCAATTTATATTGCTTAAATATGTCTAGATTCTTAGGATCAGAACGCAACCACTTATACGTAAGCCTGCCATTCCTTAAAACAACAGCTTAGACACAACATAAACTTTACCAAATGACCAAATTATTGACTGCAAGAAAGAAAAAAGATCGATGCGCGTATTTACCTTTCGCAAAACGTCCACAATGTACAATTAACCAAATTGATTAATCGCCCCGGTTTCAGGTTACATTGTACATGATGGAGAGCGATTATTTTTGAATCTATCAATGCTAAAGTGGCGGGCAGGACGGACAAATCGACCCCCTAGCCAAGTGGCCAATCTATCGAAGCATAGAATAGAATACATACATACATTCACCTTTCCAGAATACATACATACATACATTCAACATTCACGTTTCGCCCGTTATGTTAGGTCCCATGTAATAGGTGGCGAGCCTATTGCCATTTATCGGGCACAAAAGTCGCAGTAGGTACATAGCTAGATGGTATTAGAGGAACGCTGCTGCCCATTCCTCATCACTGATTTATCCTTAGTCGCCTTGTACGACACCCACGGGAGAGATTTGGGATGGTGACAATTGTATCCTACTCTGCCGTCACCACACGGCAGGGTGACAGATCGGAATAATTCGACTTTTGGGTCCTTAGAACCATCCTTCAACACTTACACCAATTATTATCATATTTAAGTAAACTTCGTTTATATTGATAACGATTTCTATGTCAAAAACTTATAACTTCAAGCACAATGGTGTTACAATTGCAAACATAATGCAAACTCGTTTTACCTTTTTATCGAAAATACTTGAAAAAATCGTTTCATTTACAAGCAACCCTGTTTTGCCCCTGTTTATTATTCGTTTTATACACAACGGAAAAGGTTACGATGTCAGAAAAGTGAAAAGTTAAGTGAGTTTGCCTATCAACAACCTTCCGAGATAAATATTGAGTTGTAGAAATATTTTCGAGAAAATTTTTTGGGAAGAGAATTCCTATTTTCCCCGAAGCAATACGTAAGAAGGTTCCGATATTGCCCAAGATTTTTTGTTTTCCCACGGAACAAGTCACGAACTCTGTTTTATTTGCACGAGGCGCACACATTGGAGTTGTTTTATTTTAGATAGATACAAGGAAAGTAAATATTTTTTTTTAAACCGTCCAATATTGATAATTAGTGATTAACTGGAAAAACGAAAGTAGCACCATTGACAGAGAAGAAAAAGGTATTCGTTTAGTAAAAAGAAAAAGTAAAAGAGTGATGAACATGAATGTGGTGGGATGGAGAGGAAGAAAAAGACCGAAGTAGATGGATGGATTACAAACAAGAGAACAAGAAGAATAAAACGTACTACGCTTACCCCAATTGAAATGGGATAAGGGCGAGAAGATAATGGACTTATTAACTACATGCAATCCCCAAAGAGGAAGGCAGAGTTGTTTTACATCCATATTTTAGGGCAAACTTTGTGATGACTACAAAGTTTGTTCCCGAGTCATGGTTGTGTACTTGTTTATGTAGTATATTTTCAACATTTATATACATAATTATATTAAAAATATGTCCGTCATCTAGTATCCATAACACAAGTGCTTAGGCTACTTACTTTGGTAGGTGATAGGTAGGCGATAGGTCTTATGATAGGTGTTAGTGTAAAATATATTTATTTATTATTATTATATTTTTCCAAGGATTTTCGTGCCATGAACCTAATTATTATTACTATTTGGCGAGATAGATAAGGGGTGGTGACAATTTTATTCTGCTCTGCCATCACCACACGGCAATGTGAACTGTGAACCAAACTAGCTGAAAATACCTCCTACAGAAATCTCTCTGGCCTTTTCCGTAAACAGCATTGTGTTTGAACACCTTAAAACATTTTATTGCATTACGTTGTAATAAAAAGGACCACCAGTAACCTTGGCCGACGTTGCTAGAAAGTTCTACGCTGAGTCTACCTGTATTCAAAACATTACAAGATCAGAGACAAATTGAATGAAAATAGTACATAAAAAACTACTTTAATAAAGTTGAAGTAGAGTTGAAGATAGTGTTTACACGGTAGAAACAAAACAACATCTACCAAGTCAAGTCGCGTCTAGTCATTGGTAGTGATAAAATAAACATACATATATCACGCCTGTTTTTCCCTGAAGGGGTAAGCTGAGGTGTATTAACACCCATATATCGTCCCATGTAATAGGGGCGATCCTCTTGCTATCGGACTCATAAATCGCAGAGTTTTGCCAGGTGGTATAACAGGAACGCTGCTGCCCATTCCTCATTGTTGTTTCAACTCTCAATCGCCTTGTACAGTCACCGGCAATTCAGACTACCCAAAACTGTTAAATTTCTTCAATCGATTGTCAACCTTAACTTGTTGGTAGTAAAGCACAAAGTCGACTGAGATAATTTGACATTTCGTGGTAGCCTGGCGTCCTGTTGACTGTACATCACCAAAGGGAGAGATTAGGGGTGATGACAGTTGTATCTGCTCTGTCGACAGCAAGCGGCACGTTAATAAAAACAATTTCACCGATGAGTAATGCACTGCAGCGTTCCTCTTATATACTACGATTTACGTGCCCGTTCAACGGCAATAGGATTGCCCCCTATTGAATGGGACCTAACGTTATTCGTGAAACGTGGGTGTTAATTCACGTCTGCCTAACCCTTTGAGGATATACAGGCGTAATTTATGTATGTATGTAATTGCACAAAAATCTCCTAATCACGTTGTCGTTATGGCCCTAGCTATATAAATATTAAAGTCAACCGTAACGACAACGAGTTAAAGAGACTTCGAGCCAATCAATAGGTCAGTGATTGGTAATTCCAACATAATGTAAAGTTGAATTATAGCCGTGTAGTGACGGCAGAGTAGAATACAATTGTCACCACCCCAAATCTCTCCCGTGGGTGTCGTACAAGGCAACTAAGGATAAATCAAAGATGAGGAGTGGGCAGCAGCGTTCCTCTTATACCACTTAACAATAGCAATGTACTGTGACTTTTGTGCCCGATATATGGATAAATAGACTCGCCACCTAATACATGGGACCTAACATAATTGGCGAAACGTGGGTGCTAGTTCACCTCTGCCTACCCCTATCCTTCGGGGATATAGGCGTTTTTATTATGTATGTATGTATGAACTATAAAAGATGTGAAGCATTCGGAAAATTAGTCAATAAAGTCCATTGCCCCGTTCTGACCATTCGTTGCCAAAGGGATTGAAGTACAGATGAATTTTATCGTGGAGTATACATTCTAGCGTAGTAGCTCCCTTTGATCTCAGCCCTAGGGATTGCATTCAATAAAATGGAAAGCGCCTGGATCTCTCAACGAATTCACACCTTATTTAGAGCAATTTGCCGGATACCCATTTCCAAGGTAGCCTGATGAAAGCGAACTACAATTGAGATTTACACCAACGCGCCTTATTGGATTTGTTCCCGATTCAATGTGAACTGGGGCGAGGCCGGTTGGTTTGTTTTATTGGTTTGTCTAAAAGTCAAACTGAATTGAACCAACCGGCGGTTTCAGTCGTAGCACAAAGTCCTGTGCTATGACTAAAACCACCATGTGCAAACAGCATACCTACATACATACATAAATCACGCCTGTATCCGCGAAGGGGTAGGCAGAGGTGAACTAGCTGGGTGCTAGTTTTCGTTTCACCAATAATATTAGGTCCCATGTAATAGGTGGCGAGCCTATTCCCATTTATCAAGCACAAAAGTCGCAGTACATTACTAGGTTGCTTAAGAGGAACGCTGCTACCAATTCCTCATCACTGTTTATCCTTAGTCGCTTTGTACGACACCCACGGGAGAGATTTGGGGTGGTGACAATTGTATTCTACTCTGCCGTCACCACACGGCTTTACAGAATCCCTTACATACATAAATCACGCCTATTTAGCCCTAAAGGGGTGGGCGAAGACGAATTAGCACGCACCACGCTTCGCCAATTAGGTTAAGTGGCGAGCCTATTGCCATCGATCAGGCACGCAAATTGCAGTATACTGCTAGGTGGTATAAGAGGAACGCTGCTGCCCATTACTCATCGCCGTCTTTACCCTCAGTCGCCATGTGCGACACCCGCGGGGGAGATAGGGGGTGGTGACAATACATTGTATTCTGCTCTGCCGTCACCACACAGCATGCGAAAAAGATGGAAAAAATGCTAAGATGTATTAAACAAAAACACTTTCCTACTTATTATATCGAATTTCTGGGAAGTTACTTTGGTAGAGATAACATAAGTTAAATAATAAGCACAATATTTATAACAACAAAACTTATGTTTACATATTCGTAAGTTATGGCAAACTTATTGATGTAAACATAAATAATTTGACTTATTGTGACTAGGTGTCGCTAAGTCAACACGTTAAGCTTGAGAGCCGACTTTAAGGCAAGTTAAAGATGCCACATCACAGATGTTTTCTATTGTAGTCCACAGGCCGGACAATCTACAGCCTTCGGAACAAACTTCCAACAAACATCCATCTAATTTGTGCTTTAAAGGAAATAAATAGCATACAATGTTTTCCTTTTAGAAAATCCTGCAGCTGAAGAAGTTCGAATGCTCTCTCAATTTTGTGTTGTCCAAAGATTGTAGGAGTTACAAAGACGCTCTGTGAAAAGATGTGGGACAATAAGTTTACATCCTTCTCTACAGATAACATACTGTTAGTATACTGACTGATTACTCGAGTATTTGGATATTGATCGCCTAATTCATTACTTGTATGAAATAGTGTGATTGATGAAGTACCTATGTTAAGTTAGAGTAATGTTAAAATTACCAAGTTCATTTTACTCAAAATTTTAAAATAAATAATCTTGAAATGCTAATAATCTAGCTTTAGAGACATTATGCTTGCAGAAATAGTAAAATAAGATAAGCATTAATAATTGTTTAGTACAAAATCTCCTGCAAAACTAATCGTAGCAAAGAACTGTGCAGGTTTAACTGCTATGTATTATTCTACAGGATTGTGGCAAATATTATCTTCATTCATAGTTTGCGTAGATTATTATTACCATGATAGTCTACATGAATTATAAAATGGCAATGCTTGCGAAACCCGAAACAAGTTTTATTTACGAGCTATCTAGCTTGGATATTATGTACCTACCTACCGAGTATATATTTTTTTCGTAATAACTTATGTATATTTGTAATAGTAGAAGCACATTTTTGAAACACGAAGCGACCCGATGTAACACGACGTATTGAGTCGAATCAAATGTATTGGTTTTCTATGACCAGAAACACACTGAACATCCGACGCGACGCTGGTTGGTTTGGTGTCGACACGTGGAGTCGCGTCGCGTTTCAAAAATGTGTCGGGGTCATGATAGTTTTTTCTGATTACAAACAATCAGTATATTTTCGAGAATTTATTTATTAATTACAACACGTACATTTTGTATCTTATTGATAATTATAATTATGACAATAACAGTTTTAATTTGCATAGTAATTTAGTTGTAGTATTGATTAAATGTAATTTTCTTAACAGTACTATTAATAGGTTCACATTGTCATTAGCTCATTATTAAGATCTTATAAATAATGCCATGAAAATCACTTCCGACACCATGATTGCACAACAGTTTAACAAAAAATTCAATTTTGATAACACTTTCACTCTTGCGTCATTCCAAAACGAAACAAGTGTTGCCTGTTTTCAAATCTCCAAATGATTAGAAAGGGGCCTAAAGTTGATATTGAAAGAAGAAAACGGTTGCAAGATTTAATTGGGTACTTTTTACAGGATAACATTGAAATAAAAACAAAAATAAAATATATTAATTAACAGGAACGCGTGTCTAAGGCTGCTCTCGCAGAGTCTTACCATATATCGCTGGGCAGAGACAGAAGCTGAGGTGGTGAAGGTGGATGTTGACATTTTGTGAAGAGGCCCTGTAAATCTACACTTGGGTCACAAGTCCCAAGCGCCACCACTTACTTCCTCCTCTGCAACACCACGGACCCAGCACCTGCACGGTGAATCCAAGGAATGATAAGAGTTTTCGTCTCTTGAAATTGGTGTAGGTAAGCAATATTGTTCAGTGGAGCTTTCCATACTGAGTGATTTGGACTTAACTGAAAAATATGATATTTACCTAATACATAGTTGTAGATTTTTTCTTCTTTTTGTAGTCTTCTATAAATAATAAATAAATAAATATTTTTACACTCACACCTGTCATCTAGCCCAAAGTAAGTAGCCTAAAAGCACTTGTGTTATGGATACTAGATGACGGAAAATATTTTTAATATCATAATAATAATTGAATGGAATTTTGTCATTCCAATCACTCTCTCCGTTCATCGGTCTCTCGACATGGGCCGTTCCGTCTCATTTGTATATATTCATTCATCAACAGCACCTTTACGGTGTGATGGATGATATGAATCAAAAGGGAGTGGATGGCTTGATGACGTCTGACCAATGTGAATGGAAGAGGAAACATACTGCGCCGACCCAGATAGACTGGGAACAGGGCAGGGAGAAGAAGACATAAATATATATCGAGATAAATAGTCGTGATGTATGTATAATGTAGGATAACTTGTGGAAAATCTGTACTTTGGAATTATCGATAACTGACATCCGATCTCAACACGCAATACTCTAGTGCAATGTTATGTAAAAGCTGTTGACATAGAAAATAAGTCCAGTAGTTCACCATCGCCATGTGTTTATCGCGTGCCGTGTATAACCGGACATATTGCTCAAAAGGTGGAAAGAACTATGTGAACATTAGTTATTTGGTAACCGAACGATCTGTTCGCTCGAAGAACCATTTGAACGGTCTGTCCTTGGACGGTGTGATATAAAACAGCACTAAATTTAGCAAAATATATTAATTAAACTGATCGTAAAATCGTCTGCGATCAGTTCGTGTATTCTTTTTTTTATTCTCCCTTTTCAGGGAAGGCAAATGCATCTAGGGAGTGTTTGACCTGAATTCAATGGTAACAAACTTCATGATGGCGACTGATGAGGTAATGAAAACCACTATAAATATCTCAACTTGCGTGTGTCAAAACATCACCACCTTAACTGCACAAGTCCATTCTTAAACTATTTTTGAATTATTGACAAGCATTTTAACTGCCGCCATAGAAAGGGCGCCAATCACTCTCTATTCTTTTGATCTCGTCAAGTCAGTCGGTCGTCAAATCATGTCATGTCAAAAAGCCTGTCCATGTCTGCCTGTCTATTTACAAAAAGATAAGTCTGGACGCCGCGACACTAACTTACACACTTCGTTGTCATAACTTTCTGGTTATTAGCCCCGGGTTGCCGAGCTTAGCACCACTTACCGCCCCAAGAGCTTCTTCCCTATGAAATCCTTTACGAGCAGATGATATATGTGCATTTACACAGGGTAATACACCTCACATTAAACGAATATATATGTCCTCATTATGGTCCGCACTGTCCGCGTAATTTGCGCCCGCTAATGTCGTATAACCGTGACAAAATATGTGGAGAGCTAAATAAATATGTAGCCAGCATATTGTCCGCGCGTTAGTGTGGGCACTCCAGGTCCCTCCCGTGTGTTGGCGGAATTCGCGAAAAATTTAAATGTCATTAGCCTCATGTTTCGTGTATCGGGATTATTCATGTATTCCTCCCGTGCTATGAAGCAACGTTTGTAAGCGACAGATAACTTCAAATTGACTATGAGATAGTAAGATAGTGAAGGTGAGCAGAATTTAATCGTCACAGTAATATTTTAAACTTTCGCATTGCATACCTTAACCCGACGTTTCGGTCGCCTTGTTACAGCCGTGGTCATGGGTGAAACAAGGCGACCTATCTCTATATATCGTGATATATTTACAATGTTTATTGAGCGTATAGACCCAATTTCATTATACCAGATTAATTGGCACAGGTATCGTAAAAGGCGACTTAAGGTTACGACAGCGATGAGCAATGGGCAGCAGCGTTGATCTTATACCATCTAGCAATATACTACGATTGCAAAGATGAATTAATACCCACGCTTCGCCAATTAGGCTAGGTCTCATGTAATAGGGACTGATGCCCGTTTTCACCATCAATCCCTAAATTTTAAGGGACCCCTAACGAGTTTTAGGTGGTCCTTAATGACATTTTTCGTTTCACCAACACATAGGTGACTCTTAACGCCAAAGGGTACCCCTAAAGTTTGAGGGGCCGATGTTCGGCCCCCTAAAAATTAAGTGACAGTTTTATCGTAATATGTCAAGAACTAACAATAATCGATATAAACAAGCGTTGCTATGATACAAAGGTAATAGAGAATTTACTATGAGACCAAGGAACATGCCATACAGCTTTATAAATATTCTATAAAGTGTATAAAATAGACGGAATAAATCATTTAAAGATTTTATTTACTTTATAAATAGTTCCCAATATTTTTATTTATTGTATTTTAGTTAATTAACAAAATTATTTCACCTAAAAGGTTATTTTAATATAAAGTACGGTGTTTGTCATCACTAGTCTGTCACTTAGTTTGACAACCCCTAAAAAAGTGTTCCCTAGCTTGGTGAAAACGAATTTAAGTAAAGAGGTGGTTTAAGGGATCACTTTACTTAGGAGATACCTACTTAAGTAATTGTTTAGGGGTAGATGGTGAAACGGGCATGAGTCTATTGATATCTATCAGGCACTGAATCGCAGTATATTTAGCGATATAAGAGGAACGCTGCTGCCCATTACTCATCTCTGTCTTAAACCTTAGTCGCCTTCTACGACACCCGCGGGAGAGATTTGCGGAGGTGACAACTCAGTCGTTTTGTATCTTGCTCAGCCGTCATCACACATAATAATGTCTCTTGCACCCAAATCTTACAACAATGTAAATGTGCTTAGTGCTACGAACTAGTTCACAAAAATACTATTTATAGACATTGAAAGTAAACGACAAACTTAAAATAATATACCGTGACTCGACATCAAATAAATGTCCGTATTCTCCGTACGCATAACACAAACGTTGTCCTAACCAACTTTCGAGCCATCATCCTCTCAAAACATACAAAATCGACACATTAAAAAAGAAAACCACAAAAGCAATTAACGCACACATTTTGAGGTAGGTACAGTCAACAGCACATCAGGTTACTACAAACTGTCAAATTTTTCCAATCGATTTTGAACTTTATATTAAGGATGTTTAGGTTGAAAATTTATTGGAGAAATTTGACAGATCGTAGTAACCTGATGTGCTGTTGACTGAACGTGCAATTACGGCATTTCTGCAGCCTCATTTCTGTGATCATTGTGTAAAAATAAAGAGTGTACTTGAGAGCATATTTCTGACGCGGCAACGAACGGGAAGATAAAAAGAAAAAATAATGGGTCGGGATATGCAATTATCCCTTTTCATTGCTACCGACGGCGACGTGCTTAGGCGGAGGAGTCGGTGCTGAGGGGATTATTTTGACACCGCTAGAGACATTGCACGCAAATTGTTGTGACTTGTTCGAGGCCTTTTTACTCGTAGTGGCTATATTATACAGGACTAATTGTAAAGTACCAGCAACCTCGCAGGAAAAGATAGCTAACATAATAATCTCAGATTATATTTGTGATTGATATTTATTTTATAAAAAAAAAATACAAAATTTAGCAATCCGCCATATTTGGTCAAACGCCACGATACGTACCAATGTGCTGCGATTTATGTGGCCGATGGATGGTGGTAGGCTCTTTTACATGGGACCTAATATTATATAGTAAGCGAAATCTGGATGTTAATATACCGCTGCCTACCCCTTCGGGGATAAATAGGCGTGTTTTGAGTATATCTATCTATCTCTATATCAAAGAAAAGTTGCAGTGACCAAATTAAAGAGAATTCATAAAATGCTTTGTTCTATTGTTTTCAGGATCGCATTCAAATTTCTTTAAGTATATAAATCTCGAGTTGGATCTCATTAACATGCCTTGGGAGTGTCATTATCACGCGTAAGGGCCTTGATATCATTAGCACGCACCTAAGTTTTTAATTAAGAACTCTAAATTGAATTAACTATTACATTAAGGTGAAGAAATTTTCTTTGCTTGAAACTACAGAATTTTGTAACTAGTGGAATTCGTATTAAGGACTGTCAAGACGAAATTCGAATAGATTTGGCTGAGTAGCTCTTAAGAGTAAAGTACCCACGACTTTTCATCCCGATGTTACAAGGACCAAATTGGAAGCCAAAAGTTTCAAGCCGCCATCCGAACCTTTGACCAAGGGCAAACTGGAAAACTTATAATGCCCAGAAAGAATAAATGGAGATATAAAAGACTGATATATCGAATCATATTGTTCAAAATTATGCGATTCGGTTGATCTCGTAAACATTATGTCATATTTATATTATTCTTATTTTGTCTAAGTGTGTGCTTTCTCTTAACTTGTAACTCTTATAACGTATTCTTGTAGTTAAAAGTACAGATACCAGCACATTGGATAATACAAAACTCATCTTTCCCCATCTTATATTAAACCTCATAAATAAGGTGTACTGTGTGCTCCTCTTTTTTGTTTCACAGAAGCGCCTTAAGTTGACTCTCAAGCATTCTCAATAACAAAAGAGGTGAAATGAGATGGTGAACTGCATGTTTCTCTGCCCCCGCCACGTGTTGGCCTAAGAAAGTCTATGCATCAGCAATCAGTCAAAACGGAATCTCACGCCGAAAGATAACTTTTATCGCTGCGCGAAACGGTTAATTACAATTATCCTCGTAAAATTGCCCCGTCGTAAATCCGAGACGTAAATGTTGATGTCGACGAACAATTGTACTTAACTCCTTTTAAAATTTAAGTTAATTAAGTGAGGGCCCTCGGGTGCCATTGTTCCGTCAAACTTGAAGGGGTACATTTTGAACGTTCTATCTCTGTGTTAATATACAATACAAAATAAAGTTTGTTATAAACCCTTCCCTTTGGATAGGCTTGCTGCTGTCAGTTTTAATCTGAAATTATTAGCATGCCTCTTGTAGTGCTACTGATCGACTTAACTCTTTATTATTATTTCCCTTTCATAGTTAATGAACATGAGGGCAAATTTTGATCACCACGAGCTTATATCTGATATTGCTCAAAAACTAAGGAAAAATGGTGCTGGTAAGGAAATATTTACTCTAGGTATTCTAGGAAATACAGTTTTTGGCATTGATTTCAGCAAACATAGATACTGCGCCGGCCCCAGATCCCTTGAATCGATTATACGCGTTTTTGCAATTATAGAAAAAGTGATAGGTGATTATGCTGTGATAGACGTCCGTCTTGCCAGTCGCTCCAGTCCTAGGTGCTTAAAGACCTAGGACTAAAGCGACTAGAAAAGGGGCACAACGCACCAATACTATTTTTCTTTAGATGCGTAAACAGAAGTAATTTTATATTTGCCATCATCAAAATGAGTAGATACGGATCACTTTACCAAACTCGCATCAATTATAGTGGAAATTGGAGAACTGCGTTAATTGTTGTTTACCAGTTCGGTCAACTATTTTGTGGATCTATCTGTTACTATCACAAAATATAATTGCAATTAACAAACTGAATGGATGCTTTTTCTATTGTCTTTATTATTATTGTGTGGTGACGGCAGAGCAGAATACAATTGTCACCTAGCTTAATTGGCGAAAAGTGGGTGTTTAATTCACCTCTGTCTACCCTTTCGGGGATATTATGTAGATTGTCAGCTGTAGGTTTCAGGCTTGCCTTGAGTTCACCGAAGAATACGAACAACTAAATTGTACTCAATGCTTCTTATTGTGTGCTTAATAAGGCACTGCAATAGATGGTATTTGTCACTAAAATCAGGCAGGCGGCCGGCTGTAAAAACTCAGTTTTATAGGAATGTTGTCATCTTGGTTCAGGGTGGTCGTACCTATTTTTCTTGTTTTAATTATATCTGTTAGACACCAGCGAGCCATATAGCATCCATCACGTCATCCGTTTAATGGAACCAGTGTTGAATGAATATTTAGAAAAGTGAATCAAGAATCCATACAAAGAGATATGATGAATGGAATGAGAACATTCCATTCCATACTGCTCAAGATTTTCGCTAAGGTTACCACCGTTTGTCTTCCACCATTCGGGTACCCCAAGGAGCTTCTTGGTATACGCAGGGTAATCTCCTTTATTCAACTTTGCCGGCATCACTGGGGTTATACGGAGTTATCAAGTAAACCTATAAAAAATTCAGAGCTGCAAATAATTCTTAACAGATTTGACGTTTTCGAACTATTCATATATCAGCAGATCGGAAGGCAAGTAAAACCTCTGGGTGCTGTATAAATGGAGGCTATTTCTGGAGAACACAAACGGTTTTTTTGCAGCGGTACGAAATATTTTCACGGCGTTAGAGGAAGTGAAAAGCGGCGCTGTGTTCGCGAAAATGGCATTCTTCTTCTTGACGCTGCCATCGGAATGCTTTGGATTCAAAGAACAATGATGCTAACTTTTAAAGTATGTTTTTGCTTTGAATTAAATTTTTGACAAAATAAAAATTCGGATAATTTAAGTGACTGATGTCGGATAAAAATATTTTCGTCAAACTGAAACTTTGTGTTACATAATCATAAGTTATTTCTATGCGCGTTTATTTTCCAATTTCAGATTAAAATCACATCTGTACCATCATTTTGCTATTGTAACTCGTCTTTTATTAAATGTAAATCTTATAAGAATATAGAATTATGACATACTACATGATCTGACTTGTGGTAGGGCCTGTTTCACAATCGACGGTTAAGTTCTGTGACTAGAAGCCAAGTAACGACTGTGGTCACCTATCTGATGACGAACTTCTATCACCGAAACTTGAACTCAACAATATTCTGCCGACCTCTTTATCCAGTTAGTATGTTAAATTATCCATTTATGTCACAACATAATTGGCGAAACATAAACTTCCATTGACCCGTGTTATACGAAGGATATTTTGGGTTTACGGAAGTTACGGAAGACCCACCTTTTTTTGCTAGGGGTATGCATGTTACGCATCCCCTCGCAGTAGCGGGAACTTCACCCAAGGTGTATGTGGGACTCGACTCGAGGTAAAGGCGTTCCCCTATACCACCCCAAGGTTTGGGGGCATAACCGCTACTTTGATGATGATGATGATGGGCTATGCAAAGGACTATTATGGTGTATTTTAACGCGTGGTGACGGCAGAGCAGAAGATAATTATTATAGTCACCACCCCAAATCTCACCCGCGGGTGACGTACAAGGTGACTTGATTAGAACAATAAAAAGGTCACAAATGGGCAGCAGCGTTCCTGCTCTACCACCTAGCAAAAATACTCGCTACATAATATTTTCACCTATTCGCAGCGCAGTAAAACGTTTTCAGGTATTAATTGAGGTTCTATATGAGGTGCGACGTGTGTCTGTAACCATAGCAACATAGGGGTATGCCTACTGCTCAGGCTTCTGCGCGTTCAAAATTTAGTTTAGACACATTTCCTTCAATTGCACCTGCGCAGAAGACCGTAATTTTGGTTCAACTTATATGCCGGGAACTATACTGTGATTTAGGTGCCCAGTATAGGCTGTCCCCTATTACATGGGACTTATAATAGTTGGCAAAATATGGGTGTTAATACACCTCTGTTTACCCCCTCGGGAATATACACTCAGTTCCAAAAATAACGGGTCAGTCACATAAGCCCGAATATCTCCCGAACTACGTATGCTATCCATATGAAACGAAAACTGTTCAATTGAGAACTTAAATAAAAAGATAAAAAGTAATAACAAAATTAATCTTGAAATTTTAAAAAAGTTATATTTTTCTTAAAATTAAATATTTATTTATGATTGTTCCTTTGCTGTTTTTCATCACTTTCTTCATTTTAGTACTTTGTATTGCTTCCGTGAGCTCTTCGGACAGCTTCTAGGCGATTAGGCATACTGTTCACCAAATTTCAGAGCCGGTGCTGAGGAATACCTTCCCATTCCTCCACCAGTGCATGTTTGAGCTCGGGAAGCGTGATTGGTGGGGGGTTTCGATCTTTCACGCATCGCTGAAGCTCGTCCCAGGCGTGCTCGATGGGGTTTAAGTCAGGGCTTCGCGCTGGCCATTGCAGGAGTTCGATATCGACCTCTTCAAGGTAGCCATGTACAATTCTAGCTGTATGTACAAATAAATATGCCATGCCAGTCCATCCTGGCAATTTAAGCGCTCAATCAGGGAGGAGACTTCCTGCTGGAGCAAACTTGAAAACATTGAGGTTACTTTAGTTATTTTTTTAATTTCGAGATTAATATTGTAGATGCACCTAAGTTTTATTTTATAGTTAATTTCTCAATTGAACAGTCTTCGTTTCATTAGGATAGCATACGTAATTCGCTAGATATTCGGATTTATGTAACTGACCCGTTATTTTTGGAACCGAGTGTAGTAGTGATTGATATGATATATGTATTTTACATACATACATAAATCACGCCTATATCCCCGAAGGGATAGGCAGAGGTGAACTAGCACCCACATTTCGCCAATTATGTTAGGTCCCATGTAATAGGTGGCGAGCCTATTGCCATTTATCGGGCACAAAAGTCGCAGTACAATGCTAGGTGGTATAAAAGAACGCTGCTGCCCATTCCTCATCACTGATTTATCCATAGTCGCCTTGTACGACACCCACGGGAGAGATGTGGGGTGGTGACAATTGTATTCTATTCTGCCGTCACCATACGGCAAACAGCAGTATATGTGTATTTTAATGTATTCTAATTGAATTTTACCGTGTATTGCTGGTATTCCAGTACCTAAGTATACGACTTGCCTACCCTATTCCACTATTTACTGCTTAATAATGTGAGCCAAACAAACGATACTGAAATATACTTGGTAAATGGTTTCAATAGCACGTTCCATTCATCCCTATTTCCGAATAGCGACGATTTCCGAAAATATCCATACGTTACCGGTACCACAAAGGAACAGGTTCCGTTCCAGAACTCTTATAATACGGTGGATCTCGTAAAACCTATTAGATATTTACACCGAAATTCGGATATTTTGTAACTCCACACTAAGCATTCTGTACGGTTATGGATTCCCCCGTATATCCGAAGTCGTAAAATCGTCGGATAGAATAAAACCGTGCACCTAACAAGCGTAATGCTGGCTCGTAATATTTGGCCAATAGAGTTGAAATTGTAATGCGAAAATGAGCGATACACACTGGCTGTCGCTCCTATGGGAGTTATGTAGATTCGCACGCCTCTGAAAGGATTTTAATATTATAAAGTGGTTCCAGTCAAAACATCCGAGGAACCTTTACCTACCGAAAGTGAATATTTACCGAATAGCGTGCCGTGCGTCGTACCAAATTTTCTGTGTAACACACCTTTGGTTTATAGGCGCTGAAATCACGCACAGTTCCGGCTTAACATTTGCATTCGTACAATTAACGTAGTGTAGTGATTTGCATATTTAATTTATATGAATTGTTAATTGCTCACTGTTATGGCACATTTTAACGGTACACAAAATGTTCACATCACCAAGTTTAGGGATATAGTTTGCATTATATTTACCAAAGTTAATGTTTTGTTGTTTATAATAGATGATTTCTAGATTCAATTAACAAATGACAACTGTTCTGACCCGCTCAAGTTTTATTTTTTACTACAATGGGAGAAATTTTATAATAATAAACTAATCACATACGATGATTTCATTGTCTTAGCGTAGTTAGAGCACCTCCACAAAAGTTATCTAGTAAAGAGGTCCAACTTTTAACTATCCTACAGCAGTAGTAATTAAAAAGATTCTCCTGACATTGACCGTTCAATTTTCCCAAATAAAGTCACGAAAACGAATATATTCCCAACCAATGTAAAAGCAGGAACGCCTAACACTCGTAAAAGAACACGACATAAAACCGTTTCGGACACTAAGCGGCTTTGTTATAAACAAAAACGCGTTTCGGTTGTCCAACGGGAAAAACCACCTAATCCATGGACTCATTTACCCTATTCCCATAAAAACGGGTAATTAAGACTCCCCGGGGATACTCAGACACCACGCGGCGAACGCGATGCTTTTTACAATCGCGTCAGAAGAGAACTGTCGTTAGTAGGTCCTCTAAAACGTACAGAACTTTCGCTGACACCTGCCCTGAATCTAGGAGTGTTTTAATGAAACCCCTCGTCTAAATTAAAATTTGGGGTGTCTGTCTTCAATATTAAAAAGTTTAAATCACTAAGACGAAAGAGGCATACTTAATGGTTAGTTGGTAAACTATTAGACAATCATGACAGCCATCCGTCAGCCAGCCTTCATAACACAACCAGCTCTGGAATTAACCCAATGGGACACAGGACTTTCCTATGGATAAAACAACATAGAGAGTGGGCCATAGTTCACCATGCCGGCACAATTTGATGGGTATTAGTTACTGTCTAAAATTTGATCATATAAGTCCCTTATACACATGCACACCGATCGGCAACTATTGCTGTCTTAGTTCGGTAATGTTTCTTAGTTCGGCATAGTAGGAAATACAAACTAAGTTGTGTATAATACAAAAAAATCTTATTCGTACAGATTTCCCGATAGATGTGAAGCGTATGAGACTATGAGTATCTGTCATCAGTGCACCCGTTGTGGCCCATTTGTCCTATATTCTCACAGGGTTCCCATATTGTACTCTTTGGTTCCCTTGGTAACATTGTTTTGCCATTATCACCTAGGGGTATAAAAATTGCCCATGACCTATTCTCAGAACTTAACGTATAAACCAAATATACACAAACAATTCATAATAATCTGTCAAGCCGTTTCGAAGGAGTTCGATAATAAACACTGAGATACGAGATTTTTATGTATTAGATAATCATCAGATCAAATTATCTACATAGGAAAAAAAATATTAGAAATTTAGAATAGATGCAGAAATCACCAGCTGCCTGTAACCTAGTAACATTCGTCCCGCCAGGAAGTTCTCGGTTTCGATTAGCACGTCGAGAAATTTTCTGTACGAATTTTCTTTTCAATATTTTTTCCAACTAATGTTCAAATATTGTTATATGTTAACATCTCTTGTAGTACACCTTTTGGTTTGAACAAAAACAAGAGCAGAAACCTAAATAATAGCCTCTTCAAGTGCCGACGAAATTCTATCCGAAAACAATAGGTCATTAGCTTCTAACTAGCGGCTATTTATTTTTTTCTAACGAGAACTTGTCGGTTCTAACGTTATATCGAACTGAGAAGGAGAAAATAAATAGCATTACCGTGTTCTTTTGCTTTTACTTAAAAAATATATAATTCGTTAGCGCACTTAGACCCATTTCGTACCTATTTATTATTTATTCGGGACGATTCGCCGCACTGGGCATGTGAAGTATATTTATTTAACACTTACAATGTCATCGTTACAATATATTGTAATACACTTTAATATATTCCAATAATATGTATAAGGGAGAAGCTCAATGACATAGTGGCTTAGCGCGCTTGGCCTGCGATTGTTTATTTAGGCTGTTAATTGTATGGGTGACCAAAAATATATTATTTCGAGTTACGTTACGCCATTGATCCAGGATGCATGTTACTATTACCAGCATCCATACTGCAGATGTATATGGAGGTGATTGATGATTTAATCGGGTACGTCGGGGAGTGGCTTAGCTGGCGGTTATTGGTTGCATACATACATACATAAATCACGCCTATATCCCCGAAGGGGTAGGCAGAGGTGAACTAGCACACACGTTTCGCCAATTATGTTAGGTGCCATGTAATAGGTGGCGAGCCTATTGCCATTTATCGGGCACAAATATCGCAGTACTATTGCTAGGTGGTATAAGAGGAACGCTGCTGCCCATTCCTCATCACTGATTTATCCTTAGTCGCCTTGTACGACACCCACGGGAGAGATTTGGGGTGGTGACAATTGTATTCTACTCTGCCGTCACCACACGGCTGTTGGTTGGTTGGGTGGGCAAAAATTCCTACGTGCTTCGGAAGGCACATTATTGGCTTGGCTGCTTCTGCAGTCGTGGTGGGTCGTGCCTTTCTCTTTATATCCTTGCATCCATATGCAAGGCTCGTTATGAAATTAGTACCAAATTGTTGGCTCTGATGCTGCCGATGTCTTGCACTAAAATAGTACCTATAGGGAAATGTGGCCTAAAACGAACGTGCTGCCTAAAGCCGCTATACTCGTGTATAATATACATTTTTAAAACGGATATATTTCCGTCAGCCTTATTAACTGCTTCCTGGAGAGGTCGTGTGAAAATTGAAATCATCTGTTTCCTTGGCTGTATGGAAAATATTATATATGTTACAGTCAAAACTCATAACCGGTCAAAACCAATTTTGATTGGAAAATCCAATCGAAAAATGCTTTCGACCACTACCTATTATATATTTTTCACTAATAAAATAATCACTCACAATACCCTGCTAATTAAGACCACGTAACCTTCGAAACGCGGCGAATCTAAAATAAGCGGCACGGCGGCCGGCTGACCGTTTTTTGTATGCGGGTCAATCGACTAATTGCGCCCGCACAAAAATGTGTGATCCGCGGAACAATAAGGAAGTAAATGGAAGCAACCATAACAAGAGACAATGAGCTACGCAATATTTCCTACACGAAACTCCCACAGAATCAACGGTTGATTGTACGAATATGGGTTTTGCAAGCGGTTGCGCGGAATCATAGCTTTTAGTGAGCTAAATTGAATGTCTCGATCCTAACAACTTGACCGTGACTTAAATACCTCATGTATCGTCTTATAACTATGAATACATAAGAGAAGAACTAGAAGCGTACCAACAAAATTTGGATGGGCTTAGATTAAACTGATCACCATACTGAGGCTAACAAACCAATATATATATTCTCACCAAAAATGCTCAACAGCATTTTAGAGAGAATTTGGAGAGAGACTTTTTAGTGATCTATTAAAATACTTTCCTTTAAATTTTAACAATATATAAAATATTTATGTTTCTACTCTAGACACTTTTTATTACAGACTGAATGGTGATTATAATAAAACTAATTATTGTTTATTTACTTATAATATCAAGAATATAAAATTTTCAAACTATTTTTCCTTTGTTATTTATTTATAATGACAGGTGTGACGTTAGTTGCTATTCATCACACCAATTACTTCAATAGCAATAACTTCTATTATTTTACAATTAGTGTAAGTGTGAGGTCATTATAATTGCTTTTGCAATTTAATATAGAAAGTCAACAGTCAACAAAGTTGTAGCAATTAACAAAATGTGTTAAAACACAAACACCTCCCTTTAAATCCTGTCCTAATTATGACGTAATCGCCAATCACACCCATTTAGATTCCAGTGTTTTACTTAACAGTTGCTAAACAAATATAAGTTATAATTGCCAAATGTTTCGCAATTAAAAGTTGTGTATTACGCGGATCTCGAATCTACAATCCCATGTTCAGAGTAAACTAATTTCAGTTCCCCAATAGAGTTGCCAGTATGAGCTCTGGGTGGCATCGTAACTTATTTTTTAATTGGTTTAAGGGCTAATGCTGTCCGTGCTGTAATATATCCTGCACTGAAACTTTGTGCATATAATTTATCACAGAGGGGAAGGCAGCCCACTACGGGCTTGGTACCTAAAGCTGGTAATTTTGTGTACAAAATTGGTCAAAAACGCTTAAGCAGATAGATTGGAACTTCGATTAATACGTCTTCCCTTAGGGATGCAGTCAATTTTTGACGGTCGGTCTGATCGAATGGTTAAATCACTGTATATGGGCCAACAGGTTCGAATCCTAGTAGGACCAAATGTTTGTTTTATGAACTTCTTCTCCCTGCACTGTTCGCAGTCGATCTGGGGTCGACGCAATATGTTTCCTCTTCCATTCATATCGGTCAGACGTCATCAATTCATCCACTTCCTTTTGATTTATATCATCCATCACACCGTAAAGGTGCTAGTGATGAATGAATGTATAGAAAAGAAACGGAATGGTCCATGTCGAGAAATCGATGAACGGAGAAAGTGATTGGAATCACAACATTCCAATCCAGACATTTAATTTTGTTCCCGAGTCATGGGGTAAATATCAGTCAATGGGTAGTGACAATAGTACTCTGCTGTCACCACACGACAATCGATTTGCTCCTACGTGTAGTTCATGTTTCATTAAAATTAAGGTAAAATTACACAACCAGCAAATATATATAACCAGTCTCTAACTTCTTAAGAATGTTGAACATCTGTGTTCTTCTCTTTGCGTATTTAATTAGTTTAATCAGCGACCAGCAAAAATGTTTCAAATTTTAATCAAGAAACAACATCGCACTCAACCAGCCCTGGCTTGAACGGATCAATCGCCTTTGCTGAGAGGGCCAACAATTTTAATGAAATACAAAGTTCCTTGACAAAATTACCGTGCTTCTTAACCCCGATCGGAAGTTGTTTAACATTAAAGGAGTTGTTTGCGAAGACATCAATATCGGAATACCCAATGTTACGGTTTCGATTCACTTCATAAATTCGTTCTATCGAATTTCGCTTGAAGACTTCGGAATTGTACCGGCCATTGTCTTGTTAGAGCGTCATTTGTTATAACTTTTAGCTACAATTACCCTCTAATCCGCACCGGGCCAGCGTGGTGAATTATGGTCCATTTTCCGTATATCCAAAGGGAAGGCTTGTGCTTCAGCTGTGGGGACATTAAATACTAGTGATGTTCATAATGATAGTTTTAAGGTAAAGTATACAGAATGTTTATGCACACGGCAGTTTAAAATGTGCTGGGACGAGAGTCATACAACAGACACCTGGAATAACCTAAAAAAAGCGCCTTTCAATACACCATGTATTATTTAACCCTAAATCCCTTATTGAAACATCACCATTACATCTGGATAACTATATTAAGTGTTAGGTCAGAGATTGCGCAAAGATTTATGTTAACATTAAAAAGCTCTTATATCGTTGCAAAATTGTACGTATTGCAACTGGACTAAGCAGTATCTTACGAAGCTTTATATACCCCGATTGTACCCACTTATCCCTCTAAAGATTTTGAATGGAACAATTTACATAGAAGCTCTTTGTTCTGGGTTGAATCTAGAACTTTCCATACATAAATTAAAATTGGTCAAGTGAGAGATGTACTTAGGCATTGTGTGGGACCTATTAGTGATGTTCAACGGACCATTGATCTGTGAATGAACAAGGATTTGTCTAGTGTTCTGAGTGAATGGTTACACATCTTGTCACTTTGGTATAAGGCCTATTGTGTGAATTCTGTCCAATAAATTGATTATAGACATATCCTGTTAATTCCGAGCATATGGTGTCTAACATTCATATGGCTTGCAGTTTGTAATAAGATACTTTAGTATAATAACATACGTTTGGGAATTTGAACCTTAATAACACGTAGGATAAAACCCAAATCTTTGTAGGTATCTATTGTTCTTTGGAAAAAAGTTTCAAGATGTTACCAAAAATTCAGAAATACAGATACAGAAATAACGCCCATACATCCCATCCTCTCACATGTAATCTTAAGGGTCGAGCCTATTGCTATATATCTGGCATGTAAGTCGCAGTATATTGATAGATGTTATAGCAGGAACGCGGGTAAACAGAAACATAGATTTTAAAAGAGTGACGAAGAGAAAGAAAAGGTAATCATTTTTGTGATAAACAAAAAAATATACCTTTTCATTTATTTCTAGAAACAAACGCAAGTAGGTATTAGTCAGTTCCATGAATGGGTGATTATCATTTGGAATTACAAAAGGTTTTCGCGCGTTCTTATAAAGCAAACATTCCTGTGGTGGGTATTAACGTGCCAATTCTATTCTAAATGTCAGTGATATAACTGCAATCGATTCCAGGGCCAACCAACTTAACATCCTTTCCACAACAACGTGATTGTAACCGTGAGAAAGTATTGGCTAAACAGTTATATTAACATTTGAACTTTGCTCATGTATGTTGTTGCGTAATAATATTATTGGCATTTCTTCGTATAGTTTTACTTAACATACACTAAAGATTTATGCAAAAACCATGATTAATATAAAAATTGAAGCATAAATTCGTATGATATGACGTGATAATATAAATAATAACTTCCCTATTCAGTAGGAAACTTACGTAACTCGTGAATACCGTGAGAAACGTATTCCAAAAGGACTTGGTATAACTAATCACCATCAATTACCAACCTAACCAAACCAAGGATAATTTGATTTAACCTAAGGATAAATCAGTGATGAGGAATGGGCAGCAGCGTTCCTCTTGTACCACCTAGCAATAGCAATGTACTGCGACTTTTGTGCCCGATAAATGGCAATAGGCTCGCCACCTATTACATGGGACCTAATATAACTGGCGAAACGTGGGTGCTAGTTCACCTCTGCCTACCCCTTCGGGGATATAGGCGTGATTTATGTATGTATGTAACCAAACCAACAAAAAATCTGTTGCCTTAATATATCATCCGTATCACTCTGTACATTAATCGGTCTTCATCACTTTTCAATTAATTTATTCATTCATCACTTCCATCGCAACCATCGTTCCGCTGTAATGGATGATACGAATTAAATGGGAGGTTTCTCGATAACATCTGACCCATATGAATGGAAGAGTAGACACATAATCCGCCGCGTAACCTTCGAATAGGACAAAAAGATGATGATAATTTACTTACTCGCAACAATCTTGCAGAATTAAGCTAACAGAAAACAGATTCGTACGAATTCCCAGGAAAATGTGCAACAGTAAAACTAGTGAGTTAGAAATGGCCTAAGGATGAGTCAACGACTCTTATCTAGTACGGGCGGCCTATATCCTCGCTCGCATGACGTCACGACGGGCCTGCGCCTGCGCCGGGGAAAGTTTCACATTCTTGAGCCCATTGTAAGCCGCCCGGAGTCAAAAGCTTACGTTGGATTCTTAACCTAAAATATATCTACGTTTGAAGTTTCTAGTGATGAAACTATCGAATATCGTCATGTTACGTGATACTTCGTAACCAATTATGTTTTTTTTGTCGATCAGTCTGGAAGAATGTTTTTATAATGGGCATTTCTAATTATAGTAGCACAACATGTAAGCTTAGCTTGTTTATTTCGATTTAGCTCTAAGAATGGGAGAAAGACAATTATCGACCAAACTACATTAAATAAATTATTCAATTTTATGTACACACTTTTTAAAATTGGACCATGTTTTTTTACCTCTGAATGTAGGCAGATAGGCAGGATATTAGTAAGTTTATAATTATCGTCCTATTTATACCTACACTCTGTCGAAATTCTAAAAAAAATAACTTCTGTATATATTTTCATTAATTTTTGCAAATTTTGAATATACGATTTTTCTTCAAAAGTAAGAAAATGTAAGTGCGTATTTCATTTTCCGATGACACTACCTACACGAAGATTCTTTCCAAACATTCGACCACAAAACAACAAAAATTGTCATAATAAAAGGTGAATGAGCCGATCTGCTTGAGTTTATACATACTTATGTAATTGTACATATATTTTGCATATATATGTATGTATGACACGTCCGTTGGTGCTCGTTGAATTGCTATGTGTGAATAACCGTTATTTGGCAGTAGATATCGCTGTTGGTGGATCTGCAATATTCAAATTAGTATCAAAATGTAATTTGAATATTTATTTAGTCATAATTTGTATTTATTTGGTGTAATGTTATATTTTATAATCTCTGATGATTTACAAAACGAATATAGTACATTGCGGCTTAATGTAGTAATATACCTACTGCATTATAGATAACACACAATCATCGACGGCCGCCTTGGTTGAATGCTCAGATTGCTGGGTATTGGCCGAGATGTCCCGGGTTCGAATCCTGGTAGGGGCAAACTTTGTGATGACCACAAATGTTTGTTTCCGAGTCATGGATGTGTATATGTTTATGTAGTGTATTTTCAACAGTTATATACATAATTATATTAAAAATATGTCCGTCATCTAGTATCCATAACACAAGTGCTTAGGCTACTTACTTTGGGCTAGATGATAGGTGTAAGTAAAAATATTTATTTATTTATTATTTAATCATTCCATGTAATATTTGCTACTTATGTTCCTTACTTTAAATAGAATAATTAGATCATGTGTGTTCTATTTGAAATAAACTTATAACTTTGAAATTAGAATGATTGTTTCTCATTTACATTTTTCATGTTCATTCATACAAGAGACACGCAAATTAAAAAAAATACTTTAAAACATTGTGTGTTATTAATTTATGACTCAAATATTATTGCTGAAATGCAATTTTGAGTTGTATCTCTTTTGTAATTATGAAGCTATATATTCCGTTCTGAGTCAACAGCTGTATATTTCCTGCTCAAATGAACCTTTACACTGCCGATAATTGAAACGTTTTCTCTGTCTGGCGATATTCTACACTGCACAAGAAAGATTCTGCAAATTTTATTCTCTTTGGATATTTGGTTCATGCTACCCATTATTGGTGTGTTTTTATTTCATAGTTAATTTTTAAAATTTAAATATTTCTTTTGATTAATTACGACACTTACTTCTCCGCGTTTAATTAATAAAAAAATGGGAAAGTGAAGAATTAACTCATTATCATATTACATTCATTGACGATGACCATTGACAACATGTTAAATCGGAACCATGAAGTATGACAGATGTGCGTTTCTGAATCCGGCGTCGGCGCACACAAGCGCAGCGGCCGTGTGCGCGTAGGCTTTTTACCTGCGCAAGCGCACCGCCTCGAAGAAAGCCTCAGTGTTGACCTGGCGGCCGACGCGACCGCACCGCCGACCATGTGACAGAACCCGTAGCTCGAGTGTGGTGAATTTGTGTTAGCACTCAGTGCCCGTGCGTTAACCCCATCCCTGATAGTGCATAACCGGATTTTTGTTTCAACAGCGCCTGCGACACGAAAAAGGTAATTATTAGACTAATCAGTGTTGGTTCGGTCGAGTGTTAATTTAAGGTAATGTGAAAGTTGTGACGATCGATCGCCGAGTTCGAGGAGTCAACGCTGACACACTTTTGGCTCAGGTGTGGTGGTTAGTATAGGCAGGTGGGTGCGCCCGCGCCGCTTGTCAGTGATACGTGTGTACCAAAATTCCAATCTCGCGGGACCGCTTTCGGGCAACTTTCTTTCGAATGCGAGATTTTTACTGACGTTTTACGGCGAGTCTTGTTGATGAACCATATTGTAGATGTTGACACTCTTGCGCCGGGAAAGCGGAAGAATGCTCTATCTAGCTTAAGACATCAACGCGCTGCGCAGTCGCCTAAAATCTCGTCATGGAAACCTGAATTGCTTTTATTATGTTAAAAGATACATTTTAAACACGAAATTTGATACAACCGAACCCATTTACATAATAGAAGGATAATATAATTTTGCATGTATTTCTGGTTGACAAAATCTATGCTAATGATACGATATAAAAACAAATATTCCGGTCCTTGCTCTTTATGGAAATTCTTAAGTCTCAGTAGATACCGGTATTTGAGTATAAAGTGCAATTTTACAGTGTAATAAAAGTAGAAATATAATTTAAATAGTATAATATACGAACAAGAAACACATAAGGCAAGGTAAACGAGGACAGTCGGGTACGGGTTGACGAAGAACCGGTCCTGAGTCCCTCCCCGCGCGCACTCACGACGCGCCTGGGTGCATCCCTGTTCCTTGATGCCTCCATTACAATATCTTACTGACGTCTTTAAAGGAAGATCGACAAGATTTAGTTGGACAAGGATTTGGATTTGCAAATAGGATTTGCTCTTTTATGTTAAATAGTACCTACTTTATGTTTTCCTCTCCTCGATGTAATATAGGATGAATGGTACGAAATAGTGCTAGTAGTAAAAGGTTAATAGATAGCTATGTCGTCGGAGTGGTAATGCAGTATATGTATATTAACAGACAACACCCCATACTCTTCTATAAGAAAGGTATTTTTGATTTACAGATCGGTACTATTGTTGTATTGAAGTGTACTTATTGGAACCGTATTAGAGAATACATAATTAATTCAATAGTGGTGGTACGTGAATATTTACGTTTTGAAACATACAGCCAACGACACGTTAGACTATTCAAAACTGTTAAACCTCTCCAATCGATTGTCAACCTTAACTAGTTTCACATGAAGCACAAAGTCTATTGCGAAAACATGTCGTCTAAAATCGTACAAAGACAGTCAACAAGCCTGACTAGTTGTTGACTGTTTTTGTATTAAAAGTACATACATATTCAGACTACGCCGACCCCACATAAACTGAGAACAAGGCCGTAAGATGATGATGATTCAGGCTGAACCTTCATGCAAATAGTAAAGGGGTTTTAGAGGTTTCCGAAACATAGGGAAGCAAAGAAGCTCTGCCTACAGATTAAACCTATGAACGATAGACTTGCCAATGAAACCAATTTTATATTTTTAACAAAATCCTTTAGAAATAAAATAACATTTAGGATATTACAATAAAATGATTACAATTCCAAGTATTAACAATTGAGAGATAAAACGAATACTCCTACAAAGCCATTGTAAAGACTGCCATAATTTGCTTAGAAAAGACCGCTTTTGAATAAGCAACTCAGCTTTTAAAAGCCAAGCCAAAGAATAAGTATAAATATATCCAAGAAACGCGACCGAAATGGCAATATTAATTCTGATGAACGTCATTAATTACAACCTTGGCACAGAAATTCATATGAATGCAGTCAATCCATTTAGAACCCTAAATATTTGATGTAAATGTACTTATCCGCAGGATTCAATCCAGCGCACAATACAGGTGCCTACAGGCTATTTTCCACGCTCTTATATGATAAAACATGTTTATAGACACTACTGCTGCCCATTACTCATCACAGGTTTTACTCTTAGGCCCGTATTCTGAAACGACACTTGTATAACGTTTTAAAATTTAGATTTACATGGACCCTTTATTCTAGAACAATATTTAAATATCAATTCATTGATCTCTGTTTACTTTTATTCTGAAACGTCACTTGGACAACAATCGATAGGTATTTAAATCGAGATTTAAGCTATGATCGCGCAAAACACCTCATTGCCACGCTTGAGTAGAGTTATTATAATCCTAATTGCTGCACCTTTTCCCACTTTTATAGGTAGAATCGGGATGTCTCGACTTAAAAATTTTAATCTAAATTTCCGTAAGTCAAGCTTGATAGACGTTTTGAAATGAAACACAAATTTAAGTAGCGATTCTATATTTAAGCAATAATCACTTAAATTCAAATTAAACTACACTCAAGTGTTGTTTCAGAATACGGGCCTTGGTAACCTTGTACGACATCCGCGGGAGATACAAGGGGTGGTAACAATTGCACTCTGCTCTGCCGTCACCACATGGATTTTTCTTACCTATATAGTATATAAGATAAGATACTGTAGTCTGGCGATCACTTATTCTTAACTAGCGAAAACTTTGTAATAGCAAACTACTCAATGCTAGTGTGGTAAAATATTCTCATTTCCAAATTAACGTCACTCGAGTTTTCATTTCCTTATTTTTCCATTTAATATTCACATCGCATTATTAGCACTTGTGCGACGAAACCGTAACCCGTTAACTGTTGGTGAAGTACAAACATGTTTCATCAAAACGGTAATACGAAAGCGTTAATTTCTGTTTACTCGTTCAAATTTCTGTGTTTGACAAACACGTTGTCGTATACAAAGAAAGTTTTGAAACTTTTCATTCTATTGCCATTCGCTTTCATTAAAAAAAATTTAATATTCCAAAAAACGGGTCTAGTGATTTCCGGATGATGATGTTCTTATGCCAGATTTTTTTTATGACTAATGCGATTGGTTTTTTGACTATTTATTTAATACAAATGTTAGCTAAACTTTACAACAGCACATAAGAATGTGTTGATGCAGTATTTTTTAGATACTTTCTTATTAATGCAAACAATAATGGAAAAAATCATAGTCAAATTTATTTATTTTCTATCGATTTTCTTCGACTGAGTTTGAAAATGGAATAGTTATCATGTTCAATGAAAATAAATTGCTCTCTATGTATGTAGTCCGTACGTTGGAATTAAAAATAATAATGGACGGGCAGCGGCGTGGATCGCAGCTCCGCTAATTGCTCGATATTGCTCCACAGCCGCATTGCTCTTGCAGTAATTATAAAATGCAGGATACACTCACTATAAGGGTGTTTAAACATCACTCAAGCACCCTTACGTGTCCCTTTTATAAATTTACTATAATTCTACTATAACTTCCTCCTTAATTTTTGACGGTCGCTTTGGTCGAATGAACTAATCGTCAGGACTTCGGCCTTTAGATCCCGGGTTCGAATCCTGGTACGGGCAAATTTTGTGATGAATACTGTTTGCTATACTTTTATTTCGAATCGAATATATAAAAATCTTGTTTCTGTTATAGAACTCCTCCGGAATTTTATGAAACTTTTTGTGCAAGTATATTTACGTTTACGTCTGAGTTCGTCATACTTTTCGTCATACTACGTCTTACTTTGAAATACATGATAGGTGTGTGTAAGAAAAAGTTTGTATAATATTTATTTATTTGTCACTTGCTCCATTTATATGCGTTATCTCCTCTCATAATTTAACGACACAACAGCGTTCATTTCGACTTAAAAAGCAGGACATAAAAGTCGCGACGACACAGGTTCATAGCCTTGACAAGGTAAAAGAATGTTTTTTCTAAATTATACTATCCCTCTGAGTAACATTTGCTCTGAGCTATCCACATACTGTTTTATCTTAATTAGGTACCTATGGGGCTTGAGATATGTATGAGAATGACATGATATTTCTACTTTAACATTAATAATTTGTTCTTTATTATAATCGAGAGCTTATCTTAGTTTAAGATTGCCCTACCTAGTAGGTAACAGTATAAACCATTGCTATTAAAAAATAGGCAAATTATTTAAATACTAACTTGTCACACATAATTTAACGTGATTTATTCACCAGTCACCGCTTATAAAATGTATTTTCATTTGATAAATGCATTTGAATTCAAAATCTTTTTTTTTATTTTGTTGCTTTACTTAGTATTACGCACTGTAGGACAGTAGGTATATAAAGCATATTACTTACATACAAAACAAAAGATAAAATTGAACATGTTAATAACTCAGGAACAAAATGGCTTTCGTTAATTATTGTTCAGCACCAACCAACTACCTACTCGTTACAATTTACAATACTGCTGAGCAAAAAGCATTGTGGGAGAACACAGTTAATGCACATCTACGCTACAAAATTGCAGACAGTAAATTAAAAATGGATATTCATCAACTTAAGGTGTTTCAGACTGTGGTGCGTATATAAAACGAATGCTCGGGAAAAATTAACATATTACAGCGATATGGAAGCACGGTTTTAGTTTTTCTTCTTTTGTTTCTTTATGAAGTGAAAAAATAAAAAGAAGTTATAATTATGTGAAACTAATACGGAATAATTATAATTATGTACATACATACGTCACGCCTGTTTGTCTCTGAAGGGGCAGTCAGAGGTGTACCAATACCCACCAAGTTTGTTTGGTCCCATGTAATAGGGGAGAAGTCTCGGGCACGTAAATCACAGTATATTGCTAGGTGATATAATAGTTAGATTCATGTTTTCATAATACGGAATATCTCCGAACCTATAGTGCAATAGGTATAAATAATATTTATTCAATCAACTACGTACTACATAGTAAAAAAACCCTGGAAAAAATCGAAATATTGGTCAAAAATTTAATTCAGATAACTTATATCTAAATACTATTATATATAATATAAATATTATTATAAATATTATATATATAATATATTATATATAATATATAATATATTAGATATATATAATATTATATATAATATAAATATTATATAAATAATATTTTTATATAAATAATAAATTATTATAACTTTTGCTTTTTAACGTGTTAGAATACTTTTTAACAAAATCAGTTCTAAATTATGAAAATAAGAATTAGTTCCAGTGCTCGTTGATGGGTATTAACGACAGCAAAATCGCCTAGGGCCAACGGCTTAGAACTTATTATACAGTATATATCGTCACCCATCCAATCACCAGCCCTAGCGGACATTGCTTAATTTACGCAATCACCGAGATCACAAGCCGCGCAAGTTCCTTCCGTAACACAGTTTATTTCTCAGAAAAACAGCTCTCTAAGATACTCTTAGACACTATCACATTCAAATCAACAACTAAGGTGTTACGAAGCTCACAACAAAATTACACTCATAAATATAATTATTCCTAATAACATGGCTACGTGAATCATATAAACGTCATCGGCCACGAAATGTGGCATCTGGTGAAAGTAATACCAGTCTAAAATTTTCACTCTCCGCCTTTACAATAGGTACGTACCAACTTAAAGTCGTAAGTGACATTAAGTAACTCTTAGGAGTAAATTATTTTCGTGGACCGGGTATGCTTCCTGTCGGTTGAACGCTGGGCATGAGAAATAACGTCATCATTTTATTTCATACTTTGGTTTTATAAAGAGAGTAAAAAATACGATGACGTCATAGTATATAAATGGCGTCATCTTAAATTGTTGTTTTCGATCAAGGGAAACATTTTTTCTGCAGCATTTTTAATTCGAGGGTCAGAGTAGGTCGGTATGGTACCTAAATACAACCTTTGTTATTGTGTGTGAGCTGTGTGCAAGTCAAAATATTTTAACTTGAAAAAACATATTTTTTTATGTATTAGGTACGTCCCTAACTTCCCTGAAATAAGCGCTGTACGCTGAAAGAAACAAAGAAATTGTACGGAATATTGATTATATTTAATTCCTAAAAAGTTTGTTACAGAGTTTGTGACATGTTGATCCTTGAAGCTTCCGTTACGTAGTTCAAATCACGGATTTGTTTCATTTAGGCTACTTATTCAATCGTGATTACATTGCGCAACTTCTCCTGAATCGGTATCTCTTGCGATGTTTACATACATACATAAATAACGCCTATTTGCGATGTTTATTTAACTTATATAACTTGGAATACCGCAAGCTTCTATCGAAGACTTCGCTCCAACGGTTGCTAGTCCGTTACCAGCTATAAAAACGACCACACTACCTGCAGAGCGAGCGACTGGCTGGCTGATTGTGCGCCTATCTATTCAATTACGTATACATCAGTTGATTCTGAACTTTATTATTAGGTTAGGTTTATAATTAAACTGGGTGGTCCTGTTTAAAATTATAGTTTGAAAACACTGACAACTGAGATATATTTTAAGGTATACAATTAGTTTGAGAAATGTCGAACCCCGGAATCTATCTTTCATTCTTCCTAAAGTAGATTATTTATTTTGATCTATGTAATACCATTTATTAGTGTTTTTCAGATTTAAACAGTGGTAAAATTAAAAATAAATATTTAAGTTTTTGGTTAATTATTACTGGCAAATCAGGTGGTCTTATAATATGATTTTTGCAATCCAAGTGATGTTTTATATTATATTAATATTGGACAAATTAAGCAATTCCCTTACGCCGTATATTATTAGTAAGTATTTACTATTATAATCAGTGCCCTCATGCCCTGTTTAATGCCTGCTTAACTCAAAACAACAGCAACCCTAAAAACAGATTTACCAACGTTACTATTTTGATTTTAATATAAACAATAAATAAATGTTAGAAAAATTACTACAAATAATATGGTGGTTAGAAAAAGTGCGTAAAACTATAGTGTTGATGCAGGATTTTACGAACTATTTCTAACCACCATATTCTTTGCAGATTTACGTTATCATTTTCCTTTTCGGGGATAAATGTAAATAGGCGTGTGTATTTTTAGAGTTTGGGAGCACAAGTCTAACTGGTATAATACTCGTAGCTATTTCGCTTCCACGCGAAGACTTGTTGCGTATGCCGTTACCACGAAGGGGGTCACCCGCCGGACGTCGCGTGCGCACGCTTTCGACACGAACGCTGCATTCGCTGAAACATTTAACAGGTAAACCTTGCAAAATGGGACAGGCTAAGCTGTAAAAAATCTTATATTAGGAACGAATGTCCAGAATACCTTTTTTTTTGTCGGAGTGGAAAGTCTTTACACTCCATACTAGCCACTATAGTCCTACAACTTCGTGCGCGACCTTCCTGCGTGGTGAGAGACGTTGGGGGGAGGGCTGATGTATTGTATGCTGTATTAAACGAGTGTTCCCCTTTCCCGCACTTATGAAGAAATTACTGCGACTAAAGTTCCCGGTGAATGGCAATAGGCTCGCCCACTATTACATAGTACCTGACATAAGCTGGCAAAACGTGGGTGTTATACACCTGTGCTTACCTATGTATGTAATCTAGAAGATTACTAAGATAAAACATCATATAGAAGATGAATAGAGTACCAAAAGTCACAACACACATCACTTAAGAAAAGAAAATGGGCTTAAGTATCATTCACTCATTGTAAATAATACAAAAATGTGGAAAAATTCGGCCCCCTAATTTTTGAAAAGTTAAACTATATTAGTTCATTCGATTTCAGTTACACAAAAGCTTAAAATTTTCAAATAACTTTTAACTTTATCGGTATCTTACTAATAATAATCG
This sequence comes from Cataclysta lemnata, assembly GCA_963931975.1. Lineage (NCBI taxonomy): Eukaryota > Metazoa > Arthropoda > Insecta > Lepidoptera > Crambidae > Cataclysta > Cataclysta lemnata. The sequence continues at coordinate 9,511,639 of OZ008347.1, forward strand.
AAGGAAAAAAACTTGCATTGCAGTGTTCAATGCCGAGCTATTTTTACTACAAAAGCTTACACTCTACCTGTTTACCTATTTCGTCCGCTTGTAATAAGGTCCTGTGGCGCAACGGATAACGCGTCTGACTACGGATCAGAAGATTCCAGGTTCGAATCCTGGCAGGATCGCGACTTTTTGTTTGTTTTTCTTTTTCCTGCTTTAAAAATACACACAGGAATGTTAATTTTCAATTTTTTTACGCTTTTTATGTATTAATTTTAATTTCGTTCAGTTTTTTAAAAAATATTTTTTATCATTTTAGGATTCTTGTCAATAACTTGAATAATATTTTCGAAATCTTTATTTTTTTAATGATTAATTAAAGTAAATGTCACATTCCTTTGCGCTTACCTAATACACTGCAATTAATTAGAGTACCTACTTTTATAGACATTGAACAAAGCATTAAATTGTAATTTTGTCGCAAAGACCTGTTTCCACCAACAGTTGAAAATAGTTATGCTAATAGAAATTTGTCTCCTAAATAAATGGTGCCGGTCGACGGGGCGGCACAGCAAGAACATCCTTCCGCACTATTTACAGTACAATGAAGAGCTAATGAATTCGATTATCCAGCGAGAATCAGCTCTTCCGTGCCTCTTTCCGACTACAAGAGAATTCTCCAACTATTCTCCCTTCAACCGTATTACGACGGTCTAAGTCTCAAATTGAAACAAGAGGATTGTCCCAAATTGTCTAACAGCGCAGTTTGAGTAACATCGTCGAACGCGCTGATAAGTGTCTGAGTAAGTTGGACCGACTGTTTCGCTAAGTACGATAAAGAAAGCAGTAAAACGGAGATAACGATTTCATTGAAGTCGAAATAGTAATTAGCAAATTTATTTTATTGCTGTTAAGGTACAGTTTGGCATAATTTGCTTCAGAGTCGCATCGTGGGTACTGCTGAACAAACGCTTCTAGGTAAATATTTTTAAGATATAAAAAGACATTTCTGATAAAGGTGGTGAGCTCAAATCAAATCTTGTAGGTAGAAAAAAAGATTTCCTTCTTCGGTTACAAAGATGGCCGCTTGATGGTCTTTCAATTCAAATAGGGAACAGTTTGATACCGTTCAAGTTAATTCTCGACACGTAGCCGTCGCTAATTTGCATTGATGTCAGCTCACATAATTTGGGAAGGCACACGGAAACGAGGTAACGGTCTGACCAGTTGCGCTCGCACCAGGTCAGCCGTCAAAGTTTTACTGTTCAATTTTGACACTTTCAAAAGTTTCGACTAAGGTTTCCGCTTTTGTTCCAACAGACGGAGAAGCGACTTACTACTTTTGCCTTCCAATGGAAAGAGGCTATGCTACCATGACAAATTGATGCCTGTCTGTGGGATTGTTTACCGTTTCTCCGTCTCATTTGAATTTGAGTAAATATCAAAAACCTTTCAGTCTAGGTTTCTACGTCATAATTATAGTGATGATGGTTTCTTTATACGCCAAATTATGACGGTCAAGTCATCATAGTTTTATAATTGGACTTAGCCAGAATAATAAGTTAAATGATGACAATGGGCCTCATAAAACGACTCTAAGTGAAGGACTATGCTCGGTGTTTCCCTGCGTGATCATATCAAAAATGATAAGAAGCAGAAGAACTGAGGTCACCAATATAGTCCAAAGAATTCCGGACCTTAAGTTTCCTTAAGCAGGCTTGGAGAAGCCTGTTCCTGACAACTGTCTGCTGTAATGATGATGATGAGTAGGTATATTAAGGCTAAAAAGTACATTTTGTGAACAGTTATATGTGAACAGTGATACAGATGGTGTTTCATGACAACAATCTTTGCCCGAAACAGATGTCGCTTACGCCACCAACCTGATCCCCGTCTTCTTAGGGAACTCACAAAACTTACAAACAACAACTTTTACCTACATGTAGTTCGAAAACCAGATGTAAACTCTTCAACTAAAATAAGAAGTCGCAAAACCTGTAGAGACTTATCCGTATCCTTTTCCTACAATGGTTCCTATCTTTCTTTTTACGGAGCACCACTCGGAACCGGTTTTAAGCAAGGAAGTATTGAGCTCGGTTTTGATCTAGAATTGTTCGAGCCCCTTCACAAACGGCCTTGTCTCGAGCCGCAGGAATGCGGTGTCAATGCAATGCCTGGCGAACTTCGGCATTCTTGAAAACGTACCTTTGACGGTGCCACAAGTATTCTGGAAGTTGGTCCAACTCGAAAAATTTGAAATTGTGTGTACTACAGCCGTTGTAGAGAGAGACTAAATGTAAACAGTTTTAATGTGATTCTTTACTTAAAAATAAGAAATATACGTATTTTAAGATAGGTGGATGACCTATCTTAAAATACGTATATTTCTTCTTCTTCCTTGTTTTAGAAATTCGAGATATTTAGCGACTAAAAAATATATGCTATTCGACTTTATATTTGTATTTAATATTTTAAGACACGTTAATATTGATTGCATTTGTCTCTGGTTCAGTACCAGGAATTACATTATCTGGAGAGTAGTGAATAAGTCTAAACTTTTCTACTTAAAAAGAATAATAAATATGTATTGCAAAATTGACCATTACTCAGAAACTTCTGGCGAAGGACTGTGCTCCAGCAGTAGGGAGAGGACTGATGATGAATAAATAAATAATTATTGTAGAAAAATGAATTTATATAAAAATGTGACACAGCTTTCTCAAATCAATCAGTCATGCCTAGCTAAACAAGAGTTATCCTATACATATTCAATGTAGATGGTCAGATAAATTGTCTTTAGCCGACCTCCAAGTGGAATGTCGGTGAACCGGTCCGAGATAGAAGTCGAATCCACCTCTGCCAACAATTAGCTATTTCGCCAACACAATATAATCATATTCATGACAAAATTATTGTTACACAACTTTGACAAACATGTCTTTCTTTAATCATTAATTTAGAACGTACTATAAATATCTATTAGTGATATAAAATATTAAAATGATAAAAATAAAATATGTATGGAACTTACAAATTAGTTATTTTTATATCTATAATTAAACAAATTATATTAATTTTTTTATATTGTATTATGTCGAGTCATCCAATGTTGCCTAAACTTCAAGAGACCCAAACATATTATTATGTCAAACATAATTTCTAACTCTAAAATCGTTCATTTATTGAGTGCAAAATAATGCAGTTTTTTTGTGTGTTTATTATCTGTTGGCTACTTTTAGCACTTAGAGCGTTAGTAGTAGCTTAACTACGTAATGTCTTGCCGGACAACGAGCAGGTGCAAATTCAAAGTTTATAACAGTAGTAAATTTATTATGGTCCACTGAAAGCCACAGCGCTAAAACACAGTACTGAAAAATGCTAAGCTATTTTTATCTATTGAAGGATTTGGTAAATATAAATAGAAGTGGTAATATAACATAATCATTATTAAATCAGAGAGCTCCAGAACTAAAATCAAGTGATATAGCTGAGTTGTTATATTATAGTTATGAAACGTCATAGTTGTGTTGATACGCTTGCAGCACTGCCATGAGAAGTCTTAAACTGTTTCTAATAGCAGCTGAGGATTGTCTCATGAACATCAGTTATAGGGCGGTGTATATATATTCTTGAAAGTCAGTATGGATATAGTAAGAGTAGGGTATGCACGTAAATGTGTCCAAAAAAAAATTAAAATAAGTATGTGACATTGATTGATGAAACTTTATAAAATATTGTATTGACTTTATGCTATTTAAATTCTGAAAATAAATTCTAAATACAAATTTTTTCATACCATTATTTTATGCCGTGTGGCGTCACCACACGTAGAGTAGAATACAATTGTCACCACCCCAAATCTCTCCCATGGGTGTCGTACAAGGCGACTAAGGATAAATCAGTGATGAGGAATGGGCAGCAGCGTTCCTCTTATACCACCTAGCAATAGCAATATACTGCGACTTTTGTGCCCGATAAATGGCAATAGGCTCGCCACCTATTACATGGGACCTAACATAACTGGCGAAACGTGGTTGCTAGTTCACCTCTGCCTACTCCTTCGGGGATATAGGCGTGATTTATGTATGTATGTATTATTTTATGGTGTCTATCTGTTTATGTATTTTATGCCGTGTGGTGACGGCAGAGTAGAATACAATTGTCACCACCCCAAATCTTTCCCGTGGGTGTCGTACAAGGCGACTAAGGATAAATCTGAATATGATTAGGAATGGGCAGCAGCGTTCCTCTTATACCACCTAGGCTAGCAATGTACTGCGACTTTTGTGCCCGATAAATGGCAATAGGATCGCCACCTATTACATGGGACTTGACATATTTGGCGAAACGTGGGTGCTAGTTCACGTCTGCCTACCCCTTCGGGGATATAGGCGTGATTTATGTATGTATGTATTATTTTATGGAAAATATGGTACATTTTATTCTATTATAAGTAACGTTAACCGTTAGCAAAAACTACTTATGAAAAGTACTTGCAATTAATTTTATACCGAGTTACATAACCTTTAAATCACATTCATTGTTGCTAATGTAAGACAAGACACAAAAGGAGTTGTCATTGTAACCAAATTGTTCTTTCATCACACAGCGGAGCGAACTAATATCAACTCTGTCATCTTGCAATAGCGCAAGCCTCGGTATTCTGTCTGATATAGGTTCGGTATAAATGAGCACCTATCTACCTACATAATTAATAATCTGCGCTGCTCCAACGAAATAACCTCAAGGCAATATGTTGCACAAAGTTATTCCAAAGCATGCCCATACATTAATCGGCACTCAAATAGTTGAGCTACGCCGATATTAAGGCGTCCAAATATTTCCTATAGTTTTTGCTGGTAACTTAAAGTGGGGAGATGTTAAATTATGGTCTTAATAGTTTTATTATTGATTTCTATAAGTGTTGTTCTTCTTCTTCTTCTCCCTGCCATGTTCCCAATCTATCTGGGGTCGGCACAGAATGTTTCCTCTTCTATACATTTCGGTCAGACGTCATCATGCCATCCACTCCCTTTTGATTCATATCATCCATCACACCGTAAAGGTGCTAGTGATGAATAAATGTATAGAAAAGAGACGGAACGGATCATGTCGAGAGACCAATGAACGGAGAGAGTGATTGGAATGACAACATTCCAATCATACTGCTCAAAGTTTTGGCTAAGGTTTTACAGCCGGCCGCCTGCCTGACAATAACCCTCTTTGGGTACTATTTGGTTGTTACATTACATAATCACGCGTATCTGCCCCGAAGGGTTAGGCAGAGGTGAATTAACACTCACTTTTCGCTAACTATGTATATATGAATTAGTAGGTCTCATCTAATAGGGAGCGAGTCTACTGCTATCTATCAAGTTGTCTTATTTTATCGTTTTTAAACAATACATGCATAAATCATGCCAATAGATAAGACATGTGAAAACTATTTTGCATTTTGAGAATTCTATCAAAGGTGTGAAATATTTTTGACTGAAAATACATTTATTTATTGTTTAAAAATGAACAAAACATGACGATATTGTAACAAGCAGCGCCATGCTTGTTATATCACCTAGGAATATACTGCAAACGTGTCCAATAGATGTTTATAGGCTCACAGACTATTACATGAGATCTAATACTTGGACAAATGAGGGCGTTAAGACACCTCCGTCTATTAGAGAGAAATGCGTGATGTTTTGTATGTATGTAGGAGTTTGTTACAATATAACGAACCGTAATTCTGCTGCACTGCTTTGTTATCTTTAGCTCTATAGTAAGTGACCATCATGTGAGAAGAAGGCTCGTGACCTTCCGAAATTATGCTTACATAATATTTTTTTAAATAGCCGATTGATTGATAACCAAACACTTCCCCTTCAAGCTATTGTTTTTAAATGTCTGATTGATTGGTATCTAGCATATAATCCCCATAAACAATTCCATAAAGAACTAAGAAGAATATGGCCCATGGTCATGAACTTGAACCAATCACATGAAAACAAACCGTTACCAGATAACTGGTCACCGACCATTGGAGTCAAAGAAAAAAAAAACTGCTGTGGCCTAAAGTCAGTTACGAAATGTATCGTGAAATCAGTTGGACTGGTTCTACACCTACTCTACTTGCGTTTAGCGTGAAGCAAATGGCTTAGTTCCAACCGCGATTCAATATCAATGTGGGTAACCGGAATTCGGCGTTGCTATTTAGTCACTTTAATGATAATTAATGACACAGATAATTCATTGCAAAGTATTTTATCATCCCCGTCATGTTCTTGCCATGTTCTGAAGTTGTCTGGCTTTAGTTTTATTTGTTATTTAGTAACAATTACGCTTAGCTTAACACTCTTTGGGCAAACGTGGGTCCGTAATTTCCGTTACACAATTCGGGTGCAAGTGTATATTGGGTGTATACTAATAAACACTTAGTGGGTGCAAGTGTAGCAATCGGCCCATTACTGTTTTAACGTCGGCACATCCAATATACTACATAAACAACGATGATCCTCTAACACATAAAAATATGTCTGTATTTATCACAAACATTTGGCTCTACCAAGATTCGAATCCAGGACGTCTTGGCCAGCGACTGACTTTTCGACCACGCCAGCTGGCAATACAGAAAGTTGCTTAAAAGTGAACTTTGTTCAGTGCCACGCAACAATTACGTGTCACGTCGTAACTCTCCCAATATTGATTTCTCACTTAGGAGGAATGCCTGCGCGCACGCACATTGGAGATTTCAAAGGCCAGCACATAACTTCTGTACGCCAACATAAAACAAATAATCTCACGTATCCGATGGGCGGTAACCGCATCTCGCGGACGTGACCGCGAACCCCCATACGTGTTGTTTTAATAAATCTAATTTCAACAAACACGATCGGTATTCCGCTATCGATAGATTGTGAGGAATCTTCGCGAGTCGTTTGCTTTGTGTTGTTTGTTTTGTAGGCCTTTCTTTGGTGTTCAGAAGCGGTTATGTGTTTCTGTTGTCGTAAAGTTCAACATTGGTTTGTTTAACACAGTTTTAACTGCGTGATATGTACAAAACTATTCTCGAACCCCGCATAACGTCACAATATTACAATATTTTTACCGTACTCATTTCAAATTGTTCTAACATTTATCTAATATTGAAATAACAAACCCATATAACATTAAAATAGTTTAAGTTCATAATGTTCGATAAGAAAAATCAAATCCCAACTACCTACACATAAAAGCGTACTGTTAGAAGAAATCCTCGAGCGAACTCCCTAAGTAAAATCTATTAGTCAATGTTAAGCTAAATCTTTCTACAAGCACTTCAGATTTGGAATGACACTTTACTATTCTACCGCCGTCGCCGAGCCACTGCCAGAATAATAAATTGCAGCACTACATAGCCATTCGCCAAAGAAACTGACGATATCACCACTTTCCAACACCCCTAGAATATAAAACAAGACTTGGCTCATAAGGAGGCGTATGTAGGTACGCGATAATACTCCGAAGAACATGACAATAAAGCCCATTATCACGTAAAATTACATTAAGCTAGTAATATAGGGGAAGTACGGGTAAGACAAACCCAACACGCATATTATTTACCAGAATATCATTAAGACACGGATAACAGTAATAGTGGAGAGGATATTTGGATATTTTGCTGTGTCTATATTAGATCGTTCCATAGTGGCCTAGGTGCGAAAGAATTTCGTTGAATATGCCAGCCCCAACTCAGCCCTGGTAAAAATGTATGTAAGCACCTTAGGGCACTCTAATGGTAGGGAGCAAACCCCCACAGCATAAGAAAAGAGAGCGGCTTTCAGGCAGGCGACCGGCTGTAAAACCTATGCCTAAACCTTGAGCAGTGTGGATTGGAATGTTGTCATCCCAATCACTACTCCGTTCATTGGTCTCTCGACATGGCCCTTTCTATACAATTATTATTCATCACTAGCACATTTCCGGTGTAATTGATGATATGAATCAAAAGAGAGGGAACAGGACAGGAAGATGGTAATAATATAATTCAGGACAGATATTTGACATTATAATATCATATAGGTCTATCTTGCCCCCGTTTACCATATACATCTCGGTGTATTTTTTCTATAGGTGATGAAAAATATTCTTAGATATCTTGATCGCTTAAACGCCATGTCTTTTCGATAGAAGTGGTTTATCAACTAAAGTATTTACAGTATACTAAATAGAATTTACTGACTAACATTCTACAAATGAAAACATCCGATTTTACGTTGTTCTCTGACAAGCGTCCAACTTTATGTCATCATTCACAACATGAAAACAATTTACTGATATTGTCCATTCCTTACGTAACAGCACTAGTAATCGTAGACGGTCTAATTGGGGATTTCTGCAAATTTCGCGTGACCGCGCAATCTAATCGTTACTAGATTTATACTCATATTTTATAACTAATCCCTAGATATAGGTCTTATTTATATCAAGACACATGGCATGTTGTCTCAGATACCAACCAGTAAATGCACCTTTGTATTAAAAAAAGTGACGATAATCCGCAAATATTTTAATTGACAATGTTAAGATTTGTTTGTAAGTACAATAAACCAGAGTATCGCATGAAGACGGACTCAATAAAAATGCCTCGTCTTCAACGAGGACAGATTTTATTTGCAACGATGCGAAAAATTTTACGTTGTTTATATTCATAATTATTTAGTCTTTTTCTTACATAATTTTATATCAAGATGAACATGCCAACATACTCAAAAAATTAAAGACATTACTAAAATGTTCATAATAAATAAATAAAGTGGAACATGTGAAAAATCTGAATAAGAAACAATTGACGTTAAAAACATGCCTAAGTTTTTTTTTAAAGCAGGCCAGCATTTTGTTTACGTCTAACTTATCCGAATTTCCTTGCAAAGTCCAAAGTTGAACAATAAACAAAATAAAACGTTTCACTTCAAATTCTTTCAAAAACACATCCATTCCGAACTAACCCGCTTCTGATTTTCCAGCACACTGAACTTTCTGCCCTTTTTAACAAGGGACTCTCGGTGGGCAAATTAAATAAATCATGGGCACCATACAGGTCATTCTTTTTCGGGAACAACAGATTGAAGTTATAAAAACGACTAGTGGTCGCCCGCGGCTTCGCTCGCGTTAATGTCGGTTATTATACCCTATATTTATAGCCTTCCTCGATAAATAGACTATCCAACACAAAATGAATTCTTCAATTCCTGAGATTATGCGTTCAACCAACCAAACAAACAAACTCTTCAGCTTTATAATATTAGTTTAGATTCTTTCGGCATAGCGTACAAGCAATTTTGAACTCTACCGTTGTATTCTTCAGATGATTAATTCGCAACCGTTGTTCATCACCAAACCATGAACTTTGGCCTTAGTACGAAGCTCGTTGCAAACCTCGCGACCATTTCAAAATAGCTTAGTAGGACCACTTCCATCTATGGAAATCACAGTTCGTTTAAGATTCTTGACATACAAATTGATTTCAAATATTTTAATTCACAGGTTATACTGCTCTGGCTGACGCTAAAATTATACGTGACCTTTACGAATGAGTCACATTAAGCAGTGATGTAATACGTTCATTGTTGTTGGCAGACATCAATCTAACAGTGTTTATAAGACAAAATATATTGTGTAACTCATTTTAAATTTCGGATACGGGTCGAGTAAATACGTTAAGGCAGCAACCAACGCAAAGTTTACAAATTGCGACACCAAAAAGCGCAACATTATCAACACGGGCAGATTGGACGCAAAAAATTAAGCACAAAAGTGCTGCAGCGGAGTCGGGTCTTTCAGTCCTCTTAAATGTCGGACATCGCCGGGCTTCGGTCTCGTTAGAGCTATTCAACCCGTCGCTGGCACGGATATTTGAAATACAAAATAAGTTGACTTTAAAAATTGTAGGTAGAATCCTGTATGTATGCCGTTGATGTTCTTTATAATGTTGGTTTCGTTTCAAGTCTTTAAGTTGCAGAAACGAACCTTGAACCTTTGTAATAAGGAGTATTTAATCTGGCCTGCGCCGTAGTATAACTGCTTGACCTTTTATCTGACCTTTGATACATCGACGTCGGGTATAGTCTCGCTTGCAAGTAAAATTATTCGACTTCGATTTTACAAGAAATCTTCCATTTTCTCTCTACGTAAATGTTTCACGGGATCTACGCCAAAACATGTTTTCAGTAAATGAGGTAGTTGCATCGTATTTACACTACACAGCACGCCAGACTGAGCAAACAGTCAAATTTCTGGAGAGTTTACAGGATGTTTTGAAATGCCTCGGAATATCTTCTAATACTAAAACCTGTTAAAATACTTCTAAGTAAATAATATTATTAAAAAAAATGTTGCTGATTACGAATTTTTATTTCGTTGTAGTAACCGTTACTATACTGTTGGATTCCTTATTCCGATATTCTGCTTAAGGTCTAGGTTCTTGCTTATTCATTGGTTAATCGTTTGCTCTTAACAAAATACCTAGCTGCCATTTTTTGAGCAGGATATCTTGTTAAAGCCCGCCACGAAGTGGTTAGCCTTGGACCAACAAAACCATCAGACATCCTTTTTATTTTTACTTGATTGTAAATTATTCATTAACACTAATGTAGTAGGTATCTAAAAAACCAATACAATACAATACGATAAATATTTTTATTATCTTACTATACCAGGACATTACATTAAAATCTTATGAATGTAAATTATTGAGGCTCCTCGATTTTAATTTTAACATTATATAAATGTTAGAAAAATTTGTACAAAGATTTTGGTGGTTAGAAAAAGAATTTCGAAAAATTATGATCTTGAGGCGGGAATCGAACCCGCGTCCGCTGCTATCCGGGCAGGTGCCTGACCGCTCGGCCAACCAAGACACTAATTAACTTGCCGAAATTCTTCTAACCTTTACACTTCACGTTGTAAGCCAACGGGTACCCTCGCAATGTAGAAATAAATTTCAAACATTCCAAAGCAGATATTTTTACAAATACCGTGCGTTCGGTTAAGCTTGGGTTTGCTTTATAAACTATTCGATTTTAATATTAACATTATATAAATGTTAGAAAAATTAGTACAAAGAATTTGGTGGTTAGAATCATAATTTTTCGAAATTCTTTTTCTAACCACCAAAATCTTTGTATTGAGGCTCCATTTGAAAATACAAAACCGATGAGTACGATCAAGTGGTATTTGCTGAAAACTATTAACTGAAACGAACTGAAATGTAAGTAACGCTTCCATTATTTGCGACCAATCAGACCGGAGATAAGTGGAATAGACCAAAAATAAAAAAAAGATTTTCACACCTGCTCTTAGTGACATAAACTCGTACAATTTTGCCGTTTTCAATTTATCACACCCTACAGGGAAACCCTCGTCTAGGTAGGTACAATAACAATAATACCGAGCTCCACACACCGTTGCTATGTTTGAATTAATAGTACGTGTTAACCTTTGAGGCAGAATTTCCCGGGAGATCAAACGGACGTATCATGCCCGAGAGTCCCATACTATTCTCCAACAAGGTAAGGCCGTGGATGTCTGTCAATACCCGGCCTATTCTCTAACGTTCCCGTGTATTAACAATGGCACGGAGCCCGAAGACGAGGGTTTCAATTCCGTGAAAGTCAATGTCATTTTATGTACCTACACCAAAGTTCAGTCTCCCTAGTGATGCGGAAATATCGACGAGTGCTTAAGTAATAGCTTCTCGATATCACTCTAACTCAACTGACAGTATCGATAGCGGCACATAGAATCCGTCAAACCAGAAATAAAATATAGCAATTAAATACCAAAAATAGAATATATGCCCAATGCTAAAACTATATTTTGTTTTTTGGTAACAAAGATTTCAGTTGTTTTTATACCCACCGGTGCTAGGCGTTTCGTTATATTATGTGAAAGCACGTTAAGCCGTTAAATGCTAGCGTAGTGTTGTCAATATAGTGTTATCACCTGTACAAGACAGTTAGACAAAACACTTATTTGATATCGCACACACAAAACAATTTAAAATTCAATACAGGTAGGTACCTAATAACTAAACCCATTTTGTATGTATGCGTGCTAAAGGTTCAAATGACTTAATTTATTTATTTATTTATTTATTCAGAATTACCAACATAATGACTGGTTACAACAATTCGAGGTCCTATTGATACTATCGATAGAGACAGTTAATAGGCAGCACTATCTTGAAATCGCACTTACGCGGTAAACGTAGATAACTCAAATAAATGTTATACGAAAAAGGTGAGCCAAAAATATCTCTTATTGCATGGAGTTTATTGTCAATCATGAATTACGATGTATAAATGTCTTCTCATTCGAATATCGCTTCGAGGTTACATGTGAATTCGATGACGCATTACATACAGACCATGTTGCTACAACAGGTAACTCCCTTAGAGTTACGGATAATAACCGTAACAAAAGCATCCTAAAAACCGAACAGGTAGCCTTTTTTATATTTAAACCCAAGATAGACTGTAAACATTATAAATAATCAGTGCCTAATGACTGTGAGAACTGAGTTGCTTTTGAAATGCCCGGCGAAATTTCTCGTTGATGACACGACACCGTCATAAATTAAGAAAAACCTTTTCTTCGGGTTTCTTCTCTATAAAAAAACCTGTTCTATTTAATGTCATACCATCTAAATACTACGGCTACGGCGTGTATTTGTGAGTCACTCGGCTAATAAATTATTCAGTTCATAAAAAGCAATATAATTTTAAAACTATTTTAATGCAATGTGACTGTTGAATTTATTCAGTTTAACATGTCTAACATTTTAATTATCAGAAGATCGAGGCATATAAATGGCAATTTATAGAAATTTTATAATTCAAATATTAGCGAAATAAGAATATTATGACCATTCATTACCCAAAGAGGGTTGATGTCAGGCAGGCGGCCAGCTGTAAAACCTGAAGCAAACCTTGAGCAGTATATAGATTGGAATGTTGTCATTCCAATCACTGTCTCCCTTCAATGGTCTCTCGACAAGGTCCGTTCCATCTGTCTTCTATACATTCATTCATCACTAGCACCTTTACGATGTGATCGATGATATGAATCATAAGGGAGTGGATGGATTGATGACGTCTGACCGACATGAATTAAAGAGGAAACATACTGCACCGATCCCAGATAGACTGGGAAGAGGGCAGGGAGAATATAGTATTTAGAAGGTGCTGGCGCGTTATTTAGTGTTAATGGAGCAATCTTGGTGCTCCATTAAACATAAAATGTTTGACCTTAGTCTCAAATAAATTGATAAACATTTACTTTTTGTTGGGCACCACGTGGCGTCTACTGTACTTCATTTGTGCCGTCGTAAGTACTCCATTATATTAAAAGATGTTCATTAGCCACCCTTCCAACTTCACAATTATAAAGCGTAGGTGCAATTACCTTCATATATGTATTCATATTCATGATGATCGTGTTCTTGTGAATATAATCGCTAAATGAACCTGTCTTGCAGTTATATGTATAAAAACAACTAAGCATGTCCACTGCTGACCGAGCTACATACGGACGCTGAGTTCATGCAGCAACTCAGCCGTATCTTATGTTAACTAAAATGTATTTTTTTCTAAGCAATCTGGTATTCTGGTAGCTGTGAAAGATTTTTAAACAATAAGTTTTTAAACAAAAGAGTTTCATAGAATGCTCTTTATACATAGTTGTTTATTGTTGTAGAACAAGTTCATTGTTATGAAATTAGTAAATTTATTAGTCATGCAGATAAGACATTTATTACGGATATCAGGTATTCCTTGTTTGACTCATATTATGACTACTTCAATGCTTTTAAAAATTTTAGAAGTGGATTACGAGTATATTTAGTTTATTTCAAAGGAAATACATGCAATTTATGGTTTAGTTCAGCTAAAATCAAATGTTAATACACCTCTGCCCTCCTCTTCAGGGATAAATAGGCGTAATTCATGCATGTAAAATTTGATGCTACAGGCAAACTAAAAATATAAATGTTAATATCAAAGCGTACTTAATGTTTTAATTTGCAATATTTTCTTTTAGAATTTACATAATTTGTAAGGCGTAGAACCCGAATAAGTATCTGTATAATATAATACACTGTATATTATCGTAAATTTTGTAGTTTGTTTCAAGTTATGCCGCATTCATTGAGCTAGCGCTATGTCCCGTCTTTGTGTTCACGCTGCCTGTTGGCTAGTCACAACGTCCACCTGTCTCGCGAGAGTCCGTTAGTTGCGGAACCGATGCGGAAGGGAGATGTCCACTGGAGCAAGGTTACCGCAAACTCTTTTAAACTTTAGAGAAATTCTATTCGTGAACCCTTTGAAACTAGCCCATAATAATATCTCCAGGGATTGACAACAATTTTAAGATTAATAATATAAAAATCTCATGTCACAGTATTTGAACTCCGAAACCGCTTGACCGATTCTTATGAAATTTTCGTGTATAATTGGTAGGTCTGATAATAGGTCGTAAGCTATTTTTACACCCCTGGAACAAAAGGGCAAAACAGCCCGGTCAGCTAGTAATTTATAAATATTAAGCCCCGTATTCATAAAAATCAATTGACTTTTTTTTGGTCTCATTTGATGTTTTTATCTTAATAAACATTGAAAGATTATTTTAACAAAATAATTAGTTAATTCAACTTAAACGATAATAATGCTTAAACGATACTTCAAAGTGAATTAAAAACTACAAGACCAATTACAATTGAATGCTGTTAACTTGTGAAAGAGTTATGTAAGACTAAAGATATAAGAATAAGATAAATACATTTTAAACTTTTGTAATAGCAATTGTCACTCTACAAGTGGCGACTGCCGAGGTTTTTTGTGGTACACACAATATTAATTCTCATCATTCTTCTGTCCACTGCACACATTCATACCATATAATACTATATTATTAGTCCAATTGGAAAATAAAAGCCTTACTTTAAAACTATCGCCACACCAAGTTCTAAAAAGAACAGTTAGTTACGGTATTAAAATCGATCAGATTAGCATAGAACTTTTTGTGACCATATTTTATAATAGGCGTACAAAGTTAAGTTTAGCATGAATGCTAATGTAAATATCAACTTAAAAGGAAATTATTTGTCTATCGTTGTCGATTACAATATTCTTTTTTTAGAAAACCTCGCTTCTCAAAATTTCATTAGTCAAGATTGGTATCAATAAGTTTAATTATTCTTTTACATTCTGGCACAGTTTTGTTGAGTCATAACATAACTGTTTTCTGACGAGATGGTCAATTGTTAACAATGTAGTTTTAACAATCATGATGAATTATCTGACCAATTTTTTATGTGTAAACAATAGAATCTTTATGACTTGCTTATTAAAACAATGTCAGCATAATCCTTCTTACAGAACAAAAGATTTGTGGCTAGTTACACTATATTGTAATATCCTTTTAATACCGGCCTTTAATACCGGAGTAGAATCACCACCCCAAATCTCTCCCGTGGGTGTGGTACAAGGCGACTAAGGATAAATCAGTGATAAGGAATGGGCAGCAGCGTTCCTCTTATACCTACCACCTAGCAATGTACTGCGACTTTTTTGCCCGATAAATGGCAATAGGCTCGCCGATAAATGACATAATTGGCGAAACGTGGGTACTAGTTCACCTCTGCCTACGCCTTCGGGGATATAGACGTGATTTATGTAGTATGTATGTTTTTAATACCGAATGGGAAGAAATCTGTCTTTTATTACTAACTCTGTCGCGAATGTTTTCTCCCATTTTTTCTCATTGTGAAGTATCGTACCCCTATAATCAATTCCCAAACAATGCCTATTAGAAATTACTTCTAAAGATTTTCTTTTGCAAATCCTATAAGCGATCGACATCGCTTCTTGAATTATTCACGTGTCTAGTAGTTTGATCAGCAGCTAACATTCTCTATTAGCATTACGGATGTCTTAAAAAAAATATAAGTTATGTTTTTCATTTACACTATACTATACCTATTAGTCCTAAAGAGTTTGTTATCGTCATCATCACTCGACCGACTGCTGAATAAAATGGTATAAATGGCTAGTGTTAATTTTTTTTTTTTTTACCTGTTTCGATTCCCGGTTCGGGTAAGCTTTTTGAGAATTCTGTGAATGCAGTTATGTTCTTTTTAAAAATAAAGGAATGGTTCCTATCAGTAAATTGAGCTATTTTAAAGATTTAAGGTACTTTCCCTCCAGGGCCCATGCTTTCTTTCCACACTGTATATAATTTGTAGTGTTGCAATACGTAGTATATTTATTAGATACCAATTAATAAGATACAAAAACTTGATTCATATCTTCAGTCTCGTTACGCAATGTAGGTAACATGTCCAATAGATGTTTTCTCAGAAAATAAAATTTGTGTTTCAAAAATGTGTAAAGGTACATAATATTAGGTAACATTTGACGCAACACTATAAGACACATGTGTGAAACTCGCCCGAAATCGACTCTGTTTCTCAGTTGAGTGCCAAAGTATTTCAAATCAGCGCTATGTTTATTGCCGAGTCAATTAAGCGGTTATTGGCGCGTTTCGCGTTTGTATTAATGTTTCGATTGCAACAGCTACATCATTAGCCGTCATTTCAGCTAGGAATTGCGGCAACTGCCTCCCCGGCTTGCGGACTACTACTAAGCTACTAATACGCTAAAATCAAATCGCGAATTTGCCTTAAATTGCGATATTATTAACCATATTTTACGTGTGGTGACGGCAGAGTAGAATACAATTGTCACCTCCCCAAATCTCTCCCGTGGGTGTCGTACAAGGCGACTAAGGATAAATCAATGATGAGGAATGGGCAGCAGCGTTCCTCTTATACCATCTAGCAATGTAATGCGACTTTTGTGCCCGATAAATGGCAATAGGCTCGCCACCTATTACATGGGACTTGACATAGTTAGCGAAACGTGGGTGCTAGTTCACCTCTGCCTACCCCTTCGGGGATATAGGCATGATTTATGTATGTATGTATGTATATTTTACGTGCTTTGTGTTATGTATTTTATAATTTGCATTTTTTTGCAACGGATCATTATTATATTTCCTTTTGTCGTAGATCAAACGAATATTTGAATCGGTAGACACGGCTTCTGTTTCGTGATAATCAAATATAAATTGCTCAAGGAAACCACAGAGAAAGTTAAAGGTTATAACGAGAACACAGCCGCGTAACCGCATTTATTACGAGTGCCACAACAACAGACCAAAGCACCATCGAGTGTCATTCAACCATTCCCTAACGCTGAAGTTTTCACTTTTGCCATAAAACATTTCGGTTCCGCGCACACGCTTCCCCGCATTACAAGATGGCGTCGCAAAAAACGCGCGAAAGAAGAGCATGGATGCATCCGCGTTGTAGCGAACAATGCCAGCAGACGCTCCATTATCTCACTTTTACTCGGTTCATTGCCTCGTACCTAAATTGTACTGGTTATTACCTTCAAATTGCCGGAGCACACCTGTCACAAGACGAAACAGCTCAAGCCTGTATATCAAGATTGTCAAATTCACTACTCGCTCGCTATAAGACTCAATTTGTAGACAAGTGTACTGTCCATAATGCTGACGATATATGATGGATAAGCGTTACCTACGGGTCAGGTGGACCGTTAACGAGGAGGCCTATTTTCGAAAAGATTCAGTAACCGATTGGCCAATTGTTATTTGTGTCATGTCTTATAACAGCAGCGGCGAGAGCTAATGCGTAAACTGCCTAACGGTGCCGGTTCAACGAACGTCGAGTTGGTGCTAATAATATTTTAGATGCCATTAAAGGGAAGTTTCAACTACTGACAATCCCTATAAGGAACATCCTTGTTGACAAAAGAGAAATGCGGCGGATGCTATTATATATACGCTATACTTTGTATTTATGACAAATCTGCAAGTTATCCAATTATAACAGTAAATATTTCCTTTTGACGTAGAGACTTCACTAACTTTTTATAAGTTTTAATGGAATATGAGCAAAAGTCTACAATACGGTTAAACGTTATCCAAATCAGATTATGAGTATGTACTATTTATTATTAATAACAGTGCAAAAAAAAAAAATAACACCATAGCTTTAAAATATACTAGACTATTTTGAGGAATAAATACAAAATAAAAAGTAAAATTCAACAATTTACATGCTGCCCCGCGCTCTAAGCTGACCGCAAAACTCACTTTATACGTGAGTTTGCATCTGGGCTCTAAGCTTTTCCACTAAATATCCACAAAATATAGTACGACCGAAAGTTTCTACAAATTCTGAACCGAATGTTCACCATTACTTTTAAGCCGGCTGAAATATTTGCATTACCTAGTTGTTCAGAAATGGCGCGAAGCAATTTTTTTCCTTTATAACACTGTAGATACCTTTTTTAGATTACCCTAGTCAACGCCTATGTTTATATAAAATATTGGCTGAAAATACTTTTACTTGCTTAAACGTATAACTCGTTTCCAACTGTTGACTTCCTATTTTCTAACAAGATTTCTTTCTGTCGATAGTATCTCGAGTTGTACTGCCCCTCATTCGCATCACTGCACATTAGAGGAATAGAAAATGCCAATGACACGTGTAATAAATGTTTACACTGGTTTACACTGTGTAAGCTTACACTCAATTGTTTTATTGTACCTTCAGCTTTTATTTTTCTTCTAAAATTCAATAAGCACAGTATAGAATCCACCTTTTTGAAATGTATTATCATATAAGATGAACTGTAGTGGTGGTAATGTAAATTATTTGCCTTGTATTATATACCTACTTAACTAAAATATACCGACCTAAGTCTAGTAATTTAATGGTAATTTGATAATAATTTTAATTATTTGCTACAAAACATAATAACTCTTTTATTATTACGTCTGAAAACCTACTGTTTAAATTCCTCGAAGAAAATCGAATTACAAGAAAACATTGTTCGTGTCTACAATTTCATTCTCCCACTCTCGCATTCATCGAAATAATCCGCCGCCACTGTTAAGCTGTGTATTTATTCAATTCTAACACACAACTAAACCAATGAGCTTAAAACTGAATCACATTTCATATGACTGATTATATAAATCACCGCGGGCTTTACACTTATTATACGAATAGGCTTAGCGAACTGGAATGGTTCGGAGAGCGCGAAACGATATACGGTGAACAATGGGAGGAGCTTCGAATTCCTAATAACTTTCCCCCTGTCCACTAATTACCCTACCGACCACTTACGTGTTAGTCTTACGAAGACAGTACACATTGACAAGATAATTGTCCCTAATGCCTCTCGTGTAACCGCAAGTTCGACACACTGACCGACAAAGTCCTTGAAACTTAGCTGCTGGTTCTCGTATCGAATCGGAAACACCTTTTGTTGCTTTCTCGAGGTTAAACACCACTTCAAGATATAAGACTACTACTTCAATCGGCCTACTCATAGATTAATACCCCATTACTAAGTTCCATGATTTAAATTACAGATAAGAAGTTGGATATCTGCCGTTGTGAATCCTCTTTCACTTCGAAATGAAGAATGAATATGGACGACACGTCCGTGGCCATATAGAGAGGGGAGCTAGAAAAAGGCTGTAACTAACTGTGAAACAGTCAATGGACGAATGACACTGACAATGGGTCGCGACTTTCCGTTTTGAGTCAGTGTCACGTATGATCCGTACGTGTATCGGAACGCCGGGCGACTTTCCCCCGGCATCACCAACAAATGTTACGGAAACCAAATTCAATGGCGATATTCTAGTTTTATTCGCTTTTCATGGCCCGCTTTATGTTTCACATTTCATTTGCTTTGTTTGCTTGCTTCGTTATCGAGAAAATAAAGCGCAACATACTTTGAGGGAACAATGTTGGTATGAGAAGGTTTCGACGGCGGGAAACGGGATAAGACATTTCGTTGTGGAATATTTGCGGGATGACGTCACGTGGTTGGTTTGTCCCCGTCGTATACATATATACAAGTCGTAAAACCTATGATAGAATGCGCACAATTGTGGAAGAAATACAAAATTCAAATGAAGAAAATAACGATGAACAAGCATTACCAGAGCTAGTAAACATCTCTTCGGTTTTAGTAATGAGATACTGACTGGTGCCGCGTGGTGACGGCAGAGTAGAATACAATTGTCACCACCCCAAATCTTTCCCGTGGGTGTCGTACAAGGCGACTAAGGATAAATCTGAATATGATTAGGAATGGGCAACAACGTTCCTCTTATACCACCTAGGCTAGCAATGTACTGCGACTTTTGTGCCCGATAAATGGCAATAGGCTCGCTACCTATTACATGGGACTTGACATATTTGGCGAAACGTGGGTGCTAGTTCACCTCTGCCTACCCCTTCGGGGATATAGGCGTGATTTATGTATGTATGTGTATACTGACTACAAACTACGATTCGGAACTTGATGACGACTGACTATTTGACTTTTGACTTTATAGAAATGCCATTGTTGTAAATTTATCTATTATAACTGTCACAGAGCTCAACACATTTGAAATACCTAGCGTATAGGACGTTGATTATTCGTAGAAGTACTTTTAGCTCCTATTTACTGCGTCCTGCATGTGCATTCCGTTAGAACCGCCGCCCGTAGCAGACTTGATTAACGAAGCGACACCTAATGGACGCGGTAATGTGCGATCGCTCACATCACCTCGTTCTCTGTATTCGTCTTGTAGTGGACCTAAGGAGGTAGTTAGACGAATGAATAATAGTATGCAAGGCTGCTGGGTCTTACTTAACCCTTGGTAACTGGAGAAGTGATTCTTTTCGATATATTATGTCCTTGCATTAGAATTAATATATACTTTCTGTGGTCAATAAAACACAAAAGGAGAAAAAATAGTAATTGTTCCGAGATATTATATGTTTATCAGTCTAGTAGACGGCGATGTAGATGCTGGTAAAATAAGAAAAAGTAAAGAAAGTTTCCCCGTAATCACGCCCGCTG
This sequence comes from Cataclysta lemnata, assembly GCA_963931975.1. Taxonomy (NCBI): domain Eukaryota; kingdom Metazoa; phylum Arthropoda; class Insecta; order Lepidoptera; family Crambidae; genus Cataclysta; species Cataclysta lemnata. The sequence continues at coordinate 9,532,611 of OZ008347.1, forward strand.
TAAATTAATCGAAACTTCGGGTTAAAATAATAACACTATACACCTGAATGTACGCGAGTTAAATTTGTAGAAGGTGTTTTATTTCAAGAAAAAGAAAAATTGTGTTTTTAATGCTAAAACAGTGATAAATCTATTAAAGTGAATAATGATAATATTATAACATGAGACATAACCATTTCATTTCGAAATAAGATACGAGAGCGAAAACACAAAACAACAGATCATCGCTCAAGTCACAGTTTCGTTATTTCTCATCTACCAGGCCTAATAAAAAATGCTGCTGTACATTTTACTACTTTTTTTGTTGGTAGTTTTTGCTACTGCACGGCTATTTATGTGCATGTTGTCCAATGTCCTCGGATATTTTAAATACAGTAGCCTACTTGTTAAACCGAACGGTTCTCCGAATGCCGTAAAGTAATTGAATTATTTAGACTCGGTTTAGACTATTTAAGTATTTCAATCAAGATCAAACAGAAAGCCTTTTGAGGCCTCAAATAATTGGAACACACTAAATCAGTCTGCTGCTGCGGCTTTTCTAGACGAGTGTTGCGTAAGAGACAAAATCGTCTTCGACTTCGTTCTGTAACAATTACCGTTAACTGCTTCAACAGAGGGAATCAAAAGATTACGCCAACACGAACTCGATAATTATTGTGTTTCGTATCATTTGGTTTGTTCGAATCATTTTGATTTTTAACATTGATTGGTGTACCTACAGGCAGGTGCATTATAGGTTGTAAAATATGGGTGATTCCTGTGACAGCAACCAACAAATATAAAACTGCTTTAAGTGCGAAAAGAATACCTAAAAAGTGTATAAGCTGCTCATGTGAATCATACTGTATGTTACAAACTCTATGTTACTTGTACGGAAAACGAAGACGAAGCGGTTGCGTGGGAGGCCTTTTCCCAGCAGTGGGATGTTTCAGGCTATTAATAAAAATGTTGTTTTGTACTGTTAAAATATTGTCTCAATAATTTATAATATAAACGCGTTAATGTTAAATCAGACAATGGAATAAAATTACGGTACGCATGTTCTAAATAATAGCAAAAAACTCAAGACGATAATTTAAAAAAATATTTTTGTTTCTTTATACAGACACTTCCTCAAAGAAAGTGTTTATTGAACTAAATTAGAAAATATTTCTCACTAGAAGTTTTTCTCTCATGGCACCTATTTATTTGATTTATAATTTTTTATGAAATCATAATTATCAATATTAATGTGTATCTTCTTTATTTACAGGTAAATCATCGGACGTCACCACTTCGAAACTTTTATGGTTTAAAAAAAACTTAGTTAACTTAGTTATTCAATATATGAACATGCTAAGCAAAGAAAAAGCGCCTCTTACTTTATTTGAACAAATTTGATACCACGTGTTCAAATATGAAAGTGAACCTTAAGCGGTTCTCAAACATTTATCTTATGCTGTTTGCATTGATTGATTTCTACATTTTAAATACGCTTTCCAAATTACATACCCAATAGTATTAATTGCTTATGTATGCTGAACACTGCATAAGGTTGTACGAAAGTGAACTATTCCATATTTAGCGGGAAATGAGGACCTAAATGAATATACGAGCCATTTATTTGTTAGGTTAGGTCGCCGCATTAGATCACCTGTAATGGTAGATTTAAATTTGATTTTAAATTAAAAAAAAAAGTGGTGCTAGTTCACCTCTGCCTACCCCTTCGGGGATATTGGCGTGAATTATGTATTTATGTATGTACATCTGCTACACAATATACCAGAGGTATGTGAAATTATGTTATCATGGCCCCCTATCTGATATATTCGACATAGTGATAAAAGTGTGTAGTACATATTATACGGTTCTAAATATACATACATACATACATACATAAATCACGCCTATATCCCCGAAGGGGTAGGCAGAGGTGAACTAGCACCCACGTTTCGCCAATTATGTTAGGTCCCATGTAATAGGTGGCGAGCCTATTACCATATATCGGGCACAAAAGTCGCAGTACAATGCTATTGCTAAGTGGTATAAGAGGAACGCTGCTGCCCATTCTTCATCATTGATTTATCCTTAGTCGCCTTGTACGTCACCCACGGGAGAGATTTGGGGTGGTGACAATTGTATTCTACTCTCTCCCGTACTCCGTCACCACACTAAATATACAATTAAATATTTCTATCTGTTAAATATTTGTCTTTATGGTCACCTCAAATTAAGAAATGTAATTTCATTGTATTTTAAAATTCTTTGAGCATTCTTAATATTCTGTTACGAGAAGTCATTATGCTAACGGTAATTGTATAAAACAGGTCAAAGTTCAGAATAGGAGGTAATACAATAATTAACTTTTTATTTTCCTTAATTATGGACCCAAAACGAGTGGCTACTTTTTAGACATGTTTTTATACAATGAACTGTTGTGTTAAATTGGAAGAATAATAAACTTTCTGAAAAAAATAGGGACAGCGTTGACGCCTACGCCAAGCTTAGAATTACTTAAAACATTCGTAAATTACGTCTGTATACCCATAACATTACTAACGTGGTAATAATAATATTATAGGATACACGACTGCCGCCCATTCCCCAGCGAACCCCTATTTTAAAATACATGCCATTAATATTGTAACTCAAAGACCTAGTAAAGGCTATAAGACTTATAAGACGCGTTCTTCGGCATGAATCCTGTTACATCGTCGCTCCTACCGTCCGCCGCGGATTAATCATTACTGCCTTTATTTTGTGACATTCTCATAGAACCTATATATAGCCAGCGATAAGTTGATACGCAGGGCGAGCGCTCAAAGCCACTGCGCTATCGAGCTCCTCACACACCATGAACTACATAAAAAATCGAACACTTCATAAGTTAAAACAGAGGACAAAATAATACTTCTTCTTCTCCCTGCCCTGTACCCAGTCTATCTGCGGGCCTAGCACGGGGACGTGGAAAAATCTCTCTCCACCACTTGACGGTGTTTTGTCTCGGCATTTAGTGGGAGTTAGAGCGAGAGGAAAAGATTTTCTGTCCCCCGAAAGAGATCTGTCCACGTCCCGTGCTACGGGGGCTGGGGTCGGCGCAGCATGTCTCCTCTTCCATTCATATCGGTCAGACGTCATCAAGCCATCCACTCCTTTTTGATTCATATCATCCATCACACCGTAAAGGTGCTAGTGATGAATGAATGTATAGAAAAGAGACGGAACGGACCATGTCGAGAGATCGATGAACGGAGAGAGTGATTGGAATGACAACATTCCAATCCATACTGCTCAAAGTTTTGGCTTAGGTTTTACAGCCGGCCGCCTGCCTGACACCAATTCTCTTTGGTTAGCTGTTGTTGGTGGTTTGCCCTCCACCATTCGGGTGCCCCAAGGTGCTAATTGGTCTACACCGGGCAATCTCCCTTAGTCGACTTTTACGACACCCATGGGATGAGTCGGGGCTGGCTTATTCTACATTATTTTTTCGCTCCCAGGCCAGCATAGAAGACCAAATAATACAAATACACATTTTAATATCCGAAACTCCCATAAGGTCTGTGCTGAAACGTTTTAAGGTCGAAGACATACCATATACCATCCATAAAAAATGTACTTGATAATTCTACAAATATCTTTGTAAAATTATAGAATCGAATCCGCTCATGGTGGATTGGATAAGATTCCATCTATTTTAATTGACTGATTAGCAACTACATCTTGCAGAGAAAACAAGGCCATTCAAATGTAAATAAACTCGTACCGAACTTTTTCAGAACGGCATAATAATAAATTAGGTTAGTTCCAACAGATTTTAATCAATAACCAGATTTAATTAACAGTACAACGTCGCCTAATATTAGTACGGATAATCCAACGGGGAGATAATATAAATTGCTGATTGAGTAATCCAACAATTAATGGAAAACGTTATTCATGGATTACATACGCGTGTTTCCGTTACATTCGCCGGAGAGTTTAGTCAAGCATAACGGAACGACATTCTTCGTTGTATCGTGATCGGATTTTGTTTGACAACGGAATTATTATTCAGGACCAGATCGGCGGGGTCCCGTTGTCAATCCTTGTGCACATAACGGGTGGTGATGATATCGCTGACCTCGTATTTCGACGTAAATATTAACAAGTATAAAATAAATATTTTCACGTTCCCCAGCATTTTGTTTTGCGAAAACAAAATCGTTTCTGAACAGTTTTGAATACTTATTAGATTTCATCATCATCATTCGCCTGCCCTGTTCCCAGGTTATCTGGGGTCGACGCAGTTAGTTGTATACTTCCATACATCTTGGTCAGCTGTCATAAAATCATCCACCCCCTGTCATTCAAATCATCATGACGCAAGCCATACATTATATCTTGCAAAATACTTGTTGGAACTTTAGCTACCACAGTTCCGATTTTACAATATTTTACTGTCTATTTATACATACATACATAAATCACGCCTATATCCCCGAAGGGGTAGGCAGAGGTGAACTAGCACCCACGTTTCGCCAGTTATGTTAGGTCCCAGGTGGCGAGCCTATTGCCATTTATCGGGCACAAAAGTCGCAGTACATTGCCAAGACGGTGGTATAAGAGAAACGCTGCTGCCTTTCCTCATCATTGACTTATCCTTAGTCGCCTTGTACGACACCCACGGGAGAGATTTGGGGTGGTGACAATTGTATTCTACTCTGCCGTCACCACACGGCACTATTAATCTATATTGCCTATAGTCTATTATAACAATATCAATTTTGTGTTATTTATCTATCATGCCCGCTATTACCCTAAGGTCTCGTCTAGGGCCTAGACACTATTTACAATAAAAAATAAATAATGTCTGTCAAGTTTATTAGCAGTAAGGGAGTTGAGTAAGCACACGGCGCTGTTACACTAAAAAAAATTCATGGAAACATTCTTGAGATAAATCGCGTCAAATCGTGAGACTTAGTTTCGTAAATTACCATTTATTATAATAGGCCGCCTTATGATACAAAGGGGGCCAGCTCGGCGGTTCTCTCGCTGTCATAATGCTCAATTAGCTGAACGTCTCGCACCGATTCGACCTCATGCCGAATGTGGGCCGAACGCTTAATTCGGAATTTTTTACGGCGGTCCGAAACCTGACCCAGTTCGGAAGTGTTAAATTTTTCTAAACACATATACATACATACATAAATCACGCCTATTCCCGAAGGGGTAGGCAGAGGTGGATTAACACACACGTTTCGCCAATTAGTTTAGGTGCCATGTGGCGGCGAGCCTATTGCCATTTAACGGGCACAAAAGTCGCAGTACAATGCTGGGTGGTATAAGAGGAACGCTGCTGCACATTCCTCATCACTGTTTTATCCTCGCCTTGTACGACACCCACGGGAGAGATTTGGGGTGGTGACAATTGTATTTTACTCTGCCGTCACCACGCGGCGTCGGAAGCGTTAGATATTTCTAAATGCATTCAAATTCTTCACATGTGTCAAGTTAACCTGCTCGAGCAGAAAATCGCGTAACAGGAAATCTCTGTGTGCCAATCGGTTATTCCGTTTTATTTGCACAGGATAATATTGAAACACTCACAACCTCAATACTGTTGGAAGAACACATCAATACAAGCAGCCGCTCCGTTAGTAAATTTCAAAGCTTAAAATTTTGACGTATGTTGGTTCTAAAGGATAGGCTAGCCCCCTATTACATGGTATCTAAAATAATTAGCGAAACGAAGGTGCTATTCCACCTCTGCTTGCCCTTCGAGTGCAAATAGGCGTTTTGTATGTTATACAGGGTTATTTTTAAAACAGATAAAAACTTAAGTTACAGTAAAAGGAAGCAAAATATGGCCTTCTTTAAACAAATACTGTTGACAGCCTTGTAAATTACCATCATTGTGGTCTCTCAGTCGAATACTGCCACAGATTTCCAAAAACAGTTTCCATTTCAACGACAACATTAACGTTCGCCAGTGTAATTTAACGATTCATTTGAATCGAGCTGAAACAATACGACCCACATTGGGCAACCCATTTTATCGGACGAAATGATCAAATAGTCGCATGAACAAAAACAATGGGAGGTTGTCAGGTAATCTGCCCCATCGGGAGACGCCATTCGTGTTACGTTGTAAAACTCACGTGAGAAATCGCCCCACTGTATACGGCCACGCTTTGTAATTATAGAAATATTGATTGTCCTGAGTTGTGACCCAAAAAGGGTTAGACCCTTCAACGCCTTCTTAGACCGTTCTTCTCAGAACAAGGCCTCCTGGTAGTTTACGAAGGGTTAGACCCTTCATCACCTTCTGAGGCAGTTCTTCTCAGAACAAGGCCTCCTTGTAATTTATGAACGGATAGCGTAGCTTAAACGTTAAGTACCTTTTTTTTTTTTTTTTTTTTTTGACGGAGTGGAATGCATTTACGCACCGTGTCAAACGTTAAGTACCTATTGGAAACCTTTTACTTTGACAAACGTTTCCAATCTTTAACGTTACTTCTTTGACGATTCACGACTGTATCTAATGATACCTTATAAAATTATGAATAAACCATTTTTTACTTTATTTTTAGACTACGCGATAGCTACAAATTACACAAAGGCACTCCTAGAAATCGGAATTAAAGCAGCATATTCACTTATCAAAACCTTTATTTGCGACTTTTACTTACTGACACTATTGATGGCAATATGTCATACATATTCTACGAATACAAGTCATATAGTAATATTAAGAGTAATAATTGTAATTATCGCAAAATTGAAACTTTACACTCATCAACAATGTTTATTGTGTTCTTTACAGTTTTTTAAAGACTTACTTAATTATTGTCATATGTAATATAACATTAAATAAATTGCATAGAAATCGACAGTATTTTTAGAATATTCGCCGATGCAACATAAAGTATCATAAAATATCATTAGTTAAAGTTGATGAGTGTATTGAGAGGTAATAATAGGTTGTTCCGTTTTCCACCTATGGCGTTTCATCCAAATTTTTACATTCATCAGTAGATTGGCGGAACTATGTAACTACTCTAGGCACGTATGAAGCACTAACATCATTACGTAATGTAGACTTGGCTGATTTCCTTACGGTAGACAAAAGATGTAATTAAAATCCGGCCCAATGGCAATTGAAACTTTTTTAGAGGTGAGAAACAGTCCATCGCCAGTTTTCCAATTACTTTACTTTCGTAATCAATCAGCAAATAGACTGCGAAAACAATATTAAGAGTTGACACAACAAATGGAACCTGCAACTTGATAATGAAGTAATAGTCAAATTTAGTTTTAATAATTGGAATCTGGTTGATCATAGAAGAGATCTTTTATCGGCATTAGCGATTTGAAATCATTCGACGATTTGTGCTAGTCGTTCTCGATAGTTTGTTTAAGTTTTCTTTTGATGAAATGTGTGTGAATTCAAAAATAGAGCTGTCTTAATTTTCAAATTTAAAGAAATTGTTCGTAATGCACGATGACTTACAAGTTCGACGTTTCGTTTGTTGGAGCTATATTATAAAATAAAAAAGGGAAATAATAAGTTCAGAAACAGACATAAAGTAACACAAAGCTATATTTACATAGAGTATATTATATTTTACATTATTCGATTTTTATGTGTGTCGTAAATTGAAATTAATTCAAACATTTGACATTCTGAGCTAATGTGGCTGTCTGCTTACGATACTTAAGGCGCTTTAAGGGCGATGTTGGAGTAACCCATCCGACATGGTAGAAACCTGCCGAGTGTGGCATTAAATGGAAGACATTAAGAGAGAAATTGTTCCACATTCCTACCGCTGCCAGGTCAGGTGACTATTGACAGAGAAAATCGTAGCCACATTGTTTGTCACAGTATACCGTATTCTCTGCGGTGTTCCACACATTGGCGGGCTCCATTTCAACTTCACTTCAACTACCAAATTTCATTTTGAATGTAGTTAATATGTCTGCAATGTACCTAACTGCTAACCAATCGCACAGTCCGGTTGCAATCAGTATGCAGTTGGCGAGCAGTTTGTACCTACTGGTTGACTTCACAACTGTGCTTAATTTTTTTTATAATTAAATAAATAATATTTTTTCTCACACTCACTCGCCTATCATCTAGCCCAAAGTAAGTGGCATAAGCACGTGTTATGGTTACTAGATGACGGACAAATTTCAAATTCACATAAAAACGAAATAAGCTCCTCGAATTAGAATTTTTAACTGTCTCTTTACATGATACAACTAACTTGCACCACCGCATTTCTACGTGGGGACTAAAGGATAGAAATACCTGAAATGCGAACTACTGCTAATTAAGTTACTACGTTCTGGTAAGTGTCGCCATTCAAATGTAGCCTACCATGTTCCGCTGAAATGTTCATTTTAGTACACTTATGTCCAAATTGCAACATAGCAGAATGCATTAGAGACAAAGAGAAATGAATTGCGCATAAAAGGGCTGGAGAGAAAACTTACTATTTCCATTAAGCGTGTTAACAATGAAACAAGTGTGTTATCAAAAGCAGGCCTTAATTCTTCCTCATAATTCATCATTACGCTATGCCCCCGTGGCCTTTTCCCACGCTGACTGTACACTGGTTGGGCTGGCAACACTTCCATTGTCTTCATATCGGGTAGCAGGGTATTTACGCCACACAACAATTACCATACTTATAATTTGATACTTAAATGTTTACTGTATATTTTAATTGCACAATGAAGCATTACGGTCGCTAAATAGAAGTGGGTATGTGGAGAAAGCTTTAGTAACGTACGACTTTGTAACGAAACGTAAGATTTTTTTGACGTTTTTAACCAACTTACTAGCCTATGTCGGTAAATAGTAAGATTTTTGCCTGGCTGGCTGCTGCATATCATTCAGGCCGCTAGATGAATGGCGGTATTTAGTAAAGAAGCTAGGCTGTTGATTGAATGGCTAATTAAGCTAATTCGCTGCGACATATGAAAATATTATTATATACCACAAAATTAAGTCATTATTACAAATAAAATTTATTTGTAATATGAATTTGTAAGATGTCAAAAAAAAATCTCAAATTTTTTCCAAAGTTTCTAAACTGATAAAAAGAGCTCAGGAATATTACGGTTCATAATCCATTGCAATAATCGTGCCATGAAATGCAAAAAACCATCCATTAAATTCTCTTATGAAAAATTTACAGGAATTATTTAATTGAATGCCTAGCGATGTTTTAAATACTTGGATACAGTCTAGAATATTAACACAAATTCAACAGCATCCGGTATTATGGCTTTCCTCTTTTAATTAGAAAAATACTTTTCAAGTGATTTAAATCTATAATTTTCAATAATCGCGACGAAATACTCCTTGAGATTGTTTCAGCGTACACCACAATAGAATAATCTTAAAATAATTAACTCCCTTATTTTTATTTGTGACCCCTAATAAACTCTCGTTTTCCATATCAACGTTATGTTAATTAATTTACAACACATTACGCGTAACCAACTACAATATCGCTAAGTAATTATTTGCTTCCATTTTCCGTTGGAAAAATGTTTAGAATCAAACCGCTACATATTAATTACTGGATATCCTTGTTGTGAAAAATTTTCTATTCCTAACAATGCAATACTAGCTGAGCGATTCGCATCATTGCCATCCTTTTCATGCGGTATATTATCTTCTAAGACTTTCCGATAATAATTATGTTTTATAATTAAAGTATACCTATGTAATACAATAGGCATCATAAAGCTTTTCTGCCAGGACATCTGTTACACTTCTTACCATACTTACATTGTTGACAACTAGTTTATTCGTTATCAATGAAAAGTATATGAAAAGTATAAGATAATGAATGCTTCCTTGACGGAAAAACTAAAAAAAATTAAAAAGTACGCATGCTAACTGCTGCGAAATTTTCTAATAACGTGATTTCAGAAGTATGAAGCCGTGTGGTGACGGCAGAGTAGAATACAATTGTCACCACCCCAAATCTCTCCCGTGGGTGTCGTACAAGGCGACTAAGGATAAATCAGTGATGAGGAATGGGCAGCAGCGTTCCTATTATACCATCTAGCTATGTACCTACTGCGACTTTTGTGCCCGATAAATGGCAATAGGCTCGCCACCTATTACATGGGACCTAACATAAGTGGCGAAACGTGAGTGCTAGTTCACCTCTGCCTACCCCTTCAGGGATATAGGCGTGATTTATGTATGTATGTATGAAGAAGCTCAGCATAATAGATTTCTAATCACCCATCTGAAGTCCGGCCGTTGCGAATGTTGCTTTGCTTAAGCAACCATAGTCCAAGAACATTTACCACAAAGCCATCAAGCTCTTAATCTGTATTTCAAATTTCATACAAATCCGTGAAGAACAGGTGATTGCTTAAAATTAGATGGCGGTTAAAATCGTTATATTTTTAAGTGTACCGTACGACTCATCACTGAGATATTCTAACAGGATTTAAAATCGACAATAACCGGTCTCAATGATCTCATCTGTTTTGTCCTTTGAAGTCATAATGATCCGATCGTGAAAAAGTAACGACTCGGAATATTTTGTACATCATAACTGAGATTTTTTTCTGGAATTAATATTGACAGTGCTTGTAGCTCCTTAAAGCCACGAGTATGTATTCCAGCAGTGAGGGCACGGTACAAACGAGTTATGTACACCGTTTTACAAAGAAAATTTTGGCTATACGCGATGCGAGCACACGAGGTTGTAGGGCGATTTCAATGGAAAAGCTTTAAAATATTTAGTATACGTATTAATCATTCCTCGGGTTAAAAGAGCTGATGATGATAATTGTCATTTCAGATATTAACAAAGCATAGACGTGCTTTGTAAATGTCTATCACATACTGCCGCACTACGTCAAATAACGTTAATGAGTAATTAACGTCAAAAAATTACAACTCAAAACTAGTCGCTATTCTTGCCGGGTCTATGGTCTAGATTTAAATGAAAATTTTTGACATTAAATACTCATTAAAGTTAATTGACGTCTCTGAGTGCGGCAGTTAGTCATCACTTAAGTGTCAAATTTAGGTTTGTTAATAATTATATTACGCTAATACCAAACATTCGTGTCAGTAGGTCTGTGTGACTTGACTTTTTCTCACATAACGCAAATTTATTGTGCCATTATCATACGAATAATGATGAATTGTAATTCAAAATCCACGTGAAATGTCGTGAGTATTTTCTTGAGACAAAACTAGTAAAGTATTTTTTTTCCTTGAGAATAAAAGTACACTACCTAAATCAGATTACTATATTTTTTTTTCAGATAAACCAAAATAAAAACTATCAAAAATACTATTTTTGATAGTTTTTATTTTGGTTTGAAAGCTGAACTAATATTCACAATGTTCTCACCAATAGCCTTCATTTATCACAATATAATAATTAAAAAAAATATTCTAATAAAAGAACCTGTGCCTTACTTATGTGGGAGAAAGCGTGTGTGGCTAACATTTCCAAATGACTATTACAAACATTACCTTACTCAACTCGAGTGTAACTAGCTAAAACGTCTCAACATTTATCCTTATTTCAAACGATGATTGCTTGAAGCGGTTGATTAAGTCATCGGTTCAACACACAGTCTTAAATATCAAATGATACTTAATAAGTAGAGGTGACTAAGCCATCAATCAGTAGGGATCTATTAATGAATAAGTGGCTTATTTTTAACTTGGGGCGGTTTATTTTTAGAAAACAGTAAACTTTTTGACAATCGACCTGTGTTTGACATCCTGTTCTCGAGTTTTAATTAGTCTTGAAGAAATTAGTGTAGTCTTATTATTCAAATATAATACGCGCTCCATACTCTAATGTTTGAAATCAAAAGAGATACTTACCATTTTTCTTAATTCTTCATTAATTTAAAATATGTTCTATAATATGTATGACATGATATCGGTATAACAAAAGTTATTCTGTACCGATCCCAAATAATGGCAGCAGAAGTGCAAAGAACAAAAATTATAATGTACCTATTTACCAACCTTCTTGCATATAACATTCAATCTTTCACCCTTCTCACCTAATACAGAAAATGCTTAATATGCCACTTTTGCACAAATGGACACTAAAGGTCATTGACCTTGTCATATACAAAAATAGTTTTAAGTTAAAACTAATAGTCATTATCTGTTGGTGACAGTTGACTGTTTGACGTCTTCCTAGCTGTGTCGATGAATTTATCTTGAACAGGTAGTAATGGCTGAACCGCATAATTTAAAAACAAGTTGCTTAATAAGCTGGGAAGAGTTATACAACTGCTTTCGTTCAACGAGTAGTTAACATAACTATATATTTTTTAACGAATTGGTATAATTTCTAACGACTTGTGATTTTTTTACCATTTCCTCCTCTGTATCCTTGCTTACGAACCAATTAGTTTTTTGTGTAGAAATTAACCGACGACCAGTGACAAAAGACAGTTGTCTTTTGAAAATAAACCAAATAGCTCACCTAGATGTTTAAAAAATAAAAGTGTTCCATCTTCTCATTACGGGCGCTACGTGATGGCGGTTTTACATTTTAAAACGCAGCCGGTCGCAGGCATGTCTGCGGGCTGTAATAACCTAAAACTGCACGAGAATGTTGAGTACCGCTGGTCGTCCCACTTCGCGTCCGTCCCGATTTGGCTTCTCTCTATTTGGCCATTCTGATCGGACGTGACGACAAAACACTTCGAGTTGCTTACCCCTGCCTGGCTGATTATGCAACCTTCCGCGCCGCCATGTTGCTTTGCGATAGATAAACTTTCAATCATAGCTTCTGTGATCTAATAGGTATATGTATATCATGATCATGTAACGAAAGAGGAAAACCGTTTTTATTATACACCGGTATAATTACAAGGAGAATACTGCTCATTCCAATGATTAAGGGAGGTAGCAGTTAATTTTTAGAAAATTATAAGTTTCTCTGTTAGATATTCGTGTGCGCTAATAAATCAATCCATTGATCACGAATCATGACGCAGTGTTTTTACAAACATAAAAATGTTCTCTAAGCCTAGCTCTCTCTCCCTTTTTCATCGGTCTTTCGACATGGTCCTCATCACTTTTCTGTGCATTCATTTATTAGTATTTTTCTTTTCGGTGTGATTGATGATATGAATCAAAAGGGCGTTGGATGGTTTGATGACATCTGGCCGATATGAATGGAAGAGGAAACATACTGTGCCGACCCCAGACAAACTGGGCGACGACTCGCAATGTCTATCTGGTTAAGGGATCTTGAAATTTTGTTGAAATTGGAAAATAACATGAATCGAGAATCGACACCGCGTTTTCGCTACTCAGAAAAATACCAAGTTTCTCCCTGAAGCTTATTTGCTAACAGTGCAAATTTAAAACCACTGCTTCGTTTGAACCTCAATATAAGTTTCATTCGCCGCCCGTCCTTCATTCTGTCTATCAGTGGACAAGTTTAAAACTATGTGTGCGAGACGTGGACTTCGGCATATTACTGTGGAGAATTGAATCCCTTTATGTACTACGATGCATCTAACTTTAGTGCAAACATGCACAACTTTAAAAGCACCGCAGCAATGATGTTGGAAAGAGAAACTAAAGTCTGATTATTTTTAGTCTTTAGAGGTGTAGGAGAAAATAATTTTGAAAGGATTTAACACGACCAACCACAACATGCAGTTGCGAATGGAATCATTTATGTAGCTACAATTAAATAGTGATCGTTACATCATCGAACAGAATAAAATATTAAAAATAAAATACTAGGATTTTATGATGTCGAAAAGCAGAAGATAATGAAATTTAAGGATTGAAATAATTTCTATAAGGATAAGACAATGATGAGGAATGGGCAGCAGCGTTCCTCTTCTACCACCTAGCAATAGAAATGTACTGCGACTTTTGTGCCCGATAAATGGCAATAGGCTCGCCACCTTTTACATGGGACCTAACATAACTGGCGAAACGTGGGTGCTAGTTCACCTCTGCCTACCCCTTCGGGGATATAGGCGTGATTTATGTATGTATGTATGTAATAATTTCTATTGTGTAAGTATCCTAATAACGTAAAAGGTATAAGCGATTTACTTTTGGCACCTTTGACTGCCAGAATATGATAATTATTTCTCATTTTATTTATCCTCAGCGGATGGATTCCTTTATTAATTATGAAAGTCGAAAAATTATTTTCATTTAAATTAATGTATATCATTAACGTTTAGAATCGCTTACTTGAATATTCATTATTAGATTAACCTTCCCTGCTGATATGAAAGCGCTTTATAAAAAGAAAATTTATTATTACTAAAATTTATTACGACATAATTTTTATGACTTTTGATTTGTGTTAGAGTACAAATTAAAAATGTATCTAATATGATTTGATTTCAAGCAAATTCATTAAATTGAAATATATGAAGATAAGCCGACTTCATCTATAGATACTTTGTAAACATAAAAACTAAGTTAAAAAATTTCATAAAATTCACGAGACTCTACGAGGCCGACATACCTCAGCAGAGTAAGCTAGCATTCCAGGCTTGAGGACGTCATTAGCGTTATTTTCAGACAGCTTATGACGAAAATTGGACACGGTCTATCTTCGATTATTGGCATTGTTATGGTAATTAATATGTAGATACTAGACGTGTTAAGAAAAGATTATTCGATGTCATCATCATCACCAGCCTTTTACTGCTGGCGCACAGGCCTTCACTATGGATGGAACAATGTAGGAAGAATAGGTCATAACCCACCACGCTGGCCCAGTACTGGTTGGTGTGTATTACTAACGGCTTAACGTGCCTTCCAAAGCGCTTCCTAAACTCGAGATAATAAATTTTTGGTCACCCGTCGACCACTAGTTCTTATTATAAAACAATTCTTCTCCCTGCCCTGTTCCCAGTCCTCCCTGTCGATTTACTTATTTTTCCATAGTGGATGTTTGAAATAATACGTCTAAGTTCATTTTGTAACTCCTGCACACTGTTGTACCGGTTCCTGTAAACTAAATCTTTTACATAACCCCATAAAAAAAATCAAGTGGGGATAGATCTGGGGATCTCGGTGGCCATCTAATTTGTCCAAAAGTGCCGATCCAGGAAGGAAAATATTCATTAAGAAACTCGGCTGTTCTCCTACTGTTATGAGCCGGAACCCCATCTTGCTGGAATATGAGATTTCGTCGATCTGCATCAGGAAGATTATTAATCTCATTTGCTTATGAGTAGCCCTTTGAAACGCTATTATAAAATACATGTAATTTTTCTATTACATTTGGCGGGTTCGATTCCTGTTGAGGTAGTCGATTTTTAAAAAATCTGTGAATGCAGTTCTACTTATTATTAAAAATAAAACGATGTCTTTTTTTAGTAAAATATCCTACGTTCAATATTTAATATACTTTCCCTCCGTGTGGCATGGCCGTGGGACGCCCTGTATATCATGATCATGTAACGAAAGAGGAAAACCGTTTTTATTATACACCTGTATATACACAGTATATATACCATATAATAATTTCTATTGTGTAAGTATCCTAATAACGTAAAAGGTATAAGCGATTTACTTTTGGCACCTTTGACTGCCAGAATATGATAATTATTTCTCATTTTATTTATCCTCAGCGGATGGATTCCTTTATTAATTATGAAAGTCGAAAAATTATTTTCATTTAAATTAATGTATATCATTAACGTTTAGAATCGCTTACTTGAATATTCATTATTAGATTAACCTTCCCTGCTGATATGAAAGCGCTTTATAAAAAGAAAATTTATTATTACTAAAATTTATTACGACATAATTTTTATGACTTTTGATTTGTGTTAGAGTACAAATTAAAAATGTATCTAATATGATTTGATTTCAAGCAAATTCATTAAATTGAAATATATGAAGATAAGCCGACTTCATCTATAGATACTTTGTAAACATAAAAACTAAGTTAAAAAATTTCATAAAATTCACGAGACTCTACGAGGCCGACATACCTCAGCAGAGTAAGCTAGCATTCAAGGCTTGAGGACGTCATTAGCGTTATTTTCAGACAGCTTATGACGAAAATTGGACACGGTCTATCTTCGATTATTGGCATTGTTATGGTAATATGTAGCTACTAGACGTGTTAAGAAAAGATTATTCGATGTCATCATCATCACCAGCCTTTTACTGCTGGCGCACAGGCCTTCACTATGGATGGAACAATGTAGGAAGAATAGGTCATAACCCACCACGCTAGCCCAGTACTGGTTGGTGGGTATTACTAACGGCTTAACGTGCCTTCCAAAGCGCTTCCTAAACTCGAGATAATAAATTTTGGTCACCCGTTGACCACTAGTTCTTATTATAAAACAATTCTTCTCCCTGCCCTGTTCCCAGTCTATCTGGGGTCGGCGCAGTATGTTTCCTCTTCCATTCATATGGGTTAGACGTCATCAAACCATCAACTCCCTTTTGATCGTCACACTTTAAAGGTGCTAGTGATAAATGAATGTATAGAAATAGATCGATGAACGAAGAGAATGATTGGAATGACAACATTCCAAACCATACTGCTCAAGGTTTTGGCTTAGTTTATACAGCCGGCCGCCTGCCTGACACCAACCCTCTTTGGGTATTATTGTAAAACAATTGAATTGTGAAAATGCAAACGTAGAAAAATGTGCTGCAGACCATACCACTCCCGAATCTCCCCCAGAGTCCAGTAGTAAGAAACTAACGAATGTGTTTTGTCCACAGATTTACGATGTTGATAAGGTGTCCGGCGGCACTGTGTGCCGTCGCGATTCTGCTCGCCGCCACGCCCACTAGTTCAGAGGTAAGCTAGCAATTTTCTTCATTGTTTTTTCTTTATGGCAAATAAATGCGTTTTTCTGGATAGTTGCCAGATTTCGTCACTTGGCTTTTGTTTATATAAATGTTTTATTTCCGCGACTTCGAACACAGATTGTGATTCGGTTTGAAAATTTAAAAAATTAACCGTTCAGTCAAGTAGCACTGATTTTTATTGTTCATTTGAACTTTTAACACAGTAGTCAGTACATTTTACTATCAATGAGATCAGAAATAAAGATCTAAATAATGTTTGTGATAGAGTTCAAGCTGTATTGGTGGAAGGAAAACGAAGGAAATAATATTAACTTTATCAGAATTTAAGGCTTGTCTATTAGAAAAAAATAATAGTTTGTTTGTATTATTTATAAACATGTACAGTCTTTCGATTAAGATAGATTTACTCTGAATTCATTCTCCATAAAAAGTAGGCTATTTAATGTATTATTAACATTTTTTTTTAAATGTATGTTAGTCCTATCAGTTGAATGTTAAATAATCCTAGCCATATTATAGAAGAACGTGTGATTGAACGTATGATTAAGTCTTAGTAACTTTGGTATAATCTAATTAAATATTCATTATTGCCACAGAATAAGTTCGAATACAGTAGGATATCTATAATGTTTTATAAATATAATTATTTGAGTAAATAATAAGTTTTCCATAGAAAGAGATCATTCATAAGGCTTGTTGGCTATAAAACTTACATCTTTATTGATAATTATTAATTTGATATTCTAATAGTCAAAATCACCAATACTGAGGCAAATGTTAATTCCACATAAACTTTTATACCTACCTATTTTATATATAATATTATGTAAACAATTAATAGCTCTTAAGTTTAATTCTTCAAATCGCGTATTTTAGTGTAGGTAAATCCGTTAAATTGCCGACTGCAAATTTAATATCACCTTTAAAAAACCAAAGACATAACCATTTTATATTTGTTTTAGTAGAAAAATGCATGTACTCATAAAAACCAATTGTCTGGCAACTGGCATACTCATGGTCAACTGAAACTAAAACGAGCGAAAACGAATTAGACTAATAAACAATATCATAATTTCAGAAAAACGGTTAATATTTTAAACTGTTACAGTTGTTACACACACGTTAATATTAAAAATTGTTACCAAATATTTGACAGCTCTGCTAACCCTGACGTGCCCTTGAAAGCACTTGTAATACAAATTGAAATTGGGCCACTGTTCATCCCGATACTGTGACAGAAGCGGATGTGCTCTCCGCCTCAGTCAGTCAGTCTCTCAATCATATTACCGGAACGGTATTGTATGGTAAACAAAACAAAACAAACGCATTATTAATCTGCATCGCGCGTAAGCAGTTTTGCAATGCATTGTGTGGTCTGTTCTTAAAAACTGTATTGATCAATAAGCTTGAATATACTTGGCATTAATTGGGTCGCCTCATGCAAATGAGCTGAGTATGAGTTGCTTAGTTTCTTGCAGTTTATGTGAATAGATTTCGATTACAAATTGTAGTAGTTAAGTTGTATATTGATGTAAAAAATAATTGTTAATACATGTACCTATTCAAGGCATTATTTCTTAAAACCCTGGGTGATAAGGGTTTGCTAGATCAGCTAGTAATAATAATTGAAATAAGTTTAAATTAATCAATGGGAAATAAAAAATAATAATCATAAGTCAGTATATTATACCGGTGCCTGGTGCACAAGCGCTGTTAGTATTACAGAGTAGGTACCTACTAAATGGTTATTCGACCTCAAAATGCAGATCGTATTCGCAAAAATCATGTTTACAATATCTGTAAATAATAATAACAAATATTACTTTACATAATTATCATAAGAATCAACACAAACGTTATAAAACATGGCAGTTAATTTTTACGAGATATATTAAATACTCAACAAAACGATTTTAATAAAACTGAAACACATTTACTGCGGGCGTGATTAAAATAAAAATCGTTGTAACGTGTCAATTCCGAAATGAGTTAAAGTGGTTTTTTGTTTTAATTACAGTGGTAAATCGCTTTTAATAGCGCGTTGAATAATTGCACAGCTACAGAAATTTTCATAGTAACTGTTAATAATAACAATATCGTCCAATTGAATCGTAAGTACATTATTTTGGATGAACCAACGAATTCCTTGCTATAATTAACCTGCCCTAATTAGTAAATTAATAATTTTTGCACTCAATCTCAAATAATACGCATTTGAAAAATTTAATTAAAGAAGTTCAAAACGAATTGTAGATAATACATTTTTTACTATAAAAGTGACATTTCAACGAGAATCAAAGAAAATACATACATACATCAGTCACACCTATATCCCCAAAGGGGGAAGCAGGTGACAAAATTCATTTTGCTCTGCCGTCACTACACGGCACCACAGTAATCAACAAAAAAGCGCGATTTTCGGCTTGTGTTTATGCTACTTACTTTAGACTAGACGAGCGGTGTCAGTGTAAGAAATGCTTATTTTCTTCTAAACTCTTTTCTACCTACTATGATTTGCATATAACTGCGCGCGTATAATTGTTTGAACACTCACTACAAGTGCAAACGGGAAATATTTCATTGAAACACCCAGGGAAGTGTAACGACAACATGGCATCGGCATGATTAAGTTTCGACCGCATAACAGAAGAGGGCACCGCAGCCGCCGGTCAACAGTTTTCCATTCGGCAATTGATATAAAATGGGACTCTATAGTGACAGTTTGAAACATTTAGGCCCGAGGCCGTCTCCCTGCGGACATCGCACTCTTTTGCTACACACTCCAAATAAAATACATAAATAGTACCTAAATAAATCATGACTATTTATCCCTGAAGGGGTAGGCAGAAGCGTATCAATACCCATGTTTCGCCAATCATGCCCGAAAGACGGCAAGGCGGATTACAATATGGGAGCGAGCCTATTGCCTTCTTTCGAGTTCGAAAATCGCAGTACATTGCTAGGTGTTATAAGAGGAACCTCCTGCTACTACTATTACTCAAAGCTGTCTTTAATTTACACTTAATCGTATTATTATTATACGACATATAATATTAAAATATACAACTGTAACAAATTTACATGTAAGGATTTAGTATCAAAATGGTTACGTGAACTTAACTATGATTCTACCGAAAAACTTTTAATTGTTAAGGCGTAAATGAAAATAAAAATGTATAGCATATTAAGACCTTATTGTAATAGCTTAAGTTATAGAAAATATTATTTACTTATTTTGTAAGTAAGTACTTAAGCATGTAATTGCAACAATTTTCCTATAATCTATGTGACCCTAAAATGGGAAGTGACTGTCATCTGTAATACAAGTTTTTAATAAACTTAGCACAGATGACGGGAACAAAAATTACAAGCTAGGTACTAATTTAAGATTGTACAACTAAATGATGTAAAACATGCTTGTTTGATGTCAATCATTTTACAAAATAAAGATTTCTTATATTTGCACGAGCACTACACATTTGAAATAAAACAACTTTTACGGATTAGACTCGCGTATATTTAGATGTTTGGCATTATTATTTATCCCGACGTTTCGATCACTTTACAGCGGCCGTGGTCACGGGTGACTAAAGATGACAGGTGTCTTCATCGTAGTTATAATTAACTACCGTCAAATTATTTAATATTTATGTGGTCCGATTTAAGCAGACGGAGCTCACTGTGTCTATGGATTTGGCAGTGTGAGGACGGTGTTGGGATTTAATTATCCTGATGATCGGGTCCCAAGCAGGTGGTATATTCCAGCCATTGTCTCTATTGAAATTGGGGTATTTCTTTATTTCAATAGCTTCTCTTATCATTCTAGGTATGTAACGTTTCTCTTTTGCTAGAATTTGTGGCTTGTCAAGTCTTATGTAATGGCTGGGTCCGTCGAAGGCATGTTCACCAAACATCTAAATATACGCGAGTCTAATCCGTAAAAGTTGTTTTATTTCAAAAATAAAGATTATTACTATTATTATACGATACCATAGATGAAATGGGGAGGGGTGGTCATTTTGCTACACACTCGCAACAAAATAACTTTTATGGATTTCCCTGTTCCAAATGCAAAGAATCCCTGCGTGAGTAAACGGAACTATACAAATATGGAATAATTTATCATTTTCATCTGCTGTCTGTACAGTCGTCATCAGATAAGCCATACAAAACGTCAAAAAAAGCAAACCTACCAGCCACGCCAAGAACAGACTGGGGTTGTGTTTACTGGGGGAAAGGAACGTCACAGAGTACCGGGGTCGAGCACACGAGAATGACGGTGCAATTTTTTACAATCAATGTTAAAAACTTATTTTATAATCTACCTAGATAGGCAGTTTCATGTTTCTGGCCTACGGTCGTGTGTACAATATAATTTCTAATTCCTATCTTCTAATTCCTATGTCCACAAAATACTCTAAGTAGGGTCCACAAAATAGACTGCCGTTATAAATTGGCTTAAGTAAAAAGTATATCATCTACGCTAAAACCTCATTGCTCAGTGCGTCCTTTTATCTTTGTTTCCAAACACAGACAAAGCAACACCAAACAATTGCCGCTATTACAAATTTTATTATAGCATTTTGACACTGCGGCCAAAATTTGCTCAAATAACGAATTAAACAAACGCCATCTTCCCACACTGTTGCAAACAGTCGTGTGAAATAGTTAGTTAACTGTAGAAACAAATAAACTGGCAACGCACTGTCAACAGCACGCTAGAATACACAAAATAAAGTGAAAAATAGAACAAAATAAAGTGAAAAATCGATTAAAAACTAATTTTGCAGTTTTATTTAGCCGTGTGGAGACAGCAGTGCGAATACAATTGTCACCACTCTCATTTCTCGTAAAGTCAGCGATGAATTATGAGCAGCGTTTCTCTTATGTCACCTAGCAAAATACTGTGATTTACGTGCCCGATAGATAGCAAAAGGCCCGCCCCATATTACATGAGACCTAAGATTATTGTCGAAAAGTGGAAGTTATCGCACCTCTGCCCATCCCTTCGGATGTGAATTATGTATGAATCCTCGTAATTGTATGTCGGGGGAAGGTCATCCTTCCAAGTGTTAGATGCCTACATCAGATTCGGCATCCAGCTCCGCGCCTATTCGAAATGGCTTGCCAAACTGGGGAAAGTGAGTTACCGAGGACATAGCCGTGACCGCGCCGCTCACTGATCCAATTGATTTCATTTCTGGCTATAAAGCATTAGCTAGATTGAGCTAGAGCACTGCAGCGACAGTTCCCCACTGTCAATGGGAGGAGCTCGATATCGCGTGGCCGGTTTTTTAGTGCATAGTTAACTCAACCAATTACCAATTAAAAATTGTTATTTGGTTGAGTTACTAATGTTTAATTAAATATCAGACTGATTAGTAACAATATCAGACTGCTGTTTAACCATTAGTAACAATATCAGACTGATATTTAACCATAAGTAACAATACCAGACTGATATTTAGGCATTAGTAATTTTTTTTAACAATTGGTCGAGTAACTATGCTTCAAAAAACCGGCCCTTAGCGCGCTTGGCTAGCAATTGCTAACTAAGCAATATTCACTAAGGCCGGTCATTAGATGGGTGACCAATATTTATTATGTCATTACTTTGTGCTTCGAGAGGCACGTTAAGCTGCATCTGCAGCCGTTAATACCCACCAATACGCACTGGGCCGGCGTGGTGGGTTGTGGCCCGTATTTTCCCTATATTCTTTCATTCATATGAAAGGCCCAGCAGTGGGCATTAAAGGGCTGGTGATGATGATGATGATTTTTGCAACAATGTACAGTCAACAGCACGTCAGGTTACCACAAAATATGCTTTACTACAAACAAGTTATGGTTGACATTGACTTTGGGTAGTCAGAAGTGCCGTTTACCCTACCAAAGTGTTAATCTACTTATGATGCTGACCGTACTCTTCGGAAGCGAAACTGCCTATTAATGCTATGGAGATAATTAGCCTTGAGAAACCCTCTTAAACGATTCCTTAATTAAAAATCTCGGTCTATAGAAACTTAACAGGTCGGGTCTTGCCCTAGCTTGTGACCTCAAAGAAATTTCACCCTTGGAAAAATGCCATTACGTACCAGGAATTGTATTTATCTTAATTGTTAATTTGAACCTCTTTTGTTTCAGGGAAACCTGTTCACTTGTCCAAACGGTAAGTTCTTTTTTTGTCAAGAAACAACGACACATCGTGCTTGCACTTCTCTTTCGTCTTCGGTTCTAAGAAGACACTAGAAGACAGCAAGAATCCTATGGAAGCACGTAGTCTTTCAGAACTTTCATTATCACATACATTTTTAAATTAATATTGTATCGTAATTTTTTCGAAAGTCATTCGGCTGTCTAACTAATTACCATTTACCTATTGACTTTTATTCCAAAGGACCAAAGCCATAGCTTTTGGAAACACTTACGTTGGCCTTTTGGAGTAAAGCTAATCTGTCTGTCTACCTATAAAATATATCGTAATACACATGCATAGTTGTGTAGTGACCGTTTGATTCCATTGTAAAACTAAATTCTAATTAGTTTGCCATTCAGTGGCAACATAAACCTTTATCTTCTTTAAAATAAAGACGAAAATTAAACAAAGAATAATATATATTTTATGTTGGCGGGACATACATGAATAATTAACTTTATAATAATGTGCATATTAAGACTGCGTAGAACAATGGCTAATCAAATTTGACTTATGGCGCAATGGAGCTTCTCACAACCCACTCCTGCACTTGTATCAGTGACTTGAAATCTGACAGGTGTTACACAAGGACGCCAATAAGCATTTAACCTATTATTAACTTAGTAAACCAAAGGAGGAGTTCGCTAGCGCAGTGGCATAGCGCGCTTGGCCTGCGATTGCGTAAATTAAGCAATTTCGCTAAGGCCGGTCATTGGATGGGTGACCAAAAATTTATTATCACGAATTCCTCCGTGCTTCGGAAGGCACGTTAAGCCGTTGGTCCCGGCTGCATCTGCAGTCGTTAATACCCACCAATACGCACTGGGCCGGCGTGGTGGGTTGTGGCCCGTATTTTTCCTATATTCTTTCATTCATATGAAAGGCCCAGCAGTGGGCATTAAAGGGCTGGTGATGATGATGATGATCTTAGGAAAACGATGGACTTGAATCGACCATAGGAAAATTGACAACAATATTTTATGCAACGATTTCTATGTAAATTTCAAAGATTAATATTTCACAATTATTTTTCTAACTTATAACAATTGTAGGTATTATTGCGGGTAATGAGAGAGAGATGGACAATTTTTTCTCTTATTTCAGAGTCACTATTTCGTAGAATCGGCAGATCTATATTTAACTCGGATTATAGTTCTTTGATTCTTTGATAGAATAGGCATGAATATCCAATAAGAAATTGTTGGAAGAAGACCATCTTCCACCAATTTCTAATTTCTTATACCTACTAAAATCAGTTAATTAAATCACGAAAACGCCACCACTAAAAACTACTGCAAACTTGTCCTCAAATTTATTTTAATCTCTGTAATATTTAAGAAAGCGGTCGTCTTTTAATGACACTGAAATTTATGGGCCGTGTAATAAAGCCAACAATGTTGTTATATGAAAAATCATTCCTAAAAGACAATGTCGTGACGTTATGTTATGATCGCGGCACGGCTCAACCATCAGGAGCACACGGTGCGCCCAATTTGTCATTTTAATTATTATAACTAACGAAATCCTGCGGCTTCATATGCCAGGATTGTAGGGCTGGGTCCCGGTGACGTTCAGAGCCACGTTTGATCCAATTTCTTGTTTACGAGCAGTAACTGAGAGAAGATTACCGAATACCACTTTGGTTTTCCTTGCATTAACCTATCTCTTAACCTAGCTCGACGTGAAAACTAGTTTCATCTGATAATCAAATATATCAGTGGAAAAATCTAGTTTTAAATGGGTATTTCTAGTTTTAACAAAGGCATTAAGTAAAAACTGGTTTTAACTTGGAAAAACGAGTTGTAACGAAAAAAATGCTTTTTAACTGTGACATTTACATTTAAAAAAGAATGAAAATCAGAACGTTTCTATCGCAAAAATATCATTAATATCTTAAGTATTTAATCACCTTGATGGCAATAATGGAATTTAGATACGTAACACAAACCCGTCATCAATGTAGTATTATCTTTATTGTCATTGCATCAATCACACAATAGCCTGTTATTTACCTTGACACCCCGGTTGATATTGGGTAGGTCGAACAATTTCCATTAGTCTATTAATATTTTAATATTTATATATTTTATTCAAGGTAAGATTTCTCTTACTTTGATGTGGTTTGTGACTATAATGTTTTAATCTGTTTCTTTCCAAATTTATTAAAAGAACAACAAAAACAATCATCTCCTCTCCTCTCCGTTCAAGTTGTTCTGACCAGTTTGTCGTAAACATATTTAATCCTGAAACGTAAAAGTTCCATTATTGTTAATTACCCAATTTAAAGGTCGAATCGAATGTACCAAAAATCCCTAATTACGCTAATTAGGGACTCGATTTATAGGGTGTATCTCTGGTAACATTTGGCCCTACACTCTATCTACCGTTATAATTCCATTTAACTTCCATTTAGGCTGTGCAATATTTTTTCAATTATGTTAAATAAAAAGGAAAGTAAAAATCAATAGAGACGTAATTCAATTTAACACCGGCTATAATTTAGGGTTCTATTGGTGTGTACTGTGTAGGTAGTCTTTATTATCGGCCTGGGTTTAAAAAAATCACACATAATGTTAAAGTAAAAAAACGTAAAGGCTCGAAAACTTAAGCCAAAACCTTGGGCAATTGGATTGGAATTTCGTCATAATAATCAATCTTTCTGTCCATCTCGTCATGGTCATTGTCTATATATTAAATTCATCAGTAACACCGCTGCTGTTTAAGCCATTGGTCCCGGTTGCATTTGCAGTCATTATGGACACTTCTTTCTATATTCTTACATCCATAGGGAAGGCCTGTGCCCCAACAGTAAAACATTAGAGGGCTGTTAATGATGATTATCTCGATGTTTCGTACACCATTAACCCTGCAATATACCTACACACGAGTTCGTATGGGAATATTAGTCATGTCCTAGAGCCGACATCGGAATTATCGAGTATTAATGTTCCCCATTTATAGTGGACTAGTTAATAGTAATAGTTTTTGCGCTATTTAACGAAGGTAACGAAAATGGGCTCGCTTCAGAGCGCGCAAGTTAGTCAAGCTGAACTATTGGGCCTGGATTCTCATCAGCCACATAATTGAGCGTAGGAAATTGCCTCTGATGTGATGGCACACTTCTGCTAACTTTGAGGCACATGTAATCAGAAATTGGATTCGTTTAACTAATGATCGAGACGAAACGTTGCCTAAACACAGCTACTTTGATAGTTGAGCGCGCTTTCCCAGCTCCACGAAAATGTCGGTACCTACATAGCGTGCCAGATGAGACGGAACTACCAAATTTGTCCATTTAATTTTCAAACTTGACATGTTTGACTGAAAAGGCAAAATTAATTGAGAAAATAAGTCTTTTGGTACTCTATCATACATTTGTTTTTCATACCTGATGACAAAATCTGACGATTGTTCTGGGTGCAAAACCAGAATATTCGTCAGATTTTGACACACCTTGGAACCAAGTTGAAGAATTTATACAAATTCCAATTCCAGGAGCTTGGGTTTTATGCCAATTATTTCTAAATTTAATAATCGATTTTACTTACTACATTGTGTAGATATATCACAAAGAAATTTGTGTGGTATAGATACATACTACATAATAATAAACTACATAGATGGATATAATTATGGGTATATGCTTTTAAACCTAGAAGTAATTAAGTAATGAAAAAACATAGAATCAGTTTCAAGTTTCAATAATATGTTAATATATTATTGAAGTGCTTATTACTAAATTGGATAATATCATATCCAATTTAGTAATAAGCACTTCTGTAATAATAGCACACTGTAAATAATATACAATATAATTATATCCAACACTTGTCCGTCAGTCAATATAATTCTCTTAGGTATAAGTAATTAATGATTAATTTTGCTTCCCTAATAAGTTTTATATTAGATATGGCTATATCTATAGAAAGGCTCTCAAAGCTGCTTAACCTCATGTTCTTAATAATGTTTTAATTACAAATGTAATATCGTACCTACGTTTTTACTAATTTCGCGCGGAGGAGTTGCTCAAAGGCTCCCGAATAATTATACCTCGCACTTCTGCTACGGATTATAATATTTTAAAGACCTGTTTATCGCACAAAAGAAACGTTTTTACTTATCTTCATAAAACTATTAAAAATACTGCTGGATCCATCAGTAGTTCAAAGTAACACTTGTCAATAGGATTAGATATATACTATTACATATACAAATTTGTTCACCTGTACCACTAGATGAATATTTGCAAACACTTAGTTTGCAATCTTGGTTTGTCATCACCAAAAAGGTCTAAGCAATTTTTAGTGTCTCATCCTATTACAGGTCTATGAAAAAGTTGCGTTATATCAGCTATCGCAACCTGGGCGCCAGTTAATTGTGTTATGGAACCCTCAATTGTTCTAATAATTCTAAGTGTGTTTTGAAATTTGTACATGTTACACCTGAGGAACGCTCAGAATAGTTATTTAAACAGTCTAGACATCGGCTAATTAATGAAGAAGCCAGACAGTCACAGAATTATAATCATTTTAATTAAACATAAGTAATATTTCGTTAGTCAATAATGATTGTCTGGGTAGTTCTCAAAGAGCACGCGGTGTTCTACACCACGTACCTGCATCGTCTGGGAAAGTCCCAGGACTCCGTCGTTGCTGAGTTCAACTATTCGTGTTCATTCTCCATATTAGCTCCAAGTAATATTCTCTACCGTTTAACCCCCAACTCGGAAACTGGAGATTTTATTATTTACGTCGACGATTCAATTCCATTAGCTAGAAAGATAGACTACTCCTTACAGGTATTCCGCTTGATGAATATGCAAGAGGACTTAGAGATACCTAATAGTTGTTCTGGCGTTTGCCTGAATTAATTAATTAATATCCTGTATTGGATTTAATGATGCCAATATATAGAATAGGTACTATAAGATTATATTGCAATACTTAGGTTACTTTAGCAATACTTTGTGTTAAGAACTCAAAGGAGTGAGATGTTTCTGTATATTTTTGATTGATATTTGAATATGACAGTAGAATTGAAGTGTAAAAGAAGTGACAAGATAAAACAGAAAATTTTTAAGAGCTATTAAGATTATTGGCTGTTATTTGATTTATTGATTAATTATTTACACTTTGTGATATATTATAGATAAGGTACCTAGTTAGTTAAATAAACATTATTTAACACACAATCACATTTTTTAAACTGTCAACAAAGTGATTAGTGATTTTACAAAGTATGAAAAGGTTAATTAATTTTGGCTGTTATAATCTAACTGCCGCACTCAGAGACGTCAAATAACGTTAATGAGTACTTAACGTCAAAAAATGACAATTCAAAACTAGTCGCTATTCTTGCCGGGTCTATGGTTTTGATTTGAATGAAAATTTTTGAAATTAAATACTCATTAAAGTTAATTGACGTCTCTGAGTGCGGCAGTAAGCTACTAACCAGTCATTACAAAAGAGCGGCTAGAAAATCATTGTCCTGATGCGGTAATCGAACCGGCGTCCTTCCAATATTTTTATAATGTGCAAATCAAAATCGAATATAACTGACATTTCATAGAGATACAAAAATCAATCCTTAAAACACAGAGAGAGGTATAATCGCCAGTCGATACGAGCGTGTTCCATATGCACAACCGGGTGTGCTCGCATCGCGTATGTCTCAAAATCTCTCTTTTCTATGGTGCCTGCATAAATCGTTCGAAGGGTAAAATAAAGCATCTTTTAGCGTAAGAAGTTTCATAGCCCAAACAAGTATCTAATGACCACGGCTTTAATTACGACTAGTAATATTGTTCCATAATACCACCCGATCCTTTTCAAGCTCAGAATAAACAATCACATCGTTCAGTGGGCGTAACGTACACACAGTTGATCTCGTCTTAGCGTTTCGTCTCGATTGGGGTCAAGAACACACCATGGTTAAATAAACAATCCAAAAGCTCTATTATGTCAATGAAATTGTATATTTCTTTCTTTATTATTTACTGTCCAAAATTTGTTCACTGCTCCCATCTGGGAATATATTATATAACAACATCACTAAGGTAATACACACAGTTTAACAGTTTCAAATTTCGGATAAATGCTATTCGGAAAAATTTCGATGTGTGTATTTCCATTCCATATCACTCGTTTATGCCATCTATTAATGAATTGGTCTCTATAAACTTAACAAGGTCAAAACACTTCATAATTTCAAAAGAATGTTATACAATTTTAATAATCACATATCAACCAATTCTGAAATCGCTATTTCAGATTGAGTGTTGACATAGTAATGTGAGCCTGGGGCAGAGGTTTACTTGTTCGTTAGTGGAAGGAGTGACGCAGACTCACAAGTCACACGTGTTAATTCCAAGTTAGAATTGACTTAATCTGTCTACGGCGCCTGCTAGGTCGGATCTCCTGGTTCCAAGTTCCTCAAATAACTTAAGCTATTGTGCCTGTCTCCACATTAAAGTTTTAATTATGTCGACGAATACTTTAGGAGGGCTTAAATTATTCTTGCATATTAATGAACGTTGTCAATTTAACAACTGTATTACGGGTCGTCTTACATATTGTTTGTTCCTTGTTGTAAATTAATTTATGTCTAGTGAATTTCTAGAAAGTCTCTAATTTTATACAAAAAAGACGGAATTTAAAACATACATAGTAACATTGTGTGTTCTATTATTTATGACAGTAAGACTTACTATTGCGAGAATGCAATTTGAGTTGTCTTTCTCTGTTAATTGTGTCTGTATAAGAAGCTCCGTTTTGAGCAGGTCATCTTGTTGTTATCACTCTTCTCTCAAATGATTTGGAGTTGATGCAATACAATGGAACGATGTGGCATGAAAGCTGTATACTATACTGCTCGTAACCAGCCTTAACACAAGGGCTTTTGAGCTGGTAATAAAGGTCATTTTTTAACTACAGTTGCAACAGAAAATAAGTCCAAATATTTGCTATTATCAAAATTTTCATTTCGTTTGGGAAGCCTTTAATCGAAATCTATGTTCGGAGAATATTGCAATCGATGTTCGGGGAATATTGTAATGGAAATAAAGTTGAAGTGAAAGACTGAGTTCTGTTTAGTTAATACCGCAAAATTAAGTCGGAAAGGTCAATAACGCCTACAAAATTTTTGCTAACGCAATCTAAAACGCCTCGAATTACATACATAAATCACGCCTATATCCCCAAAGGGGTAGGCAGAAGTGAACTAGCACCCACGTTTCGCCAATTATGTTAGGTCCCATGTAATAGGTGGCGAGCCTATTGCCATATATCGGGCACAAAAGTGTCGCAGTACATTGTTAGGTGGTATAAGAGGAACGCTGCTGCCCATTGACACCCACGGGAGAGATTTGGGGTGGTGACAATTGTATTCTACTCTGTCGTCACCACACGGCGGTACGTCACTATACGCCTCGAATTATAATGGTGTATATTCAAATCTGGTTTATTATTGATTCCAATTTTGCTTGGAAACAGACTCTTAACGTTGATAAATATGCATGTTTTGTTCAAGTTATTTTTTAAACGTTTTAAAAGTAGGTCAGTTTTTTAGGAGACGCTATATTTACTTATTAGACAATTCGGATTTCTGTTCTCACTTAAAACAGGTACTTGTTTGTGTAGTTTTATAAGTCGGATAGTATTTATGAAATTAGATACTTTGTTTATTTTGTAGCCAGTAAGCCATTAGATGGGTGCTTCGTACATCTTTTAACTTTAAGTTTTTAAAAAAAAATGACCAAAATAGCTCTTTTTGAAAACAAAAAAGCCAGGGACCGGAAACAGGGACAGAAAAATGAGATAACTTATATTTTTCCCCGAAACACTTTTGCAATATTTTGCGATAAATATAATCAGGACCATAAAAGATATAAATATTTCTTTTTGTTCAGAAAGGTCAACACAGCGCTTTAACAAAGTATTATGTTAGAAGGTTAACATCACAATGATGCAAGACTTCTAGTATGCCAACATATCTGTAGAATAACACGTGTGACTAGAGCTCCACTTTCCGAATTAAATATTAATATAAAATTATTCTTTGACATTTTCGATTCGATAAGATGCCAGTTTGCCCGGTGTAGACCAATAATCACCCGAATGGTGGAGGGCAAACCACCAACAACAACATACCCAAATAGTGTTAGTGACAGGCAGGCAGCCGGCTTTAAAACCTAAGCCAAAACTGAGCAGTATGGATTGGAATGTTATCATTCCAATCACTTTCTCCGTTCATCGGTCTCTCGACATGTTCCGTTCCGTCTCTTTATCACCAGCACCTTTACAGTGTGATGGATGATATGAATCAAAAGGGAGTGGATGTTATGATGACATCTGACCGATATGAATGGAAGAGGAAACATACTGCGCCGACCCCAGATAGACTGGAAAAGAAGAAGACTTTAACATTTTGATACTAACTGGTTCGTTGTAACTACTGTAGGTACCTATTGTATGTTGTAGTTTATATTTTATCGTGCCTACATTAATTTAAAAACATTTCGTTTGGTTCTATCTGAGTTATTTTTTTAACGACTGAAAAGCGACTGTGTGCGGGGTCCGTGGCATTAATTGCTACTATATTGCTACCATGCCTATCCCCCAATGCCGTCGACGGACCCCTTATTATATTCAAGCACGCTAGATAAAAGAAGCAATATAAAACAAAGTGCAAATATGAATTGAAGGCAGAATATTATAATTAATTATAACGAATATATCTATTCGTACGGGAATCTTAATATGCCCTTTGACTAACATCGAACTGACATATCATATGTCTGTTTCACGCAATATGTCTATTGATGCATACTGATTGTGATTCCAATTAGAGTGTACAGTACATTAATTGACAGAAGCTATTTATTACTATATTATTATTAGCACAATCACAACAAAACCATGCGGAAAATGGTTTAACAAAAGCAGTATCGCATTAATATGTCAAATGTTGATACACATCTGCCTACCCCTTCGGGGGGACCGTGCGTGATTTGTGTATCTCTGTTCATTTTGTGGCCGTGTGGTGACGGCAGAGTAGAATACAATTGTCACCACCCCAAATCTCTCCCGTGGGTGTCGTACACTAAGAATAAATCAATGATGAGGAATGGGCAGCAGCGTTCTTCTAATACCACCTATATAGCAATAGCAATGTACTGCGACTTTTGTGCCCGATATATGGCAATAGGCTCGCCATCTATTACATGGGACCTTACATAATTGGCGAAACGTGGGTGCTATTTCACCTCTACCTACCCCTTCGGGGATATAGGCGTGATTTATGTATGTATGTATGTATGTTCATTTTGTTGTAAAAAAAGTGTATTCTCAAGGTGTATATTTATAAATTCACATGGCATCGCTAAGCAATGGTTGACAATGGTACTGACTACTGAGAGCTCGATCACCTGTGTAAACTGCCC
The DNA here is from genome assembly GCA_963931975.1 of Cataclysta lemnata. Taxonomy (NCBI): domain Eukaryota; kingdom Metazoa; phylum Arthropoda; class Insecta; order Lepidoptera; family Crambidae; genus Cataclysta; species Cataclysta lemnata. The sequence goes on from OZ008347.1 coordinate 9,565,038, forward strand.
TATAATTCCAAGCCCCATAATTAATTTCGGGGGCTGTTTTAATCTGTTTGTAGACAAACATGTTCGTTATATATTCCGTTAAGCGCGTTAAGCATTATTAACCTTCCATCATAGGGTCGTCGCTACCCAAGATAACCTTAAATTAAGTCGTGTTCTCGTTCGTCATTGTTTATTAACAATGAAGGCTATTTAATGCTAAAGCTTTAGATCATATATTATAAAGCAACGTTTACAATGCACACAACAGCTGTTAATTAATTGTGAACACAACACCATAGGTACTCTAAAATCACGGGTATGTGTGTGGTATTAGGGAATTGAGCAGCTCTAATTATATTTAAACTATAGCTGTATGGATGGAGAAATTATCTGTGGTGGTGAATACTAGTAATATTCGTAGAATACTTTGCGCATACTGCTAGGTATAGAGGAAGAGCTTCCAAGTCCACGACTTCGGATCGTCCCATGGAACTTAAATTTAAGGGTATTATTACAAAAGACGTGATTTGGTTAAGAAATGTTTAAATCAGATAGGTATCATATATCATATCAATTATCACTATTGGCAATAAGTGACAACATCAGATATAGGTAAACACTATTGAAGACACACTACACGACGTCGTAAAAATTGAGTTCGCACTGTAATCCAACTTTGAGGCGACGCTTTCAAAAAATCGTCGTGAACAAAATGTTACAGAAAGGCGATAGAAGTCAGTTCTATTCTGCTTATTTGGCTTTTGTTCAAACAGTACATTTTTACAATGCAAATTTACATTTCAGTGACGTGGTTCCGCCTTTGACCAAAGGGATAGTCCCCTATGTTACTATTTAAATAACCTAATAACATAATTTGCCCCTCGCCTAATAACAGTCCAATGAAAAAGGCCGTGTTTTTGTTTGTATACCATAATAATATTGAATATTTTGCTATAATATGTACCATCGTGCTTCAACAAACAAAAGTTACAGCTGTCGGATAAAAAGTCAGAAGTCTCTCGGTTTCAATGGGACCGGGTTATGAAGCTTTAAGATCGAATCCTAGATAAATGCAACCACTGACTCCCATGCGGGTACGTCCGCGTTTTAACTATACGATTTTTCGCACAATTTACACTGGAATGTCCTTTTATCGTTACTGTATCAAAAAAATAGAATGTGAGGTGTGAGAGCCAAAAATCGTACATTGGATTACTTTTCCAGGAATATTTAGCGTTATTATTGACGTATATTTTTGGCATGTATTGCTTAGCATTAGCCTTAAAACATACAAGGATCCAGAACATAACAATATTGCTACAATAAATGAAATATTATATAAAAAGATTTTAATTATTAAAATCATAAAGTTAAAATAAAATGTCTTTTTAATATCGTAGGTACCTTAATATTAACTATATCTTTATACGCTTTAAGCCACAAAGCTTAAGAACGTTTGCGTGGAAACCATAAAAAACCAAGAAGTTCAATTCGAAAAGTGAAATTAGAAACCACGAACTAATGAGCCCGTCTTAAATCACTAAAACGAGCCATTAATGGAAAGATATTTACTTAGTAAGATTTCTTCAAATAGCAGCTTGGTTGAGAAATTCCACAATATTCTTTTTGTTACTAGAGCTACGAATTTGAGGTACTAAAATCATTTTTAATTTGTAATCGAAATAGGTCTTTGGGTAATTTCAGAAAGATAAAGTATCTATAGGTTGCAAAAAGGTACGAACATCTAAATTCGGAATGCAGCAGCACCTATAAAAGTGATAATTTGCAAAACTGAAAATTATTATAATTATTCTTTGTTTATTATTCTATTATATGAATTTCAGAATAATTATAAAATGCAAATGAAGTTCGACGAATGGGAACCAACTGGTTACACGGATTTCACTGACACGGCTTCTATCGCCAATGGAACATTTTATGAAATTTTAGATCTGTTTTTCTTTTTATAAAGTCATTATTAGAGCCTCTCATGGAATAAGTACCACAACTCGTTTACATTTTGCAGTATCTTCGATCGGACCGTGTAAAGGGGTTAAGTGGGACCTCTCTATCGATCTGACTTGTAATTGCATTACCAGTTACTCCTATACTACATATTTCAGCAAGTCTTACCGTTACTCGTGGCCTGATCTACACCAGGGTAATCACACACCGCATAACAACTTCTAATAAATGATCTGCCTGTCGATGAAACTGGTCTGAATTAAATGTTGATGCAAAAAGAATAGTATTTAATCGATCTAATTAATAGGGTAGTTGACGAATGTAAAATAGGATAAAACTATACCTTTGTGTCAAACTTACTCAAAAAATATATATTATTTTAATAAAAATAGGCGTTTTACTTATAAATTTCACGTTTTCATAAACCAATTTTAAATTTGCCTCGAAAACGGCCAAGACTGTCACGGCGTCTTGAATGACGTCACAGTATACCATTTCCTATGTAGTAATGACAATCAACTGCCCGTCAAATAAGCAAATGACGTCACGCTCTCTAGAACGGGACGTGGACAAAATCTCTCTGCCACTTGACAGTGTTTTGTCTCGGGATTTAGTGGAAGTTAGAGCGAGAGGATGATAGGAGAATATTTTCTTTTGCCCGAGGAGATTTTTCTCCACATCCCGTGCTACGGGCTTCTGATTGGTGTTTAGTGTCACGTGGCTACATGCCACTTTTTGTCGACTTTATTTGACAAAAATAATAATAATCTTTACATAATAAAATAAATGATGTTGTTTTTAATGTCAAAAAAATTTACTTTAATGTGTATTTAATGTCAAAAATTTTCATTCGAATCTAGACCATAGACCCGGCAAGAATAGCGACTAGATTTGGATTGTCATTTTTTGACGTTAAGTACTCATTAACGTTATTTGACGTCTCTGAGTGCGGCAGTTAGCCAACCGATTTATCCTTAGTGGAAACAGACCTATTATTAAAACTATCATTAGCAATAAATTGCGATGGTGCTGAAATAAGAAAAATAAACAATAACTTTGTTTTTTTTACTTGTTACCGTTCGATTCAACTTAATTTTCATGCTTCATTAATATTGACTGAAGTTCATTTTGCCAACTATTCTAGGTCTCATGTAATAAGGCATATTGCCATTTACCGGTCATATTAATCGCAGTATTACTTGGGCATATTAATTTATAGTCCTGAGTCACCTTGTACAACATTAGCGGAAGATGCATGAGGCGATTTCTTTTCATCATGGCTTACAAAAACACTAGACATTTCACAACTATTTTGAGTAAAACCACATTCATTCGAAAGTAAAAGCACACAACGTCTCAAAACAAACAAAAACTTGTACGAGATTTCTTATGCCGTTCGGAAAGTAAAAAGAAAAGACAGTCCCCTGCCAAGCCTTTTACATTCAACACGGTCTCTTACTACGATAGATCATTCATCCTAATAGAGAGCAAATTGAAAATCACTAGTAGCCGTGTCTGCATGCAAAGATTAATGGATGTGGAAAGAAAGAACTGTGCTCGGAGAAAAATAACACTTCACCCTAGTCCTAATAGCGTGACATTTGTTCACTTCAATAAAACGACGTATTCGAGAAAACTAATGTAGGTATAAAGCGAGAAATAATGTTTCTCCCTTGAATCGGCTCACGAAATTATATAAATTATACTAACCACTACCAAAGAACAACATAAATCACGCCTATATCCCCGAAAGGGTAGGCAGAGGTGAATTAACACCCACTTTTCGCCAATTATGTTCGGTCCCATGTAACAGGTGGCGAGCCTATTGCCATATATCGGGCACATAAATCGCAGTACAAATTTATATTGCTAGGTGGTATGAGAGAAATGCTGCTGCCCATTACTCATTGCTGTCTTTACCCTTAATCGACTTGTACGGCACCCACGGGAGAGATGGGGGTGATGACAATTGTATTCTGCTCTGCCATCACCACACGAAATTCGAATGAAATAACGAGTGTGCAATGGTATTTCTCTCCAATAAAATCTGTCAACTTTATTGTGTAGCGTATGAACATCACCCTCCCATAATGTGAGAATATTTATTTTAACAATAGTAAGATTATTTTTGGCGCGGACAAGCATCGACATTTAACAAGGCGGCTTCGTACGACCGCCTGACAGGTGTTGTAAACGACACTTCAAATAATCACTGTCGTATGTTGCGTCAAGTCTAGCGATTAAGTTCACTTTAAACTTGGCACGCATCTGCTATGACATTTGGAGCATCACAATCTGGGTCAGTTGCTTAGTAAGCCGGCTGGGTGGTAAAGTTTAACAATAGCGTAGAAAGATAATAATGGTAACAGTTCCATCACCGCCCAAGTGTTACGGTATCAGTTGCATGACTAATAGACTTAATTTACAATAATTACGAACTTCACAAAACTTTCGTGCGAATTAGTGCAACCATTAAAATATGATTTTCAAAAATTTCTTCTAGTCTTAAAGCCAAACCTAACTGTTTTCGAGGTCCATCAATTTATTATGTGGCATTGCAAGCTGCAAGTGACCTGCGGTCTTCCCTGAAGAAAAAAATGTCCCGACAAAATATCTCGATCATTAATTCTTGTGTGACAAACTTGACTGTCTTGAAGGTGTGAATATGGGTACACTCACCCTTGGGAGAAATACAGGTGTGACCTGAGATAGTGTTGACGTGTGACGTCAACGTTACGCAATCAATTCATTACTTGCATTGCATTGATACTCCATTAAAAGTCCTTTAAGGATGCATGTTCCTATATAATGTAGTCGTCTCATAATTTGGGCTTTGGATACTTCACGGCAGCATGGGAACGTAGTAAAGTTAAACAATGTTGACAACGCACAAACAACAATACAAGCTTTGTGCCGATATAGTCAATCGAGCGTCTAATAGCCTTGAAGGCAAAATCATAATGAGTGAAAGGCAACACCTCGGCTACAACCTTAACGTGACTCACTCTTAATTGTATGCACGTATCAAGCTACCTATGAGATGTGAACTCAAAAAATGAAAAAATTTAGAACTTTGCTATTTAAAATATTCTTAACGACCACAAAAAAGAAGACAGACAAAGAAAGAGAGTAAAGAATTCGAACAAAAGCTATTGTATATATACGTATATTTATCTCTTATCAATTTACTAAGTCTCCCAGAATTCATAGTTTAAAAGCTAACCCCCGAATACAGAAACGCTACTCAAAGTTTGAGTCCTACTTAACATTTAAGTATTGTCAAAACTGATGTTTTTCCATACAAATTCTGACAGGTATTGTCCACTTAACTTTATAAACAATTTTAGTAGCGTTTCTGTATTCAGGGGTAAGTCTGTATGTTAACCTAAGCACGATAAAACATCATTGTTATTTTATATAATCTCTTTACTAACTACATCGCCCTTATTTTTATATGGGTGATGACAGAGTTTTGCTCGTATTCTCTGGGGTTTAAAATATGGATTATGACTTAAACTCAGTTCTCTAAATTCTATTTCACCGAATATACTATCGAAAACACACTAAATCCTTGTGAATGGCCAAGCGCAATATATATTATGTTATCAAATATCAATGAAACGCAGTGCCTTGAGCCGACTGTGCAAATCCTGAAGCTTCCAAATGCTCAGACCTGTAACTTAATCTTCGAAGCAATACGGCTATTTACCCTTTACAAGTTGAAACCCCGAACTAAGAGGGCACTCGATACAATTGCCCGGCAAATATCGAGGACATTCGATACCGAGACTTCCGATTCCGACACAGTTAGAAGCTATCCGCTCAGCCATGACTATCGACATGGAAATAGCTGGCGATGAAAATTCATCACTGTGAGAGGTAACGTTATCTACTTAAGAACCGCTTGAATGCACTGCCAACATTCAAAGCCAAAGATTAGTTTAAGAATTGCCTGCTCTTTCATTTGTTAAAAGAGTATTGATGCAGCTTTTTAAATTATTCCGGTATGAACTTTGCCTCGCGCTGTTTTGTAAATTCAGCGATTTCTCTAAAGCTGTTAATGTTACAACGTGGTTATGAAAAGCAAGAAAACACTTTTGCAAAATGCTGAGTTGTAATAAACTAGGGTTCGGATTTAGTTGGTACGCTTCTATGAACTTTCTTAATGTATTTTTTTTAAATCAACTAAAACACCCTCTCTGGGAATTGAAATACCTACTATTATAGATTTAGCTGTAAACTGACCTTTCAAGAAAAACCTTGCTTTATATTGAGCGACCCAGAGCCGTCGAAAAGCCTATTTAAACAAGAAATAGAAATGACAACAAACACGCTATTTAGTTACAGATCAATCTTAACAGAAAAATTGTCAATACAGTTATAAATGTAGGCGATAAAAATGCATGACATGCGGGTCTTTTTTTTGCTTTTCTCTTTTCGATAAAGTATCACGACAGATGACTAAAGCCCTGATAAGAGCTGAATGGAGTTCTGACACAGCTGAACTACGAAACCAATCTATTATGTAATGATTGTGTCGAAGATTTAATTCCAGAAATTATTCAGCTATTACTTCCAACAAAATATCTTAAAAAGTCCGCCTGAATTCCAATTACTATGCTGATGATTATAATGGTGATGAAATTATATGTTTCATTAATAATCGACAAAGTAAAACAAAAAGAAAATGAATATTTTATTCGTTTATTGCATTTCGCGGGTGTAATATGACTAACTTAAGTGGGTCAGATATTGCATCGTGTTGCGGCTTTGTCGTTGAAGCGTGAAACATCACACTCAGCGATCGGTCATCCAACTCACGCTCTACTTGATATTGTTTGTTTTTGCTACTTAAAATGTTCAGTTCAATATGGATTAATGATTTACATACGTATGTATGATTTATTTACTTTTTACTTCCGTGTACCAACTCCTACTTACCCCCTGGGGGCCTACCGCCTAACTCGATGGCTTAAGCAAAAGCTATAGTTTATGACGTCATGCTGTCATTTCGGACCAAATGTACCTAAACTATTAGTGATAGCTTTGAACGAATGATCACCGAATGATTTTGTATGAATTTGGCACAAAATCCGTACCGCCTAAAAATTCAGGATGGCTGCTATAGCCGTAAGCAGTGCATTGCTTTAAAGCTATCATCAGCAATAGAGTTAGGCGGTAGGCACCCTGGTCGTAAAAGTCAATTAAGAGATTGCCCGGTGTAGACTAATAAGTACCTACCAAAGAAGGTTGATGTCAGGCAGCTGAACAGTTGTATAATCTAGGCCAAAAACTTGGGCAGTATAAATTGAAATATTGATATTACAAGCACTGACTCTATTCATTGGTCTCACGACATGGTCCTTTCCAAAACTACATTCATTCGTCATCTACCACCTTTCCAGATAATAAATAAAAAGGCGTGGAGTGGATGGGTCATACCTCTGCGGGATATAAATGAAAGAGGTAGCATATGACGCCGACCCCAAATAAACTGGGAATAGGGCAGGACGATGACGATGATATATAATATATATATATGAATAATCTAATATAGTATATTTCTTTAAATAGCTTATAATTTCTAGAGGCAAACCCTATGAATTACTAAACTAATCCATTAAGTGAAATTGAACTTTCATGAAGTTTATAACAAGAATCATAGCTTACAAATTGGTGATTCGATTGAACATTGCACATTGGAACGAAAATCTGTGTAATCCAATCGTTTTAGTACCAACTCCGGTTCCTAAATGAAAATGCAAAGCGTGCACTAACACCAATCAGGAGGACAGTTAGGGACACCTGTTGACACTTTAATCCTGATCAGTATCATCCAACCGGTTAGCGATTTTCCCAAATGCTCTAATTATGTACGGGGCGATAACCCACTTAGGGTTATCGCCCCGTGACGTATTGCAAATCTCTCAAACAGAATTTTAGTCGAGCTTTTAGGTAGGGTACAAGGTCACTGATTGTGATATAAAATTTAAAGCACTGAATCAAATAAATATCTCGAAGCAAGTAAGTTTCAAGGACTCTGGAGTGACCATGAAAGTCAATAGACAAACGTGGTTCTATTCTTATGTTACACCAATTTACAGTATGGTATTTTTATTTTCGTATCTCATAACTTTTCATATTCAAATCTCTTTTGAAATGTGTATGACTGAAGTGTTAATCGATACAATAGGCAAGGAACGAATAATTTTTATGATTCGACATAGATGAACAAATGAAACATGAATAGACTAGAGAATGATAGTAACCAAAAAAAACTCAGTATACCACTAATAATATGGAATCTAATCATTAGAATTATTTAATGTAATAAATAAACGTTGGCGTTTTATAGATTTTAGCCAATAGTAATAGGACACAGTACCTACTCGTAAAGTCAACCCCGAACTTTGTCATGAAAGAAAATGGCGATGATTTAAAAAATAGTAACTACCTCTAAAGAATACGCACAAGTGGCTTCGGCATTCATTAATTTCGAATATAATGTAATAATATTCAAAAATACATTTAAGATGGTATAAGAACATAAAAAGGTCAGTGCCTTACGTGTACGATGGACCTAATATTTCGATTCCTATGGTTTTACTTTGATTTAAACACTGTTGTCAAAATTATGCACATTGCGCTGCTCAGCTATCTATAACTTGTTTCCGAACCCCGAGGAATAACTGGATGTATTGTAAAGAATATTATTATAATTTATAAATGTCAAAAGCGTTCTTAAACGTAGATATCTTTTCTTGTCAATAAATTTGGCTGTAATGGTTGCGCAATGTTAACTTTCACCTCGCACAACGTCAAATGCTCACTTACTGTAATATATGAGAACTCATATTTACATAACTAAATCCTTTCATGGATGTCACGTATATGACATCCATTAGATTCGAATACAATTCAGAAAAAATATAAATAGTCGACCGCCTGTCAAGCGTTACCTATGCCATCGATTTCGAACTTAATGCTGTATAATATTTCTTTTACTGTCATAACATAGCTAAATCACGCCTATGTAGCCCTGAAGTGGTAGACATAGATTTCTTCGCACCCACATTTCGTCAGCTATGTTTGATCCCACAAAACTAGGGCGCTACCACTCATTCCTGCCCTCATTACACCCATTTTTCGGACATAAAAGTACCAATAATTATTTCTAGAATACATTTCGAAAGTGACTTTCTTAAAATTAAACCGCTGTAGCTCAGGAGCTGCTAACGTAAATGCATAGTTTCTAAACAAAAAGAATATAATAAACAAAACAAAGTATCTAAACAGAATTTCACTATTTCACATGTGTATTATGTAATTTAGTAAAAATCTTCGGAGCCCTTAAGCGAAAGTTATTTACAGAACTAATGCGCACACACCTGATCGTGTACACAATACGTTAAAGAAACGTGTAAACTCGCAAATCTTACGTAAAATACTTTTAATTTGTTGCCTAAAACAAAGAGGCTCTATTGTAAATTAAACCAGATTGATCGTACCTACACAGACAAGTACAAATAGTAGTCTTAATAAAACACCAGCGTTACAGAACCTTTTAAACTAAGCTTAAAATGTCTTTGATATTTTTAATTCACTTTGCTCATTTATTTGTTTCAGGATGGGAGTTAAAAGGATTACATTGTTATAAATTCTTCAATATCCGACATTCTTGGGAAAAGGCAGCGGAATTATGTCGAAGGTAAATTTTACAACAACTGATTTTATATCTCAAATGTTTTTATTTCCTTTAATATTATTATTAAAATGCAATTAAAATGAAAATAAAATATTTTTATTAGCTTTTCTTGGTATGTATTATCCCAAATAATGATCTCAATTAATATTTTTAGGTACGGAAGCGAACTTATGGTAGTAGACAGTTACACAGAAAACAACATGACATTAAGCATGGTCCCGGCTAGTCCCAGTAATAATCATTACTGGCTTGGACTTGCAACTGTTGATGACCTAAGAACAAACACACTCGAATCGGCTGCGGGAACGTTAGTGTCACAGTATGCAGGATTTTGGGACCTAAGGCAGCCTAATCCCAAAGATGGTGAATGTGTTGACGTTCACATATCATCAGACAACCAGTCATGGGAACTTACAACCTGCGAATCTCTTCTGCCGTTCATGTGCAAAGCAAACGCTTGTCCCTCTGGTAAGCAACAATCAACTGTAACCAATTCGTTAAATTTATAAAAAAAGGAAGTTTATAATCAATGTTAAAGCATTTAAAAACAATGGCTTCAATTCGCTTTTATTTTTAGGAACCTTCCATTGTTCAAACGGAAGATGCATTAACTCAGCCTTCAAATGCGACAAGCAAGATGATTGTGGCGATGCGTCTGACGAAATGGACTGCGCTTCCGAATGTCACTTTTACATGGCAAGTAGTGGTGATGTCGTGGAAAGCCCTAACTATCCTCATAAATATCCACCCTTCAGCGAATGCAAGTGGACTCTTGAAGGCCCTCAGGGCCAGAACATAGTTTTACAGTTCCAAGATTTTGAAACTGAAAAGTCTTTTGACACTGTTCAAATCTTAGTGGGCGGCAGATCCGAAGATAAATCAGTTAATCTTGCAACATTATCGGGGAAGCAAGACCTTTCGAACAAACTTTTTGTATCGGCTTCTAACTTCATGATAATTAAATTCAGCACTGATGGTTCAGTAGAAAGAAAAGGTTTCCGAGCTTCGTGGAAAACCGAATCATCAAATTGCGGCGGTATTCTAAGAGCCACTCCTCAAGGTCAAGTTCTTACCTCACCTGGCTATCCAACTGGTTATCCTGGTGGCTTAGAGTGTATGTATATTATTGAAGCTCAGCCAGGAAGAATTATATCATTAGAAATTGAAGATTTAGACTTAGGAATGAATAGAGACTACATTGTGATCAAAGATGGAAATACCCCCTCAAGCCCAGAACTTTCTCGATTAACAGGACCTGGCGAAGAAAATCAAAAAGTTGTTATATCAACTACTAATCATTTGTATATGTATTTCCGCACCAGCTTAGGTGATTCTAAGAAGGGATTCAATATGAGATACTCCCAGGGGTGTAAAGCGACTATTATTGCTTCAAATGGTACATTCACCTCTCCTGCATATGGACTAAGCAATTATCCTAATAACCAGGAATGTATGTACAGAATAAAAAATCCGAATGGAGGACCGCTTTCTCTCAAATTTGACGAGTTTAGTATTCACCCTACTGATGTGGTTCAAGTTTTTGATGGATCAAGTACAAATGGCTTACGTTTACACTCTGAAAATGGATTCACTATAAAGCCTAGAATTACTCTGACAGCCTCAAGTGGTGAAATGCTTATACGATTTGTATCAGACGCACTGCACAATGGGCAGGGCTGGAAAGCAACTTTCTCTGCAGGTAGTAATAAGTCATTAAAATTATTTATTTATTTCACTAATTTATTCTAACGAATACTTCAATATAACCTATTTATTCCAGATTGCCCACCTCTGAAATCAGGCGTAGGAGCTCTTGCTTCTAACAGAGATACCGCATTCGGTACAGTTATAACATTTACATGCCCCATTGGCCAAGAATTTGCAACTGGAAAATCTAGAATCACAACCCAATGTTTAGACGGAGGGAAGTGGTCTACCACCTACATACCCAGTTGCCAAGGTAATATAAAATGGTTATTTCATTTTGGCCTTAAATGCTATTTTCTTATATTATTTCTAACTAGAATATTTTCCTTGCAGAGGTATATTGTGGTCCAGTACCGCAAATAGACAATGGATTCTCAATTGGTTCGACTAACGTTACTTACCGTGGCGTAGCGACATACCAATGTTACGCTGGATTTGCTTTCCCGACAGGGCAGCCAATTGAAAGAATTTCCTGTTTATCTGACGGAAGATGGGAAAGGACACCAACATGTTTAGGTAATAAGAAATTATTTTTAAGGATTATTATTTATCATATTAAGCCATATGAACCAAGACCGACAACTCTTTATAGTTTAATCAAGTGTGTATGTTATTAATATTTTTAGGATTTCATTTTATAAAAACCAAAATAATTTAGATTTATTTTTCTATGTAGTATTTCTAATATTTATATAATGTTCAAATAATAAATAAATAAATGATTACATCTTTACGACTACTTGATTATTGATCTGGGGGCCTAATTTAGCGAGATTGTATAAAACATTTTATGCTCATATTATGTTTCATTTTCTAAATCGTAAAATAACAAGATATTAGATAATTCATTCAGCGATTCATATAATTTGACAGATTTGTATGAGAATTCGTAATATGGCCTACATTTATGAAACACTGTTTACGTTAAATAGGAGAATTATTAGAAGTAACTAGTAGACCTACATTTTGCTCTTATATTTGTAAATGTAATATTTTATTGTCGCTGAATGAATCATCTAATATCATGTCATTTTACGATTTAGAAAAAGAAACATAATATGAGCATAAAATGTTTCATACAATCTTGCTAAATTAGGCCCCCTGGTCATTTTTTCTAAGTTTGCGGGTTTAAACAAGCAAAATTTTACTTTAACAGCATCCCAGTGTGTAGCTCTGCCAGATGTATCACACGCCAATGTAACAATTTTAAATGGAGGAGGACGGAGCTACGGAACAATTGTCCGATACGAATGCGAGTCTGGTTACGTACGCTCTGGACAGCCTGTTCTGCTATGCATGAGTAACGGAACTTGGTCTGGTGACGTGCCGTCGTGCTCAAAGGCTTTGTGTCCGAAATTTCCAGAAATCAAAAATGGTTTTATCGTTGACCGGACTCGAATATACATGTTCGGGGATGAAGCGCGTGTACAGTGTTATAAAGGTAAATCTATAAAGCTTAAAACATATTATGTTTTTGTATTTTATAATCTTACTTAAAATAGTGCCGTGTGGTGACGGCAGAGTAGAATACAATTGTCACCACCCCAAATCTCTCCCGTGGGTGTCGTACAAAGCGACTAAGGATAAATAAGTGATGAGGAATAGGCAGCAGCGTTCCTCTTATACCACCTTGCAAGGTACTGCGACTTTTGTGCCCGATAAATGGCAATAGGCTCGCCACCTATTACATGGGACCCAACATAATTGGCGAAACGAGGGTGCTAGTTCACCTCTGCTTACCCCTTCGGGGATATAGGCGTGATTTATGTATGTATGTATGTACCTAAAATAGGTACCATAGATACATTTTCATTTTAGCAGTATTGTATTTGAAAAATGTGATTAATCATCATCATCATGCCTTGTTACTAGCTTACCTAGGGTTGGTGCAGCTTTTCCATTCATACCGGAAAGGTGCTACTGATGAATAAATTTATAGAAAAGTAATGGAAAGGACCATGTGGAAAGACCGATGAACGGAGAAGTGACTTAGGTTTTTCATAAAATTACAGGATACAGGCTAAATGGACCAAGCGTACTAAAATGTGGAGCAAATCAAGAGTTTGATGCAGCACCGACGTGTGATGACATAAATGAGTGCTCAAGCAGTCAATGTGATAGCGTATCAACCGAATGCAAGAATACTCAGGGAGGATTCTTCTGTCCTTGTCGGCCTGGGTTTACGCCTAGCTTGGACTGCAGGCCTGTTGGCGACTTGGGTCTCATCAATGGTGCTATTCCCGACGAATCAATAACTACTTCAGCTCCGGAATCTGGATATTACAAAGGAGTATGTTATTTAAAAATAAATACAGCACAGGAGTATGTTTCATTTGTCTAATTATTTTTTTTTAATTTACAGATGGTCCGGTTGAATAATGGAGGTGGATGGTGTGGTAACAACTTGGAAGCTGGAGCTAATTGGATACTCGTCGATTTGAGAGCACCGACTATTATTAGGGGTTTCAGAACTATGAGCGTTATGCGAGCTGACGGGAATATTGCTTTCACATCAGCAATCAGGATCCAGTATACCAATGATTTGACTGATGTATTAAAAGATTACACTAACCCTGACGGTACAGCAGTAGAATTCCGAATTTTAGAGCCTACTCTCTCTGTGTTGAACTTGCCAGTCCCAATTGAAGCTCAATTTGTGAAATTCAAGATCCAAGACTATGTTGGAGCTCCTTGTTTGAAACTAGAGGTTATGGGATGTGCGAGATTAGATTGTTCTGATATAAATGAATGCGCTGATAGTAACGGCGGATGTGAACAGAAATGCTTGAATACGTAAGTTTATTATAACGATTGAGTCTAAATTAAAAACTGAATCTATATACTTACATAATTATTATTATTTGTTACAGCCCTGGAAATTTCTCGTGCGCTTGTAATATTGGTTATGAACTGTATTCCACAAACGGTACGGCTGGTTTTGCTATTGAATCATCAGAAACTGGTGAAAGGGACGGCGATACTTACCAGAGAAACAAAACATGTGTACCCGTGATGTGTCCACCTCTTACATCACCAGAGAATGGCAAGCTTTTGTCTACAAAGAAAGATTTCCACTTTGGTGATATTGTATCCTTCCAGTGTGATTTTGGATATGTAATGTCAGGCTTTTCGTCGTTATTATGTACATCAAGTGGTAAATGGAATGGAACTGCTCCTGAATGTCAATGTAAGTTCATAGTTCACTTTAACCATTTAATAGCCAATGATTTTATAACGCTTGCTATATAAGCCGTGCCAGGCACTTGATAGGCTGTTAAAGTGTTAACAGATGGCAGATAAAACTAGAAACTTTTATGTCAAATTGTACTGTTAATTTTTTCAGATGCTCGTTGTGTTACTTTATCTGATGACAAAAATGATGGACTAAGAGTGATTCGCGATGATCCAGAGAGTGTTTTGGTGCCATATAGAGACAATGTTACTATAACTTGCACGTCACCAGGAAAACAACTTAGAAATACTTTGACTTCATCCTTTAGACAGTGTGTTTACGACCCTAAACCTGTACGTATTTTGATTTGTTTAGAATAGATATTCAATAGCTATAGTTCTAATATTTTTATTGATACGGTAATCTGAATTTAAACTCTAATGAAAACTCTACAAAAGCCCTAATTATTTGTTGGTATATTTTAGGGTCTACCTGATTATTGGCTGTCAGGTGCACAACCGCAGTGCCCAAAAACAGACTGCGGTGTTCCTATGCCTACTCCTGGATTTGTGTATAGCCCTCTTGCTGATACCAAATACCAAAGTTCCTTCTTCTTTGGCTGTCAAAACACATTCAAAATGGCAGGTCAGTCAAGCAAACACGACAACATTGTTAGATGTCAAGCCAACGGTATTTGGGACTTTGGAGATTTAAGATGCGAAGGACCTGTATGTGAAGATCCTGGGAGACCTGCTGACGGTTATCAAATTGCTAGAAGCTATGAACATGGATCTGAAGTTTTGTTTGGATGTTCTAGACCAGGATACATTCTCATCAACCCTAGACCAATTACTTGCATTAGGGAACCTGAATGTAAAGTCATCAGGCCACTTGGCCTAGCATCTGGTAGAATACCTGATTCTGCTATCAATGCAACATCAGAAAGACCCAACTACGAAGCTAGAAATATTCGGCTTAACTCAGTGACTGGCTGGTGTGGCAAACAAGAAGCATTTACCTATGTCAGTGTAGACCTGGGCAAAGTTCACAGAGTAAAGGCCATTTTAGTTAAAGGCGTTGTTACATCAGATATTGTCGGCAGACCTACTGAAATAAGACTTTTCTATAAAACAAATGAGAGCGCAAATTATGTTATCTACTACCCTAATTTCAACTTGACTATGAGAGATCCTGGAAACTATGGAGAACTAGCTATGATAACTCTCCCTAAATATGTTCAAGCCAGGTTTGTTATACTGGGAATTGTAAGTTTCATGGACAATGCTTGTTTGAAATTTGAACTGATGGGTTGCGACGAGCCTTCTCCCAGTCCTCTATTAGGTTACGATTACGGATATTCTCCTTGTGTTGGTAAGTAAAATTATATCAGTGCCAGTTGTACAGCTGCAACTACATCTATTACATAAACTTAATTTTGTTTTGTTTTTCAGACAATGAACCACCTGTATTCCAAAACTGTCCTCAACAGCCAATTATAGTACAAACCGACGTTAACGGTGGCCTTCTTCCCGTGAATTTCACTGAACCCACAGCGACTGACAATTCTGGTGCTATTGCAAGATTAGAAGTGACCCCTCAGCATTTCAGAACACCTATTCAAGTATTCCACAACATGGTTGTCCGCTACGTAGCATTTGACTTTGATGGCAATGTAGCTATCTGTGAAGTCAATATCACGGTTCCAGATTATACTCCGCCTAAACTTAGCTGTCCCCAAAGCTACGTAATTGAATTAGTTGACAAGCAAGATAGTTATGCTGTAAATTTCAATGAAACTAGAAGGCGAATTAATGCTTCCGATGCCTCTGGAGAAGTATTCTTAAAGTTCATCCCAGAACGAGCGGTTATCCCTATTCGCGGTTATGAAAATGTTACAGTAATTGCATCTGACAAATATGGAAATAAAGCGCAATGTAACTTCCAAGTGCGTATCATATTTATTTCAATATCAGAGTTAATTAAAAAATATAATAACTGTTTTTATTGTGATCCACCCTTTAACCCCCAACACTGTTTTTAGGTTTCAGTACAAGCCACACCTTGTGTCGATTGGGAATTGAGTAGCCCAGCAAATGGTGCCATTAACTGTCTACCGGGTGATAGAGGAATCCAATGTATAGCAACATGCAGTCCGAACTTCCGGTTCACTGATGGAGAACCTGTTAAAACCTTCATCTGTGAAACTAAACGGCAATGGGTGCCATCTTCAGTTGTACCAGACTGTGTTTCTGAAAGTAAGAAATATTCAATATACATATTAAGTGCTAACCCATTTCATGTTTTGACAGAAACAAATTTACTAACAAATACATTTGTTTGTTTTAGATACTCAACAAGCGGCTTATCACGTAATATCGAGTGTACAATATCGTGCCCTTGGAGCAGTATCAAACGCATGCCTGCCTCAATATAAAGACTTACTCGCCCAATATGATAATATCCTAAATGAAAGGCTGTCACAACGGTGCTCTGCCGTCAATGTTAACGTAAACGTAACCTTCATCAAAGTAATGCCAAGTCTTTTGGATGAAAATGTTGTTAAAATGGACTTTGTTCTAGCAATTTCGCCAGATATAAGGCAAACTCAGGTTTATGATCTCTGTGGCTCAACACTGAATCTCATATTTGATTTATCAGTTCCTCACGCGAGCGCCCTAATCGAACCAGTTTTGAATGTTTCATCTATTGGAAATCAATGTCCTCCGTTGAGAGCCATTAGAAGCTCAATTACACGTGGATTCTCTTGCAGTGTTGGCGAAGTTTTAAACATGGATACAAATGATGTTCCTAGATGCTGTAAGATTTAATAAAATATTTTATAATACCGTTTCATGCCTCGAAAACTATTAACAATTATCTTTCCTTTCAGTGCACTGTCCAGCTGGAACTTTTGCAGGGGAAAAACAAAAATCTTGCACAATGTGTCCCCGTGGATACTTCCAAAACCAAGCTAGACAAGGCTCATGCCTCAAATGCCCGCAAGGAACATTCACGAGAGAAGAAGGCTCGAAAGACATAACCGATTGTGTTCCTGTGTGTGGTTACGGCACATTCTCACCAACAGGCTTAGTCCCTTGCCTGGAGTGTCCACGAAATAGTTATACGGGTGAACCCCCACTAGGCGGTTTTAAAGATTGTCAAGCTTGTCCAGTAAACACCTTCACATACCAGCCAGCTGCACCGGGAAGGGATAGGTGCAGAGCGAAATGCGCCCCTGGTACATATTCTCCAACGGGACTGGCACCTTGTTCACAGTGCCCACGAAATTTCTACCAAAACTTAGGTGGACAGACTCTTTGTAGCGAATGCCCTACAAACATGAAGACGGTGGGTACTGGAACCACAGGATTAGAGGAATGTATTGCTGTAGAATGCTCTAATAGTGCCTGTCAACACGGCGGTCTTTGTGTTCCTAAGGGCCATGGTGTGCAATGTTATTGCCCAGCAGGATTCTCAGGACGCAGATGTGAAATCGACATTGATGAATGCGCCAGTCAACCATGTTATAACGGTGGCACCTGTACGGATCTTCCTCAAGGCTATAGATGTTCGTGCCCAATGGGATACAGTGGCATTAACTGTCAAGAAGAAAAATCTGAATGTAGGAACGATACATGTCCTGAACGAGCTATGTGCAAAGATGAACCAGGATACAACAACTATACCTGTCTTTGCAGATCAGGTTATACAGGCCTTGATTGTGATATCACGGTAAAATATTTCTGTCTTCTCGTTCTTCAATATCATTAGTTTATATGTTATTATTATTACTATCATATTCAAATTAATATATTTGTTTTTGCTGCAGGTCGATCCTTGTACAGCTAATGGAAATCCATGTGCCAATGGAGCTACATGCACTGCTCTTCAACAAGGCAGATTCAAATGCGACTGTTTACCAGGATGGGAAGGCCAACTCTGCGAAATTAATACTGACGACTGTATTGAAAAACCTTGTCACCTTGGCGCGCCATGCACAGATTTAGTCAATGACTTCAGCTGTGGTTGTCCTCCAGGCTTTACTGGAAAACGTTGCCATGAAAAGATTGATCTGTGTTCCAACGAGCCATGCAAACATGGTATTTGTGTTGACAAACTATTCCTCCACCAATGTATTTGCGATCCAGGATGGACAGGACCCTCATGCGATATTAATATCAATGAATGTGTCATATCTCCTTGCGAGAATAGTGGTCAGTGTATTGATGGCATTGATGACTTTACCTGCATTTGTGAAGCTGGATACACTGGCAAAAGATGTCAACACACAATCGATGATTGTGCTTCTGACCCATGTCAGAATGGAGCGACGTGTATCGATCAATTAGATGGCTTTATCTGCAAATGTAGACCAGGCTACATTGGATTACAGTGTGAATCAGCTATCGACGAATGCTTAAATGAACCGTGTAATCCTATTGGTACTGATCGTTGCGTTGATCTCGATAACAAATACCAATGTGTATGCCGAGAAGGATTCACTGGAGAGATGTGCGAAACCAATATTGATGACTGCGCCTCCGATCCTTGTTTCAACGGTGGATCGTGCAAAGATGAAATTGGTGGATTCAAATGTTCATGCCAACCAGGATGGATGGGCCAACGTTGCGAAAAAGACATTGGCAACTGCATGAATACACCTTGTCAGAATAATGCAAAATGTATTGATCTCTTCCAGGACTTCTTCTGCGTGTAAGTTAAATATTATCTGATTAAAAAAAAAATATGCCATCAGTTTCAAGTGAAATTAATCTTCTTCTCCCTGCCCTGTTCCCAGCTATCTATCTGGGGTCGGCGCAGTATGTTTTCCCTTCCAATAATTTTTCAACTGAAACTAATAATTGTGTTTATTTTATTCAGGTGCCCAAGTGGAACTGACGGTAAACAATGTGAAACCGCTCCTGAAAGGTGCATTGGCAGCCCGTGCATGCATGGAGGAAAGTGCCAAGACTTCGGTTCCGGGCTTAATTGCACATGTTCTCAAGATTACATCGGAGTAGGGTGCCAATATGAATTTGACGCTTGCGAAGCAGGCCTCTGTCAAAACGGAGCTACGTGTTTAGATGAGGGAGAAGATTATACTTGCATTTGTGCTCCTGGCTTCAAAGGAAAGAATTGTGATGAAGACATTATCGACTGCAAAGATAATTCCTGCCCACCATCTGCCACTTGTATCGATTTGCCGGGAAGATTCTACTGCCAGTGTCCATTCAACTTAACTGGTGATGATTGCCGTAAAAGTAAGTGAAGAATAAAAAAACATTGTGATATAACTATGAATCAGTTCTGTTTATTTTTAGACAATAATCTTATTTTACATTCTTTCTTACCTTAATTTTTCTGACCTCTTTTTCATTGTAATAATTGCCTTCACTTTAAAAATATAAGTAGTTCACCTTCGTATTTAATTTGATCTACATTATAATTTTATTAACAAAGTAAACCCTAAATCACATCTGACCAAAATAAATAAATCTTTTCCAGCAATAAGTGTCGACTATGACCTATACTTCAGCAACCCATTACGTTCGAGTGCCGCTCAAGTAGTACCATTCGATACAGGATCTACTGATAGTTTGACTGTCGCTATGTGGGTTCAGTACACACAACAGGACGAGGGCGGAGTTTTCTTTACGGCTTACAGTGTTAGGTACGTGTGCAACTTATTTCTTGGGATCGGTTTTATTATTTACATTATATGTTTCTATTGGATACTTACTCTATTTCTTTTTCCAGTAATTCCCACATTGCTATGAACAGAAGAACAATCATACAGGCGCATTCGAATGGCGTTCAAGTTTCCTTGTTCCCTGAACTACAAGACGTTTACCTTAGTTTTGGTGAATTTGCAACAGTTAACGATGGTCAATGGCACCATGTTGCTCTCGTATGGGACGGAAACAACGGTGGTGAATTAACTCTTATTACTGAAGGATTAATTGCAAGCAAACTTGAAGGATATGGCAGTGGACGATCATTGCCTCAATAGTAAGTACTGCAACAATAATGATACAAAATTAAAGGAGGTCAACGTAATAAACAATAACGAATCTCTTTATTTTCAGTGTTTGGGTGACATTGGGCAAACCACAATCAGATAGCCCTAAGGCGTACACAGAGTCTGGCTTCCAAGGACACTTGACCAAACTACAAATATGGAACCGTGCACTTGATGTTACCAATGAAATACAGAAACAAGTTCGGGACTGTCGCACTGAACCAGTCTTGTACAACGGACTATCTCTTACATGGGCAGGATATGATGATATTGTTGGGGGTGTAGAGAGAATCGTCCCATCACACTGTGGCCAGAGGGTTTGTCCTAACGGCTACACAGGCTCAAAGTGTCAACAGCTTCAGGTCGATAAAGAATCACCACGCGTAGACCGCTGCCCTGGCGATCTGTGGGTAATCGCTAAGAATGGATCATCCATCGTTAACTGGGACGCGCCTGTATTTAGTGATAACGTAGGAGTCACCAAAATTGTGGAACATTCCGGACATAAGCCCGGACAGAATTTGGCTTGGGGAATATACGATATTGCTTACATAGCGTATGATGCTGCCGGAAATACTGCCACGTGCACCTTCAAAGTAACAGTGCTCTGTAAGTATAAATCTCTATTATACTCGCATAATTTAAATCCAATGGCCGTGTGGTGACGGCAGAGTAGAATACAATTGTCACCACCCCAAATCTCTCCCGTGGGTGTCGTACAAGGCGACTAAGGATAAATCAATGATGAGGAATGGGCAGCAGCGTTCCTCTTGTACTACCTAGCAATAGCAATTTACTGCGATTTTGTGCCCGATAAATGGCAATAGGCTCGCCACATATCACATGGGACCTAACATAATTGGCGAAATGTGGGTGCTAGTTCACCTCTGCCTACCCCTTCGGGGATATAGGCGTGATTTATGTATGTAATTTAAATCTTCAATCGTATTTACAAATTGTCCATTTATTTACTGGCATAACGTTGTACATCTTATACACAGAAAATAGTGACAAAAATTGTCAATTTCAATTGACCAAACTGAATCAATCCCCTTTGGACGCGTTGTGATAAACTCACGTCTAATTTATCACTTATTTTGCAGCTGAATTCTGTCCTCCGTTGGCTGACCCTCTTGGCGGATACCAGTCCTGCCGTGATTGGGGCGCTGGGGGGCAGTTCAAGGTTTGCGAGATCGCGTGCCGTGACACGCTCCGTTTTTCGCAGCCTGTGCCACCGTTCTATACTTGCGGAGCTGAAGGTTTCTGGAGGCCAACTACCGATCCGGGCTTACCCCTTGTTTACCCAGCGTGTTCCCGTAAGTATATTTGGCCTTCTTTTAATAATACCAGACTCCTGTTTGTTTAATTCTATGTCAAAATTAAGCGAGTGATTAGAACTAATTTACGGCCGACATCCCTAGTCTTCCAAGAACTGTCCAATCATGAATCTGGTAGTACATGGCAGATTGCAGATTGTATTCTAACAATATTTTTTATTTCCAGCGGCATCGCCAGCACAGCGCGTGTTCAAGATTTCAATGTTATTCCCAAGTTCAGTTCTTTGCAATGACGCCGGACAAGGCGTGCTCAGACAAAAAGTGCGCACTGCAATCAACCAACTTAACAGAGATTGGAACTTCTGTTCCTATGCTGCCGATGGTAATATTGATTTTCGCTTAATTGTAAGTACTTCTTGATTAATAATAAATATTAATACTGTTAATTTAAATTTTGTAGGTACGCGTGAGTGCAAGGAACTGGATATCAATGTCAAATGCGACCACAGAACTAATGTTAGACAAACACGTCAAGTATCATCACCTAGTGCTCCTTCTGAAGACACGTATGTTTTGGACGCCATTATACCCGTGGAAGAGTAAGTATTATTACCTACTCCTGAATATATATTTATCTTCTAATCTACGTAGATAACTAAAAGACTACCAATCACTTAGAAGTTGTATAATTATTACTACATCACATCGTAGAGGTGACATCAGAGCGCACAAGATTAGCATTCATCTTCTGATTCTTTACCAAAGACTTTGAAGTGCACCCTGAAGCATGTGCGACTAAACACAAAGCACTTTCCTATATAGACTTAGAAGTGTGTAGCACTAAAAGTCATTTATTTCTCGAAGGCATGTTCTTCCAACACTATTGCATGTTATTTTCTCTGGCACTTAGGAGTCGCAGCAATAGGGAGGGCCGTCAAGTGGGTGATACGTACAACGTTGAGATCTCTTTCCCGGCTGTCAAGTAAGTTATTTGCATGTACTCTCGCACGTATCTCGCGTAAAATACATTTAAGTTTTCGCCTTTGTAAGTTTTGGACGAGGTGGCAATGTAATTTACATAAGAATAGCTCCAAATATTTGCACGTTGATAAAATTGTACGCCAACATGAAATATTGTTTGTTTATAAATATTTTACTGGTGCATTACTTGCAGCATTATTTTCATATTTCTTTTATATTTTAGCGACCCAGTAATCCACAATGGTAACAACGAAAGGTCTACAGTCCAAAGGTTACTGGAGAAACTGATCCTTGAAGACGAACAATTCGACGTCCGAAATATTCTACCGAACACTGTTCCCGACCCGGCCAGCTTGTCTTTGGTTTCTGACTACGCTTGTCCTATGGGACAGGTGGTTATGGCTCCTGATTGCGGTATGTAGATTACATAGATATAATAATAAAATACACGTAGGTAAACTAAGAGACCAAATAATTTTGAAATGATTATCTCTTATCGCCATATGCAATAATTTAGGTTTGATTTAATAACAAACCGGTTTAATTCTTTAGGTCTTAAATAAATAATTAAATATGAGCACAGTACCTATGTTCATAAAAAAATACGTTAAGTTGTTGATCTTGGCTGCTTCTGCATATCAGCAGCAGAATAACCCACCATGCGTAGGGTCCGTTATCCCTATATTCCATCACTAGGAAAGTCCTGTGCCCCTGGAGGTGTGCCCCTAGCAGTGAGGATATTAAAGGGCTGATGACGATAAATTTCAGAATTGACTTTATAAAATTGTCTTAATGATCGTAACTAAATTTTTTTTAATCCTTAAATCTAGTCAGAAACAGTAATCTTAATCAGCAACCACTCTATAAGTATACTGTGTGTTTTTTTCAGTGGCTTGCGCTGTCGGAACTTACTTGGACGTAGCCAGTGATACTTGCAAGCCTTGCCCAACCGGCACCTACCAATCCGAGGCGGGACAACTGCAGTGTACTGCTTGTCCAATGATCGCTGGCCAGCCTGGAGTAACACAAGCGTCTGGAGCTAGGAGTGCAGCAGATTGTAAAGGCAAGTTTTTTTTTCTATTTCATGTCGTGGCCAAATCGTAGAATTGATCATTTCATGATATGGCCGACCATTTCATGATATGGTCGCATTTCATGAAATGGCTAGCTAAAACTGACTATATCGTTGAAACGTCAACGTTTGATGATATGGCCATCCACGTTTGGCCATATCATTAATGTAGTTAATGTTTGGTATTTTTACGTTGCGCTCGTTTTTTGAGTGACTTAAAACGTAAAATTTTTATAATTTGATGTCGTATCGACATTTCACTACACTTTTATCTTCCATTACAACATTAATAATAGTTTGTATATTAGGATAATTGTCCGCCGCCATGATGCATCACAAAAATAAATCGAAATAAGCGCCTCTTACAGTGGTTAATGTAACTATTTTACGATATGATCAATAATGTTTGGCCACATCATGAAATAGCCGTGCGTTAAGCTGTTCATATCGGTAAACGTTGTTTATTGTTGGTAAGGCCAGACCATTATCATGATATAATCAGTTTTAGCTGGCCATTTCATGAAACGGTCGGCCACATCATGAAATAATCAATTCTACGATTTGGCCACGACATATTTATTAAAAGAAAAGTTATTAAGTAGATACCTCATGTATCGATCCGTCATGATGTGTATAGTGCTTATAGTTAATATTGTTTTCAGAGAGATGTGCGGCTGGCAAATATTACGACGCTGAAGCCGAGCTGTGCCGACCTTGTGGGCACGGTTCCTACCAGCCCAGGGAAGGGGCGTTCTCGTGCATGGCATGCCCGAGAGGCCAAACAACTCGTGCCACGGAAGCTGTGTCAGCGGCGGAGTGCAGAGACGACTGCCCATCAGGTAATAATTCATTCCCGCATCTAGACTATAATTTTTGGAACTTTTTCTAACCACTAACTTCTTTGTGATAATTCATTCAAGTAGGTGAATGTGGCAAAGTGCGCCTAGCAGGTAAGTGCACCCACCACAAACGTCTCGAAAAGTATCGATTGGACACTAATATGACACCTTTTATCGACGCTAAAGTTATTGTAAAGCTTTATGGTTAAAACAAGTTTTCGATATATTTGTGGTACGTGCACTTGGCCACCTTAACCTACCTAAAACAGTTATTAGGAATATGGGCAGCAGCGTTCCTCTTATACCACCTAGCAATGCACTGCGATTTTATTGCCCGATAAATGGCAATAGGCTCGCCATCTATTACATGGGACCTAACATAATTTGCGAAACGTGGGCGTCACATCACCTCTGCCTATGTATGTATGGATACGAGGAGCTCGCTATCGCAGTGGCATAGCGCGCTTGACCTGCGATTGCGTTAACAAAGCAATGTCCCTAAGGCCGGTCATTGGATTGGTGACCAAAAATTTATCTCGAGTTCCTCCGTGCTTCGGAAGGCACGTTTCCCGTAGGTCCCGGCTGCATCTGCAGTCGTTAATACCCATCAACCCGCACTGGGCCAGCGTAGTGGGTTATGGCCCAATCGCCCTATATTCTTCCATCCATAGGGAAGGCCCTTGCCCCAGCAGTGGGGACATTAAAGAGCTAGTGATGATGATGATGGTGATGATGTTTGATGTATTGTATGATGATGTATGTTTTCTGTTTACTTAAAAATGTTACTGCTATTACAGGCGAGCAGCTAAGCAGTGAAGGTGGTTGCGAGCCGTGCCCACGTGGCACGTACCGCGCGACCGGCGCCGGCGCCGCGTGTGCGGCATGCCCGCCCGGAACTACAACGCCGCAAGCCGGCGCCTCCACAGCTGACCAGTGCTCGCTGCCTGTCTGCAAGGCTGGTGAGTAAATTGGAGTTCTTATGGGTATTCCGATTTACGTGCAATGGCAATTTGCTCGCTTCTATTACATAGGACTTAAGAAAATTGGCGAAACTTGGGTGTTAATTCACCTCTGCCTATCGCTTCGGGGATAAATGAGCGTCTTTATGTATGTATATTTTAACCGCCAACTGGTATCAACAACTGCCCTTATAACTTATGTATTTAAAGTTATAAAACTGTCAATGTAGCCAAGCTTTTAAACATCGGCGAAGTGGAATAGCTTCTAACTAACATAACCATTTAACATACAGTAGAATTTGTGTTACAAATTGCTTATGAATACGCAAATAACTTTAAATAACTTTAATGAGTACTTAACGACAAAAAATGACTATTCAAAACTAGTCGCTATTCTTGCCGGGTCGATGGTCTAGATTTGAATGAATTTTTTTGGCATAAATACTCATTAAAGTTAATTGACGTCTCTGAGTGCGGCAGTAAGAGTTCTCAGGACCTAACTGTGGATGAAATGGCTCCCCTTATATTTACAGGATCATACTTGGACGACAATCAGAATTCGTGTGTTCAGTGCAAGAAGGGCACATATCAATCCGAAGCTCAGCAGACCACCTGCATACCTTGCCCTATCAACACCAGTACTAGGGAACCTGGAGCGGTAAGTACTAGCCGGTATAATTATAAGCCCTTATAATGTGGCGAGAAACCCAAAATTTATTGGAAATTGTACCAACCTTCAATACTTTGCTAAAGTCACATAAAATATCAAAATAAAGCAAATATTAGAGATCTTGAAAATGAATTATATTTAAAATATAATCTTCCAATAATATCGCGTATAAGTAAATAATAATAATAAATATTTTTACACTCACACCTATCATCTAGCCCAAAGTAAGTAGCCTAAGCACTTGTGTTATGGATACTAGATGACGGACATATTTTTAATATAATTACGTATATAAATGTTGAAAATATACTACATAAACATATACACAACCATGACTCGGAAACAAACATTTGTTGTCATCACAAAGTTTGCCCCTACCAGGATTCGAACCCGGGACCTCTTGGCCAATACCCAGCAATCTGAGCATTCGACCAAGGCGGCCAATAACAAAGAGTTACATAAAAATATTGACGAAATTGATCTCAAAGAATGTTATTTGGAATAATCAGAGCTACATCTACCCACCAATAAACCTATTAGCTACGAAACCATAGAATCCAAACTTCGCTACGCTAACTACCGAACACTCTTGAAAATGGGGCGGAGGCTACTTATTTCCGGTTGCCCGAAAAATTGGGCAAGGACATCTGTCAAACCAAGTCCCAACACTCATAGCTGTTTAGGCCAACTACACAGAAAGTTCGGGAAATATCTTGGAAAAGATCTTTGGGGACCGCAAAGTTTCCGCCCCGTCGCATTGGAAAATTCTCGAGAGATTCGAACAAGAAGCTTAATTTAATTTTCTCAGATTATCACAACAGTTATTTGTTTTGTGGTGCGCTAATCAAATAAAGCAACAATGTTAACTAACTTAAATTACGAACCCTTATCTGGACGCGATAAATAGGTACTATTTAGATTTCGTATTACGAAATGAAAATGGCAATATTATTTAGTCTTGATATCTCCCAACGGTTTTTCCTAAAGATTTTATCAATGCTCCGTGTTCGCTAATTACTCGTTCCCCGAAAATAACTATACTTCTGTATAGTCCCCCCAAATCGTTAGGATAGATAGCACCTACAGAACTTAAACTTTCTGTGAAGCTCTTAAAGCACTTAATATTAGCGGCAATAAAAGCTGTTCATTATTTAAGAAAAATGGTCCGTTTCTACTAGTCGACCCTTACGAAAGCTTGTAAAATTATTGGTTACTCTGGTAGATGTCTGGTAGAATTTAGATATGGCCAAATTAATCTTAGTTTGATTTTGTGAGATTTGAAAAAATCTATTCAAAATGTTGAATAAAGCATTGTCACACTCACTAAACTTGATGCCTTTTAAAAAAATATTGTCTATATTGTTTAAATGTCAAGATAGTAAACAGTGAGAATAGTAAATAATAATATTATTTACGTCCACGTGTTATTTTACATTTGCAAAAGTATTCCAAAATTCTTGTTTCGTGTGTAAGTACGTAACTATCACAATCTTAACATAGATTGTGATAATTAACGAAGAGATGATAATAGCTTAATAAACACATTTTCTGATCTTAAATCTTTTCTGTAAACAGACCTCCGAGACGGACTGCACAAACCCTTGCGAGATGAGTGGCCCCGAAATGCACTGCGACGTCAACGCCTACTGCTTGCTAATGAAGGAGACCAACGACTTCAAGTGTCAGTGCAAGCCTGGCTTCAACGGCACCGGCAAAGTTTGCAATGGTAAGACTATTATTCTAAGCTCCCTCCTGTCATATTAAATTTAGGGAAAAAGTCCGCTAGTCTTCGCTCCACGTTACTGGTTCTCTTCTTCTTCACTCCCTTAACATTCATGCAATGTGTTACTCAATTAATTTATCAATTTCCTCTACGACATATTTTCTTTAACGTTCCATTCTTCCTACCTACCCTTGCCTGCGACCTATTCTCAGACCTACCAAATATACACACAAAATTTCATTACAATTGGTCAAACTGTATCGAAGGAGTTTTGAGCAAACAAAACAAGCAAGCAATCAAAACTGACCATAAACCCGGCAAGAATAGCGACTAGAGTGCGGTCCAGATAGGTCCGCGCGTGGTCAAAATTGGATCTAAAATTTCGTCTCCTATTTCGTTTGTCTAGGAGTGTCAATGTTAGCGAGCAGCGCCACCCCTCGCGCGCGGACTTATCCGACCGCACTCTCAGTACTCATTAACGTTATAACGTCTCTGAGTGGGGTATTTTATGCTTGGTGGCTAAATTTGGAACTTGCTACCCTTCCGTGTACCAAACATAACCGCAAATAGCAACACAATTCAAGTATCTGCTTCTTCGAAACTCCACTAGATGTCTCCTGCGTCTATGATGAGTAGATAGGTATGGTAGGTAGGTATAAGAGGTGTAAGAGTGTGTGTAAGAGTAGATAGTAGGTACAGTCTTGATCCGTTTTATAATTTTGTTAACTTAAAGCTAAAGTTGATTTAAAGATTTTTACCTATGGCTATAAAATGGCTATATAATTACGAAGGGTTGCTGTGTAATAATAATGACCTTGTTTTATATTTTCATCTACAGTTAGATCTGTCAGCCTTTATTTACAAAAGCTGTATAGTATCGTAATGGTTCTTTTACATTTACCGTTTCTGTATTTAGATATGTCAGGGTCCTGCCTTCGACTTCAGTCTATCTCAAGACAATGCCTGCCATAAAAATATCTTTTTGTTTTCCATCGCATTCATTTGTAGTCAACATAATGTTTAATCTAAGCTGTTCAGTCGAATATAAGATATTTATGTAACACCTGACCATAAAGTGCACATTTCCGCCCGCTACGCGCACGGAAAATCCCACTTCTTGATCAGTGGGTGACATAAAACTATGATCATACTCGGGCGATAAAAAAAAACCTCAGATCGCATATTTATCGCCCTACGATCTGAGACATTATTTGTTTTATCGTATATAATCTACTATTTGATGGTTTTTTTTCAGATATGTGCTTGGACTTCTGCGACAACGGTGGGGAATGCGTAAAGGATGCCCGCGGTGAACCATCGTGCAGATGCACTGGTTCCTTCACTGGCCGCCATTGCAGAGACAAGAGCGAGTTCGCGTACATCGCTAGCGGTGTCGCTGGCGGTGTCATATTTATAATATTCCTGGTGCTTCTTGTATGGATGATCTGCGCCAGGTGAGGCATCAACATAATTACATACATACAAATTTTCTTGCAAAAATGCGTCAAATTGCCATACACTATTCGATTTTCATTTTAACATTATACAAATGTTAGCAAAATTAGTACAAAGATTTTGGTGGTCAGAAAAAGAATTTCGAAAAATTATGGTCTTGATGAGTGAATCGAACCCGCGTCCGCTGCTATACGGGCAGGTGCCTGACCGCTCGGCCAACCAAGACACACAATGTGCGTGCAAACAGCAAAGGAGTAAACTCTTTAACGAAGTGTTTTCCCAAATCAGTATAATCTGGACTTCTTCAAGAAATTATATTACTAACAGACAATAGTTTTTCTAACTGAAAAGAACCCGAATAAATAAACATAGAAAGACAAAGTGTTTCTAGAAAATTTGTTAATACGAATATTAAAATGTTAAATGTTATTCTTCAACAGGTCAACGAAGAGGAAAGAACCAAAGAAGACTCTAACACCAGCTATAGACCAAAATGGCTCCCAAGTCAACTTCTATTATGGAGCCCATACGCCATACGCGGAGTCCATCGCACCTTCACATCACTCTACGTACGCACATTACTATGATGATGAAGAAGACGGCTGGGAAATGCCCAACTTCTACAACGAAACATACATGAAGGAGAGTCTGCACAACGGCATGAATGGAAAGATGAACAGCTTAGCGAGGTCTAACGCGAGCATCTATGGAACTAAGGAGGACTTATACGATAGGCTGAAGAGGCATGCGTACCCTGGTAAGAAAGGTCAGTATTTGGGCACATAGCTAGTGCGCACAGTTTTTCTATTTTAGATCTTATTGCAGCTGTTGCACCGTCACTGCTTCTCTTGTCGAAGTTTCCTTACGTAGAAACTATTTTTTAGGTTTTTCTTCCAAAACTGCGACACTATCAAACGAATATGTATATGTTCAAACGAACTTATAAACAATATATTTGATAACATCAGTCTGAAAATTTCTTAGAAATATTGGATAAAATGAGCAGTTGTAGGACCTATCATATTTTTTTCCTCAAAATATTCTTAAACTCGTAGTGGACACGGGTATTCCCTAAGCACACACCGCTAATTGTTTTGATAATTGACTGTAAAATTAATCATAACATTAAACTTATGACATAAATCATTATCTGTGAATACTCAAACACTCAATAACTTAACTATTTATGCTGATGCAATGTGAAAACAAAATATGAACGACATTATAATAAAGTTTACACTTGTTCCAGATAAGAGTGATAGCGACAGTGAAGGTCAGTAAGCATGAAGAGGGATTGCGATTTATCGTATTCTGGTCAATCTTTCATAATACTATATACTAGTTTCAATTATCGGTTAACCCGAACAATACAAGTAAATATTATTGTGTAATCTTACCTATATAGCGAGCCAACTACAAAGTGAAAATATCCATTTCTAAGAAAAGAGACTATATAAAGCTGTTATTCACTATTTTTAAAGTCACAAAGTTTAATATAGGCACCACCGAAGTAGTTGGTGAGCGATCAGGAATAGATTAGAGGTATGTATGTGGAATGACCAAAGTTGCTTCCGCACATAGGCGTAATTAAATATTTTGGTGCTATTACAGATTTCTTTTAAACATTACTCTTTTTATTCTAACAAATAATAAGAATCTACATAGATTCTTGACGCTAATGCTAAATGAACGATATTTCAGTACAATCATTAAATTATGTCAACATGGATATATATTTCCATAACAATAGATGGAAATCATTTCAAAAATGGTGTCAACTTTTTCAACTAAATCGTATACGCCTACAGTCCCGGTTGTAACTAAGGTAGTAACAGTGTTGTGTAGAATTGTGTATTCTCTAGCTTTAGTATATTAGGTTAGTTACAAAGAATGTGTATTAACACACTCACTGTTTGTTTTTACAGCCCCACCAAAAATATTTAACGAATCACGTCACAGAAATACAATAGCTTAGTAAACTCATGGTTGTATACAATAATTTGCAACATGTAAAATTCTTGAAACAGTGACTGTGTTGATGTTCTGAGATTATGATCAACGAACATTGTGCTCAAATAATTTAGGCATCCACTGCCATAATATAGCAGGGCTTTTACAAAATGTGAAAATGGTGTATCTATATTCAACGAAGTCCTTTACAGTGTAAATATTAAATTAAAATATTTGTATATTTATGAATAGAACATCACAGTGCGGGTATTAATCGAGTATTAGTTTTTAAAACTATACAAATCATAATCTGTACTTAAACAAAGTATAGTGGACTATGGTAATAGGTAGGTAATTATTTTCGCCGATATAAAAGAAGTCTCTTAAAATATTATTCGGTTAATACTCCCACTCTAGATAGCTTTTAAGTTATAATCGAAAGTCAAGTTTATTTTTGTATTATAGACTAGACTGTATTTTGTAACATTTTTTTTACATTAATGAATGTGAGAATGTTGTTTGAATGTAATGGGTGTATAGAGAATGAATATAATGACGATAAAGAAATTATAATTACGTAATGTATTATATGAATACTTTTGTATTAAAATATTTTGTAATAAGACTCGGTAATAACGTTGACATATATTTGTAATCAATTTTCTTTTGTCGATCTAAGCAAATTGTTGTTGAAAGTATTTAAATTATATTTAACGCATTGTAAAAATATCAATACTCATTGCTGAATCTCCTTATTGGAATTAATCGTCGATTTTCCATCACAATTTATTACCACATTAATTATTACGTTAACAATAATATTTTAGACAAAATTTAAATAAAATATTAATTTAATCTCTTGTTTTATTCTGATAAAATATCTATTTTATTCACAAAATGCTTAATGCGTATTTATAAAACCTCAGTTATCTTGTAAGACACCACAAGGTAAGTATTTTAGTTTTATTATTATTAAGTTCATAATCCTAAATAATAAAATAATAAATACGCTTATAAGTTTAATATTAGTTTTTTACGCTTTCAAGTCTAAAATTCTTTCATTCAAAGTTTGCTTATAAGGTCATTATTTTTTGTGCGCTGCCATTTTGCTATTTCTAATTGAGAATGACTGACAGTTATTTAAAGACATCAACGAGAGCGATTAACAAAACGATAAATTAATATCTAGATGGCAAAGAGGCGCTTAGAATGAAAATACACATTTTATACTGATTGCGTCATTGTGTACAAATACAGCTGCAATAACAATTGTTAATTTTGAGGGCATAAGCATCATTATTGTATTACAGCACATTGCACTGCGTACTGCAATTCTATTGATACCAAAGGTTACATTCAAACACAATATTTGTGTCAAGGATTGTTTTGAAAATGACGGGGGACTGTGAAAACAATAGTCCAATTTCTTAATTACAATAAAATTAGTTCTAAATTCTAGAATGATGACTATTCATTCGAGACTTTCTCGTTATCAATCCATTAAAGCTTCCACCGGTGGGGCCTTTCTCCCCTAAGGGAGAAGTATTTTCAAGTGCCATTGATCAGCACCAGAAATGCTGCTGCCCATTCCTCCTTATATTTTAACTCTTCGGATTATTAGGTATTCCCACAGGTATTTCCCTAAATTAAACAATATTATGAAGACCCATAGCCTTGTAATTGTCAGTGATGAGGAACGCGCAGCAACGTTCCTGTCATACCACCTAGCAATTTATTGCGGACATGGCAATGGGCTCGTTTCACATGCTTGCCATTCCTGTACCACCTCAGGGATAAATTAGCATGATTTTATGTACCTATGTATGTTGGTTAACCGACTGAGGTTAAATATACTGAACTGACACGTTGTCAGATGTTGAATGATAAAGAATAAAAACCTACGTGATCCGGTCGTAGTTCGCACAATAATTCATCCGTAGGAAGACATAATTAAAATAGTTATAATTAAAATACATTATCATATATACCCATTTATTTTTTATTTAAATATATTAATTTATAGGCTCACCACCTGGGACCTAGCATAATTGGCGAAGCGTGGGTGCTAGTTCACCTCTGCCTACCCCTTCGGAGATATAGGCGTGAATTATGTATGTGTATGTATTAATTTATGAGTTATTTCATTATTATTTTAACTGTATTTAATTATGTAGTTGTATTAAAAGCAACAGTGTAGTTGTTCAGTTATTAATTTATTTCCTTAGGTAGTAGATAATTTTGATAAGGCACAGCCAAATGAATAACAATATTATAATAATTATATTACAATACTTTAACAATCGCACAAACGTATTAAATAAAACATGTCCGTTTAATTGGAATGCTTCGCACTGAAGTCTTTCATGTATTTTGCCAATACTTCTACTTCTTCCACTGTGACCGCATTGTATGTGGAAGCGCGGATACCACCCACAGACCTGAAAAAAGGATAATTTAATTGGACAATGCTCTGCGATTCCCTTCGAATAACATCCAGACAAGTAATTAACTATCCCATTTAAGATTACATTACTTAAGTACATCAATGGTCTATTAAAGATATCCCCAGGTGACAAATCTTTGTAAAGCAGAGTTACAGCAATTATTGAATTTTCGTAGGAATATAAGTGGGAGTACTCAAAGGTCTGTACGTGTCCTAAAAACTCGAGCTTAAAGTCAGAAATCAATACCCGATGAGTACAAATATCTTTGACAGAAATAATAGTTATTTGTTGTACGTGAGTGCAAAGTTGTTTTTTAACCGCGTGCTCAATTTTGATGACCGAGCTAGCGAAGGATTCTAAAATTGAATCACGAGCGTAGCGAGTGATTAAAAAATTAGAATCCTGAGCGATAGCGAGGGAATCAAAAGAGCACAAGGTGAAAAATCTTTGCACTCGAGTGCAACACGTAACTTTTCATCCCCCCCAACGAGGAAATTGCAAAATACAAAAAAAAATACAATCACAACAGTTTCTGTTTTCACCCAGAAACATCCACAACACCCTCCCATTAACCCAAACACACTCTCAACACCCACCCAGAAACACCCACAACATTCACACCCGAAATACACACCTATTCACCCAGAAACACCCAAAAAACACCCATTCACCCAGAAACACCCACAACACACCCAGAA
This sequence comes from Cataclysta lemnata, assembly GCA_963931975.1. Classification (NCBI taxonomy): domain Eukaryota; kingdom Metazoa; phylum Arthropoda; class Insecta; order Lepidoptera; family Crambidae; genus Cataclysta; species Cataclysta lemnata. The sequence goes on from OZ008347.1 coordinate 9,599,653, forward strand.
ACACCCACAAAACACCCATTCACCCAGAAACACCCATTCACCCAGAAACACCCACAAAATGTCCAATCACCCAGACACACTCATAAAACACCCAGTCACCCAGAAACACCCACAAAACACCCATTCGCCCAGAAACACCCATTCACCCAGAAAAACCCATTCACCCAGAAACATCCACAAAATATCTAATCACCCAGACACACCCACAACATCCATTCAGACACCCACAACTTCCACCCAGTCACGCCCACAATACTCACCCATCCATTCAGACAAACCCACAAAACACCCATTCACCTAGACACACCCACAAAAAACCCATTCACCTAGACACACCCACAAAACACCCATTCATCCAGACACCTCCAACACCCACCCATCCACCCAGCCACACCCGCAAAATATATCCTGACACACCTGTAAGTACCTAATAAAAATTACCGTCCCTAATAGAGTTCCGAGACGGTCAATCAGCTTGAGTCAAGCACGTTGATTTTCTGTATATTTTTGTTCCGTTGCTAGCGTAAACAAATCAAACAAACCTAAAAAAAATTTAAATGCTTGACTCAAGCATCAAGCAAGCATTGTAGACGATCAAAATGTTTAAAGCAAGATTGACGCCAAGCTGATTGACCGTCACGGAACTCCTAAGTTTTAACAAATTTATGACGTGAAAAGAAAATGGCGCGCGCAAAGCAAATTACAAAAAAAGTACACCAAGAAGGTTCCGAGTCTAGAGTTTTTAACAAATTAAAATAGGTTGCATGATAATTTCGGCACCATGGAGGTAGAAATAAATAGGTATAATGATGTTTTGAATTCACAAACTCATTGCACACGATGTTCTAAATACAAATTTACTTTAACCTCTAGAGGATAAAAACGGCTTTTGCACTCAGATATCGAAGAGCAAAAACGCTTTTTCCGAGATGGTGGGATGAAAAAGAAATTTACCTGTGTCCTTTCAATTGAATCAGTCCCAAAGCTTCTGCTCCCTTCAGGAACTCCTTCTCCAAAGCGTCATTGCCTTCTGACGAGCCAATTCTAAACGGAATGTTCATCTTGCTCCGTACATTCTTAGCCACTGGCGCATAATAGAAACCATTGGATTCCTCAACGATGTCATAGATTAAAGACGATTTTTTTTCGGCTGCCCTAGCCATTGCATCTAGGCCGCCTTGTCTCTCTATCCATTGCAAAACCCGTCCCATAACGTAAATGCTGAAAGGAAAAGCTCTTAATGTATTTAACTAGGTAATCGATTAACTTTAACGGTCCATGAATATAAAAGGGTGATTACTAGTAAATAAGCAACTGGACATCGTAGATTAATCGAAAGATAATAACAGCTCATAATAGCGTGACAGATTAAGGAACTATGCTCTTATCTGAAGGCAGATAAATTGAAAAAGTCATTGACTTTACTAGCGTTTTGTTTCTTGAAGGCTATTATGTAGATTTTATTTCACTAAATTGAGTGATATCAGAAGATAAACTTACGCAAACATCGGTGGCGTATTGAGAATTGAATCATTTTTAGCCGTGAGCGTCCAGTCCAGAATTGAAGGGCAGATTGGGAGAGCTTGATTGAGGAGATCTTCCCGAACAATAACTAACGCTACACCTGAGGTACCAATATTTTTCTGCGCGCCGCCGTATATAACTCCAAACTGGAAAGCAATAAAATTTCCATTAGCAATACTAATTAACTGTAAAATACAACTTGCCTTTAGCTTAACTATGCCTACTGCGCACCATAAGTAGTAGTCGTCTAAACAGTTATATATCTTTAGATTAATGTCAAGAAATGTTGGTAGGTAATATTTCAGATCAAAAGCTTTTAGTTCTTGCTTGTATACTGGTTAGGTATTATCCGAACCCAATCAGAAAGCAATCATAAGTCACAAAGACCAACAGTTTCGGTGACGTAAATTACGACCTGAAAGGCTTTGTGTACTTACAATGTCTAAGCATAATCCATTGTCATTTACAATAGGACTAATTGTTATGGAATCAATCGTTACAGAAACGCTACAAATTTAAAGGTAGACCATACCTTTCTTGTTTAACTAATTCTTGAAATTAATTTCTAATGTTAAAATAAAAAAAAATCTTAATCGTAAGGTGGTAACCGAATCCGCTTTCTATAGTAAACTGGTGTAGTTCAGAAGGTATAGTTAATGTTAATTTCAATAATATGCATTGCTATCGGCAATTTATTACCTATTATAAATAAAGAAGACTAGTATATAAAAGAATGTATTTCGATATTAAATAAGCTTTGCTATCGACCATGCTGTTGAATTTTTTTGTGGTGTTACAGATAACTTGCTTTTGTTTTGATAAAATGTTATTTAAAGTTTATCTTTCTCTCACCTTTGACACGTCAATCTTTTTCGACATAAAATTCGATGACATATCAGCTACAAGGGGAATACCTTTTGTATCTGGTATGAAGTCAAATTCCACTCCTAAAACGAAACACAATTAAAATTTGATTTAATCAATAAGTGTATAATACTTACTCAATAATAAAAGATGCTTTGATTGAAAGAAACTAAAATGCTTTTTGTTGCAAACACAAAATAAGCAATGTTTGCATAAACAAGCTCATTAAAGGACTGGAGAGGATTCTGATGATGATGATGATGATATATATGTCTTGACAAACCTACACTGGGCCCGTGTGTAGGATTACGGTATATTCTCTTTTTCTTCTACTATCCATTGCAAAGTACCCAAGCAGTGGGGACATGTATGTCTGGTATATTTTAATATCATTTACGAAGTATGTCTGTCATCAAATGATCTATTAAACCACGCAAGGATCAAAATCACATCCCCAAATGTTGACATAGTTTCCTACCAATTTGTTACATTTTAAGTGAATTTTAATTTCCTTTTTTGACCCATAAAACTGAACCGCCGACTTTTAGATCGGTGCTAAAGTTTTAGTGTTGGAAAATCAAAATCAAATTTTATATCCTAAAGTTACTAACTTAGAGATGTCTACATTTTAGACGTTAGCTCTTGGACGTTAAAGCTGCTTTAACTTACCATGAATGGTTTCATTGGTACAAATATGAACGTAAGAAGCATTTGGATCCAGGTTCCACGTGGTTTGGCGAGGTATGTCTGTGTATCTGTTTGTAGGTGGAATAACTAAATTGACTTTGCCATATTTCTTTGCTTCCTTTGCAGCTTTTTCGGACCAAGCACCTAAAAAAAGATTCCTTATAAACACCCTACTAATCAACAGTATTTCGTGTTATGATGCGACAAAGAATCCAATCAGCATGTAAGAAAGATTAATGCGCGTCCAAAATTAAAATTTTTCGTATTTTAACATTTAACAGAAATGGATTATATTTGTCAGTAGGTATAAAACAAAAAATACTTTCTTTGTATGTATATGATTGCTTACAAACAGTCATTTGGATTAGTTTCTGACTTTAAATAAATTGTAAATTCATGTGAAATGCGCTTTTCAAACTTTAGCCATTTTATTCACTCAATCATGTCGTATGTAAACTCAATTGCCCTTTTATAAATACAAATTGCCACAACTATCAACGGCCTTAATTCGGTTTATCCTGAATGCATTCAGAAATAAATTGTAAATGAAATGAGATATGGCGATATATGACACCGTTAATTCGATATGTTAACTATTGTTTGACCTGTGATGGATGATGCAATAAGGTCGGCACTTCCAATTGACTAGGCAACAACAATAAGCAGAGTAATATTAAAAACAAATGGTAGCGTATTAATTAAACTTTCTTTGGAGGAGGTCAATTGGTTAATTGGTGAATTGGTTAATGGATAGCTCGGTGAGACGGAGATTGCTTAAACTAAAGAATATTCGCTAAAAGACGGTCATTGCGGCGGGTCCAAATGTTCTGTCTACTGTTAAAAGTAAACTTACTAAAGTTTAGTTGCCTAGCATTTTTTGTTATATTACGATAAATAAAAGAAGTTGTAAGCGAATAAGCTGTAGTGCGTTCATCTTGAACTGTTGATAGAATATTGGGACCCGCCGTAAATGGGTGACAACGATTTTAGTGCGTTTTTTCGTTACAATCCCCGTTTATGCTTATTATCTCGAGCTCCTGCGTTCTTCTGAAGGTATGATAAATCGGCCCGGCCGATTCTACTTAATGTTCTTCCACATCAACTCACCAGTGACAACGTAGTCCGCCGTTCCTGTTCTGGATATAAGATTCAGAGGCACGGCCGCGAATGCCCCTTGACCACCCGCAGGTACAAACAATATCTTGTAATTGGCGGGTACAGATCTGAAAAAAGAAACAGTCCAGTTGTAAATTTTATAATCTACCTACATAAGCTATTACGCAGTTGGTACCTATTCCTAAACTCTAATATATAGATACAGAAGCGAAAATTAATCTATACGCTCGTTAAAACGTAAACAAACTCCATTGTAAAAATGCCTATTAAAATTACTTAGTAAAGAAAAATAAAAAAAATCAAATAGCAATCTCATCTTCTCATGTTGTCGGTGATTAAAATCACCTCATTTTACAGAAATGTTAAAAATTAATCACAATATATATTTTTTCATAAATCCGTATTTTATGTAAATAAAATAATAAACAGTTTTTAGCGTCACAGCCATTTAACTCTTACCAGCTATTTTATGTAAAAAAAAGTCTCCAGTTTGTCTGTACTATACATAATTAAAATAAAAAAATAGAAGACCCACCAACCCGCACTGGGCCAGCGTGGTTGGTTATGACCCATTCTCTCTATATTCTTCGATCCATAGGGAAGGCCTGTGCTCCAGCAGTGGGGACATTAAAATGCTAGCGATGATAATGATGACTTAATTAAAATAGCTAGTGGATCTAATAAGCAAATCCTAATATTACTCACAGTAATCGTCGCACTACATCCTGAACTTCCGTATTCAGCTTCAAATAAGTAGGCGACCGATGGCTTGTCTCCAGTAAACTGATTCCGGATCCTTCATAATTGGTCCATTCTTTCTTCATTATCTCGTAGACCTAAAACACAACATCATAATATATACAATACACACGCACTCCATACAAGCTCCGATACAAGTCAAGGGAAGGTTAAATTCATAGACTGACCCGACGGGTTTAATAGTGTGAAATTGGTTGCAATAAAACAAAAAAGCGTCAACTTACTTCTTCAGGCAATTTTGCCGGTCCCGCGCCGAAATTGAACACTTTAGCCATGATTAATTTAGAAACGTTACTAAAAATATTGTGTCTACACACAAGCGTGCTTCGTGGGTTGTCGTACGAGACTAAGTACTAAGTAGTATTATCTCGTATCGTATTGGTTCGACGCCGGGTCGTCTGAATAAATGTTTTGATTATCAGGTTTTCGCCCTGAACAACTTGTTTGCTCTCACCAAACTATAACATTGTCAAGCATGATCGTTCATTGACATTTCGCCGTAGGTATTTGGGAAAAAATATATACAAATACGATATCGCTGGCCTTAACGTGTTTATAGATACTTTTGCATAGATTAATTTAATTAGAGACACGACTTTTAAATTTATAACAATCCTGTCTTATTGGATTTTTAAAAATTTAAAAGTTGAAAACATACCTATGTCACGCATATATCCCCGAATGGCAGGCAGAGGTGAATTAACGCCCATTTTTCGCCAATTAAATTAGTTGCCATTTAACGGGCACTTAATTCGCAGTATATTGCTAGATGGTATAAGAGGAATGCTGCAGATGCTGCTGCCCTTAACTAATCGCGGTTTTTACCCTTAGTCGCCTTGTACGACACCCACAGGAGAGATGGGATGGTGGTGACAATTATTGTGTTCTGCTCTGGCGTCACTACATGGCAATTAATTTACTTATTAAGCAATAGCAATTATAATTGTAGTTGTGTAGTGTAATTTACTTTGCAGTAAAACTTAAATGGAATAGGCTTTGTTTCCAAGATTAGTACAGTACTCTAATAAAGTACACAAACCGAAATAATCATTAAACATCGATATAGATTTATCACTTTTTTTCATCATTAGGATATCTGAAACTGTTTATGAACCATGGGATATGAAAAATGAGCCATGAATAATTGGGTTAGGTTAAGAAAGAAAATTGAAATTCACGGACCAATTTGATTTAGGCGAGTTTCCACTCGGGAAGATTATTTTGTCAAAAGAATCTTAGACCCGTGTGGTGACGGATGGCAGAGATGAATATAACTAATTGTCACCATCCCTATAACGAGGAATGAATAATCAGCGTTTTTTTTTTGGATTGAGCACGATTGTGCACGATCTACCAAATTACTGCGATTAAAGTTCCCGATGTATGACTATGGGCTCGCCCCTATTACCTACATGAGAGCTGAAATAAGCTGGAGCTTGAGTAGCCCACTAGCGCAGTGGCATAGGGCGCATGGCCTGCGATTGTGTAAACTAAGCAATGTTTGCTAATGCCGGTCATTGGACGGATGACCATAAATTTATTATCTCGAGTGCCTCCATGCTTCAGAACGCCGTTGATCCCGGCTGCATCTGCAGTAGTTAATATCCACCAACGCACTGGGCCAGCGTGGTGGGTTATGGCCCATTCTCCCTATATTCTTCCATCCATAGTTCCCTACGGCCCGTGCCCCAGCAGCGGGGACATTAAAAAGGGCTGCTGATGATACTGATTAGATCCACCCGGCACCCAACCCACACATAGTGTTGCCAGTCGGATCTTGTCAAAAATTACCTGAAATACCTGAAATGCCTGAAATATAAAAACGTAACCTTTTTGTATAAAAAATAACCTTGTTCCTACTACTTACGATTTTATTGTCTAAAACCAAGTAAATGGTCATGGTGTGTAATAAATATCTACTTAAAGGTCAGATTCAAATTCATCGTTTATTATTAGTCCATAGCCTTAACATAGAAAAAGTACAAAGTCAAACACACAAATATGCACTGTAATTTGTAGTAGATACACTTACCCAGCTTCCAGTAAATGTCCGGTAGGAAATTATGTTGTATTGTAAATAATAATCACAAAGCACAAACACTAAACTTTCGGTGACAACAAATTAAAGTGGCGGCGGGCGGGAACATAGGCACGACACAACAACAACGAATGTCTCCGATCCGATTCGACTGATCGAGCGAGTGAGCGAGATACAAGGGGTGTAAGTGTGAAAGAGTACAACGTGTTGTTCTGATAGAGACGGCTATCATCATGATAGGTCTATGCTGTACAGTACTGTACAGTAGGCCTATTCCCTAACTTTTTTTTGACAGTTGAAAGTGATTATCACCGAACTATTCACGAATCCATTACTACTTTACTATAATCCTATTGTGACACTTGTCCTGTGATAACAGCAATGTATTATTATTAGTTCGGTGTTTATCAACTGTCAAAAAAGTTAGGGAATAGGCCTAGAGTGCGTTTCATCTTATAGTTCCTATGCCGTGATGGTGGCTGTCCTATTTACTCTGAGTGGTGGCTACAATGTCTGTCATCAACATCAACACGTAAGTCATATTTGCAGGTTGTTTTTTATGTTTTATAGAAAATCTTTCAGAAAATCATGTCCAAAACATTGATAAGTGATGGAAGTTTAATTGTGTTATAAGCTAAGGTCTTTTGTGAACGTGAAAAACGTAATGAGGTCCCGCATAATCCATAATAGTGTGTACAAGTTCGGATTGCCGCCATTAAATTGAATTACCAGTATCAGTTTTATTAAGTGTTTAATAAATTAATTTAATATTTTTATTTTAGTGTTATAACTGTAAATAAATAGTACTAATAACGATTTAACGACTGACAAGAGTGAGGACATGTCAAATGTAGACATGTTAGATGAACACAATTATTGTTAGTCATAATAAATAATATTTTATTATAATTTAACCTTTTTTACTGAATGAGTCTATCCTTCCTACGTCACTACAATTTATATTTATCTATCTAATTTCTTTCACATTTATAATATCATGAACCAACTGTTCTTGCAAATTTTCACGAGATTTGGCTTTTGACTTTCATAAAACAAACTAATATGTAACTACTACTTAGTACTTGCCGTGTGGTGACGGCAGAGTAGAATACAATTGTCACCACCCTCATCCTCCCTCCCTCATCGGACGTATGGTGTTTGCTTTCAAAATGTTTAATAAAGACTTATCGAAGAAGAAGAGTTCGAAATAGTAGATTATACTAAAATATACCAAGAAGAATGACTCAGAGTACAATCTGACTCCAAGTACAGTGACGACCTTAACACTGCATTTTTATTAGATATTCCAAAATTGTATCCCACAAAAATTATTGATTTCAATACTCACCGAAAAATAATAAATCTGGGTTGTCGTGTATTGTAAATCCCTTTGCCTGACACGTTTTAAGTAAAGTAAATTATGAGAGTGGTGTTATTTTGATGCACAAGTAACCGTGTTGATGTGCAATTAGAATCATTGAAAACAAGTCTTATGATGATTTTGATGTAGTGGTGAAGATCACTATAAAAAGTGGTTTTATCCATTTCATCAGTCACCATCATGAACTCTGTTACCATTCAATTCGCGCCAAGCACTCCCTAGATGCGTTAAAATGTGTGACACCCATATTTTAACGTAAAATTCATTTCATTCATCCATTTCACCCACTCATTATTTCATAAGACTACAGATAAAATATACACTTAAGACTTGGCTGTATGGGCTAGACCCTTTGCCTTCCCTAAAATATAGGGAGAATTTAAAACTAACTTAAGTAAATTATGCTACATAGATAATAAAAATACTCTCTTCATCTAGGACCAAGTATCAATACTTCGTCCATGCACTCTGAGAAATAAGTTTTAGGTAGGTTTTTAAATAGCAATCACATAGGTAAGAATTTTAATGACTGTGAGAATCACTGTTGTTATCATATTATATGCATAATATTATTATTTTGCACCTACCTGTAACATGTATAATTGACAACATTTCATTATTTCAACACACTTTTATTATGATGTTAAATAAAAATAAACAGAAAAAGAAGACACCCATATTTTTAATTTTATCTGAATTCCGCCGTTTCGATAGAAAAACATCATGATTAAAATTCCGATAATTCTAAACAGACATAAGCGCCAAATGCCGGCACAGTCACGAAAAAAATGGGGAAATGACAAATCTGGCGTTTACGGTGGCAAAAATAAAAACCGCTTATTTACCTCTGCCTACCCTTTCGGGGATGTGGGCGTGATTTATGTATGTATGTATGTTATTTGAAATATTTGAAATAAATTTTCAAGTAAAATACGTTTTAAATTAGTAAAAATTCTCTCGAAAGGATTTTGAATTAATTGTTACTTTATTAATGTTGTTTTCGACGATGACAATTAATGACAATGGATTTGATTCATGACTCAAAAGGGATTGAATGGCTTGATGACGTCTGACATATGAATGGAAGAGGAAACATACTGCGCCGACCCCAGACAGACTGGGAACAGGGCAGGAAGAAGAAGAAGGATTTGATTCATGACCGACAGACATAATATTGATTAACTTCGTGACTGTGACGTCATCGCATGTTTTTTACATTTTTTTTCTGAAATTAAGTAATAAAAAAATGTTAAAAAAATATTTAAGAAGTCATGATTGGAAAATAAAGAAAGAGTATTTTTATTTTAGGGGGTTATAATTTTTGAAATGTTGTCAATTGTGAGAGGGAATAAGTTTGATTATACTTACATTTAAAAAAAAGGAATAAATTATTTTTCCGCCCCTGACTTATTCAACCCCGACTCCATACGTGGTGCTAGTCGCTCTTACCCCTAGCGCGGGAGCAGAAAGCGGAGCAAAAAACCGAAGCTCCGGATGCGAGTTTGGGTGCCCATGGTTTGTTACAGCAGAGGCTGAGGGGCTGCAATCCCCGCAGCGCCGGAGCACACGCGGACACGCGTATTCGACATGCGACAGTAATAGTATTTCATTGATCCCCAAAGTGGTCCAGATGAACCCCATAGGGGTCCACGGGAGATTCCATGGGGGTCTACGGTGGCGAGACAAAAAATGGGGGTTCACGATGCGTAAACGGTGGTCCACGAAAATTTATCTGGTTTCGATAGTGAAGAACTAAAAGAACTAAAATGTTGGCTTGACTTTACCTATCAGTGCAGTGTCGGCAGATATTTTAAGAATCACAACGACTGTTACTTTTAAAAACTAGAATATCAACTCACAGCACAATCAAATAATTAACCAATAAATTGTCACTTTTTTTTCGAAAACTGTTTATTTGTGGTTTGGGCAAATTTCCATAGTTAGATCTAATATTCACATTTTTGTTTGAGTTTTGGAAATATGGTGCAGCTGCAGGGGGCCCAACGGAACAAGAAAAATTTTGAAAGTGGTCTATGAGAACAAAAAGTTTGGGAACCTCTAGTTTAGATGAGGTCAATTTAGCAATGCTGCCAACATTCCAAACGCGTTTTTGTTCTAGAAGTCCGTCACTTAACCTAAAAATTATTTTTTTTCACATATTTTTTTTCTCGGAAACTGTTAATCTCCACCATATATTACACATGGGTTAGTAATTACGAGTTCTTTCACTATAAAAACTCGATGGCTCCAAGTAAATTAGAACCTGTGATCATGCAGATATTAATACTATAAACTGTTCTTTTATTTATCTGTCTTCAGTTTATCACTGTCACAGTCACAGTCATTTCAAGCCGTGTACTTCTCTCCGTTTGCGACCGTCAGTCGCCGACACTAAAATATCTTCGATTTTTGCTTGAAATTGATGAAAATCTGAAACTGATTTTATTTTATTTTCTTGTGATAAATTGATTGAATTATTATTATAAAATCCGTATAATCAATTTTACACATTTGTCTCAAGGATATGCCTCCAGTAAAGGATGAATCTATAAGGGAAGGTAATTGTTTGGATATTCTAAGTATTGCTGAGAAAAGTCCTGGCAAGAGTAGCGCTCTCGTGGATGTAAGAGCCTGCAACAAACCTGCCACTAAGGTAAGAAACTCCCACATATAATAGCATTTAAAATATAACTGCACTAATATAGCTAGCTCATCGATAGGTTTTCTTTTCGCTACTTCATCTATGTCCATTTAAAGGTATATTAAATACTTAAATGTTCAATGGCACTTATTATTACTATACCGTATAAACACGTGAATGCACTGAGGTGAAAGTACTTTTATCTTGTTATAGTTAAAGTATAAGCTTTTTTTTCTTTTATGGCATGGTGATTTTAAAAAGTCTCACTCTTAACGAATTTTACTAAAATTCTGGATATTTCATCATATTTAGTGTCACTTTCATAAGAAACATACTTTTTAATATTTATTATATAAAAAAAGCACAACTTCAATTTAAAACAAATGAATCTTGGTTCACAGAATAGTCCAAAGTCCATTCATTTCAATTATTTAGTTTTAAAAAATCAGACCATCCCATTGAAACCATTGAGACAATAACTCTTAGCATTCTGTGGATTCATTGTGCAGGTGCCGGGTCCATAGTGTGGCAGGGGAAGAAGTCTGTAGCAAGTCTTTGAACTGGTGACTAGTGAGGTGTACAGGACCCTACACTTAGATCACAAGTCCGAAGCGCTGCCACTGACTTCCCCCTCAGTATGCATACATATGAGGCACACTTTCACTCATTTTTTTTATTTATTTCATGAATTTGTTTTATCAGTAAAGTAGATTCGATTCTGAAGTGACCAGCTGCTTAATTAAAATTAGTTCTAGAGATATCAAATTTGTGTCACAGTAGGCATTCTGATCTAGTTTCTGCTTGCAATTTATTTGTTAGTCTATTGTCTTCTTGTTTGTATCTGCATGCAAACTGGGATTTAAAAGGATATGTATTTGTAGTTGTACCAAATATGTGCAATGACACAGTAGTAGTCGGTGACTTGTTGACTCCTGATATTGTTCCTTTATAAAACCTGAAAAGCATAAGAAATAAATTCTAAAGTCTAAATATCCACAAGGCCTCAATAAATTATAGTATGTGAAAGTTTTGAAATTTTAAAATTGTTTTTCATATTATTCTCAACCTGACAATCATGTAAGTAAAAGGGTAAGGGTAATACAAATGAATGTTAGTAGATGGAAAGAAAGAGTATGACCTCACAAAAAATGTATGGATTGCATGAAAGAAGATACATGATAAGGGTGATTTTATGACAGCGATGTATGAAAGTTAGAAACTAACTCATAACAACTCTCGATAACCTAGGAACAAGACAGGCAAATGATGATGATAATGATTATTCTGACCTGTACAGTCAACAGCACATCAGGTTACTACAAACTGTCAAATTTTTCCAATCAATTTTGACCTTTATAATGTTAAGGTTGAAATTTTATTGGAGAAATTTGACAGATTGTAGTAACCTGATGTGCTGTTGACTGTACATGGTCCATTGATTGCAATTGGCACAATATTATGAGCTAACAGACCCTAGAGTATGTAATAACCTGAGTTTGAAACCAGTATTTTTTTCTATAGAATAACCTTTCCCCTTATTATTATTATTAATAAAGATTTTATAATGCTGGATGTACCTTAAAGAGGTTGAGTAATAAGAATTGGAATGTTGTCATCCCAGTCACTCTCTCCGTTAATAGGTCTTTCAGCATGGCCCTTTACATTTCTGTTCTATACATCGCCTGGGAGCGAAAAAATAATGTAAATTTGCCCAGTACCAACTCATCCCAAGAGTGTCAAAGTCGACTAAGTGAGATTACCCTGTGTAGACCAATGAGCACCTTGGGGCACCCGAATGGTGTAAGTCAAACCACCAACAAACCTAAGCCAATACTTTGAGCAGTTTGGATTGGAATGTTGTCAATCCAATTACTATCTCCGCTATCAGTCTCTCTCAAATGGTCCATTCCGTCTTTTTTCTGTATTCATCACAAGCCCCTTTCCGGTGTGATGGATGATATGGATCAAAAGAGATTGGATGGCTTAATGACGTCTGACCAATATGAATGGAAGAGGAAAAATACACAGGCATACAAAAATACACAGGCTATCTGGGGCACGGACCCCAGATAGCCTGGGAACAAGGCAGGCAAAAGAAGAAGACATTCATCACTAGTTAGAATCTTTTGTGTAAGGTGGATGATATGAGAAAGAAGAGAGTGAATGGCTTGATGACGTCGAAACGATATGAATGGAACAGGAAATATACTGCACTGAACACGAACAGAGATAAACTAGGAACAGAGCAGGAGGAAAATGAGGAAGATTCATGATTATGATGATAATTACTTATAGCTGCACTCATAACATTCAGAAAAAACTAAATAACCGATTTTACGACGAATTTTTCGGAAATAGGTAGGTGATAACTGTTCTAATAATGAACAGTACGGTATCTTAAATTGAAAGGATGCTGGTGTCAATCATTATTAGTTACTTTAATATTATTATGCGTGAATAGTAACGGGTTATTTATTCTGTTATATCGGTAATTAGGTGTATAATTTCATGTCATTGATTTCTTTTATATTGTATTGATTAGGTGTAGATTGCCACTTTAGATGATGGATGATGATCGTTGGATGATGAAAATCTACCATGATGAGTATCAAATTTTATCGCGTATAGGTACAAATATATACTACGAAACTACATTGTCAACTTTTCTTTTAACTACTTTGTCATTCGTTCATCACTAACATCTTTCCGGTATTGATGGATGATATAAATAAAGTGGCTTGAAGACGTCTGATCGATATGAATGGAAGAGGAAACATATAGCGCCCACCCCAGATAAATTAGGAACAGGAAACTATACGATACGATTTATTACGTTTAAAATTGGGCTCTTTAAAAGGTGAGCCATGTGTTGTAAAATACTTCGCTTTTTAGTGTTAATAACGAGATTAGGAGTTGTTTTCATACTTTAAAAAAAATTGCATGCATAGCCCTAAACCCTAAAGGTTAACACGCGATAAACGTGGTACTCGCACGGGAAATCCATGTAAGTATTAGTAGAGTCGTCTTGTTTACACGTACTACATTTTACCTGTGCTTAAAGTTGAAAGTCCCACGCTAGCTTCTACATTTTTTACTTTAATCTTTCTCTTTAAAGCCAAATAACCAGTGTGTAAGCCCCAGTAACGATATAATCTAACAGGATGCATCAGTTAATGACTTCGCTGCTTTGTAGAATATTATTAATATTATTCGCAATCCGTCAATCACCAGCGCCATTATCTCAGAATAACGCCTCAGGTTTGATGACTTTGCGTTTTTCGCTAATGTTGAATTTGTTAAGCTGAATTTTCGATCACCTCAGTGCATGAAATGTCCAATCACGGCCAAGAAACTAATAGTGTTGTGATTGTCACTTATTTATTTTTTAAGTGTTACGCAATAACACGGTAATGTGTTTGTGTTACATTTAAATTCGCGAACCATGACATAAGCTGTGCCAGTTGTATACGGTAGTGGCATCGTTGCTTTTTTTTGTAACGCTTTGCTGGCCATCATGTAATGCTATCTTCAAGTTGAACAGGGAAAGTGTTACAATTGCTGAATTTTACATGAGTTTTATTACTTATGTTATGCGCTATGTATAAACAAAGAGGCAACACTTGGTCGTAATGTGCAACAATTGACGCTGTTTCATTAATTTAGTTTTACCCATTGGTTTAAAAAAGGTCGTATCAATTATAGCCAAAGTGTTACTAAACTAAACCTAGACTAAACCTTCAGCATTGGATCGTTGTCATCCCCATCCGATCGCTCTCTCCGTTCATCGGTCTCACGACTTGGTCCATTTCACATCTCTTACACATCACTAGCACCTTTCTGGTGTGATGGATGATTGAATTAAAAGGGAGTAGATGGCTCATTGACGTCTGACCGATTGTGAACGGAAGAACAAATACCCCTATTTTACTTTTTCCCGTTGGAAAATGATTTAATCATACCCCGGCCTGGGTGGGGCCCGACCGGGGTTATGTGGGACTCTCCCAGCAGAGTGCTGGGCCTACACCACTAAAAACCAACGTGCTCCGCTTACTGCTATGTGACTGCGCGAGTGGGAAACTCATCGTATACGTCCACTACGCGCGTCAGCAATTTGCCCGTGAGGGCTCCTCTTTGGCCTGCGCTGACCCCAGATAAACTGGGAACAAATTGCAATATTAGATGTCAATTGTTTTCCAGATAGTCAATTTAAATATCAATATTTGGTTTTTGATAAATTCGCCATTGTATGTTGGAATGAAGAACTGTAATTATTGGTGTAACATACAAAAACACGGTTGTAGTATAAACCTATTACAGCTCGATCTCAACTCAAGCATGGACAGTTACACTGCCTAGTTGGTGTTACACTGTTAACTTACGCAATGGTTACTTCAACAACAGGCACTAATGTAGTTTTAAGAGATTCAATCAGCGCAGAATAGTCAATGAATTTGAATTTCTCTCAGGCTCATCGATCGGCGGCAACGACTTTGTAACTAGTTGTCTTTTCACTTTTTTTTCGAACGCGTCTCGAGTCACGCGCCTCTCATGCTCTGCCATAACCGCGCACAACTATTTTCAAATCGACTCGACACGAGTGTACCGACTGTTCCTGTATTATTATTTATTATCTTGAGCACAAGTGTTTTATGTTATGTTTAATGCATCCTTTTTTGTTTCTTTGCAACTTTCAGTGTTAAGTTACAGTGCGTCATGTTGTGGGCAGCTGTTTATGTTATTTGTATACATGGTTATTAGTAAAATGCACAGAACTGTATAGTTTCGGAGTCTGCCTCTTAGTAGTGCATGCCTTGATATTGCACCAGAATAGCAGGAAGACAAGATGACTAATTCCCAGGTACTTATTATTTTATTTTTATTTTGCTTTTCTACATTTTTCGCAATTTTTTGTGTAGTCTAAGCTATTTATTTATGTACGAATCAATATTGTTGCTTTATGAAAGACCGGCTTAGTTTTATTAATTCATGAAATATTTATAAATTATATGAAAATAATATCTTAAAAAAATATACATACATATTAGAAAATACACTATACCTAGGTATATACATTATCATTATGTACTAATATATAAATATTAGCAAGAATCTTAAAAAAAAACTAATTATGTTATTTATATAAAATTAAATAATACCTAGCTATCGATACGAAAGTTTCAATACACGCGTACACATCTTATTTAATAATTTTTTATTATAATTTATTTAAAATACTGCAAATAATACAAAACAAATCGTGTGAGTTGCTAATTTCTGGTCTACATAATAATTTTTCATTAATTTAATGAATTATGTATCTGAGTCAACTTTAATGCATTTGGTTACGTAAACACCAGATTAGTGATTAGTCTAAATTTTCGTGGAATATGCATATCTGTCTTAACTCAATGATGGGAGTCTTGCCTTGGGTCATTTCAATTAACATGTCAATTTTAAATGCGTCGCGATAACATTACAGATAATAGAGTGTAGAGCTACTGTCTCAATTGCTCTACGTCTGTCTTACATTGTCGGAATAATAAGGAAGTGTTATATATTGCACCTTTAGCTGGAGTTTACCAACACTTAACAGGCGATTATTATTTAACCATCGGTTTTTGATAGTTTATCGTATGGAAGAACTGTCATAGACTGACGGTTATTTTTTAATCACTTGTTTTACATTTTGGTGAACTCAGGCCGTAAGATGACAATAAAAACCTTCTGGGTTTTTATTGTCATATATCTGACAGTTTACAATGTACCTGCAATGTCGACAATAATGCCGGGTTTATCTGCCTACTTGCGTGCTATTTTTCTAGTGAGGCGTAAAGCTTTGACGCGTATATAATACCTTTCACTATCTTCGTTGGCGGATCGGGTTATGGGTTGGTTTTTGAGACCCATCATAGACTGAGGCATACTGCTCACTCCCCCATTCTCCCTTGTACACACGCAGGTTTTCGATGTCTAGCGTCTTGATAATTCAGAAACAAGTGTAGGTAATTGTAATCATACCAGATATAAATAAACGAGTTCTAATTTTATCCTCCTTATTCATAAAATTAAAGGTGTTATTATCTTCGAATCATTGCAATGTTAACGCTGTAATGAAAATATAGAATAATATATCAGTGAATAACCTGAAACAGTCCTTAGTTATTTGATTACCTAAATAATAAAAAACGTGTTTGACTCCCGATATTTTAATTGACATATTTGCTTAGTATGTTTTAAGTTTCAAGTATCTACAAACTGAAAACCGTTGTTAAAGTTGACTAAATACCTACTTTATAAAATATTGATGTTACTGAGCAATATGCAACGTATGTTTTAAATACGCGCTCTCTATATTTACATAAAAAGTATTTCCTTCTTACTTTATGATATATTATAATTTTAATATCATATTTTGAACTAATATCCAATGCAACGTATTTGATATATTATGTAGTTTAAATACATAATTATTTCATAATTTATTACAGCAAATAGTTTTTTGTTTTGTGTTACATTTCCTCAGTTACCTAATCCTAATAAATTATTAAACTATAAATCATGAACATTATAGACAGGCATAATTATTTATTATAACTCGATCGATAGCATAATCTTGTTTGTGTGTTATTAAGTATAAGTCGGATATTGTATACATTTATAACACTTTCCACTGTCTTATCGCTATTAATTAATGTATTTTTACATTTTAAACAGTAATAATGACTACGTTTGGGGCCATTTATATCTTACTATTTACTGGTGGTCATTTATCGTACTTTAATCCCAGAAATGCTGCTTTAGAAAGCAATATTCATCCATAGTATTTCTGTAAGACTTTTTCATGTAAATAGCGCCAAAATTTTACAGCAAATAGGTAATTATCAAGAATAATTTTAAATCCTGTAAAATTATCAATATGTAGATCGTTTGATGGTTTTTGCTTTTGCACTATCTTTATCTATTCGTCTCTCTCAGCCCCTGTAGCACGGGCCGTGGACACATCTCCTTCGGGGGAAAGAAAATCTTTTCCTCTCGCTCTAACTCCCACTAAATCTCGAGACAAAACACTGTCAAGTGGTGGAGAGAGACTTGTCCACGTCCCCGTGCTAGGCCCGCAGTCCTACTACTCTGGAATGTTATTTAATGAAATAACATTACAGAGTAGTCCTATAGCATAATGCCCGACATGTTAAACAATTATTTACGCATAAAAAAACTTCTAACAGTTGACGTCACATATTAGTAGCTATTAAAGTCACATGTGTCAACTATCATTATTTGGCCTTGGGCAACCTAAATATTTTTATTGCCATGCAATAAAGTGCCGTAAAAAGTAAAATTAAACAAATAAATCAAGCCTTGATATTTCCAGACACCAAGTTTAAAAAATTAAGATATCATAGGGCCCATTGTACTGATTGTTCAAATGGAATCTAATACAGACATTATTTCAATTAAAAACGCTCGTTACAATTCGAAATGTGCGGCGTTGCAGGAAGTCATAGTTCTTACATTTGTATGCTTTCACTTAATACTTTCATTAGCAGCAATCAACACTGAAAGGACAATGTCGTTCTTGGAAACCGACACACGAGCGAGGATGTACACAAATAGATTTGTTCTCTAGGCGTGTCGGAAGAAAAGAATTAACGAATGACAGGATATGTATATCTCAATGAAGTAGTGCGTTATTTACAAATGTGTA
This sequence comes from Cataclysta lemnata, assembly GCA_963931975.1. Taxonomy (NCBI): domain Eukaryota; kingdom Metazoa; phylum Arthropoda; class Insecta; order Lepidoptera; family Crambidae; genus Cataclysta; species Cataclysta lemnata. Next base: position 9,618,368 of record OZ008347.1, read on the forward strand.
GGTTCCTTACGTAAGACTTACCATGAAAACTATCAATGCAAATAGTACTAATACAGGCATCTTTGGCATTATTCTTTAACTGGCTTGCTCGGGTTAAATAATAGAGCTAACTTTGTTCCCTTTATCTGTGCAGTTAGCGCCCGAAGCACCTTAGCCCCCGGTTCAGAGTATGTGCGAGTGAGACGTGCATTTCGCTATGTATTGCTCTTAATTCATGAAGAGCTTTTGTATAATTGTGTGGAGTCCTACCAGCAATGTACCTACTAAATAAAAAGCTAAATAATTTGCGCACAATTCGATTAAAGAGCGTAACATATCTCACTCACGCGTACTTCTGTACAAGGTCTTAAGGTATTACAGCTACGCTGATGAACCGACTAACTGACAGCGCGTTGATCACCAGCCATTGCTGGCCTCTCTTTGTGGTGTACTCAAACGCCAACGTTTGAAAATAGCAATGAATAGTGATCACGGAAGATGGTAGGCCCATCAGCTTGTGGCTCCTGGTTCCCTACCCCTTGTCTCCAACCATTCTACAACTCCAAACATTTTCAGGTATGGTTCCGTGGCGTGAGAAGCTCGAAGTTCCGCCATGTGTACGGCGTGCCATTCAAAAAGGAGCGTTGTTACGACAACATAAAGATCACAAGGAACGCGCATGACTCCAACTTTTGCGCGGTCAATCCGAAATTCGTAGCTGTCGTCACTGAGGTGGCAGGCGGAGGAGCTTTCCTGGTGCTCCCTTTGGATCATGTAAGTTATGAAAAGTAACAATGATAATTAGTATAAAGTTCTTATAATATTATGTTTAAAGAAACTTCGCAAACTGTAGCACATATTTTGCGAAGATTTGCATTGAGTTGTGACAAATCGATGTCTTAGCTAAAGACCTTATTTTGTAGTATTATAAACATGTAATAAATTAGACAAAAACGAATATATTTCTTACGCTCGCACTTTTGTGTCTAAAAAAGTAACTTAAAAAGTCCACCACTTAACAGTGTTTTGTCTCGTGATTTAGTGGGAATCAGAGCGGGAGGAAAATTATTTTATTTTCCCCGGGGAGATTTCGTCCACGGCCCGTCTACGCGGGTTGCTCAGTATTGTAGCGCGACTCCCTCGGGAGATGGCTGTCGTAGAGAAACGCCAAAGTTCTCGATTACAAGGCTCGAGGGACATTTAAGGTTTTGATCTTCCACGAAAAACCCAGCAGATGCTGTAAAAGCCTCTTAGTCTACAGCCTAGGTCTTTCAATCTATACTAATCTTATAAAGCTGAAGAGTTTGTATGGCTAAACGCGCTAATCTCAGGACCTACTGACTCAAATTAAAAAATTATCTAGGCATTCCTAGATGCTATATAATAACTAACATTAACGCGAGCGAAGCTCTTTGGGAAGTTCTTTGGGACAAAGGCGTGAGCTATATGAATGTTTTTTGTCTAATATGACAAGGAAGGAAATTAATTCAATCGCTCATGTGTAGACGAAAGCACCACGACAATAAAACTAATTGGTAACTCCAATCCATTAACATACAGTCAACACGAATGCTCGCCAGTTAATTGCTGTGATGTTGCACTGTCTACTGTGATGTGACACACTTACGCACTTGCCTCTTGGCAACAAGTCGATGTAGAGAATGAATCTAATGAGCCGGAGATAACCACCAGGCTGTCATAACTTTATCAGTCAACAATTTGTTCTTCTTATATCCATCCATCACCATACCGTGCGACTGCGGTTTTCTTGAGAAATTTTGTAATTATCACCTTCTGAATTAAGCGGTCCGTTGCCCCTCGACTAGTGTTAATAAGTCCGCTAAAAATATTATCCTATAGTCTTACAGCCGTACTCAGAGACGCCAATTAACCTTAATAAGTACTTAACCCAAGAAAATGTCTATTAAAAACTAGTCGCTATTCTTGCTGGGTCTATGGTCTAGTTTTAAATGACATTTTTTTTATTAAGTACTCATGAAAGTTAATTGACGTCTCTGAATGCGGCAGTTATTTATTTAGTGGTCAACAAAATGGTTAAAAATGACTGATCAACCATAGTTGTTGTAGCTTACGTCATCAAAAGTGAAATAAGTTACATCTTTCATCAGTCCTCAGTCCTTTGTTATTGTTTAACTTTATTTGTTTCGTCAATTTAGCTTTAATACACTGGAAAAATTGAATAGAATTTGCCATAGATTTTGACATTTATATGACACTGTTTTTTCAGTCCTAGTAACGCCACCAAATGACTTAGTTAACTTGATTGCGATATATCTCTAATCAAAGTCTAATATGATATATTGTAGTGCCTTGAGGTGCAGCTGTTGAGTGTATAATCAATAGTATAAATCCGTCGTTTATCCTAAAAAAATCAATTTTCTAGGGAAAAAACTGCATAGGTTTTTGTATACTTTTGTTCAGACTCAATGGTTGATGCAGTTTCACACCCATCACTCGCTTTAAGTCGTTTATAGATGATTAAACGATTTTCACATAGAGATCTCACACCATGATATTAACAAAGAAAGATGATAAGTACCTGGTAGGCACGACATTTAAAGCGTGATTTCTAGAATTATTTTATATCGACCGAATCGAATCGGTAAGTCGTAATTAAAATTTAACTTATTAAATTAGTAGGCAGGCTATAAATATATTTATTGATAATCAGCTTGGTACTAGATTAAAAAATGTTCTCTAGTCGTGGTTTCTTATATATTTATACATCAAGATTTTCTCCCACAGGGATAGCCAGAGATCATTCTTTCCACTTGATACAATCCTTATTTACGAAAGCACGCAGTTGTCAATTGTGCTTATTATCATTTCCATAGGGAAGGCCTATGACCCAAAAATGTAGAAATTAAAAGTTCTGGTCTAATATTACCGACGTTTGATAATGTTGAAATAAAACATTTTAAAAAGAGATGATACACACGGAAGCTATATTTGCAACATTTTGTAATATTTATTAAAATAAAAGATTTTATCCCCATAGAGGAGGCAATATAAACGGAAGCTTTCTGGTTTCTGAATTTACAAACGATTTATAATAACTTTTAATGTACCGTCAATTATCCAATCAAGTTAGCAGCCAGTTTATTGCCTACCAAATTCCTACTCATAGTAATCAATGTGGACACTGATCTTGACCTTCACATGTGATATTCTCATTACACTACGCGATATGAAGTAATATCATCATACTGATGAATACTCAATATACCATTCCGTAATTAGGTAGGTAGGTAGGTAATACAATTTTACACTTGAAAGACCCATAAGTAAACACAAAACCCAGTGAAAGTAACAAAAAATCGAAGATATTGTAGTCAATTGAACGATCTTTTAAAACCAAACGTGACGTGATTGCAGTCGCATTCAGGTGGTTTTTTACTTTCATAACATGAATTGAATCATTATGTTTTCTAGAAACCTAGCCTTTAACATGATATTATGGCATTCGATAAGTCTAAAGTTTTTAGAACTATTTAGGCAGTCTGTGTAGTGGTGTTAATAAAATACTTTTTATAATTTTTAAGTCTCCTTTAAGTTTTAAGCGGTATTGAGATAAAATGTCAATGTGACAAAAAATATATAAATCAATATAAAAAATTTGGTAGGCTTTTTTATTTTTTCTAAAGAGATTTATTATACAAAAAGATATAATGAACCCGTAATAATGATTCTTGTTTTACAAATTCATAGTGATGGACTTAACCCGTCTTCTCCGTATCTGATGGCATTAATTATGAACCGTAAGTGCTATAGTGCGATACACCTGCGTATTTAATTGTTCGGACTGGTTTATCTAAAATTGTATTGCTGTACCCATCAGTCACTTGAGTTTGTTAGATCAGTACCTACTTGCTTTTCGAAATTGCATTTGTAACACGAAATTATATTTTCACTTCTCATGCTCTGAAAGTGCTTATTTGTGCAGCATATAGGCTGCACAAAATCGAATTTTGTGCTCTAGAGCATTAACGTATCTACTCATAAATGTGTCGATAATAAGGCAAAGAAAATGAGCCATGCATCTAAACACAATAAGAAATTCAGAGATAGAATTTGTTATTTTTTAATATTTACTTAAATTTATTTGCCTAATGTGTTTTTTAAGACATAAAAGATATTACAATTTTAATTCAAGCAGGTACGGTAGGATATTAAATTAATTTAAGAAAATTATTATTTCAAAATTAATTTAATACTTGGCTGTATATGTCTGCAGCCCAAGCCTAATATCAATGGGAAAAACAATTTCCGTCAGTATTCAAAACTGTACTAATTTTAGTTTGAATTTTAAGAAATGTTATGAGAAATTCTGATTTATTTCCTCGCAATCGAAGTGAAAAGCAGAGTTTCTACCTCGTCCACAAAACCATTTTTATCCTCGACATTACTATCAGCCCTCGCCTACGGCTCGGGCCGCTAAAAGTCTCGGACAAAAATGATTCGTTTTGTGCACTTGATGGAAAATCTACTATTCTTTCGTAACAATTTTATATTTAGGCATGAGTGAAGTAATTTACTCTGCCGTGTGATTAAGAAGATTAAGGTGCCTGATCGCTGTTACACTACTTAGAATATGTTATGTCATATTTCATATTATAGTACCTACGTAGGTATAAACTAATGTAGCAACTAATGTAGTCTTACAAAACCTAACATACATAAATAAGTCAGGCTTATAATTTATCCCTGAAGGCCTAGGCAGACGTGAATTAGGAACCGCATTTCGTTAACTATATTTGGTCCTATATTTAATAGGGGGCGAGCCTATTGCCATCTGCCGGGCACGTTCATCGCAATGTACTGCGATTTCCGTGCCCGATAAATGTCAATAGGCTGGCCACCTATTATAATATAGGACCAAACCCAATTGGCGAAACGTGTGTGTTGATTCACATCGCCTATCCCTACGGGGATATAGGCGTGATTTATGTATGTATGTATACATGTCCCCAAGCAGTGGGGACAGGCCTACGCAATGGATGGTAGAAGAAAAGCATAATACACTATAATCCAACACATGGGCCAATGTAGGTTTGGTTAAGACATAAATATCATCATTATCAGAATCCTTCCCTCTTTCAGCTAAGATCTGTGTAGGTACGTTTAACTGCCGCACTCAGAGACGTCTTTTAACGATAATGAGTACTTAATGTCAAAAAATGACAATTCAAAACTAGTCGCTATTCTTGCTGGGTCTATGGTCCAGATTTCAACGCCATTTTTTGGCACTAAGTACTCATTAAAGCTATTTGACGTCTCTGAGTGCGGCAGTAAGAGAAATAACTAAAGAACATTGTTTCCTTTCAGACTGGCCGCTTAGACTTCAACGCGAGCCGAGTGACCGGCCACAAGGGCCCAGTGCTGGACATAAAATGGAACCCTTTCAACGATAACATCATTGCCTCGTGTTCCGATGACTGCACGGTAATTACTTTAAGCCAATTTATTCCTTAAATTATGCCCGTCAAGTCAGTATTTTGCATGGTATTGATTGGTAACTTACGTTATAAAGAAGAAGAAAATTGTGGTTAGGAAAAGTTATAAAAAATTATAGGCTTGTATAGGAAAGACGTTTGGTATAGGCATCTGTCCGGAATGCGCAGGACGCGGGTTCGAATCCCGCATGAAGACTATAATGTTTGAAAATTTTTTCTAACATTTTTATATATGTAGAAATAAAAATAAAAGACAATAGTAAAAAGTCTATTAAAGTGATATGACAGCTTTGTTTGGTCTGTCGTGCTGTCCACTATACCTACCTGTGTTTCCGCAGTTTTTGCGTGAAGAAAATTACCGCCCATTACACATGGGATGTTCCGCGTATCTAATTTGCTTGTTTGCTTTGTGAATATGAAAGTCGATCTTGTTTTTTTAATTGCTCTAAGGTTTGGCGTTACATTAAACATAGGTACTAATTATTGCTCTTGTTGCGTAGCTGGTATCATGTTAGATGCTTTCATGCACAAAAGATTAGCTTTTTTTACAGTAAATCTTTTTTGTTGTTTTAACGACGCGTTTATAGCTAGCGCGTAGCTCTAGTTTCAAAAATGGTGGAGTAAGTTCACTTACCGCAAAATTTTTGACAGTGAATTCAACTAAAAAATATGACGTATCACGTCATACCTGTTCCATGTTAAAAAATACGGAATATTGCTCTTGCTACAGGTTAAAACACTTAAATATATAAGTTCTTTTTCCTCTATAGACTATTTATTATATTAAGTTTTCCTGTCCATTCTCCTCTATTAATTTAGGTACCTACTAGTCATTGAACTAAGTAATCGTGCTACCGATTAAGAAAAATATCCCATTAAATAAAAATTCTTCAAATGATACCATGATGAACTAATCACTTTTCTGATATTTCCCATACAAAGATTAGCTTTTTAAGAAATTGTATTTTTTAATAGGTGAAACTGTGGCATATCCCGGACGGTGGCCTATCCATGCACCTCACAGATTGGCTGGTGGAGTTACACGGTCATAAGCGGAGAGTTGCGTACATCGAGTGGCATCCTATTGCTGAGAATATTCTGTTCAGCGCTGGCTTCGACTACCTGGTGAGTAATCTACCTCTTTATCACCAGCCCTTTAATGTCCCCACTGCTGGGGCAAGGGCCTTCCCTATGGTTGGAAGAATATAGGGAGATTGGGCCATAACCCACCACGTGGGTTGCTGGGTAATAATAAGTAATCTGCCTCCTGCCCCATAATTATTTGGAGTCGGTTTAGTAAGTAAGTAAGAGTAAAAAAAATATACCTTTTGTCATGACGTTCTTGGATTTGAGCACAATATTTCCTCCATGATTATCGGGAGTTGATAATTATGGAGGAAAGAAAAAGTTGTCTAATACGGGAATTTCTACTGAAACATTATTCCTATTGTGTTTGTCTCAGAAAAAGTAAGCTTATAAATCCCGTGACCGAGATATATTCGAGCTCATGCATGACTAAATAAAAATGATTATGAACTGTTTTGGAAGTTCGGTTGCGTGATGAGTTGATATCGATCGCCGTAGATAATACTTTAGTGGCACCGCTATTTGGGAAGCGGAACATCGCTTTTCTAGCTTAACGATAATATCATCTTGACAGTTATTTTGTTATCCACGAATGTTCATATTAAAATTAATAATGTAGCCGCCCTGGTGTCAATGTCTTTTAAATTATTTAAAATTAAGTTTTGTTAAGATTAAACCAACATTAATATTTCTTTTAAAAAACCAGATGGTATGCGGTCACATAAGAAGGTGACAGAATGATTTCGATCTCAACAGTTTTGACGTAAAATAAAAAAAAATAATGAAGACATTTGACACCATATTGCGTCTTTAGTTGGTAGCTGATAGAAGTAACGTAAATAAAAAATATAAAAACAAAGTACAGTAAATAACGGCCAGTCTTATATTATATGTATAATAAATAATAATATAAGCCTGGCGATAATAACAAATATAATTTTACTATGATATTTTTTTACATGGTAAAAATTTAATATTTAGAAATATAATTTTGTATGTATTTTAAATGTAATTAAGGAGATAATAATAATAATAATAATGATTTATTTGCATTTGCGATTATGCGATTTTACATAATATATCAAATGCGATTTAACATATATCATCTTTAATTTATCATATATACAAGTCTGACAAGTATTATGTATTCAAAGTGAAATTCAATAACATAACAGTAAATTTGCAATCCTATCATACCTACCTATATACATAACATAGGACCGGCAGTTTAGCGGCAAAAGATAACACCCAAAAGTTAATACATTTGGAAGTAGATATAGTAGAATTGGTCTTTATCTGCGTGATGTTGCCGGTATATGGGATGTAATTTTATAGATAATTCGGCGTTCCTGATAGCGTCACTAATTTGTTATGCTGAGAAGATTGACACGTGAAAATGCTAATTAATAAATAACTTACCACTTTATAATATACATATGTGTATATAAAAGGAACTTGTTGTATCGGAAATATTAAAATGGTAATAAAATATTTTTTTGCAATTAATACATACATACATACCTACATAAATCACGCCTATATCCACGAAGGGGTAGGCAGAGGTGAACTAGCACCCACGTTTCGCCAATTATGTTAGGTCCTATGTAATAGGTGGCGAGCCTATTGTCACTTATTGGGCACAAAAGTCGCAGTACATTGCTATTGCTAGGTGGTATAAGAGAAGCGCTTGCTGCCCATTCCTCGTCATTGATTTATCCTTAAAATAATACATGCCTAAAAATAGACCTTTCTGCACGTTTCCTATTTCTTTGGGGACGGACGGCGCAGTATGTTTCCTCTTCCATTTATATTGATCAGAAGCCATCACGCCACCACTTCCTTGATGGAAAGGACTGATGAACGGAGAGAGTGATTGGGATGACAACATCCATACTGCTCAAGGATTTGGCTTAGGTTTTACAGCCGACCACCTGCCTGATCCCAGCCCTCTTTGGGTATGCTGTTGTTGGTAGTCTGCCTCCTATTGTTCGGATGCCCCAAGGTGCTTATTGGGCAATCTCCCTTAGTCGATTTTTACGACACCCCAGCCCGGCTAGACCACCGAAACACGATATAATATAGCCATTTATCACTTTAAACTATCCATATATTTTTGAAAAATGTATTAGTTATGTATGTTTTATGTATGCTTAACATGATTAATGCTATCTTCCAGATATTCATATGGGACGTAGGCAAAGGCGAGGCGATGCGAATCATCGACTGTCACACGGACGTCATCTACTGCATGTCGTTCAATCGAGACGGCTCGCTTTTGGCTACTACGTGCAAAGACAAGAAGCTGCGGATCATAGAGCCTAGGAGAGGGATTGTGTTATCGGTAATTACGGGATCTTATTTTCTTATTATTATCTTAATATTTGTTATTGGTTTATTGTATTGAATGTAAAAATAAATAAAATAGTAAGTAATGTTCAGGAAAAATTTTAAAATATTTATTTTTAATTAAATAACAACATTCATTATTTGATAATTAACTAACGTCCTAGTGAGTTTGTACACAGTGCATTATTCTTTCGCGACAATTTTTGACGACTTATATGATGTCCAAATAATAAACTTAAAGGACTCAAATATAATTTTCATGGATGACATAGCATATTCCTTTTATAATTATCGCTCAACCTGGTTATCTTATCATATAAAAGCCACCGTTTTGCGTAATGCATTTCTCGGATCTATATCAGCGGAACAATTGTTTTCCCATTTTTAATTACCTAAATGATATTAAGGCGACCATATTTGGTAATGGGGAATATAAAATAGACTTAAGAGTGTCAGAAGACTACTTACACAACATGTCACAGAAATAACACACATCCTGACCACTACCATGCTAACAAAAATGTGATATCAAAAATTAAAAAAAATATATGTATAATCAAGTTTCTAATCAAAGTTTTTATACATTTTCCTTTAGTGACCGAACAATTTGTATGGAAGAAGAAAGACAATAATTATTTAACAATTTTTTTTTTGCTTTAAAATAACACAGTATTTATGACTATATGTTTCTGTTACATGTTGTATGGAATTAGATTTATTTCAAAGTTTAACATGTAAAAGTTACTGAAAACTACTGATGTCATAATGTTAAATGAAATGAAATGAAATTATTTTATTCTAACACACATAGTTACAAGCATATAAAAACAAAACAACCTTAAATTATTATTAAAAGTTTCATAAAATATCAAAAAAATTGTTTTAGCGTTAGAATAGGAGACCAGTTCAGCATGTGCCAGACCCCTGAAGCCTGACGCTGGTTTTCGACTGGTACCTTGTTGATTTTGACGTGAGATGTCAAACAAGCAAGATAAGCTACGTAACAATACGTAACGCGATACTCCTAGAATACATACTTTAAGGAATATAAATATAATACAAATAGAGTGATACTTAGATAAATGCTAAAATGAAAAGAAATAACAATATATAAATAGAATAAATGTCATAACTAATTAAATAAAAGAGAAATTCACATTTATGTTGCCGAACTCCCGCTGCGCGCTCAGAAGATGTTCCTTTAAACGTTTTTTAAAAGTAAGAAGGGAACTAGCACCTCTTATGGGCGGTGGAATATTATTCCATATTTTGGATGCTGCGTAGCGGAAGCTGCCTCTAAACGACGCGGATCTATGTTGTTGTGTTGCCAGTGGTTGCGAACACAGTCTCCTCTCTCTTTGACAACCATCACCAAACCAAACGAGTCTATTGTAAAGATAAAGAGGGTCACGAGAATTGATCACACCAAATAGGAGACATGCCAGATGTAACTTTCTACGCGACTTCATTTTAAGAATACCATGTTCATTAAGAAATGGTGTAACATGACTTCGGGGTGGCACTGTGAAACAAAAACGTACGCAAGCGTTATGTACTCTTTGTAACAATCGTTCCGTCCGCGAGAGTAAGCGTGGCCCGTACACAATGTCACCGTAATTAAGCTTGGACAGAACCAGTGCTTCAGTCAGCTGTACACGTAATTTCTCCGACAAGTGAGGTCGTATTTTATAAAGGACTTTGAGACGGTAAAAGCAGTTCTGCACCAATTCAGCCACGTGGCTTTCAAATCTTAAGGCAGTGTCCATGTTTAGGCCCAAATTTCGAGCAGCATTTACTCTCTCAAGCGGTTTGCCCAAAAGTGAAAGTTTTAGCGTTTCTGGTATCATACTTAATTGTTTTTTAGTACCGAATACCATGTATTTTGTTTTTATTGGATTTAATAAAAGACAGTTGTTTTCCGCCCAATCTGTAATACGGTTCAAATCTACATTTAATTCCTTTACAGCCAACTCGTAATCTTTTGGTTTGAACGAAATATATACTTGCACGTCGTCTGCATAGATATGGTATTTCGTTTTTGTCACACATTTAATTATATCAGCGCAATACAAAAGAAAAAGAATCGGACCCAAAATAGAACCTTGTGGCACTCCTCTTGTCAGTGAAGAAAGAACTGATGAACAGGAAGTTCCGTCATTTAATTTTAAATTTACTAATTGTTTCCTATTTTTCATATAGCTCTGAAACCATAAAATAGTAGCATGATCAAAACCATAGTAAGACATTTTCGATAACAGTAAGTCAATATTTATTGAGTCAAACGCGCGAGAAAAGTCTAATAAAACCAACAACGTACACATTCCCCTATCCCGAGAAAATAAAATGTTATCAGTTACATCGATCAATGCCGTAGTAGTACCGCGGCCTTTCCTAAAACCAGATTGCAACATCGGCAGAATAGCGTTTCCTTCCAGGTAGTCAGACAATTGCTTAGATACCACTCGTTCTAGTATCTTCGAAAGGCATGGCAGAATACTAATGGGCCGAAGGTCTCTGGCATCAATGGGGTGTGTCTTTTTGGGCAAGGGTCGTACCACAGCGATTTTCCAAATGTCAGGGAAGCTAGACGTCAATATTGAACGATTTATAATATCACTAATAAATTGAAGTGTGTACGGCAAGGTCAAAGTTAACATTTTTAAAGAAATATTATCATAGCCTATACTATTAGACTTAAGTTTAATTATAGCCCTTGATACAACATTAATGCTGACCGGTACGAGACTAAATGAAGCATCGTGAAATTTATGAAATTCGTGATAAGTCATTAGGGAGATACTCACTGAAGTGCTACCAGGGACCTCAAGAAAGTGTGCATTTATACTATTTGCATCTGTAAAGTGAGATGGCAAGTCTGAAGGTTGCTTAATAGATAAAACATTCTTTAGGCTTTTCCACAAGATTCTAGGGTTGTTAACATTATTATTAATGTTATAACGAAAGTAAGCTGTTTTCTCGTGATAAAGAGAAGTAACCACTAATGATTTTAACTGTTTATAATATTTTTTCTTTGATTCAGATTTAGTCTTACGATAAGCAGCCAATGCATCATCCCTCAACTTCATCATTAATCTTATAGTATCAGTTAGCCATGGATAAGTACGCTCCTTTACCAAGACAGTTCTTAGAGGGGCATGCACGTTAAATAGCGATAAAATATCGCGATTAAACTCTCCTACCATCTCATTAACTGAACTCGATGATAGGTGGTCCCAATTTAACTTAAGTAGATCGTTGTTAAATTTGTCAATGCAGACTTTGTTAAAAGCTCGAGACTGAACAGCATACAGTTTACACCTATCCCGCCTTATATGGAACTCAGAAATAATTGCCGAATGACGATTGATATTTTGGAAGGCTTCGACCGACAAGTGCCTCGCCGTTAGATCGGTGCATACGAGGTCTATAAGGGTTTTGCTAGATTCCGTGAAGTGAGTGGGAGAGGTAACCAGTTGGTTCAGCTTAAGACAACTGAGGATCTCAAGAACCTTTTTAGTTCCGGCATGAGTCGTATTTAACATATTTACATTAAAGTCACCCAATATCACATAATGATCACAATCTCCCAATGCACTTACAGAGTCAGTAATGGCATCCAAGAAAAGATTTAGATTTGACTTGGGTGGTCGATATGCTGTCCCTATTGCGACTTTTTTCCCGCTAATAGTAAGTGTCAACCACATCTGCTCAATGGACTCGTACTGCACATTGACGGCGTGAGACCACAAACGAACGTTCAATCCCCGCCTGATATAGAATCCCACCCCCCCTCCTCGACCTGAACGGACACCAAGCGGACGAGGCACATGCCGCAGTCGGTAACCGGCCACTACAGGAGCTCGCCCCTCCTCCCCTTCCCGCAGCCATGTTTCATTCACAGCCATTATATCAAAACTATGTCTCTCGAACAGTGAAATAAAATCATCATGCCCAGTACCAAGAGAACCCGTGTTGATAAAACCCAACCTTAAATTCATATTACCCCTGCCCTCTGATATATCTTATACTCAATATGAATATTAAATGAACAATCAATGCAAGCCTTTCGAAAGTCAAATTAGTTCTGTATGTACAACTTAAGTCTTTAAGCGTAATACGTAGATCGAGCCAGTCAGATGGTTGGCATGGCAATAAAAGTGAAAATTTCACACAAATATATATTTTACATAGAATAAATAAAAAATATATATGTATTTCATATAGAAAAAAATTATAATGCAAAATATATACTCTAAGTAAATGTATACGTCTTTGACGATACACCAAAACGACATTTTTAAAATTAATGACTAATATATTATGTAAATACGACAAATAATTAATAAAAATCATAGATAAAACATACATATCAAAATATAACTGTTGTATCAGCGTTACCTTTGAATATGAACAAAACCTCCTATTCCAAGCGAAAATAAAACGCAACAGATTAAATACTAACATAAAATTTGTAACTAAAAATTTAACATGAACCAATTTCGTGAAAAATAACCTATTTAAATTACAAGTAATAACTATATTCGTATAAAGAAAATAAATAAATAAATATTCAAAACAGATAATAATAAATAGTCCGATCAAACTATATCTATCCCAAAAAAATTCACAACATCTTGCTCGTTTCTAATTCGCACTGCTGGCCGCCCGTCCTCCTTGCGAGCCTGTATTCTACCATCTCGGGTCCAGACATATTTCCAACGTAACCTGATAGCTGCTTGTCTTGCCCGGTAGAAAAGATGTCTATTTACTTTAGTTAGACGTTCATTTACATAGACGCGACAAGGTGGGCCGGGCACATCGATATCAGCCGACATAATATTCCGACGAACCCGTGCCGCGCTTAGCCACTGGTCGCGAGTTGCGCGACGTGTGAAACGTACGGCTATGGCGCGCGGACGCTGCGTAAGGTCGCCGCTTCCTCCATTACGAATTGAGCCTTCATCCACTCTGTTGCGGTACGTTGAGCCCACTCGCTCCACACGAACCACGTCTCGCTCATCGAACTCCACCCCTAGTTTAACAGACAGTACCTTGACCACTGTCATCAAGTTTTCCGGGCTTTTTTCTGGGACACCAGCTAGTTCTAAGTCATTGCAAAGCAACTCTTGATCTCTTTCATTCAATTCGGTCTTGAGTTCGGCTATGGTGTCATTAAACTTATTTACGTTTTTTCCCGCTAATTCGCTTAATTTATCCTCGAAAACCGTTGATTGTTTGTTGTTGATTGGTTGTTAGTGATTTTTTGTACAAAAAGAAACTCAATCAAAAAGTAGTTAAGGAAAATTTAACCCAGCCATCATGACGAATGGTGACGGCAGAGAAGAATACAATTGTCACCACAATTTGGATTTTTTTAATAACACCACAGTTATTATTTGCCTATGTTAGATAGCATGGGTAGTGTTCAGAGTGTGCGTTATTGCTGTTAGATATTGTATAATCTTCTCTGTGCCCTGTTCCCAGTCTATCTGGGATCGGTGCAGTATGTTTCCTCTTCCATTCATATCGGTCAGACGTCATCAAGCCATCCACTCCCTTTTGATTCATATCATCTGTCACACCGTAATGGTGCTAGTGATGAATGAATATATTGATAAGAGACGGAAAGGATCATGTCGAGAGACCGATGAACAGAGAGAGTAATTGGGATGACAACATGCCAATCCATACTGCTCAAAGTTTTGACTTAGGTTTTACAGCCTGTGTGACACTAACCCTCTTTGGGGATGCTGTTGTTGGTAGTTTGCCCTCCACCATTCGGGTGCCACAAGGTGTTTATTGGCAATCTCCTTTAGTCGTCTACGACACCCATGGGATGAACGTAGAATAGATGGGGCTGGTCAATTTTACATTATTTGTTCGCTCACAGGCCAGCATAGAAGGCCATATTTTATTTCTGTTACAAATAGGCATGATGACTAATTTTGAAAAACTACACCATGTTTTTCTTACTTGTCTACTTGACCCAAAATAAATTATGTTTTTGTAAAAACTTTCGATTTTGATAGAAAAATCATGTTTTAAATAACGCAATTTCAAATTTCCGCCAAAACACGAAAATAGCAATGGCGTCTGTGTGACGTCACTATTCCGTAAAAAGGCCAGTTTCTTAAATAAACTAGTGAATTTGATTGGCAAATAAAATGTCAAAATGGAGATAGTTAAATATTAACATCACGCGGCGTTTAAGCAAATATAGCGGATTGCTAAGTTTTATACTATTATTTTCAATCACAAGTATAATCTGATAACAAGGGACTATTGACGAATCTCCTTATCCTAAATTATTATTATATATTATTATATCTGTGATTCTTTGTTAGTGTCATCATCCCTACTGTCTAAATTTTTTTGATTTTTTTTTACAGGAAGCACCATGCCACCTTGGCACCAAAGCGTCCAAGTGCACCTTCCTGGGCAGCAGCGGCAAGGTGCTTACCACCGGGTTCTCCCGGTACAGCGACCGCCAGTACGCGGTGTGGGACCAGCTCGAGCTGGACAGGCCGCTCGTCTGCGAGACCATCGACAGTTCGTCCGGCGTCGTATTCCCCTACTTCGACCATGACACGAACATGGTACGTTGGCTTTTATCTATTGATCACCAACATAATAACGCCGTGTGGTGACGGCAGAGTAGAATACAATTGTCACCACCCCAAATCTCTCCCGTGCGTGCTGTGCAAGGCGAATAAGGGCCGGGTTTTTGATCCATAATTAACCCAACCAATTGTTAAAAACTGTTACTAATTGCTAAATATCAGTCTGATATGTTACCATTATTAACATTTTTAGATACTAATGGATAAATATGAGTCTGATATTGTTACTAATTGTTAAATATCAGTGATATTTAAAGATAAGTAACAATTTTTGACAATTGGTTTACAGTTAACTATGCATCAAAAAACCGACCCTTAGGATAAAACAGTGATGGATGAGGAATGGGCAGCAGCGTTCCTCTTATACCACCACCTAGCAATGTACTGCGACTCTTGTGCCCGATAAATAGCAATAGGCTCGCCACTTGGAACTTGACATATTCGGCGTACCGTGGGTGCTAGTTCACCTCTGCCTACCCCTTCGGGAATATAGGCGTGATTTATGTATGTATGTATGCAACATAATAAATAGGAGCTCGCCAATGTCTATTTCGTGTGTCGAATGTGGTACAAGGTGATTAATGCCTGTCTTAATCCAACAAACACCCTAACTTTATTTCATATATGTATCAAATTAAAATAAACTCTGTACTAAAAGTATCAGCTGTAGCTTATTGGAGCAAATAATAATTATCTATTGAATTCATAAACCTTTTCATTAAAAACTATCGAGATGTATTTCAATTAAAAGGACCTTAGACTTATTGGGACCCTTGACAAGTTGTTGGTGTAAACAGTGGTTTTTATAGTTCCTGGTACACTAACTAGATTTTTCCCCTATTACATGGGACACCTCTGGCCGTCCTTTCGGAGATAAAACGGAATTTATGTATATTATGTACCCAATCTCCCTATATATTCTACCATCCATCGGGAAGACCCGTGCCCCAGCAGTAGGGACATTAAAAGAGCTGGTGATGATGATTGACGGCCGCCTTGGTCGAATGGTCAGATTGCTGGGTATTGACCAAGAGGTCCCGGGTTCGAATCCTGGTAGGGGCAAACTTTGTGATGACCACAAATGTTTGTTTTGAGTCATGGTTGTGTATATGTTTATGTAGTATATTTTCAACATTTATATACATAATTATATTAAAAATATGTCCGTCATCTAGTATCCATAACACAAGTGCTTAGGCTACTTACTTTGGGCTAGATGATAGGTGTGAGTGTAAAAATATTTCTTATTATTATTATGTATGTTGCTTCTTTATCAGGTATACCTGGCGGGCAAAGGCGATGGCAACATTAGGTACTACGAGGTCGTCGACTCGCCGCCTTATGTTCACTTCCTGAATCAGTTCCTCTCGGGAAACCCCCAGGTAACAATTGTTTTATGAATTATACTTACGGCGTGTTTCATCATTTTATCTACAGTCCATTTTTTATCACGGATACTAAATTGACAGGTGGTAAAATGGACATAATGATAACGATATAACAAATGTCATATTTTATTGTTTAGTCAACTCTAAACAATAAAACATTACCAAAAATAGACTTTAAAACTTTATTTTAAAGACTTGATTTACTTATTATTACTTTCTTTACTATAACGACTTTATTGTTTAGAGTTGATTAAACAATAAAACATGACTTCTGCTCCTTTAAATTTAGTAGCAGAGATAAAAAATTGACTTTACAGACAAGTAAGGTTTTGTTTTGATGTGTTCTAGATCTCTTTGTATTTGAGAGTTAAATGTTGTCCCTATTATTTTACCAAATGTTAAAAGCATAAATCTCAAGACTAAATATAATTTCAGAGAGGCTTAGGCTTCATGCCGAAACGCGGACTGAATACTAGCGCATGCGAGGTGTTCCGCTTCTACAAGTTGCATACGTCGAGAGGGCTATGCGAGCCTATATCCATGATCGTTCCACGAAAGTCTGATTGCTTCCAGGTGAGTTTGCAGAACTAACTAATTTAGCGTTCCCTACGCAGAACTATGACGATTATCAATCTGTGTTTCCTCGTCCTCTAGTATTTGGGTAAGAATCTGAGATAAAAATCGACAAGACTTGGTTTAGTTTTTTTCCGTTTGTTCATTGGTTGCCATGGTAACGTAATCACTTGTTTCGTAAGTTGACATGACAATAATATAGATGGCGCTAGCCGTGTCCGTGACAATCTGAGCTTTTGTTCGAAAGACAAAAGATGTTCTTTAGAACTTTTCCATACGCCTTTGAATGTATAATAAATTCCAGTCTCTAAACATCTTACTAATAATAATATTTAATTTAATTATAATTTGCAGGTATATTGTTGACTGAATGATAAGATCTTTATTATAAATATTAAGAGCCTGTTTCACAATC
Source organism: Cataclysta lemnata (assembly GCA_963931975.1). Taxonomy (NCBI): domain Eukaryota; kingdom Metazoa; phylum Arthropoda; class Insecta; order Lepidoptera; family Crambidae; genus Cataclysta; species Cataclysta lemnata. The sequence goes on from OZ008347.1 coordinate 9,636,249, forward strand.
GACAAGTAAGTTCGAAGTAGCTTACTTCGCAGGTCATTTGACAGTTGTAATATGAAATATATGTCAATTGAACTGCAAAGTAAACTACTTCGCACTTACCTGTCGATTGTGAAACAGGCCCTAACTGTAATGTGTATGTACCCCTGTTAAAAATATCTTTGGATGGCTTTGACGCCAAACCTACGGATTTGCAATTGACTTATAAATATTCCGTAATGTACAATTACAGGAGGACTTATACCCTGATACGGCAGCCCCTCTTCCAGCCCTGTCTGCCAAAGATTGGCTCAACGGCATGAATGCCACGCCAACACTTATCAGCATGAGAACAGGTTTGTTGTTATCTATACTATCAATGTTAGAAAGCTAAGAGTTTGTTTGTTTGGTTAGTTGAACGCGCTAATCTCAGGAACTACTGACTCAAATTTAAAAATTATTCTTGTGTTGGATAGTCCATTTATCGAGGAAGGCTATTTCCTCAGTTATTATAAGCTCAGTTATTATACATAATTAAATTATTAATAAATTTTAAAATTAAGGCGCACAGATATATTTAACACAGAGATTATACCTAATAATCGTACCTAATAGCCGTGTGGTGACGACAGAGTAGAATACAATTGTCACCATCCCAAATCTCTCCCGTGGGTGTCGTATAAGGCGACTAAGGATAAATCAGTGATGAGGAATGGGCAGCAGCGTTCCTCTTATACTACCGTCCTGACAATGTACTGCGACTTTTGTGCCCGATAAATGGCAATAGGCTCGCCACCTATTACATGGGACTTAACATAATTGGCGAAACGCAGGTGAGAATTCACCTCTGCCTACCCCTTCGGGGATATTGGCGTGATTTATGTATGTATGTATGTATTATACCTAATACAAAGTATTACTAGGTTAATACATAATTAGAATCCTCTCCCTGCCCCTATCCTACTTTAAGTAGTGACGGCACAATAATTGTCTTACAAAGGAAATCGTGGTAAGGAAAAATTATAGTCTTGATGCGGGAAACGAACCCGCGTCCTCTGCAATCCGGGTATGGATATGGTATAGAGGCTTATCTTCTTCTTCTACTCTCTCTTCTGTTTTAAATATATGCATACATACATAAATCACGCCTATATCCCCGAAGGGGTAGGCAGAGGTGAACTAGCACCCACGTTTCGCCGACTATGTCAAGTCCCATGTTATAGGTGGCGAGCCTATTGCCATTTATCGGGCACAAAATTCGTAATACATTGCTAGGTGGTATAAGAGGAACGCTGCTGCCCATTCCTCATCATCATTTATCCTTAGTCGCCTTGTACGACACCCACGGGAAAGATTTGGGGAGGTTGCAATTGTATTCTACTCTGCCGTCACCACACGGCTTTAAATATATGTAAATTAAATCTTAATGTAATTTAAAATGTAATGTTAATTGGCGATTGTTGACCCAGGAGTGACGATAACAACGCACAAACCGCGAACCACGAGCAAGGACACGCCGGCGATGCAGCCCCAGGACGCCAACAACAGGAAGAAATTCGCGTTCCTGTCCAGAGAGACCACGCCCGACTATCGCCCCCTCGGCACTTGGCAACCGGACAACGACGAGGCACAGGTTGAGACTTGTTCTTACTTGTCCACTTCATCAATTTTAATTTTATGTGCCCGATAGATGGCAATGGACTCGCCACCTATTACATGGGACCTGGGGGCCTACCGCCTAATCCGATTGCTGAAGCAAAAGCTATAGTTTATGACGTCATGCTGTCATTTCGCACCAAACATACCTAAACTATCAGCGATAGCTTTGAACGAATGATCACCAAATTATTTTGTATGAATTTGGAATAAATACCGTACCGCCTAAAAATTCAAGAAGGTTGCTAGCTAAATTGATAGCCGTAAGAAACGCATTGCTTTAAAGCTATTATCAGCAATCGAGTTAGGCGGCAGGCCCCCTGGCTTAATTGGCGAAAAGTGGGTATTTAGTTCACCTCTGCCTGCCCCTCGGTGATATAGGGAGTCATTTATGTACCTATGTATGTACTTTATCGATGATCATAATAATTGACATAGAATGCAAATGTCAATTTTTGACAGTTTAATGTCCCCCACTGCCAAGGCACAGGAGGGAATAATAAGGGAGAATGGGCCATAACCCACCACACTGGCCAAGTGCAGATTGATAGCTATTAATGTTGATATATAGTAGTTAGATACGCGATAAATAAAGAAAGTGGTGTTGACTCAATAGAATTTTATTTTGAAGTGAAGTTTTAGACAGCGAATATCTTAACATAAACAAGGTTTAAATCGCTGTCACAACATAAGGTTTTAATTACTAAAAGAGTTTTTATAAATATATACAACAATTAACGACAACATAGTTGCTAGCGGGACCAACAACGGCTTAACGTGCCTTCCGAAGAACGGAACACAAGATTATACATAATTAATATTTAAATAAATGTGTTACTGACCTTAGTTGATGATTATAATGAGCAGAATGAGGCTCTATTAAAATCGTCGTCTTTTATCATTTGTTCTTCCATTAATAGAGGTCAGATGTCATCAAGTTATCTATTACACTCTTTTTGATTAATATCATTTATAACACCGGAAAGTGAAAAATGAATATACACAGGACCATAAAGCGTTATATTAATAATATACTAACGGATACATTATATATGACAGGTTCAGGTGACAGAGAAGTGCGCCAAAACGAACGCCAACCAAAGCACCAAGTTCCACCAGCTGCAGCTGCTGTTCGGCAGCAAGCCCGCCACGCCGGCACCCGCGCCCCTCTACCAGCAGATCAACCACGGGGACGTGTTCAGCACTGAACACGAGGTTACCATTTTTAACTATCACATGCATATATAGCTAACATTATAAGCAACAATGTTTGTGTTTCTAACCACCCAAATCTTTGTACTAATTTTTCTAACATTTATATAATGTTGAAATTAAAATAGAATAGTTTATAAAGCAAACCCAAGCTTAACCGAACGCACGGTATTTGTAAAAATATTTGCTTTGGAATGCTTGAAATTTATTTCTACATTCAACGTGAAGTGTAAAGGTTGGAAGAATTTCGGCAAGTTAATTAGTGTCTTGGTTGGCCGAGCGGTCAGGCACCTGCCCGGATAGCAGCGGACGCGCGTTCGATTCCCGCATCAAGACCATAATTTTTGGAAATTCTTTTTCTAACCACTAAAATCTTTGTAACAATGTTTGTTCTACGACTTTTGATGATTCGTAAGATTTTACTTTTAGAACTCATAAAACAAAGGTTGTTATTTATGATGTTAGCTATCTAGTCATGGGAGGTTTTTGGTGTTTTAAAAATAATCCTGTATACACAAATGACGCCTATACCTATATGTAATAGGCGGAGAGTCCAGTGCCATATATCGGGCACATAAATCGTAGTATATTGCTAGGTGGTATGGGAGAAATGCCGCTGCCCATTAGTCATCGCTGTCTAAATAGCTAGCTAACTGTAACATTATAGATAAATTTAATTTTCTGCTTTGTTATAAAGCTGGGTGGTGACGGCAGAGCAGAATACCATTGTCACCACCCACAATCCCTCCCACGGGTGTCGTATATGGCGGCTAACGGTACCCACCAATCCGTACTGGGCCAACGTGGTGTCTTCCGAAGCACGGAGGAACTCTAGATCATAAATTTTTGGTTACTCATCCAATTACTAGCCTTACCGAATATTGCTTAGTTTCCGCATTCGTAGGCCGAGCGCGTTAAGCCACGGCACTATCGAGCACCTCACGAGTCGATATGTGACTAACGAAACTTCAAATTTCTTAAACTATTCGATTTTAATTTTAACATTATATAAATGTTAGAAAAATTTGTACAAACATTTTGGTGGTTAGAAAAAGAATTTTGAAAAATTATGGTTTAATTCATTCTTTTAATTCTTAATTCCGCATAAAAAACAACCAAAATCTTTGTTCAAATTTCTTTATTGCGTTACACAGGTTACATTGTTGTTACAATTATTCTTACGTCTAAGGCTGCGTTTCCATAGAAGCGGAGCTGATATTGCTCAAATCTCATCATCGCTCCGTAGCATCATTGGTCAATTTTTGTGAGTCTCAGCTCAGTTTCGCCCAGCTCCGCTTCTATGGAAACACACCCTAAGTCGGATCATGTTGATGAAACGTCTATATTGATTTTCAGCTGCGTCTAGCTTTCAACCGCCAAGGTGAAGAGCTGAGAATCGTCAAGAAACAACTGCAGAACAGCCAGCATAGAGTTCGTGAATTGGAGCAGCACGTGGCTACTTTACAGGCGGTCATACAGCGCGATGGCGCGTAAAACCACGCTTGCACGCTACGCTACGCTAAAAGGTTTACGCTATTGCGAATATGCGGTATCGCAATCTCACTGGCTGAGATCGGCATTGTTTTTTGAATGTTAAGTTTTGTACCAAGTCGCTAGCTAGTAACTTTTTGCAATGTCAATATTACAAGTAACTTTTTGCATCGTCAAGTTTACATTCACCTTCTCTGTAGGAGATAACCACTAAATTTACACAACTCTTTGTGTGACTTATCATGTTTTCAGTCTTTGAACTATTCGATATACGTAGTATACGTACAGAGATACGACACAAAGCAATTATTATTGTATTTTGAAGTAGGTAAAACACGAAATAGCTGATTTACTCATATGGATTTGACAATTAATAATAGAATTATCAGCATTGTCGCTATTCAATTTGTGTATTTTTCAAATAAAAACTATTTTTGCATATTTCACTCGTTTAGAATGAGCGCAAAATAAATTGTCGACTTCTTCCAAGCTTTAGATAAGTAAAATTTGTTACTAGTGACTCTTGCAGTAAGTTGAATGCATAATGTTTGTGTGATAACTGTGTTATGACGTGCTCATGTTGTGAAACATTTGAAGATTTAGATTGCTAGCTATTTATATAAGGTTATGACCCCGCGTAGCATTGCCAAATAGAAGCTATTTTATACCCATTATTGGTATCAGGCACAATTTTTTGGCATTTACAATTGTCACAAACTCTGGAGGTAGATTTATTTAGTAAGCAGCTTTAAGGTGCAATTGTGTGTTATTTAAAATGCTTTACACATTTAATGTACTTTGTGATCTTGTCTTACTTATGTATATCCAGTATTAACATTTGTTGTATGGGAACAAAATAAAGTATCATTCCAAAATATAAATTATATTCGATGAAATAAATAATTGATGACAGAAGATTATAGCTCAAATTTGACAATGTTTTAAATTCTATTGAGGTAACAATAGCAATACTTTTTGTGCGAAGTTGTTATGTAAGGGTTGGCTTAATGTTTTTGGCCTATGAATTTTGGCCTTTTCTGATTAAATAATGCAATTATTTTGTGATAAAACCATGACGTGCATAGCTATAACCATTGGTCACAATCAATGAATGTGGTGTCTTTTATAATATCCAATTTAATGTTAAGAACAATTTTTTAATGGATTTTCATTTGTGCAATCAAAATCAGGGTTGTTCCAAAATAATTAATTTTTGTGATGTCTGCTTGCTAAAGCACATTTTTATATTAAGCACGTAATAGATTTATTTCCAGTTTTATGAGTTGACTTCTTTGTTACCTGTGTTTTTTTATTATTATTACTACTATAATGATTTACGTTTATATAAAATGTTGTGTTATCTTTTTTTAAGCCAAGCATCATTAAAATAATAATAATGTAAAATAGTGATGCAAAATACATGTGGTTAATTATATTTTTATAAATTTAATTTTCCTATCTTACGATTTAAGTTACAGCATTTACTTTCCCTGGGGGAATTAAAAATGACTTGTAGGAAAGTGTGTACAAAAAAGTTACCTGAACTTTTCTGTACATAATATAGAACTTAAGAGAAGCTGCTAGCATCTTCTAGTAAAAAAGAGGTGCTTTCTCCTAGCCTTTACATAAGTACCTAAGTAAACATATTTGTTTACCTATATTTTACTATCTTGTGTAAGTGTAATAACCCATAATTATGTTATTATATTAATTTGTAACTATCTCAGTATATAAATTATATATTGTGATTATTCATTTTATTTTCTGATTTTGTAGTAACATTCCTTATTATACCTATTTTAGCTTGATAAGTGACAAAAGTATTATTGTGCATAAGCAGCTAAATAAGTCGTCGGTGTTAATATTTATTGTATTTTTGTATCAAGCTTCTGTAGCACAAATTTTCAAATACATATGTTTGAACAAGTCATTTTCTTTTATTTCAACATTAAGTCCTTCTCTCTCAGCTACACCTGAGGCCATCTCTTCTGTGCTCTTCCTCACAATCCATCAAAATGCATGTCGATCACTCAACATCCTGTCTCATGGCTAAACAAAGCATCTGTTACTTATCTATTTGCCACTCCATAGACCCATCTCAACATTCCTTAAACATCACCATTTTAACAGCAACCGATTCAACTAAGTCCGCCCGCCCCACGTAAACTAAGCACTGTTCGCTTAAGTCGTTTATTGGATGGGTGACCTTCTTCCCTGCTTCGGGAGGCACGTTAAGCTGTTGGTTCCGGCTACTGCAGTCAACCGTGTGGTGACGGCAGGGTAGAATATAATTATCACCACCCCCATCTCTCCCGTGGGTGTCGTACAAGCCGACTAAGGGTAAAGACAGCGATGAGCATTCCTCTCATACCACCTAGTAATATACTGCGATTTATGTGCCCGATATATGGCAAATCTCGCCACCTATTACACGGGATCTAACTTAATTAAAGCGAAAATTGGGTGTTAATCCACCTCTACATACCTTTTCGAGGATATAGGCGTCACATACCTATGTATGTCTTCTCCCTGCCCTGTTCTCGTTCCCAGTCTATCTGGGGTCGGCGCAGTATGTTTCCTCTTCCATTCATATCGGTCAGACGTCATCAAGCTATCCATTCCCTTTTGATTCATATAATCCATCATACTGAATCATACTTAAGAATTAATGTATAGAAAAGAGACAGAAAGCCCATGTCGAGAGATCGATGAACGGAGAGAGTGATTGGAATGAAAACATTCCAATCCCTACTGCTCAAAGTTTTTGCTTAGGTTTTACAGCCGGCCGCCTGCCTGACACCAACCCTCTTTGGATATGCTGTTGTTGGTGGTTTGCCCTCCACCATTCGGGTGCCCCAAGGTGCTTATTGGTCTAAACCGGGCAATTTCCCTCAGTCGACTTTTACGACACCCATGGGATGAATCGGGGCTGGCCTATTCTACGTTTATTTATTCCAAAAAAAAAACGGCTACTGCAGTCGTTAATACCCACCAATCGACACTGGGCCAGCATGTTGGGTTATAGGCCAATCTCCCTATAGTCTTCCATCCATGGGGAAGGCCTGTGCACCAGCAGTGAGGACATTAAAGGCTGGGTGATGATGATATGGTTTGATTAGTTTGTTCGTTTAAATATTAGTTTTACATGTTACAAGTCAAATAAGTATAAATTGATATTTGACCATGCATAACAACCTTTGACTATAACACATCACATTACTCTTCATTCACAGGATAGTTTGTCAAATTCTTGGAAATATTTAGATAGTTTTCTATCAGTTTGGGTCATACTTTCTTCTTAATTGACAAATATAGTGTTGTACTAAAAAAAAATTTTCATCTCAAATTGTATATTTTGTAATAAAGCAGTCTTTAAAAATGTTTGTAATGTAAATTACAAATTAGTAAATGTCATCTTTTTATCTAATTATTCACAACAATAAAACATTAATTACTGGAATGTCAATGCTGTTGAAGATAAAATTAGTTAATTAATCCAAAACAAAACTGTTTGAAAATAAGTGTTTTAACACAATAATTTTATCACTATCAACAAAAAATAATTACTTAAATATTAAGACAGTAAGGAATTGTAAAAACAATGTGAAATATAGTACAATAGTACAAAATAAATCCTATGATAATATTTAATATTCTTAATCATAATGTCACAACATATTGCCTAAAACTATGCATAGAGTCAAAACAATTGATGAAATTGCAAAACTTGTAGCAGTGTTACAGCCATCAGTGCTACATGTATAAATACATGTCCTGTATTCCAATTTATCTCCAACTTGATGTACGTAATTGCAATAATTTCCCAAATCCAATGAGGAGCAATACCGTTTTGTACTGATACCACCTAGAACATAATATTAAATTAAAATCATAGTATGACTCCTGAAAATAACATCTGTGATCTAACACCCATTACATAATTCTAGATATACAAAAATAATATAATCTTTGATATGTACAATTGGTATCATAAACAAACAAAAAATGTTTTTAAATTCAAAGTTTTAAGTTACAGTACAAATAAAAATACAACTTACTGTATTTTCCCAACCAATCCATTAGTTAGTAGTGCTTGTGCTGTAAATCTCAAATGCTGTGTGTATTTGTGTGTTAGTAAATAATTTAAACATTTCAATTAAGGGCCCATCACAAAATATTGTCAGCAAGCTGATATCACACTAAACATTGCTTAAGCAACCTATCAATATACCTACCCACTGTTGGGGAAAAAACCGTAAGGTACAAACATTTTACTATGAAAAGCGAGATTGGTGATTTCTAACAACTGAAGATTTAATGTTAGATCTTAGGAAACATTGCTACGTAAAATATTAATTTACTTAAACAACTGGCCAAGTATCTTACCATACCTCAAGGTGTATAATAACATGCAGAAGTTGATGAGAATGAGAAGTTGCATATTTTCGAAACAAGATTACCAAATTAAAGTATTAAGCAGTGTCCATCATCTGATAAGCAAAATCATGTGATTAGGCCCTTAAAGCATGCACGAAATATTTTTAAAAATAATATATTTCATAATATATTTTTTAAACACAAAAAACCTCGCAGGAGTAGACATCTAACATCACAAAAATAAATACTAATTTAATTTATTGGATTTTAATTTCAACATTATATGTTACAAAAATTAGTACAAAGATAGAAAATTAACTTGGTTGGCCAAGCGGTCAGGCACCTGCCCGTATAGCAGCGGACGCGGGTTCGATTCCCGCTTCAAGACCATAATATTTCTAACTTCTTTTTCTAACCACCAAAATTTTTGTACTAATTTAATTAACCGCTCTAAAGTTAATAACTCTACATAAACCTACTTACATCGGCATTAAGCAGCGCGCGGGCCTAGCGTAGCGTCGTCCTTTCGTACAGTACAATAAAAGCTTTAAAAAATAATTTTGCGCAATGTATTGCGTTATATAAAACAAATGTTGTTGTTTATGATGTTAGCCATCTACTCCTGCGAGGTTTTTCGTGTATTAAAAATAACTCTGTATATGTCGTGGCCAGATCGTAGAATTGATCACTTCATGATGTGGCTGATCATTTCATAAAATGGTTGCATTTCATGAAATGGCCAGCTAAAACTGACCATATCATGATAATAGTCTGGCCAGATCAATGAACAAACAACGTTTAACAACATGAACAGCTAAATGCACAGCTATTTTGTGATATGGCCAAACATTATTGATCAAAATATCGTAAAATATTTACATTAACCACTTAAAGAGGCACATATTTTTATTTGTTTTGTGATGCATGGCGGCGGACATGTAGTTATGGAAGATAAAACTGAAGTGAAATGTCGTCACAACACCAAATTATTTGAATTTTACATTCTAAGTCACTCAAAAAATGAGCACAACGTAAATAACAAAAATTAACTACATTAATGATATGGTGAAATGTGGACGGACATATCATCAAACATTGACATTTTAACTATATGGTCAGTTTTAGCTGACCATTTCATGAAATGCAACCATTTCATGAAATGGTCAGTCATGAAGTGATCAATTCTACGATTTGGCCACGACATATACACTGATATAAATAAAAGCAGTAATCTAAATACCACTTTATACCATAGTATTCACTGAAAAAATATGTTTTATTGTTCAAATAGTTTAAATTATTTAAGTATGTTTATTTGTTCATTATATTGGTAATGTGAATGTGCATGATTTGTTTTTCTTGTATTCTTTTACATACATTTTTAATTCAGTGACTACTTGCATGCACTTTGTTAGTATAGACCTGTTAGTTTAATGCAATACTGTGCATTATACACTTGTTCACATGATGTAGGCTTCAATAATCCACCATCTAAGTTCAACAAACCATCACCACATTCCATAGTTGAAGATGAGTTGCATTGGTAACATTCTATTGCAAGACCTAGAGAAGATCAGTTATTGAGTTATTATTTTATCTATACCTGCCCAATGTTAGGATAAGGAAAAGTTTCGGTGAGAAGTGTGATTAGGAATACTGTTAACATTATTAGTAATTCCATTAATGCAGAGGTTATTTTCATTTTTCGGTTATAATCTCAAATAAACGACAACCATACCCGAACCTCTAAATTACCATCTCACCTTCATATCTCCCTACATATTTGATACAATGTTGTGCATTATGTATATTAGAACAATCAGTAGGTACTAAATCAGTATCTCCTTCTAAAAACTCGTTGCAGTCAAATGGATTGTCCGAATCAGTTCCTGAACACTGATAGCAGTTTATAGAATACACTAAAATTAAAATAACAGAAATACAGTGGGTTCATAGAAATTGAGCGACTAACAGTCGCCGAAAACTAACTTACCAGTTTTCAATGAAACGATTGACAATAAAACAAATGTTAAAAATTTACGATTAACACCCATCTTATTTACAGAAGTATAGCAAGCATCAGTAAAAAAAATCAATACTATTGCTTTAATATTAGAGTTACACGAGACCCAAACAAGCCCAAATCCAAACTTTACCACCTCAAAATGACAAGTTGTTTGTTTGACAGACGGTTTACGGGCGTGACCCCACCGCAATCAAACCCCAATCAAAACCAATCTCCACCATTACGTTCCATTCCGTGCAAAAATGTTTTAGTAAAATTTTTATTTTACAACATTGATCTAACTATGTCATACTGCATTCTCTGTTTATTTATAGTGTTGCATTTTATGTTTATTATGATGAATAAGGCATGTTTCAACTGTGACGAACCAAGGCTACAGAGCTGTAAGCACAAAATAAATAGCTGGCCCAGTGACGTGAATGTCGGGGGAAAGAATGTCTTTTCCTCTCGCTCTAGCCCCCACTAAATCGCGAGACAAAACACAGTCAAGTGGTGGAGAGAGACTTAAAGCCCCCATTCACACGACGGACATGCCTGCAGGCCGCCCGCCGGACCTCGTTTGTATTAAAGCAGGCAATTGACAAAACGACTTGCCTGCGCGGGCAGTCCGCCAGGCAAGTCTGTCTCCACCACACACTACACAGACTCGTAGACAGGCCAGACCGCGGCCAGCCTGATGTGACCATATGTGGCAGGATCCTGTCTATTTGGTGGGTTTTTAGCTATTGATTTTAAGTTCTGAGAGGTTTAGTTGACGGTTTAGGCATCTGGAAGGCAGTAGGCAAATTGTATGGGATTTGACCTAGCATCTTTAAATTCATTTGGCATTTTTTTGGCAGTTTGAAGTTAAGACTTTGGCAGGATTTGTCAGTTTTCTACCATAAATGAGGCAGGATCTGTAATTTAAAGTTGGCCACACTGTACACAGCACAGGAGGCAGTCGCTCGCTCGTCAGTCGTCGTCGGCTGTAAACGTAGTGTATTATATACTCTTTGGTCGGCTGGCTTGGCTGCTACACGGTTTGTTGTGTTACAATAACAATGGCAACGAAACGTACAACCATAATTGCTGCTACATTTATACTTTTTGATGAAAAGAAAAAGAAGAGAATTTGGTGCAAAGAATGGCTAAAAAAAGGAGGTGACCCATCTTTTGGTCACCCATCCCATGACCGGCCATAGTGAATATTACTCAGTTTACGTAATCGTAGGCCACCCATCTTTTGATCACCGATCCCATGACCGGCTTTAGCGAACATTGCTTGGTTTAATTGAATTCAAATTCAAAGAAAAATTACGTGAAAAAAGTCGCGGTAAACAATGTAGTTTCAAATAAATACCGATAAAATATTGATATGTCAATCATAACATCACTGTTTTGATTGACATAAAATTAATGATTAAACGAACTTACCTTGGTGTGAAGTTCTATCATAAATACGAAGCTTTCGTCTGAAGAGACACTGTAGATTAGTATACTTGTAGTAGCACGTACGCTGCAGCCATTCACACGCTATAGTTGAGAGTCATAATAAGGAAAAATTATCGTTAACATCATTGAACTACTATTACTAGCGTAGTTAACATCGACTGCCTCGATTAGTAAAATTAAATGGCGAGTGTAATTTTGTTATAATTTTTTAGTTGGTTCGATTCCCGGTACGAGTAAGCTTTTCGAGAAATCTGTGAATGCCGTTATATTTCTTTTTAAAAATAAAATAATGTTTTCTTTCAGCCAATTGAGCAATTTAAAAGATTTAAGATACTTTCCCTCCAGGGCCCATGGTTTCTTCCCACACTGTATACAGCCTGTTTGGAATCGGACTTGCGATACTTTATGCACATATTGTATGTATAATTTTATCGACAAAAAACCATGCAAATAGGGGTCGCAACCGTCATCCCTATGAATGGGAGCCATTTTAAAATTTCATTCTTCATATTTTCACGAGTTCATTGAAAGTCGTTTTTTTACCATTTTAGGTTACCCGCATACATGAAAGTGGCTTTAATTTAGAGGTGATGAAATGAGAGAATAATAAGAAGTTACAGAAAATAATAATCAAAAACCCTTGATTTAGACAAAAATTTGGTAAAATTTTGTATTTTTTTAGCTATTGTAGTCTACTTTAAAAACCAGGTCTTTGCAAATGATATGCCATGACATTTTTTTTTTCTCCTATTTTATTTGCAATAAACTGGGCTAACTAATAAACATAAAATTTTTACCGCTATTCAGACAAATTATTTAGAAACGGTCTAACAAATACAAGTCAAAATTTTTAAAAGAAAACCCCTATTCATAATATTCCTTTAGTGTTGTGCCAGAAAGATTATTTTTACAAAAAGATGTGAATGAGCCAAAATAGTAGCGATTATGTTAAATAAAAAACAAATACATTAAATTAAAAAAAATTTTAAAACACAACATCTTGTGTATTGATGAGGCGGAATTCGCCTGAGCAGTGCGATGGTTAGCATAACTAACCATCGTACTGATCACTCGTGGATGGCTGAAAACGCACACGCTGTTAGGCCAGGTCATTTCCAACAGTTAGTGTTAAGGCAGGGTCAGCAGTAGCGGCATTTTTATTTCCAAATGGACGGAGCACCGGTACATTTCTCGCGAAATGTGAAGGCACACGTTGATGCTCATTATACGCCATGAATTGGACGGGTCAGCACGATACCTGGCCGCCTGGGCGCACCAGACTTAATTCGTCTGGACTTCTTTTTTTGGGAAACAATGAAGCAGAAAGTTTATCGGAAAGTTCGAAACACCAGGGAGGAACTCCTTTAAAGGATTATAGCCACAGCTGAAGAGACAGACGAAAAAAACGAAAGAAACGAAAGAGCAATGATAATGAGATTCCTCATATGAATAGGGGTTTTCTTTTAAAAAATTTGACTTGTATTTGTTAGACCATTTCTAAATAATTTGTCTGAATAGCGGTAATAATTTTATGTTTATTAATTAGCACAGTTTATTGCGAATAAAATAGGAGAAAAAAAATGATATGTCAACGGCCTGGTTTTTAAAGTAGACTACAATAGCTAAAAAAAATACAAATATTTACCAAATTTTTCGTCTCAATCAAGGGTTTTTGATTATTAATTTCTGTAACTTCTTAACAAATGTGGTTTTTTGTTGATAGCTCATTTCATCACCTTTAAAATAAAGCCAATTTCATGTATGTGGGTAACATGAAATGGTAAAAAACGACTTTCGATAAACTAGTGAAAATATGAAGAATGAAATTTTAAAATGGCTCCCATTCGTAGGGATGGCGGCTGCGACCCCTATTTGTATGGTTTTTTGTCGATAAAATTATACATACAATACGTGGATTAAGTATCGCAAGTCCGATCCCAAACAGACTGTATACAGTGTGGAAAGAAACCATGGGCCCTAGAGGGAAAGTATCTTAAATCTTTTAAATAGCTCAATTGGCTGAAATAAACCATTCCTTTATTTTTTAAAAGAAACATAACAGCATTCATAGATTTCTCGAAAAGCTTACTCGAACCGAATGATAATCATTATAATGACAGGTAACTTTTATTAATATTTTAAATCAAAATTTGATGTATCGTCACTGTCACTCGATTAACGCTCATCGACATTAACATTATAAATTCTTGTTCTTCTAAACTTTGAATTGTCCATGAATTTTCCAATCCAAAGTTATAGTATTTTGGTCGCAAATATAATATTATCCCTGTTTTCGGCAGTTACTCCCAATCCAAACATGCATATTTTAATAGATCAAGAGTTTTGTTTGCTGTGGAAAGGGAATTTGTATTATCGATATCGTATATACTAATCACTTTTTGGTCACAACACTATAAGAACTGTCAAATAGAAAATTAATGATTGGACGGAGTATAATAACTAATTTTATTTTTAAACTGATTGATTACAGTAATGAAGTTGTATCTTCATTGAATTTATCACTTTTCTCATGTTTCACCTGAATTAATAATGGATCTTGGCAGTCCGCTTGAGTTACGGTACGATTGAACTTTATTTCGTCAATAAGTCTTATTGTCCCCAGTTTAAATTTAACCTTTTGCTCTTCGTTCATTGTTTTTATATGAGGTAGCATTGATATAAGAAAACTTCTATCAGGATCTTCGATGGAACTGGACAAATTGCTTATTGTGTTAGGTTCTGGAGCAGCTGATATTGATGGCTGTGGATCTTTACTATCATCCAGTATTAGAGACAAATTTGATATTTGATCATCAGAATCATCTACTTCTTCATCATCATTTGTATCAACATGTGTTTTTTTGTTAGCTATGTCGTCACTCGAATTATTTTGCCAAGGTAAGTCTAGGAAGTGTAAAGGGGCCAAGTAAGCGGCTTTTCTTTTCCAATCTTTTTTCTTTGATTTCATGTGATGATCCCTCAAGTTTCTCCACTTCCGTTGTAATTCATGCACTGAAATATCAAGTGAAAGATTATTTAGATACATAAATACATAAAATCACTCTTCTGTGAGTGAATACTATCGAGATGTCTATTTTGATTTTGGGTTTCTTACAATGTACTATTTTGTACAATACCTAGGCTGTATAGAATACCGGGGTGTCTTGGCAATGTATGAAATATTACGAACTTTATTGTCTATTACACATTACGAATTGTATACATTAACTAGGTACATACTTTACCTAGTTAATGTATACAATTCCCAGGGATTGTATAGAGTACCTGCTGGTCCACCGGCAATGGGTAAAATAAATACCTATTATTCTATAAAAGCACAACTTACTGGCGCTCGCCGGCCGCTGCCGTGTCACACTCGCCTCGCTCGCTCGGCTCGTGCTGTTCGTTGGTTCATGTACGAACTTTTTTTTTAGCCAGGGGTAAACTGCAGTTACGCTTTCCCTCACAGCGGCGGGAACTCCGCCACTAAGGATATGTAGGACTCGAGGGAAGACGTTGTACGCCATTAAACATTCCCTGGGTATCCCATACACCT
The DNA here is from genome assembly GCA_963931975.1 of Cataclysta lemnata. NCBI lineage: Eukaryota > Metazoa > Arthropoda > Insecta > Lepidoptera > Crambidae > Cataclysta > Cataclysta lemnata. The sequence goes on from OZ008347.1 coordinate 9,651,974, forward strand.
TCAGCGCGTTGATGGGGGCCTAGGATATGACCGAAGTCTCCCATCCATCGATCCCCCATCGCGTTGCCCGCTAAAGGCTAACGCCGCAGCACCCGTATCACAGGGTCGCGGCCCTCCCCAAAAGTTCCCCCGTCGGGCTAATGTTCCCGGCTCGGCGAACAAACTTTTACTCTTCAAATGGGCAACCCGCCCCACCTATGCACACAGCCGCCGCACAAACGCCCCGACACGGCTCCACGCACGTCTCCAACAGTGGCGCCAGAATGGTAAACTCGGCGCTAAATTTACGGCTATAGTCTACGCTTTGGCCTCCTACCAAAGGCGAACCATCCGAACGCCGCGAACTCCACCGACGGGTGAGCCGACTACGTGTAGGCTTTCGCATCGACCAGCCAGCGCCGACCCTTCCGGTGCCACAATTAGGGACAGCCACTAGTTGGCCCTGAAAAGGGCCATTTCACGGGCCTACACCCCCGCCCTCTGATAACAGAGGGACAGGAGGCGGCCCTCCTCCCCCCACACGCCGCCGGACAAACGCCGCATTCGGTATTGTATAAAATACCAAGGGAAAGTATAAAATAAATATTTCCTATACCTATGTTTAAGGTATTCTATACATTACCTAGGTATTGTATAGAATACCGGATTATACACATTGCCATATTTCAGGGCCGGCGAGTGCCAGTAACTTGTGCTTTTATAGAATCTAATAGTAATTTTAATATCTGCAGGGACTTCATCACATTCCTAAGGGATTTGATTAAATCTCGTTTTTCATCATTTCCGTGCAATATATAGACCAAGATCTATTTATTTTACATATTGCCGGTGGACCAGCAGGTAGTCTATACAATCCCTAGGAATTGTATACATTACCTAGGTAAAGTATGTAATAGACAATAAAGTATTCTGTAACCGTATTCTTGCAAATAAATTATTATTATTATAAAGTAAAGTTCATAATATTTCATACATTTCCAAGATACCCCAGGTATTCTATACATTGGCTACGTATTGTATAGAATACCTCAATTATACACAATGCCGGTAAAATAGATAATATAATAAAAAAATACCGATTTCATTCTGTCTTTCTTCAGACAACTCGTTCCAGTCATCATACATTCCCAATGCTAAGTTTTCCCATGCCGTCTTCTTCTTGACTCTATCATTGAATGACTTATTTGGGCCTTGCCATAAAATTGGTCTAGCTTGGACTTCCATAATAAACTTATCGACGTCAAACATGACTGTGCACAAAATTATTAATATTTGGATTTTTTTTCGAGTATGGTATAAAACTGTATGCCGTAGTAAGCAACACTGACTGGTGGCTCGAGAACTCGGAGTAAATATGACCTCGAGAAACAAAAACACCGGTTGGTGGCGTTGCCGTTGGCGCGCACGGAATTACTTCTCGTGGCGCGGATCGTACGACCGTACGGTGGACGGACAACGCCAGACTGGTGAAGGGAGGAGAGGGAGGGGTATCGCACGCAACTCGGAACGGAATTCGTGGCCGTGCGGATCAGCGGCCATTTTGAACGCGGTAAGGTGCGGAGGAGACATTTACGTAACTATGGAAACGCGGCCTTTTTTAATTTATTTATCTTTTACTAGCTGTGCCCGCGACTTCGTTCGCGTGGAATTCGGAAAATAACATGTCGTACGAATTTGGTTGAGGATTTAAATAACAAATTAATTAATGCAATATGACAGTTCGGCCATTGCGACATTTTTATGCGAGAATCCACAGCAATAAGACAGGAAACATCTTGAAATATCCTATTATTACATTATTATCTTTTTGAAAATGTTATAACTATGTATACTAAACAGATATTACCCATTGAGTTAAAAGGTAATAGTAGTTCAATGGCTAATATTTTATTTGTGAGGTGAGGTATACAAAAAATCTATTATCTATCTATTACCTACTTTCATTTTTAATATTCCTTTTAAAATAACATTTAAGAGCTGTGGCGATCACTATTTTGGCCAAAATATTTATTTTTAAATATTTGAATATTATATAATCCTATCGTAAAATAGTTACATTATCCACCGTTAGAGGCGCTTATTTCGATTTGTTTTTGTGATGCATTATGGCGGCGGACAATTATCCTGATAAACAAACTATTAGTAATGTTAAGTCACTCAACAAGCGCAACGTAAAAATACACAACCTATCTACATTAATGATATAGCCAAACGTGGATGGACATATCAAACGTTGACGTTTCAAAGATATGGTCAGTTTTAGCTGTCCATTTCATGAAATACAACCATTTCTTGAAATGGTCGGCTACATCATGAAGTGATCAATTGTACGATTAGACCACGACATTTACATTCAGCCGTAACAGTCGCTTCGTGTGGTCACTTGTCACTTCGTGCCGAGCGCCAGTAGGCCCTACAGGCGCTCGGCACGAAGTGACAAGTTAAATTATGTTTAGTTATGTTTAGGTCCCATTTAATTTAATGGTTCTATTACGTACGATGTATCGATATCATACACCATCATCTGCGACGACGCTTATTCATTTTTTGAATTTGGTGTATTTTTAACAGTGCGGATGCTGTAGCAATCTCAACAGAGTGACGAGCAGAACCCCGATTATGTAAGCCTCTTTCAATCGCTTTTATCTACCTGTCACTCTCACACTTTGCGATTATTCTCAATGAGCATGAGATGCCTGCCCCGCAGGGCAGTGTGTAAACACGATCATGTCGAGGCATTCATTTCCGGCAACATTGCCGCCAGGGGCATGAGCAGTGGCAGGAGCATAATGTAAATGGGGTATAAGCAATACAACATGACATATGCAGCTGTCAATTTACTATCAGAGATAAAAAAAGTTATTGTATTAGAGTTCGTTCCACAAAAGAAGTCCCCCCAATAACATTATTTTCGCTCTTATTGCAAAGAGTTAAGGTTTAAGCCACGGGACTTCTTTAGTGAAACGGACTCTATAAGAGGAACGCTGCTGCCCATTTCACATCACTGTTTTATCCTTAGTTGCCTTGTTAACACCCACGGGAGAGATTTGGGGTGGTGACAATTGTAGGTAGATAAGTATTCTACTTTGCCGTCACCACACGGCACACTCACCAACGCCTTTTTTAAAACCTGTCTGTCTCTGTGGAACAGACGCCAAGAGTATATAAATCGCTTGAGTATATAAATCTGGGGTCCACAGTTTTGGTAACAGAATTCTTGAAACTATTTATTTTTCGTCAACACGGCCACCAAAAGTACACCCCAACAGATTTCATATATGCGGAAAAACCCATCTTATCTTATTTTTATAAAATTTTAACACAGTTGATGCACAAGATTGTAAAGTATTGGTCAGCTACACAGACAAAAAATAAAAACAATAAAGAAATGGGGCAAAGAAATACAGCAGGTGATGGAGTGTTTGGCGCATTTCGGGATGTCAGTCAGATTTTTTTTTCGATATTCTAAAATTGGTTCAGAGTGGATTTTGTGCAGTGAAAGTGGTGTTATTTTGATGCACAAGCATCCGTGTTGATGTGCAATTGACAACATTTCAAAAATGACAACCCCCCAAAATACAGTTTCTTTTTTTTCCAATCCTAACTTCGAAAATATTTTTAATAATTTTTTTATTACTTTATTACAGAGAAAAAAAATAAAATGTAAAAAACATGCGATGACGTCACGGTCGTGGATGTATGAATTAAAACATTTGATTTCCTAGATGGAAGAATAAAAAGTTATCATAGACATGATAATAGACGTCAGTCATAAATCAAATCCAGTGATCGTCGAAATTAACATTAATAAAGTAGCAATAAATTGAAATCCTTCATAAACTCTAATTTGAAACGTATTTTACTTTGAAATTGTTTTCAAACATTTCAGATAAAATGTTTATATTTTTGACACCGGAAACGCCAGTTCGTCAATTTTGACAAGTGATCTTTTTATTTTTTGCTTCTAGAGCTCGTCAAGAGTGATTTCGCCATTTGTCCACGATGGTGACGTCATTTGGCGCTTACGTCTGTTTAGAATGACCGGTATTTCAATCATGATTTTTTGTATGAAAACGACGGAATTCAAAAGAAATAAAAAATATGGGTGTCTTAATTTTCGGTTTAATATCATATAACATCATAATAAAGGTATGTGGAAAAAATTAAATGTTGTCAATTATGCAGAATAATAGAAAATAAGTCTTGTGACGTGTTTGATGTTGTGGTGAAGACGACTGTAAAAAGTGGTTTTGTCCACCTCATCAGGCACCAATTTGAAATGCGTTAAAATGTGTGACACCTTCAAATTCATTTCATTCATACATTTAACCCACATTATTTCATATGACTACAGATAAAATATACACTTAAGACATGGCTGCATGCGATAGACCCTTTGCCTTCCCTAAAATATTGGGAGAATTAAAAAAATACAGCAGGTGATTACTATTATTTTTATTTTCAATCATTAGGCATCAACTTCACAAGTCATATTTATGCTATTAAAAAGCTTGATACCTAAATAGGTACATTGACAAACTGAGCATTAAAATAATAAAATTTAGTTTTATTATAAACTATGGACGTTTCATTGCAGTTACTCTAAGATCATAAAACTCACCATTATAATAAAATAGTAAATACAAAAATAGCATTCACACAAACATCACCCAATTGTGTACATAGTAGTTAAATCACAAAACGCATGAGCTAACAATGTACTCATGTGAACTTAATTTGTACAATATAAAATCTAATATAAATGCATTAACTTAAGTAAATCTAGTAAGACAACTTACAGGCAGAAAGTTGCATTTTACAGTTATTGTCATAATTATAAGTCTTACACGTTACAAGGTATCCTAAAACGGGAATGTAACAATAATAAACTATATTATACTAGATAAACTGTATTCAATTTTATATAATTCGTTATAAAATATATACTAATATTTATACTTACTTATATAAACATTTTATTTAAAGAAAATAAATATTCAAGTCTCGTATCGTTATTTATTGGCACATACAAGAAAGTTTGTTGTCGAAAATATTAAGTAGAATGTAAAACAACATAGTAAGTAGATAAAAAGGCAAATTCGTTTCTAAGCTTCAATATAATATTAATGTCAATAATAAAATTGTGATTTAAATAGTAAACGTTGCAGTATTTTGTTACTGCTGTATCAATCAAATTTTATTTTATGTACTTTATTCTCAAATCCTGTGGTTACATGATTTTTTCTAATTGGACTTAATATATTATATCTTACAATCAGTTGTAATTTCAAAGGAATGTACCTACCAGGCGGATGTTTATTTACCAAATATCTAAGTAATATTATAATGTTGTATCACATTATGCCCAACTATCCAGCACACAACAGCGATATACAGACAATAAATATAATTTTATAGCTCATACAAAACTGTCAAATTCCCCCTAAGCGATTTAGGTAAGATTTAATATCAATTGAGGAATTCGATTTTCTGTAGGACCTATAGCTGTGTTATTCTCAGAAGTACCTATACAAATTAATTAAACATTAATTAGTACCTTACAATAATTTTCGATGGTCTGTTTTTTATACATTACTTACTCACAAGTAGGTAATGAAATACATATATATCTTTAAAAAAATTGGGTTGGAATTTCACGACAAATGGTTCTGTGCTAATTTCAAGCATTATACGAAATTAGATGTCTAAAAAATCTTAAGGAATGACAAAAAATATATTGGTCGGAAAAATCCGACACGACGTTCAACGGTAAAATAGTTTTTTTTTTAATATAAGTATATATATATTTTTTAGTATTAGTTTAGAGTTAATTGTTGAGCTGCGGGCGCAATGGCACTGATCCTTCGACCCAGAAGTTGGGTCGTTGCATCATTGTTTGCCAAAGAGTTACTTCTTTTCCAACACTGTCCATCCAGTTGACATTAGCACCCATGTAAGTTCCTGCAACGAAAAAATGCATCAGTATTGTAAAATTTCTGGATATTAGCATAACTTTACATGAAAATATATTAAAAATAGATTTATTACATTACTATGGTAATGGGATCGGTTGACAAAATTTTTTCACAATTTTGACGATTTTCTCGCTGACTGTACACTTTATCAAAAATCTGTGAATGTCGATTGTCATAATTCAAAAAGTTGGGTGAGGTCTCCTAACCTAAAACCATTTTCGCGTGGCAGCAAGGGACCTGTAGGCCTATTTCCTAACTTTTTTTGACAGTTAAAAGTGATTATCACTGAACTATTTACTATCCATTACTGTTTTCACAGGACAAGTGTCACAATTGCGTTATAGTAAAGAAGTAATTGATAAGTAAATAGGGGTCAAACTCACCTTTACCCAAGGACAGCCTGACTGCTCCCATGAAGTCGTTGGAGGCGAGACGGTCTCTGTCCCAGAGGCTAAGCTCCAAAGCCCTGTCTCCCAATTCTTGCAGCTTCAGGCCGCGGTACGTGAAGGTGCACTCCCAGCGAGGGTTGAGCGTCCTCCTGGCTACACCGGTCTTCTGTTTAGCCAGACGTCCCCGCTCAGGAAGCAGATAGCTGGAATACAATACAAGCAACGTTTGAAATAAGTAATCACAGTCACAGAGTGTGGTGAACTGAAAAATCTATTTTATTTTTTGGCTTAAGCGGAATTCACTACACGGACATGCCCGTCATGGCATGTTTACAGGCATGCCCGCACTTCTATTACGTCTGTGCAATGTTTGCCTAGTGTAGGACCGTCACAGTCAGTCTGGCATATACAAACGAGGTCCGCGCGGGCTAGTCTGGCGGGCATGTCCGTGTAGTGTATTCCCCCGCTTTAGGCTTTACAGCGGCCTGCTGTAAAACCTCAGCCAAAACTATGATTTGATTTTTGTTTTAACAATATATTCATGAGTGTATGTAAAAATTATACCTTATACAGATATCTAAACTAATAATTATAAAGGTGAAGAGTTTGTTCGTTTGGTTGGGTTGGTACTCAGGAACTACTTACTTAAATAGAAAAATTCTTTTTGTGTTGGATAGTCCATTTATCAAGGAAGGCTATAGCACGGTAATACTATATATCCAGTATTTTGACTTCATATAAACAAACGAAGCGCGAGCTATCCCACGCGGCCTCCGATCTCAGCATGCGCTCGGCATGCAACAGTGTAGCGAATGTGCCGCAGCGCAGTGGCGAAAGGACGGAGTGTTGTTTTTTTAAGTAGCTAGGGCGATTTTTGACACATCCCTATCGCATTTGGACGTACCCCGCGCGGCTGTCGCTTTTGTTCCAAAAATACGGCCGATTCACAATACCTACTGCTTTATAATATTGCCGTGGCTATAGGATAACAATCGATCATTATAAAAATATAAATTTACTATAAAGAAAGTGCAATTGGTACCTTTTGCAGAACACGTCCGCCAGCCCAGACGGCTTGGTGGCGGTGAGGTTCTTGGCCTCCTTCACGAGCACGTGCAGGGTGGCCTTGCCGCGGGCCCCCTCCGGCTCCAGCTTCAGCCCTACGATCAGATCGCCGCGGGTGCCTTGCGCCTCATCGAATTGTTCCGTCTGTAATGAAGGAAACTGGGCCTTAAAACTATGGGAATTAAGGTATGTTCCGTGCGATGATGCTATAACAGCGGGGAGCAAATCTGTGAAAGGTGTGGGTTCTTCCATGCTGGCGAGTGAACACCCATATTTCAGTATCTAATGAAGAATGGACATTTTAAAATTAAGATTGGCTCAAAGGTATCAGATAGCAAGCCCGAAAAAATAACGAGAGAACACTTTTTTTACCACCTCATCAGTCGTCATCATGAACTCTGTTACCCTTCAATTCGCGCCAAGCACTCCCTAGATCCATTAAAATGTGTGACACCCATATGTTAACGCAAAATTTATTTCATTTATTATTTTCATTCACTCATTCATTCATGTGACTACAGAATAACTATACCAAAGACATGGCTGTATGGGCTAGACCCTTTGCCTTCCCTAAAAATACATTCATTAATTTCACTCACTCATTCATTCATAATTTTGTTAAGAAATTAATATACTAAAGACATGGGTGGTCCGTTCCGTCTCTTTTCCATCCATTCATTAATCAGTAGCACCTTTACGGTGTGATGGATGATATGAATCAAAAGGGAGTGGATGATGACGTCTGACCGATATGAATGGAACAGGAAACATACTGTGCCGTCCCCAGATAGACAGGGAACAGGGCAGGGAGAAGAACAAGACATGTCTGTATGGGCATTAGTTCCCCTTGCCTTCTCTGAAAATGGAAAAAATAAAAAAAGAACAAAAAGAGCTCACCCTCTCATGCAACTTGTGCCACGTGGGCGCGGGGTCGTCGAACACGACATCGGCCAGCGGCAGCGTCGCCTCGCCCAGGAAGTCGTTCCGGCCGAACATGTCGGCGTGCCACACGCTGAGCCACAGTGTCCGCGCGGACAGCGAGGCCAGCGGCTGCACGAAGCTGAGCGTCTCCTCGAACACCGGGTGCAGCGTGTTCTTCTTCACCTTGGTCTTCCTCTTGCCGGCTTTCGACTTGTCGGGCAGGAGGTACACCTGGGGATTCAATGGGTTTTAGTTTAGTTTCATTATCATCATCAGCCTTTTTAACGGGCCTTACCTATGGATAAAAGGATATAGGAGCTTAAGCCATAACCCACCACGCTGGCCCAGTGCGGGTTGGTGGGTTAAGTTTAGCTGGACTTTTTTGTACGTGCTCTTTATATCATCCTACTCTGACCATCCTAGATTATCCTAAAAACTTAGCAGACTTTTCAGACTGCGGTAGGCTTCCCGTGGCGTATTATAATAAGCACGTGCTGCGGAGTTTTTTCTACCTCCATGCATCCTCTGCATAGAGGACCACCGTCTGTCACCAATATGCTAAATGGTGCCTGAAGAACCCACTAGCAATACTGCAGTTAATGTACCCAGTAGATGGCAATAGGCTCTCCCCTATTATAACCCCTAAGGCGGAAATATGTTAGTTTAAAATCCTATTCGGAGAGCAGGCGAGTAGACGTGATTCATATGTGTGGAAATATGTTCCGAAGGGGAATCGACTAAATTCTTCCAATATATTTATGCGTGGATCTAACATAAGTGGCGAATAAAATTTTAAATTACCTATTACGTTACTCCGAGTGTGATTTATGCTTGAATTGTACAATTTGTACATAATACTACGCGGACCGTTTTCTCCCACACATTCAATATGATATAACCATCGTCCGTTAATTACACTTTCTTATACCACAATGTAAGTAGTTATGCAGATGTAATATACCGCCACCGAGATTGATGATCTTATCTAAAACGTTGAGATAAGAATAAATTTTAAAAGGCAACCAGTCGCCATTATGGGTAGTTAAGTGTAATTATACTAATATGTCTCGTATTTAAGATCTATTTGAAGCTGATATAACACTTGCATGGGCGTGCGTGGTTTTAAACTGGTTACGGTATGGTTCCAATAGATGTTGCTTAGCTTGGAGTTTAGGAGTAGGTAGCCTATTTTAGGAAAACAGGTAGAAGTTATCGTATAAATATCAATAGGTTTTCCCAATATGGAAGTTCCCGGTTTAATAAATAAAAATTAGAATGGATTTGGTTTAAATACATTCAACCATTGTATTCTTTGTGATCTTGATAATTTATATTACCTATAAGATAACATGACAAACAAACTAACAAGTCGAATATCGGAAGAAAAAGTAACAAATAGGTGTTGTATGTAGGGTGAGATGAGAACCTATAGTTAACAAAGAGAATAATGTGAAATTTTTTTCGAAATATATATTTCCAGAAAGTTACTGGGGTTTTTAGAATGTTTTCCTAAAGTTATAATGTTAATTACAATAGGAAAAAAAAACAAACAAATCACATAGTCTAGTTCGAAATATTTTGGAACCTAAGATATAAAAAAAGTTTTCGGAAAACGATCAGCAGTATTATCTACGTCACAACTTAACTCTGTTGGTAATACTTCATCAATTTATCATCTTCCTGCCCTTGGTGTGCTTTTTCACCACAGCTGTTCGAGGATTCGTTGCGATGAATGTGTTTGTGGAGAACCAATAGTATCACTCCATTTACAAATAGAATAATTCTATTGGTGTAGTGATGTGTTTGAGGAGAACCAATAGAATGACTCTATTTGAAAATGGAGTGATTCTACAAGTTCTCCTAAAATTCTTCGCGACGCAACCTCGCACAGCTCTGGTGGAAAAGCACCCTAAACCCTGGGGCCGGGGCACCCTATGTTTCCTGTGAACGGAGAGATTGTCTGGGACGACAACATAAACAGTGTTACGCAAATAAAAATTCTAATTACCTTAACATAAGGATCGGAGCGGTTCCTCTTGATGTCGACGGGGGCAAGGTCCTTGCACCTCTTGACCCCAACTTCCAACGCCCCCAGTCTGTAATTGTACAGCAGGGAGAACTGAACCTCCCCACGGACCGTCACATTGCTGCGAGTTCCTTCACCAGCGCCGGAGTACACTGATGCCATGGATTCTGAACGGGCCTGCAAGTGGAATTAAATTCTTTGTTACGTAACGTAATTGGTAATAATTTATCGCAGAATATATACAAATTTTCTATAGTGTCATTCAAGTATTTATTTATATAAATTAATAAATTAAATAATTTTTACACTCGCACACCTATCATCATCTACACATCATCTAGCTAGCCCAAAGTAAGTAAGTAAAAAAGCTTAAGTACCTACTTGTGTTATGGATACTAGATGATGGACAAATTTTAATATACATACTTAAATAGATATTTGTAAAAGGATGTTAATGTGTGTGTTCATCTTAGAGATTTACCCTTACAAGGATTCGAACCCAAGACCTTGTGGCCGATAGCCAATGATCTGACACTCCGACAAACCAGCCGTCAAATTATATTGAATTTGCTGTAATTTTGAATGATAATTTGATGGTGAAATAAATGTTGTTGGTAAATCTATCTCAAAATTTTAAAACAATTCAAAATTGAGGTCAACACAATTTTTTGAGTTTTGTCTCTCTTGTTTAAATATCCACAGCTTTATCTGGAGCGATATACCTACCTAATTACATAAAAAATTAAATGTGGGTAGATACATTTATCTATGTTTGTATTGAAATTGTTAAAAATATACTTATCTACTTTTAATTTGATAATATTAAAATCACCGATGAATAAAAGAACTCGCTGAAACAATATAAAAATTTACAATAAATAAGTTAAAAAAAAACCATCACAACTTACGATTTTAAAAAATTGGGATATATTGTTTCGTCCCTAAGCGTTTGATCACAAAACTGTCTCCAAAACGCGTCCGTTGATCCAACGATTGCAACTGAGCTAATTTGTATACCTACATCGTTTTGTGTTTCTGTTTGTTTGCATTATCTGTTGTCACATGATACCTAGACGTTAGATCAATTAACTCTCCCATTTTTAATATACAGGCGTTTGTACCGTAATCTGTCAACGCGTATGACCTATACAATTTTGCGGTTCAATTGAAAGTAATTCTCTTCTCACACAATGCACTGGCTATATTTATTAACCTTATTTGATAATATTACAATGACCGCAATAATGAGTTCTATTTATTACTTTGATAATTATTCATTCTTGGTACCTAACCCTCATAATTGTTTAAGTTATAAAAATACAAATTTAAAAAAAATTACAAATAGGTATGTAAATGTAACATAATATGAATGGACAATTGACTCGATATCAATCGCTATATTTGTAATTTATTTATTGCATTATTGCCTACTTTACTTAGCCGTTTATTGACGAATCTTGAGTATTTTACTTATTTTAATCAAACGATTGGAAAGCCCATAAAGATTGAAAATAAGTAGCATTCTTATTGGTGTCTGTAAAACAGTTGGTTTCAAACTGGGAAATTGTAATAAGCACTTTTTGATAAAAATATTTTTGTTGTTGTATTGTATAGAAACGGGCAAGCGATCACGTAATATCGCATTGAATAATATTGTTTTATCGTATCTACCCACACGCTGACTCTCGCGTATAAAGGATTAATATTACAGCACACATTGATGTGATCTAAATGAACTAACGATTACTGGACACGATGTATTGAATTAATTTTATACTTATATAGATTTTAAGTAATTGGTTTGTATAGTCGGATCTTATGTTCGAATTGTGTCTTTTGAACAGGTACCTTTCGCTCTTACTTAGTTACGAAAGTCATTTGGCTGTTTGAATAACTTCATCTGTAGAAAGACGTCGATGTACGATTCACATAATTAATAAATGATTATTTCATAAATATTTGTATGTTCTCCCTATAGGTATTCATCAATAGGGAAACCCTGTGTGTATGTAACATATCACTATCAACAATGTTAAAGGCATGCCCGCGGGCCCACCTACTTCATCACCAGCCCTTTAATGTCCCCACTGCTGGGGCATGGGCCTTCCCTATGGATGGAAGAATATAGGGACATTGGGCCATAACCTACCACGCTGGCCCAGTGCGGGTTGGTGGGTACTAACGACTGCAGATGCAGCCGGGACCAACGGCTTAACTTCCCTTCCGAAGCACGGAGGAACTCGAGATAATAAATTTGTTTCACCCATTCAATGACCGGCCTTAGCGAAATTGCTTAGTTTACGCAATAGCAGGCCAAGCGCGCTGTGCCACTGCGCTAGCGAGCTCCTCAGATCAGTAGAATTCCCCGTTTGAGCCACAAAACGAGTCAATGAACGAAACCTCCTACAATGTATCCAGAACATTTACACATTCACAAAGTAAGTCTTGCAAACCTCGTCGTTGGCAGAGCATGTCGCAAGATGCAGTAACTTAATACCAAATACAATGGCCGACTACGGGGCCGCAGAAACAATACTGTCAGACTGCAACACCTAAGCAATGTTTACGACCAAGTACACAGAAAGACCTTATTGTAACGGAACAAGGTCGATTTAGCGATATCGGCCTATGTGTTTTCCGACGGCTAAAATTTTATTTTAGGCCATGACTATTGAGTGTGCGCTTTATGGTTTAAGCGTGAGCAGAATAAAATGTAAAAGTAAATGGATAAATAAATATTGCTTACTCGCCTATCGTATATCACCAGCATAATGCTGATGGAGCACACAAACATTTATCCCTTCTCATGCCGGATCCAGACGAGTGTAACGTGTAATGAATATAATCTAACGTGTAATGTAACTCGATTTCTACGTTAGGACGACACTACGAGCGTTACATGTAGCCGCCCTGAGGTAGAATTCGTGTTACATTACACATTGGATTACATTACACGTTACACTCGTCTGTATCAGGCTTCAGGGTTTGAAGCCGCGGAACCTGAAACGTAATTTTAACAGGTAGGTTAGTTGTTTTACCTGAAGTCCACTCCTGTTGATCGGGAATCTATCTCTGTCCAGCAAGTCCCTCTCGTGGGGAAGTGGAGAATTCGACCTCCTTGGTAGGGTAGCATGGCCTGGTGATACAGTTTCCGAGACGGAAACCTCATCTGCAACAAAAAGAACCATTATTATAATCGGTCTTTTAATAAATTTCCCAATTGCAGGGATAAATGGGATACAATTTGCCAATGGATTAATGAAATTTGTGAGAATTGGTTCATAGCTTGCCTAGTAAGGAGTATTGTGAGTGTTAATTATAGTGACTTCGAATGAAGCGAGGTCTAAACGGCTTCTTCACGAAACACAGGGGTGGAAAACAAAAGGACCACTTTTCTGCTAAAAGTTTTTATTCCTAATTTTGTTTGGCAAAACGATTTTCGGATATACGCGATTGATATGAACAAATCCTGAAAGTTAAAAAAAATATACGACACTCGCAAGTTACTATAAACTCTCAAATTCCCATAACAGTGATGACTGTTTCACTTTATGACAACTCAAAGTTGAAAATAGATTGGGGAAAAATTATAGTTTTTTACAGTGGGACGTGCCTCGCTCGTGTTTTGATTATTTATTTTAGTTCAAATACGTGCGTGTTAAATCGTTAGAACATAAAAATCAACATGCCACCAATGATTTTGCAATCTGAATACAGTTCTCAGTTGTTCTACGTAAGATCGTTAGTAGAAAATGTGGAGTTATTCTCGAACAGAAACCAAATCGAAGGGTTTCGAGCAAGTGCCTCAAGGAACTATAATGGATACCGTCGTCCTTTAATTCAAGCCACTCGTCACGGATCACGGATTTACACTTTTTCCCTCGAGTTAGCGAGTTGTCGAACCACTCCAATGATCTCAAAAACGCATCGCGACACTCCAGTACTTCGAAAATGAACGAGGCTTTCTCACCGGATTTGATTTTACTATATTTATTGTTGTTCAGATTCCTTGGAGGGCCGTCATTATTGGGAGGCCTCCTCTTCAGCTGATACTTTGGCGTGGACAAGCTGATAGAACTCGATATCTTCTCGCTGGCGAGTAGTAGTTTTGTTGTGGATTTGGTGATATCATCTTCGTCGGGCACACTGGTCACGGTCACAGTTGGAGTTTGTTGTTCTACTACGGTTGTTGTTATTGGCGGTTCTTGGTAGTCCTCTGGCCTCAATTTGTAGCTATTTCGGCTCGGGCGCACTAGCGACGAACGCAGATGGTCTCTTGGCAAAATGTCCGGTTCCTTGTATTGTTTGCAACAGCAGACACAGCAGAGGTAATCGTAGAAATTCGTGGGTTTCTCATTCAAAACGGGATGTTCACTAGTATACACATTCACTGGATAGTAACGCCGCGAAGGGGAATCGTCGGGATGATAATCCGTATTGCCAAAGGAGAGATAGCGCTGATCGGAAACGCTTCTACCGGCGGATGTCATGTTCGAAACACGACTGTTTGGAACTGAGGAAAATCACAGTGTGTTGAATCCGAATGAAATCCACATTATCGTATCCTGTAAACCAACGCGGTTTCCTGTTCGAGGGAGATATTTTTTTAGATAACGTTTGTGCACAATGTAAAACGCACTCGCAATATCCCTGATTAAATGAGACCGACTGCCAGTTTGGAGGACAGACTGTGTGTGCGTTATGCTGGCGACGCTGGTATTTATTGTAATTTATACTAGTATTAAACAATAATGAATTAAAGTCAATAATATTACCCATCCCTTTCTTTAAACCTAGATTGAAGGAGGAAAAGGCGCAAATTGATTGACGTATGAATTGTATAGTATTTAGGTAACACGAATGAATAACAATATTTTGCGCTTGTGGTCGCGAGATACACTTACATATTTATATTTAGTCATCGCATTTAGAATTATCAATGTATTTTAAATTACGGGATAACCCTAATTTAAATATAATGAATCATGTCTTTAAAATAGAGAGATACTAGTTAAAGCTCAAAACATTTACAGAAATATTATTTATATTGGGTGATTAAAATGGGTGTTAATCCACCACTGCCTACCCCTTCAGGGATATAGGCATGATTTATGTATGTATTTTATTTATGTTGGCAATACATAGGTATATATAATTAAATATTTCTTCTTATCCTATCGCCTATCATATAGCCACAGTAAGAAACATAAGGCATTTGCGTTATGTACTAGACGACTGAAACATTGCAATATGCAACAACAACAACTCTATAACAAAATTGTCTGTGTTCATCACAAACCATTACTCCTATTAGGATTCGAACCCGAGACCTCTAGCCAGCGATCTGTGGCCTAACATATTTGGCGAAACGTTGGTGTTAATTCACCAGAGGTGAATTACCTACCCCATATTTGGAAATAATACGCGTGATTTATATAATGTTATTTAGTTTGAGTTAAAAGAGACCACTACATTATTAGACAAGTGGTCAGCTAGACCAACTCGCATAAGAAATATGAGGTAGCCTAATGTAATTAATACTCACTAAGGTCAATTGATTCAGATCATACGCTACAGGGTTGTCACTGTTGAAATATAATTTTTGTTTATTTTAAATGTAACTTAAACTTGTAAATGCTACTTAAAGTTTTACTCGATGGTCCATAAAATATTTTGTTTTAATATTACCAGCTTGCTATACAAAGCTAAACCATAACGTATTTAGCTGAAAGTAAATGCAAATTCGCTTGTGAAAATTTAATAAATTGTGGCAGCCTTGCTATCGAATGGACATTGCTTGTCTGGCAAAAGTGAGAATGCGACATACATGTGGATTTCTTTTACGATTTGAAAGTATAATAATGCACACTTTTCCTACATTAACTTAAACTAGTAGAAAGGAGATTTTAATCTTCAATTAATTCGAAAGTGAGTTACATATTGAAAGGGGCTTATTATTTTATTACGTCAATTTCATACGTGTACCGTGACACTAAGGTAAATTACATTGCATTACACTAATAAAGAGCCAGACTGCCGTCAGCGGCTCTAATTTAGACATTGTTATTTTTATGGTAAGGTTGTGTTTTGTTTGACGGTAAGTAAGCGCGGTAGGACAGTGTCCGTGACCGTCAAATCGCATGTCCACTGCCTCCGTAATGATAACGTTCCGTTTCATGCACACGATGTTAACACTTGGAATACATACCTGAAAATGTACGGGTTTTTGTTTTGGTTTATGTGTATCCGGATATTCGCTTCCTCCCAAGACAAGAGACAGTGTGATAGTTGGATGTTATTGGCAATTTAACTTTGAAAGATTTCAGAAAATGTTTTGGCCTTTCTTTTGAGGATTGGATCTTTTGAAGATGGGTTGAAATGTGCCTGCTGGTTGTAGAGTTGAGGTGACAGAACAGTTTTAGAGTTGAGGTGTTTGGGAAACTTATTGTGAATTCTCTCAACGGCTTCAATACTTGCTTTATAAAGAGGATTTCACACAATCGACAAATATTCTAGAGTAGATCTAACATAATCAATTATAGAATTAAGCACGAAAGACCTTGCGTAGTTTCTGCTAATCCTAAGCACAAGCCAAGCATGCACCATATGATTATCATGCCTAGTCTTTGCAGTTAAATAGTATATATTATTTTGCAGTTAATTAGTGTGTACTTAATTAGTGTGTATTAAAATATAACCTATAATAGTACAAAGATTTTGGTGGTTAGAAAAAGAATTTCGAAAAATTATGGTCTTGATGCGGGAATCGAACCCGCGTCCGCTGTTATAGGGGCAGGTGCCTGACCGCTCGGCCAACCAAGACACTAATTAACTTGCCGATATTCTTCTAACCTTTATACTTCACGTTGTAACACTTCACTTCATAATTTTTCGAAATTATTTTTCTAACCACCAAAATCTTTGTAATAATTTTTCTAACTGTTAAAATTAAAATCGAATAACCTATTCGAATACCTATAACGGTTCAACTGTGTTGTTTACTCTTTGGTTTTACTATAATAGGGTTGTATACTTCATGAATAATAAGTTTATTAATTTTATTGGACATTTTTGTAAGAAGTTGTACATTTATATCTCCCACCCAATGAGTATTATTACTTTTATTACATTACATACATCGAAGGATAGGACAATATTTTTTTAATAAAGCAAATCTTATACAGGACGTTCAATCAATGCATAGCGTTGGTAAAAATAAAAGCCACAATACAATTGAATATATTAATGTTGTTACTTGTACCAATAAAGGTCAACTATCCATTATCATAGACATGAAAATCGTTAGGTGTTTGAGACTTTTACAAGTAAGACAATGGAGCAATTTCGCAATAAATGTCAATAATGGAGAATAAATTGGCAACACCACAGTAACAACTAAGCGGCATGGTACAGTGAACAGCAACAGTTAAGTTACAACACGTGCTCTAGGTTGAACAAGTTAAAGTTGACAATCGATTGGAGGCATAATTGACAGTATAGTATGACGTGCTTTTTCTGTCTCTCTCTAAGAGCACGTAAGTTTATGTAGTCCGGTGTCTGAAAGGATGTCATTGTCACTCTCTCTGACCACCTCTAGCCGCCATTACCTTTCTAATTGCAAAACCGCATAAGACACGCTGGAAACAAAGAATTGGCGGAATGAAGGGTCCTATAGAAAACGGTTGTTTTAGAATACACATGTATTTTGTTTTTGTACTCGTATATACATACACTTAATTAACTAGGAGTCAAAAAAATTTCATGTCAATATAATAATACTTACTTGGAAAATTTTATTCGTTCACTTTTCTATATTTATTTGTCTATTTGCCGCACTCAGAGACGTCAAATAACGTTAATGAGTACTTAACGTCAAAAAATGACAATTCAAAACTAGTCGCTATTCTTGCCAGATCTATGGTCTAGATTTGAATGAAAATTTGACATTAAATACTCATTAAAGTTAATTGACGTCTTTGAGTGCGGCAGTAGGTCTGTTTTTGATTACCAAAAAGTACATTTTAGTAATGCATAGTTCATTCTCATGTATGCACACATGTACGGTTAATCTATTTTATGATGAAAAACTATCATCCAACGTCAGGTCTTCTTTCTTATACAAACTTCAACAATAAAAATATACCAAGTTGCAAGATCTGATTAACAATAAGTCTGGTTGCAGTAACGGTCAAAACAATGCTTCCAATAGTATCATAATAACTGAAGATCGTAATCGAAGCTTTGACGACCTAACCATTTGTAATCGATGTGCACAATTGACATAAGCAACCGCAAGCTGATGTCGTGACATGACATTACCTACCAACTAGACAAAACTATTTAAACAACGAGTAGAATACCTTATATACTAAAAATTGGGAAGATGATGTGGACAAGGAACCGGTTTTGTGTTTGGTTGGCAGTTTTTGCTAAAAAGTTTATTAAAAAAAATGATCAGTCGTAGAGGAACGTGGTATTAAAGTCAATGTGCCAAGTAAATTTTCAACCGAACCATGTTTTTTCTAGTTGTACCTTCACAATTGATTGGGATGTTTTGTCCACTTTAAGGTATTTTGATGCGCCAATGAGTCGTTGTATACAACAACGATTGACTGTTGGCGAATTATGCGAATAATTTCAATTCAACGCTACAGTCCTTAGAATATAAAATTTGGTGGCCATAAAAAGGACAGGCATATTTTCCTATATTGCCAATATATTAAATCACATACTGAAACGTAAAGTTACTATTATTCCCTACTACACGTTTTACACTAACGAACAATTAGCCCTTATTTTTGAGATATACATATATATTTTTTAATTGGCTTCCGTAATTAATCTTTAGCTGCGCCATTATTAGTAATTACCAATGAAAGGTCATAAGACGAGATACCTAATTGCAGTAACATTAATAAAGTGGTTTTAATACCGGTGGCGAGATACGATGCGTGAGAAGAACAGGGTATATCGCTTCTTAAATACAAAAGAGATAATACAACTCAATATTGCATTCCTGCATCCTGAAGCTAGATGACATAATTATATGAAATTGCTCAAGCTAAGTTGCGCTAATAGGTAACATTTCATTGCAAGTGAATATTTCAAGGCTTTAATAACGAATTATTTAGCAACGCTCAATTCTTAGTTGTTAAATAGAAATAGGTGAGTTGTCACTTAAAATAAGATGATTATAATAATCTGCCAAATCTGTTATCGGCCATTTCATCACAACGAATATTAAAATGATGAAAGTGTAAGTTTCGCAGAAACCTTGATATCAACTACTTTTATTACATTACAAATTGATTTACACAATATGGCCTAAGTTATAGCAATAGCTTCGGTCAATAATGGTTAAAGACTTTGCCAATTAACATTTTACAATGCTTAAATCCTAGCTATTACAATGGATGAAAGATCCAGTAATGAATAATGATTACACGTCATATTTAGGTTGAAGTTATTTTACTGCAGTAAAAAAAGAAAATTTTGAAAAAGATTAATATATATTACATACATACATAAATCACGCCTATATCCCCGAAGGGGTAGGCAGAGGTGAACTAGCACCCACGTTTCGCCAATTATGTTAGGTCCCATGTAATAGGTGGCTAGCCTATTGCCATATATCGGGCACAAAAGTGTCGCAGTACATTGCTAGATGGTATAAGAGGAACGCTGCTGCCCATTCCTCATCACTGATTTATCCTTAGTCGCCTTGTACGACACCCACGGGAGAGATTTGGGGTGGTGACAATTGTATTCTACTCTGCCGTCACCACACGGCATTATAAATATATATTACATTTCTCTTTATGAGTCATGTGCGGAAAGTAAAGGAAAAATTATCGTACAATCTGTCTATATGATAAGGATAATAGATAATACGTGTTTTTTAAAAATATAAATCTCATTACCATTAAGGCATTCAATTAATAATATTATTTCTAATGCATCAGATTTAAATCTTTCAAGTCAAGACGAGTTGCGATTATCCTACGTTAAGCCAAGCGATTGAAGAAATAAAAACAATGATCTATAGTGGGCGATTTCACTGTTTGGGCACGAAGACGATTCAGAATATTTGAAATTTTGTGGAGACCTGACGTGCTGTTGACAAGCTAAGATAACATACAGTGCCACAAACTCATTTATTCAGTTGGTGCTGTCGCTAGTGGTGAACTCTTCTTCTTCTTATCCCTGTCCTGTTCCCAGTCTATCTGGGATCGGCGCGGTATGTTTCCTCTTCCATTCATATCCGTCAGACGTCATCAAGCCATCCCGTAATTTTTTATTGATATGATCCATGACACCGTAAGAGCGCTTACGCACTTCATCTGATCTCTGTCCGAGTTTTCTAGTCCTATAACTTTTTCACTAAATTAACACGAAGGCATAGCTCGTCAAATACGGTAGCTGTTGTAAAACCTGTACCAGTTTTATTTTGCAAACATTTTATAGTGTAGTGGTAAATGTCAATATCGCCTGGTATAGTGGCATTTATTTTATGTTATGCATTGTTAACCAATTTACTTAGATCGAATCAATTTTATGAAACGGCTCTACTTAACCATTATTACAATTATATTTTGTTGACAATATCATTAGTTTTATTAAAAAGTTGGAAAAATTATAGTCTTGATGCAGTGGTAATAGACATCTGACCGGATTGCTCAGGACGCGGGTTCGTTTCCCGCATCGACACTATAATTTTTCGACCTTTTTGAACCACAATTTTCTTTGTAGTAAGTTTTCTAAAATAATAAGCTTTTCTTAGTATAGAAACATTTTTGGCGTCCTTTCTAAGAATACAATTATTAATTAATTGCTTAAATCTTAATTGAAGAATTCCTAGATGGTGGATCAGGAGTAATTTTATCAAGGTGTCTCTTGGGTATGAATAGTCCATTATTGGGTTAATATTGAAAACAAGAAGGCATGGAACATACAGCGCACACTATAGCCTTGGAGAAACTGGTTTCCGACATTTAGCATCGCTCGTGACGATTCATAAGTCTTTAAATAATGAGCGTCAGTATGAATGAACGAGTAGTATGGATAAAAATATTCTTTTAGATCGTTTTTCTTTTCGTATGCGTAAGTATGAACTCGTATGCCCAAAGACATTTCATACTGACTCTTAAAAGTTATTGTTTTCCTAATTTGACATGAATTTAATAAAATGTAATTATTTCGCTATAGACTAAGCTTGTAGGCGACTTGGATTTTAATCTGTAAGTTTATAAGTGTAATGAATAAATGAATAAAAAAGAGAGATTTTAATTGATGTGGATGATTTTTGTTCACTCTTAAAATAGGTACAAATTTACTTTTAATTTTTTTATTTCATAATTAGTTTATTTATTTTTACAACATCGTATGAGTTAACTCCTTATCATCACAATCCTTAAATGTCCCCACTGCTGGGGCTCAGGCATTCCCTATGGGTGGAAGAATAATAGGGAGAATAGGCCATAACCCACCACGCTGGCCCAGTGTGGATTGGTGGGTTAGTTAACTCCTATACTGCAGCAATAAACTGTTGTGACAAGTTCCTACAGTATGAAGGTTAGCAACATTTTTCCTCCATACCTACACGAGTTGAAACTCATGCAGCGTTGTTTTGTGCAGTGGAAGTTTGTAAATGAATAGAACATTGTTTCTTAACGACTTCACAATGAAGGAACTTGCTTATGTAGAACGTAATTATGGATGTTGTATGCAATTGTTAGGGACCCACTAAACAGTAAATAAGTTGTGTTGTTGATTTTTGATGAAAGATATAATTGGATTTGTTTTTTGTATGCCGTGTGGTGACGGCAGAGTAGAATACAATTGTCACCACCCCAAATCTCTCCCGTGGGTGTCGTACAAGGCGACTAAGGATAAATCAATTACGAGGAATGGGCAGCAGCGTTCTTCTTATACCACCTAGCAATAGCAATGTACTGCGACTTTTGTGCCCGATAAATGGCAATAGGCTCGCCACCTATTACATGGGATCTAACTAACATAATTGGCGAAACGTGGGCGCTAGTTCACCACAGCCTACCCCTTCGGGAATATAGGCGTGATTTATGTATGTATGTATAATTGGATTTGTGAAATATCAATAGTCCTAGCCAAGAAAAATTTGTATATCACATTTACGATTACACATTTAGGATTTTTATCATTTAATCATGATTTAATCTGATATATTGCAACGATTTGTTATTTGGGCTATTGGTGATTTCAGTTTAAAATGGTTTATAAAGTTCGCTATGTATGACCAACATATGTCATAATATCAGTGGTCAACTTTCTTGGGGCAAATATTGCAAGATTTTAATCTCGAGTCGCACTAAGCGATACAACTCTTTAGACGTGAAAGTAATGTGTACGTAAACATGTGGATGCTTGTTTCCCATGGTTGTTATAGAAAGTGGTCGCACAGCAAACCTTTCTGCCGTGTTCTTTCTAACGTTTGTGGTGAATTGCATCACAACAATATACACTTCCCAGTAACTTCATTACTTAAGAACCTTTACATAGTGGATTTAGGAAGCAGCGTAGTATAGAATACCGTTTGCCCCCGCCCCTTTCAGATCCCGGCGAGTAAGGGGGTTTACTGGACATGTCGCTCATTTAAAACAAGAGAGACGCAACTGACATGATACTTAGAAGTATTGTGTGTTCTGACTTTAAAACTTATTGTTGCATGCATGCAATTTAGAGTTGTATCTCTTTTGTATTTAAGAAGTGATGTGTATTCGAGGCAGGCTGATTACGTTACTCTTTTTATCTTACACTCTTTTTTTGCTACTAGCGAAACCACCAACTGACCATAATGAGTTGGTGGCACTACAATATAAAATGGCGAAATGTTTGTATTATTGTAATACATATGTGGCTTATCCTTCGGATATAAATGCAGTTTATTTATGTATTACAAAATTATTAATGCCTAATACATCTAACCTTTCACTGGTGCGAATTTGATGTCAAACATAACGGAATTGATGGCGAATGTATATCTATATTAAGCCATTGTTATCGTGACAGCGAATTAATAGGCCCCAAGGCCTTGAAAGCAAGGCCGCCTTTTATTCCTATTTAAGTACAAAGCCAAGTTCTAAATGAAATGCTTATGTGAATTTCTCAGTTCATAAAGACGGATGAACTGTGTCGCAACGCGTTAACGTTATCTTGTGATTTACGGTGCGATAAGAAGTACACCTGCCCACAACAAATATTGTGCAAGGTAATTAAAGTAGATAGCTCTGGGCCAAGGAAACCTTACAAAATATAAACAAAAACAATGCTTCACGAACGTAAAGTTGCAGCTTGTGAATCGCCACAAACTTCTAAACACAGTGTTTTATACATATACATAAATCACGCCTATATCCCCGAAGGGGTAGGCAGAGGTGGACTAGCACCCACGTTTCGCCAATTATGTTAGGTCCCATGAAATAGGTGGCGAGCCTATTGCCATTTATCGGGTACAAAAGTCGCAGTACATTGCTAGGTGGTATATAATAGGAACGCTGCTGTCCATTCCTCATCACTGATTTATCCTTAGTCGCCTTGTACGACACCCACGGGAGAGATTTGGGATGGTGACAATAATTGTATTCTTCTCTGTCGTCACCACACGTCAACCAGCCTTCAGCTATTCATCATCATACTATGAACATAATATACCTAAATCACGCCTATTTATCCCCGCTAACCGCTAGCGCAGTGGCATAGGCCGGTCATTGGATGGGTGACCAAAAATGTATTATCTCGAGTTCCTCCGTGCTTCGAAAGGCACGTTAAGTCGATGGCTACGGCTGCATCTGCAGTCGTTAATTCACACCAACCCGGTGTGTGTTAACGATTGCAGCTGCTGGCCAGGGTGCTGGGTAGGTAGAATATTGGGGTGCAATCCCCAATATTCTTCCATCCATAGGGAAGGCCGTGCCCCAGCAGCGGGGACATTAAAGGCCTGGTGATAAAATATATGTCCTATTGTAAGTCATAAAACGTACCAATGGAACTCGGATGTAACCAACGGACGAATCTCGACGAAATTGGCCTGACGGACTAAACTTAGAAATCAGCAATAACAGCCTCGCTTCAATGTCGGAACGTTCAAGAATACAAGCTCGGAGTACTCATGATTTAATCGTGGACAGAGAACAACTAAGGTAAACTTTATCGTCCATGCAATAATGAACTCATCCGGTTACGTCACAGCGGTTAAGCTTGGCCTCCGTCTCATCGCAGTAGAACCTTAGCGTTGAAGCGCCGGTAAAAAAAGAATCGTTGATTCGTTATCCATTGGACCTTGAAGTGGTTTACTGATTGAAGATCGCCGTTGAGTTCATTTACTGCAGATCTCGTTTCTAAGTTTTAATAGAATTTAACGTTACTTTCCATAATAATATGATGTTTCAACAATCATCCATACATAAATCACGCCGGTTTATCCCGGAACCACATTTCGCCAACTATTTTAAGCCTTTATATGGCAATGAATGCAATTATTTGCATTGGTTTCAAACCTCATTACTTACAAATCACTAAGTTTCAAATTATGGTGGCAACTTTTTCACCACTGCCCTTATAAAGTGTTATAAAGGGTCTCGTGAAATAGGCCGCCCCTATTGCTATCTACTTATAGTTGTGGATAAATCTAGAATAAGAAGGCCGAAGAAGCGATGGCTGGATTGTATCAATGATGATATGCAGAAGAAGGGAGTACATGCTGAACTCTGATAGAAGAGTATGAAGAGAAAGACATTATAGGATAAGGGAAGGGAGAAGAAGAGTGTACGACACCCGCGAGAGTGATAAGGGGTGGTAAAATGGTAACAATTGTAACTATTCTGCTCAGCCATCACGCCATAGCGCACAAACTGTAATACTATAATATGGCCAAATTACTTTACGTCTCTGAAGTTAACTGCAGACCCCTTCCGCCATGCCTGTCGCACCCCGCTAACACCGAAAACCACTTACTGCGACGCTACTCGAACGAAGATCGGAAAAGTATGGTGCTCGAATTGTAGATGTGATTAACACTGACTGTTGTATCAATAGGTATCGAATACAGCGTTGATGTCTTATACTCGCGGGATTCAATATTAAGGTACGACGATTTAAAATGACAATCGATTTTCAACCTTCACGTGTTTGAAGTAGAGTTTTACACAGAAAAGAAAAGGTTGCCAAAGAATTTTAATGCAATAATCGTAATTGCATCCAGGATATATCGTTTAAAATGCTTTTCGTAGCACTCCATATAAATAATAATATATTCTAGCATGATCAAAATATCAAGCAGAAAAAATGGTTAATAAAGCCTTAAAATATCATAGCACCTAATATCTTATACTATTATATATCAAATATATATAAATAGTTTACGTAAAACTTTCCAATGCTTAACATCTACTCAACAGAATTCTAGAAACGAGTTGATTTTTGAATGGGTTTACCATTTTAGAACCATATTTTAATATAGACTGCTATGAAATGATTTTGCGAAACTGCCTGTGTGATGCAACTTTGAGACTGCTGTATTTTTCTGCAACTGTACATAATAGGATAAAGACGTAGCTCTTGCACGCTCGGTGATCACTCCTCTGTAATTTTACAGCTTTTTCAAGACACACCCGATGCACACAGTGCAGAGAGTACAATCCAGTCTGGAGATAGGGTTCTCCGTAAAACAACAATAAAGCCAGAATTGTGTATTTTAATTGTGAAAGGTATAGATAGATAAAGGCGGACTAAAATAGAGAATGATTTATGGAAATTATTCTAAATCCAAGAATTAACCTTTTTTAAACAATAAATATGGAGCCGCAAAATATATGTCTGAGCTTCATTTTGGGTTAGGCAAACTTATTAATTGTTATAGTGTTACGTCTTTCTTATTATTTTACCACCTAACAATATATGCGATTTGTGTGCCTGATAGATGCCACCTATGGGAACATGGGACTTAACATAATTGGCGAAACGTGGGTACTAATTCACCTCTGCCTACCTCTTCGGGGATAATTGGGCATGATTTGTATGTATAGTAACAAAATAAAATAGTTCTCACAACTTTAGTAAGGGCCACGTGGCACTTTATTTTTGAATAGTTACACTTATATAACTTCAAAGATCGCATGCGCATGACAATGAAAAGTTACTGCATAAATACGATGTCTTGTCACGACAGTACCATGGAATGTTACGGGTCGACCTTTTGTCATCGAATTCTGTTGACATTTCGCCTATTTTGAAAGAAGCCTGACTGATCGCGGCTTGATCAACCGGCCTGTAATTTTTCGTGATCCTAAACGTTTAAGTTCCACGATTATGTGTAATTTATAAGCCAAAAGTAGGTAAGCAGCGGCAGTATAGCAAGAACATTTATAGTTGGAATACGCAGGAGGTATTTGTAAAGATTGAGGTTGATTAACGAGATACGGTTGTCCCCCTGAAGCAGAGACCTAAAGTCTTGTTTAATAAAACAAATGACACAATTTTGTATATTTTGTATAATGGCATTGTGGCCCCTTTACTGTTTCTTGTTTAATTTTAATATGAATTAAACATTTACAATACATTTAGTTTATGATACCTCGAGGTAATA
Organism: Cataclysta lemnata; assembly: GCA_963931975.1. Lineage (NCBI taxonomy): Eukaryota > Metazoa > Arthropoda > Insecta > Lepidoptera > Crambidae > Cataclysta > Cataclysta lemnata. The sequence continues at coordinate 9,678,971 of OZ008347.1, forward strand.
AATACTGTATTCATTAATTGTATTATCTTTTATTTCTGACAAAACTACTTATTTTATTAAAGGTGTAGAGAATATTATGGTCCAGGATTTTTTGCGAGAATAAGTATAAGTAGACTAAAACATACGTGGTAATAAGCATGAAACAAAGGTCCATGAAGGAGTCTTGACAAGAGCTTTCGGGTTGCTCAGAGAGAGAAATAATCATCAGTAATACAAAATTATTATAGTAAAAAAACATACAACACGCATATAGAAGAAGAATTGTAAAGTACTCAGCGTAGAAACAAGAATAAGTTATAATGGCTCACAGCTGCCATGCTAATTTACTTTATCGGTTTAGCTAAGAATACGACTGACCTATTCTCGTGCATCGCAAGAATTCTGTTGCTATTAACATGTGAAGCCTTACAACCGTCGATCGGTTTATCGCCTTTATCAAGTGAAAGCATTGAGTAGTCTTAAAGTAATCGACAGTACAATTGGTCACATGGGGCGTGCAAAAACTAATGCGGTCGTGAACAATCGACCATATAGTTTTCTCAGCATCATTCATCCTAGTAAAAGCGTGTTTTCTTTGAGAATGTCACATCACACGGCGAGCTCCGACTTAGGACAGTAATTTTGTGGGCTGCTGTCGTGAAAACTCATTTCGAAAATTTTTATTGAAAAAATTAAATGGTTTGGAACGATTAGAAGCTATGCTTGACTTTTTTGAATGTTTAGAATAAAATTAATCATTTTCTGTGATTAATATCGATAATTGGATTTCTTTAAGAGCACACTTCTAGTCCTTCGGTCTAAGTACGTCTCAGTTCTGTAAGTTTTTCTTATTTCACAAATTGAGATCTCGGCCAAAAAAAATATCTTAGCGGCAACACTCACATTGAAACTATTCAGCCTTGATGTTTATTAGGTCTTGTCTAAAAAGGGCACCACAATTAGCATACAAAAAACTGTTACGTAAATCAATGTGACATATTCGATTCTGATATCTTTAAAATAATTCGTTGTTAGGTCCATAAATGAACACTGATTGCTTTCAACTATATTGGTTACGGAATATTTAGAATGAATGGGGAAGTTATAACATTATGATAATATGTAGGAGGAGGCATTTAACATATGTTTTTCTACTCCTATTTAGAAATATTTCAATTTTAAAACTGCAATCAGTATCATGAGGTTGGTGCCTAGCTGTATACAGACTAAGAACAAATTTAAAATACGAACCGAAAATAGGAGTTTGCTTTGGTTTCACTTTAATGTACCTACGCAGTGCGTTAGAAATAATCACCATAATTTCAGTACAGTGGCAATAACTAATATGTCTTTAACCTACTGTAATGTTTAGGAGTTCGGTACCTACATTCTTTATTTGATTGTGTTTCTTAGAAATATCTTTAGTTTTTTTGTGTCACTCAACAGCACGTGAGGTCAAATAGATAATTATATCAAATTAATTTTCTATTCACGTCAAACAAGTCTAGCCTAGAGATATTTGACAATTCTTTACAGCCTTATTTCCTATAGACTGTACCTACATTAAGCCGTTTATACAGCGAATGTTTTACAATTTTGCAACACACAGGTCGACTGTACTAGGATGAATTCGGTAAAACAATACGAGTGTCGTCTTTCCATTTCCCAATAGTGGTTTCACGCAGTGTGACCACCATTAATGTGCCGCTACAAAGAACATTGGTGACACCTATTGTCCGCTGTAGTATTGCATTTATAAAGAATTTACTCAAGGACCTACATTTCAGTGTAGGCTTGCCACAGAATAAGTAGTACCTAAATAGCATAAATAGTAAATAGCATTAACGTACCAATATAAGAGATGAAATGCTATGTTTGTTAATTTTTTTTAAATGTTTCTGTAAATGGAGAACAATGACTATACATATAGTGCTCCATGCCGGTGCATAAATGCTCAAGGGATAAGCTGACAGTGCAAAATTATTTTAAGTTTGTTGTTTTCTTTTCCAAACAGAGACATTTGAACCGAAACAATATGTACATGTTTGGGTAACTTCGTGGGTAGAAACAGTTATATCGCCGGGACTAAAGACTCAACGTTATTTTTAATTGTTACTCTCTGGAGAAAAGATTGCCTTCTATGCTGGCCTGGGAGCGAACAAATAACGTAGAATAGGCCAGCCCCAACTCATCTTACTTATCGACTTTTACGACACCCATGGGTGTCGTAAAAGTCGACTAAGGGAGATTGTCCGGTGTAAACCAATAAGCACCTTGGGGCACTCGAATGGTGGAGTGCAAACCACCAACAACAGCATACCCAAAGAGGGTTGGTGTCAGGCAGGCGGTCGGCTGTAAAACCTAAGCCAAAACCTTGAACAGTATGGATTGGAATGTTGTCATTCTAATCACTCTCTCCGTTCATAGGTCTCGCAACATGGTCCGTTCCGTCTCTTTTCTATACATTCATTCATCACTAGCACCTTTACGGTGGGATAGATGATATGAATCAAAAGGGAGTGGATGTCTTGATGACGTCTGACATATGAATGGAAGAGGAAACATACTGCGCCGACTCCAGATAGACTGGGAACAAGGCAGGAAGATGAAGAAAGACTCTCTGGAGAAAATTACTATGTTTCCGATTTCGAAACAGTTTACCACAGAAGTCTTTTGATTTTATTAGCTTTAGAAGTGATCAACCGACGTCCTGTTTCTAAGCCTAACCAATCCAAAAGCTGTAAATTACGAAATATAGCATTTACTACGCTACGATTGGTCGAAAAACTTGATGATAACGACTTACTGATCACATATCGACTAATCTTTAACGAGGCGAAATACCTACTTTAAATTCAAAATTCATATTTAAACTACGTCAATATATAAATAGCACTGTGATAAAGATCTAAGTAGTGCTGTAATCACCTGTAAAATATAATTAACACATCGGAACTAATGAAACAAGATATTATTCGGAAGCTTTTATAATAATTGACGCCAATGACCGCCAAAGCCAAGCTCGATTGAAATATTGAGGTTAAACGCGTAACAGATTGCAACATACTTCAATCGAAGTGTGAGCCTTAGTTTTATATAAACGCAAATGTTGTCCGGTCTGTTATTACGTTTGATAAAGTCCGCTTATCGTGAAACTGGTTTTCGAGTCCGAGCCATATGAAATGAAAGGTGTTATTCTGTTACGTTCGGTCAAACAAGTCGCGCCAATATTTGGCGACAACCTGCGAGCTGTAGCTAGCTACATTACGAAACGGAAGAGTGCATGGAATTATCAAGAGAATGTTTGGTGTTATGTAAAATGTAGACCGGCAATGCTTCTGTTAGATCCAAACAAACTTTCGTTTAGGTTAACATATAATTAATGAAAGTAAGCGAGCGCGATTGTTTTAATTGTTTATAGAACAGAATAAAGCCGTGTGAAGGCGATTACGGGCATGCAGATGTAGATTGAAGTAGGTTTCATTCAACACTGTATTTTTATCGGGAGGAACATGCCGCGGAGCATTTTTTTAAACTGTATCTTTTTTTAACTGCCTTTTTATCAACCGAAGCAAAACTTGTATTTAGCAAATATTAGACCGACAGAAGACATTTAACAAAGTAAGGGTAAATTGTAGACGGAGACAAAATACGAACGCATTCCAGAATATTCCCGATACAGTTACTTTCTGTCATTTTCAACCGCAACCGCATAAAGTGCAAAATAGATTGAGAAACGATATATAGTACCGACCGGACAACCTATGTCTATTTAAGGGAAGTTAGTTAAGTGATGTTGACTGAACGATCAATTTAGAGATAAATTTAAATTAACTACAGCTAAAAAATCGTCCTTTCTGCAGTGTCTAAGTTTCTAGAGACATAATATTTCAACAAGGGAAGTTCACGATGGATAAAGATACAATACATAAATCACTCTTATTAATCCTCGAAGGGGTAGGCATTGCTGGAACCTTTTGCCATCTATCGGGCATGTTAATCGCAGTATTTTGCTAGCTGGTCCAAGAGGAACGCAGCTGTCTATTACTCATCGCATCTTAGTAGTCCTGCCCGGCTAGCATGACCACTAAAACACGATATGATATAGCCATTTATCGCGTTGAGCAGTTAAAAATCATTGGATTTTAACAATTGAATAAGCCTGAATTTAATAAGCCTCTAAAGCTATATCATAAAGATATAGTCATTTATCGCTTTACTGTCGAAAATCCAATTATTTTTGTAAGTTCAACGCGATATATGGCGATATCATATCGTGTTTGGGTGGTCATGCTAGCCGGGCGGCTGTACGACACCTGCGATAGATATTGGGGGTGGCGACAAGTTTTCTACTCTCCCGTCACCACACGGCGTATTATATAATGATTATGAAATTCAATTCAATCACGAAATAAAATCAAATCAATCTTAATCCAGTGCAGGTGATCATTATAAATAGTGATTCGATATGAATGATAAGGAATTTGTAATTTTTTTACATGGGCGTGACATCATTAGTTAAATTAAACTTTGCATTTTGTGGGCTAGCACATTTCCTAATTTTACCTTGGACATAAGTGTCCTCAAGTGTCCTCACAAGACAAGTTTTCTATATTTTTCATCCTTCTTGACGATTCAATAAGTAGGTATGTGTTTACCTTACAAACAAAAATAGTGGTCAGAAAAATTTTGCCTTTGCAATTGCTATTCAAACTTTCTGTACAATGTTCAAATACAAACAAATAGGCGAAGGCAGCCCAAAAACAGTGCTGCCTGAAGCGGTTAGGCACGCGGGTTACATATAACTAGGTATAATATTTTCCGTACAGCAAAGGAGACAGACGGGAATTTAAATTTTCACATGTCACTCAAGGAAGCAGCCAATCAATCAGACGGGGTCAATATGGTTTTTGAAAACGAATTTTTCATCCCACCATCTCGGAAAAAGCGTTTTTGCTCTTCGATATCTGAGTGCAAAAGCCGTTTTTATCCTCTAGAGGTTAAAGTAAATTTGAATTTAGAACATCGTGTGCAATGAGTTTGTGAATTCAAAACATCATGATACATATTTATTTCTACCTCCATGGTGCCGAAATTGTAATGCAACCTATTTTAATTTGTTAAAAACTCAGACTCGGAACCTTCTTGGTGTACTTTTTTTGTAATTTGCTTTGCGCGCGCCATTTTCTTTTCACGTCACAAATTTGTTAAAACCTAGGAGTTCCGTGACGGTCAATTAGCTTGGCGTCAATCTTGCTTTAAACATTTTGATCGTATACAACGCTTGCTGGATGCTTGAGTCAAGCATTTAAAAGCTTTTTAGGTCTGTTTGATTTGTTTACGCTAGTAACGGAACAAAAACATACAGAAAATCAACGTGCTTGACTCAAGCTGATTGACCGTCTCGGAACTCCATTAGGGACGGTAATTTTTATTAGGGACTTACAGGTGTGTCTGGATGAATGTTGCGGGTGTGACTGGGTGGATGGGTGGCTGTTGGGGGTGTGTCTGGGTGAATGGGTGTTTTGAGGGTGTGTCTAGGTGAATGGGTGTTTTGTTGGTGTGTCTGGGTGAATGGGTGTTTTGTTGGTGTGTCTGGGTGAATGGGTTTTTGTGGGTGTGTCTGAATGGATGGGTGAGTATTGTGGGTGTTTCTGGGTGATTGGGTTTTATTTTGGGTGTGATTAGGTGTTTTGTGGGTGTTTCTGGGTGATTGAGTGTTTTTTGGGTGTGATTGGGTGTTTTGTAGGTGTTTCTGAGTGAATGGGTGTTTTATGGGTGTTTCTTGGTTAATCGGTGTTTTGTGGGTGTTTCTGGGTGAATGGGTGTTTTGTGGGTGTTTCTGGGTGAATGAGTGTTTTGTGTGTGTTTCTGGGTGAATGGGTGTTTTGTGGGTGTTTCTGGGTGAATGAGTGTTTTGTGTGTGTTTCTGGGTGAATGGGTGTTTTTTGGGTGTTTCTGGGTGAATGGGTGTTTTGTGGGTGTTTCTGGGTGAATGGGTGTTTTGTGTGTGTTTCTGGGTGAATGGGTGTTTTTTGGGTGTTTCTGGGTAAATGGGTGTTTTGTGGATGTTTCTGGGTGAATGGGTGTTTCTGGGTGGGTGTTGAGAGTGTGTTTGGGTTAATGGGAGGGTGTTGTGGAAGTTTCTGGGTGAAAACAGAAACTGTTGTGATTGTATTTTTTTTTTTGTATTTTCAATTTCCTCGTTGGGGGGGATGAAAAGTTACGTGTTGCACTCGAGTGCAAAGATTTTTCACCTTGTGCTCTTTTGATTCCCTCGCTATCGCTCAGGATTCTAATTTTTGAATCACTCGCTACGCTCGTGATTCAATTTTAGAATCCTTCGCTAGCTTGGTCATCAAAATTGAGCACGCGGTTAAAAAACAACTTTGCACTCACGTACAACAAATAACTATTATTCACGAGTGTACTCGCTTTAGGCAATTTTGTAAATAAATAATTCGGAAAGAACTGGGCAGTTTTTGCAGATGTAGTTTAAACGGAATCGGGTCTAATATTTACAGACTAGAACCAGAATAGAGAACGCGATACAACAGTTAGATAAAGTGGAGCAATCTGGTCAATCCGCTAGCGTGGCGTGACGCCTCAGAAACAGATGGGCTATTGAATGACTTAATGATGCATGATATCGAAGAAGTTAACAAATAGCGTAGCAGCGTGCCAATTAAGCCGGCTTGTAAACCATGCCAGCATTCGGCGTTTACGACACTGTGATAGCACTTGTTGATAAATAAATGGCTCGACAGATTTTGCAAGTAGGTTAAGCAAATGGTGGACAGAAATATGAAGAGGTGACATTGAAGTGAAGTGTTATTAAACACAATTTTGTTTATTTAAACGAAAACTATCGGATCGATACTTTAAGGCCTAATATTGTGGATCTAACTTTAATCCCTATCTATGTGAAGCATCAAAATTATTTAGGTTGATAATCTTTGCCTTGATATCTTCTTAAATTAGTCATTCTCCGCTATACCTAAGTATTGTTATCTACTTATATCTAGATTAAAATACAATCGTTTTAATAATTACAACAAACCGGCATAAAAAATAAATATGTGGTTGGTAATAAATTTTGTTGGTAAGCTTAACTTAATAAGTGGTTTTCGGTGGCTCTTAACATTTTTAGCTTCACGTGAATTCATTAATAAAAATATCTCTTCCTCATTTTCTGGTGTACATTTTACCAAAGTTCCTTAAACCGAGTAAAATCAAGATGGTTTCGCGGTCCGTGACTGCTAACTGGCGCATGGAGGATATTTCGTCTTAGCTGTACAGTTCAACGACCTCGGGACGTTTAAGTCAGTCAATTCTCGGCTAAGTCACCATCAGCGCCGGTGAAATATGGGTTTTGTGCCACCGTGAATTCCAATCGGGGAAATAATCAAGCGAGAAGTCATCCAGTGTCGATGAACGTAGAAAGTCTGACACTTCCTGGCATCGAGTTAAGCGATGCACGACAAACTTTGTTGCTATCATGTTCAGTGATATCAACGAAGCAATCCCTACACTAGACGCCTAACAGCTCATAATTATGACGGGGGCAGGCGGATTTGTTCCCTATGATGGCGACACAAGGCTTCCTTTGCTTTTTAGACCAGCAGGTAGTGGTTGTCTAGATTTTTCCAGGCCTAGCTGTCCAGTCTTATGAGCTCCAACGACAAGCAAAAGATTGGCAGTGATAACAAGTGTAGGTATTCTACTCTGCCTTCACCACACAGCAGAGCAGAATACTTTTCTTTTATCTTTTACGTTTTCGAGATTCAATTGTTAGATATCTTTAGAGATTGAAGAAACAAAATGTAGATGCCAAAACTGACCTAAGCACTAGCAAGTCATAAGTCGCCGCATTTTTTCTTTCAAATGTTTAACCTACAGAGCCATACGTTACAATGAAAAAGGTTTTTCTCTACGAAATGCCACTCATATAGTGCGCGTTACCCAATCACAGAATAATTAAGTCGTGTGAATATTATGACGAAATATCCACTGTGAGAGTCTGCTTCAAGTATAGGTACTGACGTAAGATTTAACTTTTTTTTTTGTTGTCTACTTTGTCGTCCTATTTTGACGCTTATTGCATACGGTATTAAAAAGATAGTTAAAAGTTACGCACTATGAAGTTCATGTTTGTGTATAGAAATTAAACGTTTTTGAATATTGAATAGACTTTCGAAATAGAATAGACTAAAACGAAACGAAATAGAATCGAAATAGACTTTCTATGCCTGCATTATAATAATTTAAAAATCACGTTCTCGTAACTGTGGGATATTTCCGACAGATTCTCACGGAAGAAAGTGATAGGTAAGTACTTGAAACCAATAAAAAAATCAATCGATAAAACACTCAATTGATAAAATTCCACAACTCGATAAATATTTCAAACGCCTGTTCGCTTCGCACCGCTTACCTAATAGTTTGGCGATTGGCTATTTTGTTATCGTTGCATTGCCAATTGCTCCATTAAGGGCCTCAATACCACGGAGTTGAAAAGGCGATGAAAAGTAAAACCGCAGCAATTCACATCACAACGTGACCGGAGAGTGTCCTCCAAGCGATTCGTTTTTGTTTACCAATGAGATCGATTTTCAAACCTGCATAATTTTTTCAGTATGGTACGTTAAAGGCAATTTTATGCTTTAAAAAAAAAACATTATTTCTAAAAGAGTCACTATTTATCCTACGTAGGGCTATCTTACATATCTGGTGAGTATAAAATCCAATGTTTTTTGTAAACCAGGGGAAATTCTTTAAAAAAAAATGTAATGTCAAATAAAATAAAATATTGGAAAATGTTTTGAAACTTTACACTGAACAGGTTCAATTTCGTACATTTCAGTTCACATTATTCTTCTAGTAACAGACATTATAAAGCGACGTAACTGGAAAAACAGACTGTCAATCAGAATCGGTGGCAATATTAACCAATTTACGCTTAAATTGTTCGAGAAAGAGGGTCATGCAACATCTTTGTAGGCTAAGTATTCAAACGAACGCCAATGACGAATAGTAATGTAATGTTACAGTAAATAGACACAGAAAAGCCAATTCGGTCCGGTCAAGGACTTTTGTTTAAGAGTACCTAGCGTGGCATATTGGAAACTCGAAACTTATAAATCAGTTTTCCAACTAGTTGACAAGTTATGTTGTTTGGGACAAATGCGTATTTATTATGAAAAATATTGTTAGAAACAATATAATATGAATCGAATATTAAAATTTAACATAAATTCATAATAATGTAATAATAATAATAATAAATAATTATTATTACACTCACACCTATCATCTGACGGTGACGGCAGAGTAGAATACAATTGTCACCACCCCAAATCTCTCCCGTGGGTGTCGTACAAGGCGACTAAGGATAAATCAGTGATGAGGAATGGGCAACAGCGTTCCTCTTATACCAACTAGCAATAGCAATATACTGCGATTTTTGTGTCCGATAAATGGCAATAGGCTCGCCACCTATTACATGGGACCTAACATAACTGGCGTAACGTGGGTGCTAGTTCACCTCTGCCTTCGGGGATATAGGCGTGATTTATGTATGTATGTATGTACCTATCATCTAGCCCAAAGTACGTAGCCAAAGCACTTGTGGTATGGATACTAGATGACGGACATATTTTTGATATAATTATGTATATAAATGTTGAAAATATACTACATAAACATATACACAACCATGACTCGGAAACAAACATTTGTGGTCATCACAAAGATTGCCCCTACCAATACCCAGCAATCTGAGCATTCGACCAAGGCGGCCGTCAATATGAATATGAAGATTTCAAATTGGCGCATTTCGAAATGGGAGCAGAAAAAGTATTTCATTCGTGCCTATCGGTAGTGATGGACTGTAACTAATAGGTAGCCAGACTAATATTTGGACCGCGATTCTTAAATTATTATAGGTATTAATAACTGAGCGCATTAGTTCGTTTAAGTATTCGGTCCTGTGTTATACGTACCTAGTAAATAGGATGGGTTTTACAATTTCTATCATTTATATATCTATTTCTATCGCTTCAAACGTAATATTTATTAATGTATCAATTCAAACGAAATTTTCATATGATTTTCAACGCACTTCGTTTAATTGATCCTTTTTCTAGCAATTGAATAGGTATTAAGTATACTTACTGATTATTTTCAGAAAATACGATACAGAAATAGTACGTAGTAGTATTACAGTTCTATCCGTTTGCGGCAGCTAAGAGTAGCCGAAATGCAGCGTTTGTATGCGTGTTGGTAAAAGGCATTTATTTCCACAGGCTTATTTTATAGTAGCCGTATTTAGGAAGCAATGCATGAAAGTAAAAGTCTACAATATTTGTTTTAAGAAACAGCTGTGATTTAAATTTTATCGCTCTTTTTTCACGTTAAGTTTTCGTTATTGTTCAGCCTGTACGTGAATGGAAGTGTCGTATCATTGTTTTGTTGAAAATCTGTTACATTACTACACTCGCATTCTGTTTAGTTAAGATTGGCAGAACGTGATGTTTGGTAATTACCGCGAGATTTCTACACGAAACATGCAAATTGAGATACATTTTTATTTAAAAAATACAAATAATCTTAAAAACTGAAATTATGACGACAAGCCGCATACGTAAAAAACTTAATTTGTGCGTTACCAAATATGTATTTAATGATTTTGTTAGATTATTCGCTCAATAAAAAAGCATTCACGGAAACGGTTATGAAATATAAAACCAAATGGCGTAATACGTCCTATCAATTATGATGCCGTAGACTTAAACGATAACAACACACAACTCCGTATACTGAATGACCATACATATTATTTTTATTACTTATTGTTGGTATAATTCGATTACAACCGCATATTAAACAGCCTAAAGCTCAATAAGTAACAGATGATATTTCAATACATTTTGTAATATTGTAAGGAGGAAGAAAGAGGAAGAATTTTGATGATTTTTAAACTCATAAAAAATTAAATGACCATTTAAAATTAAATTGATAACTATATTTTCACAGGTCCTTGTAGATTCAAAATTATCCACATAGAAAGTTGCGCTCAGAGGTAAGTTTTAATTACAAAATGACAACATAAATTAACAGTACCATAATTGTTATTTGCTGCTGCTGCTATTTTTTCAGACAAAAATAGGAAAATAAGTATCAGCCACAGTGCGGTTAGGACCTAATTTTATGATGTTTAATCGAGTTTCTTTTTTCATTTGGCAACTAACCGTAAATTGTATTACGATAAGTATAAACCAAACCAATGCTATCTATCTTCTATTCTTATATAAAAAATAAATACTGTACGTTTGTCTCGCTAAAACTCGAGAACGGCAGTGCCGATTTAGCTGATTTTGGGTTTGAAATGATTGTCTTGGGCGAGGCAAGGCAGGAAAGGTGCGAAAATATAAAAAAATTGCGAGGAAAATAGTAAAAACAACAATTTTATTTTCCCATATAAACTACATTCCTGTCAAACATTTGACGTAACCATGGCTTCGGGATAATTTATATGGCATAACAACGTGTGCCGGGTCAGCTGGTGGTTAAATATAAATTATGATTTTTTTTTAAACATTATCTTACCTTGTAGGCTCGGGGCTGAGGTAGGCGCAGCGGGTGGTGGAAGGTGAGGCGTTGGCGGCGGTCGTCGTCTCCTAGGGACATGTAGACCGGGCGCGGACGCAGCTCGCGTGGCTGTACGGAACCCGGGCGCTCTGTACCGGGCGGACTTGACGGGCCCCGCTGGCACTGTATTCGTGCCCGTGATGGAAGGCAGCCGCGGCAGCGAGCCAGCCCTTTCCTCTTCTTCGGACTGCAACAATTGATAATATTAGAATTAAAACATCATCACACATAAGCCAAAACCTTGAGCGGTATACATATATTGGAATGTTGTCATCAATCACTCTCTCCGTCCATCAGTCTCTCGACATGGACCCCAGATAGGCTGGGAACAGGGCGGAGAAGAAGAAGAAGAAGAAACATCGTCGCATAATTTTCCTACAGTGTGGTTACGGCTGAGCAGAATACAATTGGCACCACCCGAATGTTTATGTAGAATAAACGTTTCTATGCCCCACTTTACCACTTTACACATTATAGCTTCTTAATACAAAAGAGACAACTTTAATTCCTGCAGCATTTAGTAATATTGTTACTAATTTAGAACACACAATGTTTCCGAATATTTTTGAGCGATATATTGATTTTCTTAAACTACATCGATTTCGAAGTAAGTCTCTAAGTTAAAGAAAACCCATTATAAAGCATCGAAAGCTGGAAATCATCTAATCCGAACAAAATAATCTCTAATAATAAATTATGAGTTTTATTATGGGTTTAGTAATAGAAAGGTTGGGTGTAAAAAAAACGATTGGACGTTTTCTTGTTTAGTTTACCGTTAAGTTTCATTTTTCCTCATTAAGAGCGATTTGGTGTAAATAGATCGGTGGTTATTTTCTGCTTAACTACGTCCTATTATGGTAGCTTTATTACTGTCGGTTTACTGTCGGTATAACTTTTCTTCATCGCATTTGCTGTTGGTTTCCTGCTCAGACCATCTACAACTTCCTGTACAAATGTTTATACAATATTTACTCACGTTACAATCTTTATGTTTCTGATGTAACTAATGACTAGGTATTTCTTTTAATTAGGTTAGGTGTTAAGTCAATACACCTCTGCATACCCCTTCGGGGATAAACGATGATGGGTTCATAGTAGAAGTTGTTATTAATGGGCACTTTCATCACCTAATGTTGACTTAAACTAAACTGTCAATGAATAGAGCTCTTCACTATTTTCTATATTTTACATTGAAATAGGAGAAATTTGCCAAAGCGTATGGTCAGTTACTGCTTTGTTATCCTTGGTTTAAAGTAAATTGGCGTTATTATGCGGCTAATGTATACGATTTAGAGTACCGACAAGTCATTATTACGAGGTTTAATTAGAACAAACTCAGTAGTTCATTTTATGCTTAATAGTGGGTATTGGGACCCATTGTTATATGTACACAGGTGTTTTGATATGTTGCATAAAACGTCGTAAGAGGCTGTGTTATATAAGCACAAATTATATGTTTATTGGTTGTTAATGTTGTTATGTTAGAAACTTAACTTGGCTTATATATTTGAACACTTTGAAATTAATAGAAAGCTAATAACAATTATTATTATGTAAAAATGAAACGTATCCCGGTGATGCATTTATAATTGTTTGTGTTTTTTTGTGTATTATTGTAGCACAGAAATTTGATACTTACCTATTAAAATTATTATGCTTAGCTGTTAGACTGACTACAATGGGTCAAGCTTTTTAAATTTTGTTGGATATCGCACGTAACTTTTAGCTAAAGGCAATTTTTGATGATTTGATTTTGTGAGTAAGTTGGTTTACAGAATTGATTACTTTTACATTATATTATATATATACATAAGTGGAGACTATCTTGTCAGTAAGTGTTTCGAAGATATGATAAAATTTGTTATCGCATATTTTTCACAAACTGGGTACTTAGGTGATATTGTTGTATCGGCATATTGTGACAATAACACATTGTAATAAATAAATCCGTGGTCAACGAATCATTGAAACGAAGTGAAAAACTAATCCGTCAATGCAATGTTTTTTACGTGTCGATTGCTCACTGACATAATAAATAAACCTCAATTGTTATTCAGACAATTTTTAGTAGGTAAACAGTCTTGGTAAAAAGTATGAAGATCTAATTATAGACAAAACTCGTGTCAAAGTGTTTATTATTGAACTCCTCCGAAGCGGCTAGGCCGATTGTTCGATTGTTTTAAATTTTTTTGTAGATATTTAGTACGTCTGAGAATTAGGTCGTGGGCTACTTTTATATCACTAGATAATAAGGGCGAAACATCGGTTGCCGAGTCAGCTGGAAAAGTTATAATAAGCAAAGAAAAAAAATGTTAATTTGGTACCTATATACCTACATACACCTTACATTAGTGATTGATTGATGATGACTGTTAGAAATATGTATAGATACAGATATACATGAAATATACATTATGGCCTTTCACCGAAGCATCCGGGAAATGGTACACATGAGTGATATTCGTCTATTGTATTTGGTTGTAGACTAATTATAATTTCCCTAAGAACAATAAGTAAGCCTAGTCTAAAAATATGGAGACAGATATACGGCCTAATACAGAAACGCTACTCAAAGTTTGAGTCCTGTTTAGCATTTAAGTATTGTCAAAATTGACGTTTTTCCATACAAATGCTGACAGGTTTGTCCATTTAACTTTACAAGCTTGAGTAGCGTTTATGTAATCGGGGGATAAACGTGTAGGTACTCACCTCTGCATCAGGCGCAGAAGCCCGCCGCCTTCCCCGCCACAGCCGGTCCTCACTTCCGCCTATGGCACCACAGCTCCTCGAGTGCGACCTCTGAGCGGCCAGCTCGGCGCCCGCGGGCGACCTACGAGCCTCGCACCCAGGTCCCCCGAGAGTACCCCGCGAATCCGCAGCCAACAACGCACTTTCAAAACTACCCCGCCACGAAAACCTCTCACAGTCACTCGCCACGCTTCCTCTACTGGCTGTCGCCTCCAAGATGTCGTGGGAACGACTCCGTGCTAGCGCTCCAGGTTCCGAGGCACTGTCATCGTCCGTACTAGGCGATGCCCCAGCTGATACTTCGTGCATAAGAGCCACCAAACGGCCTCCTATGTGCCTCATCACTTTGCCGAACAATGGCGGCGATCCTTCCCCGGCACGACCTAACGTAGCTGCCAGCCTCCTGTACGCTCCAGCCGCATCCCGCTCCAAGGACCCAGCCTCACATGTACCTTTGTCGAACTCATCGATTATTTCGCGGCAACTCTCCGATATTTGTTTACGCAACGCAGACCTGTTGGCCGACGTGCCTTCCAAATCGGAGCCCGCGTAGTCGGACGAGTCGTACGAATCGCTCCACGTATCTTCGCTTGATAAGTATTCAACGATTTCCCTAACTTGTTCGTCTCGTATACCCGGTACTGTTTTCATTAGTCTAGTTAATTCACTTTCGAAATATAGTAGCTGCGGTGGTTTAGGTGGCCGCGAGCTTTCCGAGTTGGATGACGCGGGCGTTGATGTTCTGACGTTGCCGGAGTTTATCATTTGTTTGAAGAACTGACGCATTTTTGTCATCATAAGATTCGTTTCTTCGTCTGACGACCAATTGTTGAAGCTGTCTTTGCGCGAGAGTGGACTTGGGGGCGGCCGGGTGGACGACGGGGGGCTCTCTACGCGCTCCTCGAAGTCCGTTCGAATTTCTTCAACGATCTCTTCTAGCTCAGTTTTAGGTTCATGAGATCTGGCAAAGTCTGAACTTGAGTCGCCGTTTCTCAATAGGTCATCGCAGCTGCCAACAAAACCACTGTCTCTACTTGTTTGTTTTTTAGATTCAGATAATTCAGATCCAAGCGGTGGGAACTCGGGCCGAGGCGTTAATCTCCCGTCTTCACCCTCCGACACCGACCTAGTGTCGTCACGGGTCTCCTCCGCGAACTCCATTGATTGTCGCCGTTCATCTGCGGGCGAGCCTCGCGGTTTTTTGTTTTGTTTTTTACGTTTAGATTCATTTTGTAGATCCAACCTCTCTGATGAATCGTGGCGATCTTCGGTTTCGGTACTCGAACCGTCTGAAACTTCTTGGGGGTCTTGCGAGGGTTCTTCACCCGTTAATAAATTATCTAAGGACGACGAATGGGATCTAGGCGTGCCACGAGCCCGTACTAACCTTTTTCTTCGTTGCTCAGGACTTTGTTTGCCTTCACTGTCACTCCCAACGCTACCGGAACCATCGGAATCGCGATTTTCCTGATTAAAACCCATGAAACCGGACAGGAAATACTTTTCCAACCGAGACGACACCAACTCATCATTATCACTACTTCGTTTAGGCTGTTCACTATCAACAATAGATTCACCACCTTCACTACACACACTGGAGGTATCGGACGTGGGCTCCTCGTCATCCTGCACGTTCCTTCCATCGCCTAGGCCGAAGAAAAAATACTTTTCCAACTCGGTGGCCGAGATGGGTCGGGGCTTCTTGGTCGTTTGTTCCGTTTCGCTTTCTTCGCAACTTTCTTCGACGATCGTGTGTAAGGTAAAATCTAAGGAGCGTCTGCAGTAGGAGAAATCGTCACCCCGGGTGGGCAACGTCGCCTCGTCTTCGGAATCGCTGTCGGATGGCGAGGTGACCTCGTTCTCGTCATGGCTAACGTCCTCGACCCAAGAATCGTCGTCTGCGAGCCCCTCCTCGAGGCACACGACCGCCGAGAGCGTGTCGGCATTGCTAACGACAGTCACTCCGCCCGAAGGCTGCGGCGCTTCGTCGTCGGATAGTCGTTCATCGTTGTCGTGTGATCGCGAGCTGGCGCCGTCCGGTTCGTTTTGGGAGTTCGTGTGGTGCACCGTGATGTCTCGCATGAGTCGCGTCGTATCCGACGTGACGACGGAGACGCGGTCGTGCGTTATCATAACGCGGCTGGTAAAGCGCGCGGGGCCGTCCGCACGGGCGGTGCGCGAGCGGGAAACTGTCGCCGCGTCAGGTGCGCGAGCGCCCCCCTCCGCCTCGTCGTAAACCGGCCGCGCACCGCACATTTTCTCCTCCTCCTGGTCCTCTAGTAGTTCTTTCTTCAATAGCTCACTGAGCGTACGCTCGATGCCTTTGAACAGATCTATTTTTTCCACGGTGCGTGAACTTGAATCGTTCTGTGTGGGTTCCGGAGATGGCGCCAATTTTCTTAAGAGGCCGACTGGAATTTCTTCCGAATCGGGCTCGTCATTGTCATGGTTATCATTCGGCAGCTCCACGGACACTTTTACTTTTATATCACTTTCTGAATTATCTAATGAGTCGTATTCGCTATTTTCCGATATGCTCAGAGGGCGATTAGGCGGATTATCGCAGGCATTTATTTTATCTACGCAATTTTTACTACAATTAGCTTGAAAACTATTGTATTCCTCGCAAGTTTCACTTTGTAACATATTTTCGTCGCAGAATTTTTTGAATTCCGACTTTCTGCCTGCATTTTCGTTGTTTGTTTCGTCGTTGTAAGTTTCGTAATTGTATTGATCAGTGAAATTAACAGATTCTAATAATACTATATTGGAATTGTCATTATTTTCCGAGTTGCTATTATTTGATTCACTTATGTTAGATTCGTCGCTATTATTATTCTCATTGTACATCACGTCGTCAAGAGGAATTATATCTAAGTTTTCGGACCTTTTATCAAAAGAATCATCACAATCGATTCCACTGCTATCTGCATTATCTTCTAAATCAGATGAAGAGTCCACTGGATTAACTACGAAAACTCGCGAAAACCGTCCTCCCCCTCCTCCACCGGAATCCTCGGAGTCCTCGTCTGAAGTAGCCGGTTCTTCGGGCGCCCCAGCCGTCAAGTCATAGCTTCTTCGGGCATCACCCCGCTCGGAGTCGCTCGAATCGTCCGAGTCGTTCGCAGAGTTGAACGCTTTTTCCGCATTGAGATGTTCCGGCATATCTCCTTGCGCGGACACAACTGAAATGGAGTCCTCTTCGGCTATCACTTTGATACCGACTGATGTGTCGCAGTCCGCGGACGGCTCAATACTCTTATCATAACTATCGCTATCGGAGGGCCCCGGTATCTGAGACGATTCTGATTGTATTGCCTTATCTGTTCTTTCTACATTGGCCATTGCGAGGTGGTTTTGTACCGCTGCCGCATTAGCATTGGCTGTGGCGGTGGCGGCGGCGGTGACGGCAACGGCAGCAGCCGTAGTGAGTCTCGCCAGAGCGGCGGCATCGAGAGGTGGGAAGCCGGGGTACGTGTGCCAATGAGGGGGAGGTGGGGTCTGGGGGAAAGCTAGTAGGGCCGGCCAGAGCGCCGCTGGTACTGGGACGGGTACAGGCACAGGTACTGCGACTATTCGTGGCTCGGCTCCACAGGAGCACTGCCTAGGGCAGACTTGTGGCGTGTGGCGAGGGGAAGGGTGCACCGCCGCGCCCGGCTCGAAGTAATCCCAGTCGCAGTCGTCGGGAGCCGGCGGCGCGGCCGAGGAGGCCGTCGACGAGGAGTCTTCCGTGTCTTCGCGGCACGAGGAGTCCGAGCTCAGGAACACGAGGCGGTAGTCCTCGGGACGCATGCGACCGGCCTCTGGTTCGCTGGCCTCGCCCGGTTCGCTGTTGACGCCCCACTCTGGAAACAACATGGACACAATTTAAATGTCTGAAAGGTACCAATTTTTTATTAAAGAATATTTAACTTTTGATTGGGAGGTAATATTTAAAACAAAATACAGATAACAAAGAAATTCTCAACAAAATGTACAGTCGTAATTGTTGCCTAAAATTTTTTCCTGCGCAACAATTTGCTACGGCTATACAAAGCTAAGGCAACTTCTGTAGGCATTGTGACTTACTCAATGTGTGTAGCGTAGGTAAGGTACTACGTTAGCTAGAACGCTAAAAGAAAACAATTATGAATAATGAATATATAAGTAAGAAGTAGTACATACATACATACATAAATCACGCCTATATCCCCGAAGGGGTATGCAGAGGCGAATTAACACCCACGTTTCACCAATTATGTTGGATCCCATGTAATAGGTAGCGATAGTCTATTGTCATTTATCGGGCACGTAAGTCGCCGTACATTGCTAGGTGGTATAAGAGGAACGCTGCTGCCCATTCGTCATCACTGTTTTAATTTAATCCTTAGTCGCCTTGTACGACACCCTCGGGAGAGATTTGGGGTGGTGACAATAATTGTATTCTGCTCTGCCGTCACCACACGGCATAAAGTAATAAGTGGTATAGTCAATATAAATAAGTAATAAATCTTAAAATACATACAATAACAATATAATGATTAATTCATCAATTAAAAGCTCAGCGACTAGTTTCTTAGTGAGAGCTCGATGATGAGGGTGTGGTGTCGCAATCTGTCTGCGGTCGGATAAGATAAGCAACGTTCATTAAGGTCGATCATCGGATGGGTGATCATAGGGAGTATTTCAAGCACACCGGCACCGTTTTGTCCTCGAAATACATATTACGATTACACTAAGTTTTATTTTAGATAGCGTATTCTATATATCGAGATTAATATAAGTAGAATAATCAAATAAGTATTTACTAAGTGACAACGATGACCGTATTGTATAAAGCTAGTAACAAAGTTCCGATTCTGTAACCTCTCGATTTTGATTGATCGTTATAGAAATTAATGTTTTTAATGGGACCTATGTCTACAAAAGAAATAGTTTAAAAGAGTAACTTCTGTTCCACCAATTGACTTGATTTATTAGCTTTATCAACATCATATGGATAACGTTTTTAGTACTGGCGACAACCTAGGTCATATCTACAAAATAAATATCGAAGACATTATCTTACAGTTATAGAATTGCTCCCCTAGTTTTGTAAGTACATAATTACATGCAATCACTTAATACACGTAGCCACTTTTAAAAACAACAATATAGTAGTAAAGTCATGCATGAGTCATCAGAAAAAGAAATACGTGTTGTAAACACCCTTGAAGTTTGAAGAAACAAAGTGAACTAAGGTCTTCTTCTTCCTGCCCTGTTCCCAGTCTATCTGGGGTCGGCGCAGTATGTTTCCTCTTCCATTCATATGTCGGACGTCATCAAGCCATCCACTCCCTTTTGATTCATATCATCCATCACACCGTAAAGGTGCTAGTGATGAATGAATGTATAGAAAAGAGACGGAACGGACCATGTCGAGAGACCCATGAACGGAGAAAGTGATTAGAATGACAACATTCTAATCCATACTGCCCAAGGTTTTGGCTTAGGTTTTACAGCCGGCCGCCTGCCTGACACCAACCCTCTTTGGGTACGCTGTTGTTGGTGGTTTGCCCTCCACCATTCGGGTGCCCCAAGGTGCTTATTGGTCTACACCGGGCAATCTCCCTTAGTCGACTTTTACGACACCCATGGGATGAGTTGGGGCTGGCCTATTCTACGTTATTTGTTCGCTCCCAGGCCAGCATAGAAGCAAACAAAGTGAACTAAGGTAAACTATTTAATGATGAATCCATGACAGTTGTCAATTATATGAATTAGTAAACAGCTGCAATTTAGAAAATCGGAGTCAAAATAAGAATACTGGACAAACATTTGGGATTGGCGAAATATATTGTGGAAACTTGAAACACCATTTAACCAAAGAAAAAGAACACTTTCGAATAAAGTTTTGTCAGTATTTACTTTTTCTATAAACAGTATGAATAAATATACATAATTACATATACATAAATCACGCCTATATCCCCGAAGGGGTAGGCAGAAGTAAATTAACAACGTTTCGCTAATTACGTTAGTTAGGTCCCATGTAATGGGTGGCGAGCCTATTGCCATATATCGGGCACAAAAGTCGCAGTACTTTGCTATTGCTAGATGGTATTAGAGGAACGCTGCTGCCCATTCCTCATCATTGATTTATCCTTAGTCGCCTTGTACGACACCCACGGGAGAGACTTGGGGTGGTGACAATTGTATTCTACTCTGCCGTCACCACACGGCACTATCTATAGGCGTGATTTATGTATAGCCGTGAATGAGAGGAATGGGCAGCAGCGTTCCTCTTATACCACCTAGCAATAGTACTGCGACTTTTGTGCCCGATAAATGGCAATAGGCTCGCCACCTATTTATTACATGGGACCTAACATAATTGGCGAAATGTGGGTGCTAGTTCACCTCTGCCTACCCCTTCGTGGATACAGGCGTGATTTATGTATGTACGCCTATAGATATGTCCAGAAAGAGGGGAATTAAAACCCGTAATGGAATTAACATTATAGATTGTTGTTCAAATTGATCCGATTTAGAAAAAAGTACGTGCCAGTATCTTATCAAATTAGGTCGCTGTAGGGCATAAAAGTAAATGCAACAGGGACATTTTACATATTACGGCCGCCTTGGTCGAATGCTCAGATTGCTGGGTATTGGCCAAGAGGTCCCGGGTTCTAATCCTGGTAGGGGCAAACTTTGTGATGACCACAAATGTTTTTTTCCGAGTAATGGTTGTGTATAAGTTTATGTAGTATATTTTCAACATTTATATACATAATTATATTAAAAATATGTCCGTCATCTAGTATCCATAAAACAAGTGCTTAGGCTACTTACTTTGGGCTAGATGATAGGTGTGAGTGTAAAAATATTTATTTATTATTTATTTCGATATCAATCAAAAAGTCGAATCTATTAGATACGACAGTTTTATGACAGACCTTATCAAGTTAGGTCGCTATAGGTGTAGGGAATAAAAAGTAAATGCAACAAGGACATTTCTTTCGTCAATCAAACAGTCGAATCTATTGGTTACGACAGTTTCGTTCCATAGCCGACGAGTTACAGAATCGCACCCCAGAATTGGTAGAAAGCAACACGGATGGGTGGTCTGTGCCCGAGCAGCATCGTGAGTCGAAAGCATCGTGCCACACGAACCTATCTTGAGAATAGAATACATGGCGATTTTATGCGAGTTTCGAGTGCAGTTGTATTCTCCACGGCATGTTTGCTGGCTGTGTCAATAAAATGAATTGCGAATAAGACGGTCACATTGTAACAATTGTAAATAATAAATAAATATGCCGTGTGCCGTGTGGTAACGGCAGAGTATGCCGTGTGAGTCGTACAAGGCGACTAAGGATAAAACAGTGATGAGAAATGGGCAGCAGCGTTCCTCTTACTCAGAGACGTCAAATAACTTTAATGAGTACTTAACGTCAAAAAATGACAATTCAAATCTAGTCGCTATTCTCGCCGGGTCTTTAGTCTAGATTTGAATGAAAATTATTGACATTAAATACTCATTAAAATTAATTGACGTCTCTGAGTCCGGCAGTTAGCAATGTAATCGCCTAACAATGTAGCTCGCCACGTTACGTAGGAACTAACATAACTGGCGAGACGTGGATGTTAACTCACCTCTGCCTACTTCTTCGGGGATAAATATTCTTACACTAACACCAATCTAGCTAGCCGGAGTAATAAGCACTTGTGTTATGGACACTAGATGACGGGCTTATTTTAATATTTAAATAATATAGCCGTTTGGTTTCGGCAGAGAAGAATACAATTCACATCACTAATCTCATCCGCGGGTGGCGGAAAGTCACCACCTAATCTCAACCGCGGGTGTCGTTCAAGGCGACTAAGGGAGCTTAAGATTTCGATGAGTAATGGGTTTCTTCTTATTAGTTAACTATATAAACAACTGTGACTCGAAAACAAATGTGTTTTATCACAAACCAGGTATTAGAACCCGGGACCTCATGGCCGCTACTAGCCTGGTATCTACCCATTCGACTAAACCAGCCATCAAAAATTGAACCACGTGAACCACGCTTTTGCGCAGTGTCGTCTACCTTACAAGATGACACTACGCAAAAACGATCATGATTTAGCAATTCAAATTGCAATGATTGATGTTTCTTGCTTGCCTACTCATTAGTAGTAATCTTATTACAGGGAGGTACTTATGTGATCTATGTTAAGTATGTTAACAATGATGTGCGTGCCATGGAAACAAATTAACGGCGATGCCTATCAATCACGTACTTTATTATAATTATAACTGACAAAGCTTTTTCTAAATCTAATCCGAAATTTGTTTTAACAATGATGGTTGTCACGTAGTGTATTATAATATTCTCTTTAGTTATCATCACCTCCCTGCGCCCTTTCCATGTTATCTAGGATCGGCAGAGATGTATCCTCTTCCATTCATAATATCAGACGCTTTCAAGCCACTCCCTTTTGATTCATATATTCCATCACACCTTAGTAATGAATGAATATATAGAAAAGAAATGGAAAGGACTATACGTTGAAAGTTCGATGAACGGATAGTTATTGGGATGACAACATTCCAATCCATACTGCTCAAGGTTTTGAATTAGGTTTTACAAACAGCCGCCAGCGTGACACCAACCGTGTATACTGTTGTGTATACTGTATGTGTATACTGTTGTGGGTGGTTTGCCCTCCACCATTCTGGTGCCCAAATTGGTGTACACGGGACAATCTCCCTTATTCGACCTTTACGGAACCCTAGGATGGGTTCAGTCGCGGCTGTCACGTTCTAGGTTATTTTTTCGCACCCCTGCCAGCATGTAAGACATACTTTTTCGCTATACCTACTTCTTAATGAAGTTACATAAAGCGATTAAACAATTAGCTGCCAAATAGGCGTTGACTCTGAAACAAGATATATAAATACGAATTGATAGGCTTATTGTAATCAAATCAGCATCAAAACGGACAATGAAAGTAAGTCGTAGGCTGGCGCCGGCTCAAGGCTCCATTGCCTAAGGCGGCTGTCGTGGGATGCGAGGGGGCAGCCGAGGTCGACACCACACACGAGAGATTATGTCCTTTGTGCTCAATGAACCTTTTTGGTTCAACCTTGCTGGGTAATCCTGTGTAACCTATGATGGATAATTTAAATATGGTAAAAGGCTATGAAACAGAATACGAAATAGAAACGACGATTCTACTAAAGACGATTCTACGTGAAGCTCGATGGCGCAGTGGGCCAGTGGCTTAGCGCGCTCAGATTATGCAAAGTAAGCAATGTTCGAATGGGATGAGTGACTAAAAATATATTTCCAGTGTTTCCTTGTTTCGGAAGGCACATCAAGTTGATGGTCCCGGCTGCACCCCCTGAATACAGAAACGCTGCACAAATTAAGAGCACAGCTTATAAGTGGACATTACCTGTCAGAATTTGTATGGAAAAACGTCAATTTTAACAATACTTAAATGTTAAGCAGGACTCAAACTTTGAGCAGCGTTTTTGTATTCTGGGGATAGTGTGCTAGATTTCTAGATTGATCAAAGCTCCAAATGGTTTCGTAATTATCATAACTAGTTTTTCTGAAATGTTTTTAATTGTGTAATAATATATTATGTGACACAATGTGTGCGCCACGCAAAACACGATCCAATTATAGTGCGTCAATTACCTTAAATGGGAGGTTGGCCCACTCTTGTCTATTACAGATTACAGTAGTAATGCGCATGGGCAGCGAGTGATTGAATCTATAAACAGCTTTCTCGATTAATTGCCGTGACGCTAATCTACGGTATTACCTCCTGTAATTCATGAATATTTATTAATAGCACTTATTGGTGAAATTCTAAGAAATACATTTGTAAAACGTTACCTTTCCATTGATTAAGATTTCGTTGACATTAAATGCGAATGTCAATGATATGCAGTGGCTAGCGCGTTCGGCTTGCGATGTCGTGAACCAAGAAATTTATTTTGTTTCGAGTTCATCCTACTTCTAATGCATATAGATTATTTCTAGTAGACAAGTGACTAATTAGAAGGACCGATAATATTGAGTCAATAAGTCTTTCCTATGACGATGCTTAGTAAGAATATCTTCAATAATCATCTACGAACAGCCCTATTCCCAGATTATATGAGTTCCGCGCAGTATACCTATTACCTCTATCGGGTAGATGTCTTCTAGTTTTCCAATCTTGACCCTTTAATTCATATCATCCATCACACCGAAAAAGCGGTGAATGAATCTATAGAATGGATATAGGTAGATGGTATAGTAATTGAAACGACTATATCCCGAGGCCGATGAACGGGGATATTGATTGGGTTGACAAACATTTCAAAATTTGGAGGCCACAATATTTTCATCTCTGTGTGGTTGGTGGTAGGGCTTCTTTCAAGTCGACCTGGCTAGCTACCACAATCTTGCCTACTATAGCTATAGAACCCCGTCCTTCCCTACTCAAAACGAATCCGCAGTTACAGTCCGATTACCTCGCGTAGAATCGAGAATAAACATCAAGACCACTTTATAACTAAGCAGTCATAAAATAAAGCACACAATAATTTATGAGCCTATGTAACCAGTTACGCACTTAATGTACTACGTACACCCATCAGATGCCATTGTTGTAACACCATAACACGGCGATGTGGAGCAGATATTATCCGCGCAGACTTTCTAGCCGTGTACCGTACTGGACCGGGCTTATCTGGTTATGAATCAACGCTCTGGTGATTCCGACAATCTCAATTCAACCTAGTGTTTTGCACACATTCAATCCTCTGTTGAAAAGTGGGTAATAATACGGAAAAGTGTACATCGAAAGTAAGCAATAAATTAATAACCATAATTTTAGATTTAAATTTTTTATTTACTGGCAACAGCACATCATACATATCCATACAACATATCCATACAGATAGAGGTCCATTAACACCCACATTTCGCCAATAATGGTAGGGCACGTTAATTTCAGTGAATTACAAGACGATATAACAGGAACGCTGCTCTCAGTTTCTATCACTTTTTTTAACCTTTTTCGATACCCGCCAGAGATTTTGGGAGTGGTGACAATTTGGTTGTCAGGTTGCTTTGGTTGTCCTATACCACTAGGCTACATAGATGGCGGAGGATACTTACTATTATCTTCATCACACTTATGAGCACCTCATCGGTGTAGTGTTGAAAAAGTCTTCAATTTGACGACTATACGACATATCATGACATGCAGTAATTGAAGATATCTGAGTTTAATAACATAATTATAGCCTCGTTTGCTTTGGTAGAAAACGTGTGTAGGTAGCCGATAACTTAGCATGTAGGTATAATGCATTCTAGTAAATTACCTTGGCATTATGCTATAATAGAAGGTAGTTTATATTTAATAAGAATTGAGTACATAAACTGAAATTTCAAGGGCTACACGGCAATGTTATAACATTAGCAGATAGAGATCGTTATTGTGGGCCTCGTAGTATGTCGTTGTTGCGTACTCCTTGGTAGTATTGTATAGATTTTGCCTATGTTTTTCTATGTCACTGTAAATTACCATTTGTCATTTGACATTGTCACTCACTTGTTTGCCATTTTTATTGTAAATTATACATTTCCATCCACATTCAGGCTTTCACTAGTTCGATCTCCGCTACAATCGTAGTAGACTGAACGTGCCTATAAGCTTTACCACGTCTATAAATATCCTCGAAGGCACGTAATTCACAGTATATTGCTAGTTGGTATAAGAGGAACGCTGCTGCCTATTCCTAATGACTGTTTTAACCATTAGTCGCCTTTTACGACACCCGCGGGAGGGATTTGCGGTGGTGACAATTGTATTCTGCTCTGCCGTCACCACACGGAACGATATTGTAGTAAATAATACATCATAGAAAGCTGAAAGCGCGTGTTAGGTTTGGTGGGTAAATACAGAGAAGGGCATACCAAAGTACCTTCCAAAGCACAGATGACGAGATGAAAATTTTAGGCGAACCGTCTGAACACATCTTTTTGATTTACTCCATTATTCTGGTAGCCTCTGCATTGGCGCATTCTACCCTTCCATTGTACCTAATCCATACTCAGCCGTCACCACGCGGCATTTAGCTAGATGTTTTGGAGGTAAAGTGGAGGAGGTGTGAACAGTGGTCCCCTCATGCTAGCCGTCACTATTGCTCGGTTTCTGAAGTCACCAGATAAACCCAACATAGCTATTGATTCGATAAAGTAAAGATCTGTTTGACCTAGCAACAGAATAAAAACACACAGAAAATGAACAAGCATGACTCAAGCTGATTGACCGTCTCCGAGGCCCTTAATAATCTTGACAGTTATGCTAAACGTCGTAAATAGTTATTGAACCACTGTAAATCACCCGGCACATGGTTAAACCGCGCCGAGGGCCCCGCCGTTTAAGACGGCGGTCCAGACCACCGGGGGACTGATGTCCCCTGAGTTCATGCCCGGGCCATGAGCTACCGCTCGATACCCACACCCCGCCACCAGACGTATGACCCGGATTATGATGATGATGATGATAAACGGTGCACTTTCGCCAGATTATTCTTAGTATAAATGGAGTTAGCGATGTTCAGAAACGCATTTTTAAAAGTTATCGCACCAATAGCGTTACCGAACAGATAAACTACTCACAAAAATGTGTTCAGAAACCCAGCATAAGAGGTTTTTCAATGGATGGAGTCCCGCTGACGAGGACTCAGAGTCACGATGGATAGTTTCACGAATGTTCTCTCATTCCAATCTAAGCAAGTGACAAGAGTTACAGAATCGCACATTCGCTTGGAAGTCTTGAAACGTATTTATTACATACAAATTATTATTATCTTGGAAATTGCAATCCGTTAATTAACAGATATTAAAGCGATGTTTATGACCGCTCAAGAGGTACCGGTATAAGTTCCAGTAGGGTATAAAATGTTGTGTCATTTCAACAACAATATCCATCATGATCATTTGCGATTGCCTGAAATTATGTAAATAGATAATTGTTACAATTGTTTAGTAAAAAAACGTCAAAACAGCTCAGTTATGGCGCAACTCTTATTTTAACTTCTGTCATCGTCTTTTTAATTAAGTCAACTGTTAATGTGTAAGCATTTCGTATTTAAAATTATTGCTTATTGTTACATAATTAATGTAAAGTGCTGTTTCAGTAATGTATCCTATTACGTAAAGAGGTCTCTTGTTATGCACAATAAGTTTATTATTTTCTATTTTGGCGCCATTAAAACATTTATCGATTTCATAGATTATCACTATTATGTAACATGTAAGTTATACCTAAGTAATGAGTCATCAGTTAAAGCATCAGCACGTTGCATTGTAAGACAAATAAATACAAAAGAACAAATTGGCTTTTTTCATAGTCAAAGTTTGAATCGTTATCGCGAATTATGACGATTTTGTGCCTTATACAATAGGTAAATAGCAGGGGGTCATACGTTCAATTCATTCTATGTTATAACCACAGGAACATAGTTTAGTTAGATATCTACAATGGACTAAGTGGAAGGCTTACGTCATCCCAAAAACCATGCCAGATTGATTTCATTCGAGATTCACTCAAATTTGCCATGAAATGCGAAAATTTTACAAGCGTGACAGAACAATAAAGCTTTAGGAGCAGGTAACCCATAAATTATTATTATCCAATACATAACAATCACACAATAGAATAAAAACTTATCCTTTTCTCAGAATTGCAAAAGAGAAAAGGTTGAAAGGTCAAGGCAGGTAGAGCAAAGATCCCTTTGCTTGTAATTTTTATATTACTATTTTTCTTTGAAAATTAAAGCACCGGCTTAGGAACTACTAACGTTAATAAATCAATAAAGCTAAATAGTCAAAATTCTGACTGAATCATAATATTTTTAAAACTAAGGTACCTACCTAGTCGAAAATTATTAGTTTTAAAAATGCCAAAGAACCTCTAAATATTGATAAATAATTCTACAAAATCCCCTAATAATTTTCATGCCATTTCCTTTGCACCGATACCATTGACTATATTTACACAACGTTACTTCTATCCATCGCATTATCCCCCGCTATCCAATTACGAGACGATACTTAATACTCACATTTTAGTAAGTCGCAAATTGAAAAGGTTTCCTTGTAAGACTTCATGGGAGACTTGCAACGAAATAAACAAAACTTCAGTAACAAACTTATGCACGGAAACCACGCACAAAATCACACTGAAAACTTGTTGTTTTTAATAAAACCTCCACGGACACAATAAAAAGTATCTAGTTTAGTTTTTAAAAAGACAACACTTTCAAACTTGGAATATGATTTTTGTATTGGTATTATTTCGCAGTTGGTAATGCTGTTTGAGCGGGCGCGGGGTAGAGCGCGCAAGCGGATGTGCGCGTGAAGCACTAAAGCCGGCTGTTGGTCGCCGCGCCGCGCCGCGCCGGTCGACTGTTGAGCATAGTGTTGTCCCCTGCTCGATTGTTTACACTATCGACGTTGCTATGGCTATCGCGTTATGTTTACACAAACTTAAGACCGACGCCGTTACAAAGTCCCTTCAATTGTTTATTACTTAGAAGCATGGATAGTTTCACGGTACTTGATAAGTTAATATTTCTCCCGCGGTTGTCGAACAAAGGGACTAAGGGTTACTAGTGAGTATTGAGAAATGGGCAGCAACGTTCTTGTTATACCATCTGCAATTTACCTACATACCTGACAGGTGGTAATAGGCTGGCACATTAATTACTCGGGAATAAAATATATGCGTGAATTGTGTGTGATATGATAATCTTTAAGGCTTTATTAATTGTTCTTTTATTGGACTGGGAAAATAAATGGGATTTATTATATTAGCATGCGACAAAATCGCTCACTACAATCAGAATAATGGAAAATAATGTTTTATTTTGTTAAGATTCAGTAAGGTACGTACTTTCGCGTCATGAACTAGAAAAATATTGTCAACACACGAAAAATATCTAGTCTAAAAATATCTATAACGAGATTTGGATACAAAAAAATATAAATAGGTGCCAAATCTGGCACCTGAGAATAAAAACGGTTAAAATTTTTGATCTGATAAAAGAAATTATCTAAGCAGGAGTCAAACTTCACTTGGCTTTTCAATCGATAGGTATTACTGCTCCACTTTTGCGTTTGCGTTAGAGGAGTAAAGCAAAATAATGTAGAATAAGCAAATCTTTTAATATCGACAAGCAATATATCGACTTCAAAATGAACTAACGCAGCGTGACTCACCTCGCGTCTCAACGCCAACAACAAAATATAACTCAGGTGAGTAAGGTCTCAACCGACCTACAACCAGTCCACAAAAACTTTGCCTCCGCCGAGGGCCGAACCTTAGCGCAAAAACCGTTCACAAAGCGCCTGGCGTTTACGTCCTCTTTGAAATTGGAACCGGCGAACAATGAACTTGCAGTGGCGAACTAGACCAAACAGCGAGGGAACTAAAACAGTTTTGTATATGGAACAGGTCGTTTCGAAAAAAGAATAGTCCGTTTTTGTTTGTTAACGTAGGAGGACCATGCCCACGCACATCTTCAGGCACACGATATTGAACGTAAAATTTAACTGTACTAAGAGTGTAAAGAGCATCGTCATTCGACTTCCGTTGTTGTTAGGGTTGCCAGGTAGGTAAAAAATAAAAAAAACGGAAGTAAACACACCCGACGACGTGATGTGCACGGAAATTGCATTCTAATTAACTTATTTTACACATATTATGTGAAGGAAACCAAGGAGTTTGTCTATGTCTGCGTTTGTAAGGGTCGTGGAAGTTATCTCTCTCTCTCTCTCTCTCTCTCTCTGTTCTCTTCTTCGCTATGTGAGAAAGTAGAAGTATAGAGCGTTTTATTATGCATTTGTGTAGGTATGGTTTAGCGTAGGCAATTTGGGTTGTATATTGTGTTATGCAAAACCTACTTATATATATTTAAGATATTATTGATTTTATAATAATTATATTTATAATAATATACCTTTACAAAACTATACAAAAAATAACATACAGTATATGGATAGTGACTAACGAAATATTATACTATCCTCAGCAGTTAACATAATGCTATATGAGAGACATACAAACATCTTTATTGTGTAGAGACTAGAGACCAAGCGAATCATAATATAAAAACTGTATTTATAATAAATCCGATTCCAATCATGTCGTACAAGGCGACCGAGAATAAAGACAGCGATGAGATGGGCAGCAGCGTTCCTCTTATAGCAATATACTGCGATTTACGTGACCGTTGAATGACAACAGGCTCACCCCCTAGTAAATGGGACGTGGGTGTTAATTCACCTCATCACCATCCATAAACCAGTTGCACATTGTGCTTGTTTAAAATCAGCATACGAATAAGATACACAACTATTGTTAATTAATACATATATGTAAAATGTTTTAGTAATAAAGAAAAAACTAGTAATCTCTGCGCGCCTCAGTAAAAACAGACTTAAGAATAAATGCTTTTTATAGCAATACCTAGGTAATGCTTGGATTTTTTGTGGACCCGTGTTCAAACCTTGCAGCGTCATCGTTTCGAGGTTATGAAAGCAAATTAACGATAATTAGAACAAAAAATGGCGCCAAAAGTAGGTACGCCAGATTCAATAAGGAAATATCTGTGATTGGTATAACATTTTTACGTAACAATTAATTTGTTATTTGGTAGTCTACGTGACGTGATTATGAATGTGATTAAACATAATATAATATCCCATATATCCCTAGTTAAATATCTAAATATGTATCATTAATAATAAAATATACTTAATAATTAATTATTTATACATTCACAACTATCATGTAGTCCAAAGTAAGCAGCTGAAGCGCTTTTGTTATGGAACATACTACGGACAGATAATACGTAAGTATATAATAATTTAATTGCGTACTACAGTTTAATTAACTACTTAAACATTTAAAAAATCCATAACTCGAGAACAAATTAATGTCCGTGTTCATTACACAAACATTTGATCCTTCCGGGACCTCTCGGCCAAAAGCGAGAGGCTAACATTTTAAAATTAAAAATCATTTCTAAAAATTTCAAAGTTTGTTCGCTTATGACTGTCAAAAAAATAAAGGCTTATATCTATTACCTCAAAACCGTTATTTCTATGTACGCACATACTAAAGTTTCAGCATGGGCCTGTTTTACAATCAACAAGTAAGTTCGAAGTAGCTTACTCTGCAGTTCAATTGACATATATTTTATATTACAACTGTCAAATGATCTGCGAAGTAAGCCACCTAGAACTTACTTGTCTATTGTGAAACAGGCCCTAAATGAAACAAATGCAGTGCATATATTGTGATGCACTGCATTTATTTCAAGATTTATTTATTCAATTCTTTTTTTTTTTCAGTGAGATTATTGTTTACAGTGTCCTTTTATTAGAAAAAGTAATTAATGATAAACTGTACTGAGATCTTAATCAATAAATAAAAACAAGAAGTACAATATGAACGTGCTCAGAGTAGAAAGGCGCATACAAAAGACTTCAACGCCAGCTCTTTGTGAAATAAATCAGTCAATATTATTTTTATTTTTAGTTTAAACATTATATTTAAATTTTACAAAAATTAGCACAATAAAGAAAATTATGGTTAGAAAAAGTTCGAAAAATTACAGTCTTGATGCGAGAATCGAACCCCTCTCCTCTGTATAGGATTCTGCCTGGATTGCAGAGGACGGATATGAATGGAAGAGGAGTCATACCTACTGCGGCGACGCCAGACAGACTGGGAATAGGGCAGAAAGAAAATAATTTACGTATGTATGTACATAATAATATGTATTTTGTATATTCTACTTATACGTGGTGCCTTTATCACCTTTGGGGGCAAGATGAAGGGAGGAAGGAAATTAGTGCTAAATAAAAAGTATACCTAAATGTCAAAAGTTCACAAGAGCGGCAATCTCGACCGCAGTATTGCGTAAAGAGCGGATCAAAGCGACCGACAAACTATACCTATAACGGTAATCCGTTGTGAACGCGTTACGCCTCTGGACGGTGATCAGAGTTAAAATTTAGCCGTCGTCAAGAGCACCGTTAGCCGACGACGTATTGTTTTATCAAAGCTGGCGTTACTTTATAACGTTTTGCAGTTTTTTTTTGTTCCAAGCAAAATGTAGCCACACCGAGTCATTTCGAGGTTCCGGGTTTCTGACCTATACATGTCACGTTATGATGGACAGACGAAAAGTTTTAATAATCTTCTCCCTGCCATCGTTTACCTGCCGTGTTCCCAATTTATCTGTTGGGCACAGTATGTATCGGTGGATCTAGCCATCACCAATATCATAAGGGTGTGGCCCTTTTGATTCATGAATATGATCCATCACACCGGAAAGGTGCAAGTGAAAAATGAGTGTACAGAGAACTATCTCGCGAGACTAATGAAAGAAGAGAGTGATTTGGATGACAACATTCCAATACATACTGCCCAAGGTTTGTGCTTAGGTTTTACAGACGGCCGTTTGCCTGACACCAACCAATCTTTAGGTATGCTATTATTGGCGATTTGCCCTTCACTGTTTGGGTGCCCAATGAAGTTTATTGGTTTACACTGGGCAATCTCCCTTACCGAATGTGCCAGCCCCTGGGTTGAGTCGGGGTTGTTTTTTCGTTCCCAGGCCAGCATAGAATTAATTATAGAGTACATACTTAGATGATATAAGTATTGTACCTCACTACAATAAAAAAATGATGCCAAAAATACTAATTAAAAACCTTCATCCTTATTTAGATACTGCATTTAATTCATTGATTCTTAATTTTTAGTGCTATTAAGACACACTCACTATTTGACCCCTCACAATTTTGACTAAAGGGCATTGAGATGAGGAAAAGCCGCGAGGTATTTGAGAGGTGGTATTTAAAACTCCGGTTAGTTATAAAATACCTGGTATACCCCAAAAGATATATTGAAGACTGGTCATAGAAGGTAAAAGTGCACAATTTCCTAGGCCATTTTGTTTGTTTATTATAATAATAATATAATTATGTCTATGCTGCTCGTTGCCATGCTCGAAAGATAGTAACCAAATTGTGTAATTAAACTGTTTAAATAAATTTTTCACCATAGTACCTAATTGTTTTGCATAATACCTAATTATGTTTCTTGGTGAAAATAAAGACATAAAAGATATTAACATTTTAATTCAAGTAGTTACGGTAGGTTATTAAATTAATTTAAGAAAATTATTATTTCAAAATTAATTTAATACTTGGCTGTATAGGTCTGCCCAAGCCCAATATCAATGGGAAAAACATTTTCCTTTAGTATTCAAAACTACTAATTTTAGTTTGAATTTTAAGAATGCTTTTCTCGCAATCGAAGTGAAAAGCAGAGTTTCTAACTCGTCCACAAAACCATTTTTATCCTCGACATTACTATCAGCCCTCGCCTTCGGCTCGGGCCGCTAAAAGTCTCGGACAAAAATGATTCGTTTTGTGCACTTGATGGAAAATCTACTATTTCACTTCTCATGCTCTGAAAGTGCTTACTTGTGCTGGATATAGGCTGCACAAAATCAAATTTTGTGCTCAAGGGCATGAACGTATCCACTCATAAATGTATCTATATTAAGGCAAAGAAAATGAACCATGCATTCAAACACAATAAGAGCTTCAGAGATAGAATTTGTAATTTTATATATTTACTTTAATTTATTTGCCTAATGTGTTTTTTAAGACATAAAAATATATTAAAACTGATATTCAAGTAGGTAGGTTATTTGATTAATTGAAGAAAATTATTATTACAAAAACACAATTTAACACTAGGCTGTATTGGTCTACCTACAGCCCAAGCCTAATATAAATGGGAAAACCAATTTCCTTCAGTATTGAAAACTGTATTATTTTACATTGAATTTTAAGAAATGTTATGTTAGACTACTGTTTTATTTCCTCGCAATCGTAGTGAAAAGCAGAGTTTATAAGTCGTCCATAAAACCATTTTATCTTCGACGTTACTATCACGACGTATATACGTTTTTATAATCATAGTCAACTTTAAAAATGTGTATCGAGGTTTTTATTTAAGTTAAGAGTCTAGATTTTTTTTATTTGAAAGCTAATATGATAGAGAATATTGATAACTCATAAAATTTTATGGTAGTATGCACTTAATTTTAAGAAATTTAAGTTTTATAGTAAAAATTTGCATTTTTTTTACAAAAAATAAAATTTCTGACCCGATATCCAGTGTTTTGTGGGTTATTTGTTATTTTATCATGAACACAAAGTATTTGACATAATTAATGTTTTTATTTTACATACATAGAACCACTACTTTTTTCGAGTTTTTTATTCATTGAGTCCATATATAGTAATAAATAAATTAATAAAAAATTGCAATAATTTTTCTTAATTTTCTTTCTGTTTTTTGTCGATAACGTTTCTTTTCCCGAGGAGAATTTGTCCTCGTCCAGTGCGACGGGGGCAAAAAGCAACGTTGTCAGAGCAAGGTGCAAGCAAAATAAAACTTTATTGTCCTTTAAACTGCAAACGACATTAATTAGCCTTAGGGTGGTACCCCACTTTTTTGGCAGAGTGTATCTATTCATTACAAGACATCATACACCTAGCGCCATCTAGTATTCTACGACCATACTAAGAAGCTATGACCCATGCTACTAAAACAAAGAGAAAGGCAATAAAAAGCACGCAACTTAGCCATAGGATGCTAAAAGACAGAACACAGTAATTTGTTATGCTCGAAACATAGATGGCATAGTCGTACAATTTTCTAGCGAACAAATAAGCAACTTTAACTACGTAGGTACGTACCTAGATAATCTAAAATACATCTCAATTTTAGACAAATGAAACTGTTATTGAAATAATAATATGGCTCATAACCTGTGGTCCTGTCTTTATGTTTTTGAATAAAAAAAAACAGGAGTGTTTGGCGCGTTTAGTGGTGTCAGTCAGATTTATTTTCACTAATTCAAAAATTGTTACAGAGTGGATTTTGTGCAGTGAAAGTGGTGTTAATTTGATGCACAAGCATCCGTGTTAATGTGCAATTATGCACAATCATTGAAAATGAGTCTTGTGATGGTGTTTGATGTTGTGGTGAAAACTACGTAAAAAGGGGTTTTGCTCACTTCATCAGTCACCATCATGAACTCTGTTACCATTCAATTCGCGCCAAGCACTCCCTAGATGCGTTAAAATGTGTGACACCCATATTTTAACGTAATATTCATTTCATTCATAATTTCATCCACTCATTATTTCATGAAACTACAGATAAAATATACACTAAAGACATGGCTGTATGGGCTAGACCCTTTGCCTTCCCTTAAAATATAGGGAGAATTTAACCAAAAAAAAAAAAAACAATGACAGGTCTACTTCCGCGTGTTCTCACTACGAAATTCAAATAGTTACGCACAGGTATCCGAGTTGTAGAGCTTGTTAATGGATATAATATACAAAACAAATGTGTGCAAATGCCCATTAACACAAGCACAACTCCGAATGATAAACATACACTATTTACACTGGATTAAGTAAGTAAATGTAAACGTTAAGACTTTTACTTTTAACGACACCTGCAATTAAATGTAGAGGACCTACTACAGCTTTCTGTTTAATTTAAAACGCGTCTACACAAAATAACTGTCGCTAAATTAACCCTCAGTGCTTACTGGTTCGTATTCTACTAAGGTTCGAGTTCACTAAAACGTAAATCAAGTGCTTTAAAAATGACACAATACAAAATAACCCGCGGTTAAATAATAATCGCTTGTTTTCTTTTTGGTGAACTCGAGTTTTGACTGGCTTTTTTTTACATTTTACCGTATGGAAGAATTGACATAAACTGATGGTCATTTTTAAATCACTTGATTTACGTTTTGGTGAACTCGAGCCTAGTGGTGTTACTGACACACTGTTGGAATTAGTTGCCGTCAATTGACGGAAGAGCATACGTAATGTAATTGCTTCCAGTGGTGTAACCACACCACCCCCATCTCTCCCGTGGGTTGTACGTTGTACGAGTAATGGGCAGCAGCGTTCATCTTTAATCATCGAACAACAACAATATACTGGCGATTTACGTGCCCGATAGATTTACCAATAACTCGCCTCATATAATGGGACCTAAAATAATTGGCGAAACGTGCAAGTTAATTCACCTCTGCCTAAATGTGCCCTCTGGGGGGAAATCGACTTATCCATTATAATCTAATTAAAAAATGTGATCTAAGTACTTTTCTTTGTAGTAAACATTTATGTATTATGCAGAAAAAGACGAACTCCGACACCCACTGATGATCTGAGAACAGGGCAGGCGAATGATGATGATGATGGTTTATGTATTATGCAATGTTTTCGTGTTGATTGTCGCTCTCCCATGTAATAGGAGGCGAGACTGATGACATCTATCGGTCATGTTAATTGCAGTATATTACAGGGTGGATTAACCAGAACGGTACTGGCCATTTCTCTTTATTGCTTCATTACTTTGACGTCTAGTAAGACCAACAGGAGAAATTGAGGATGAAAATTGTATTCTGCTCTGCCGTCACCCCACACGGCTAACCAAATTATAACCAAAATCTAATATAAAAATAAATTGTCGCAGTGTTTGTTATCTAACTCCTCCTCCGGTTTGACCAAAAGTAATGGAATTTTTTTTGTCTGAGAATAGGTTGTAGGCTATTTTTCATACCCCTGCTAAGTGATAAGGGCAAAACAACGTTTGACGATGTAGAGGATCACTATTTGCAATGACTTGTGGGGTTCAAAGGATTGACACCACCGTAAATAAATTTTTAGAAATATACTCACTGAGAGCGAGCTTTTCACCGTTACACTACACGTTACAGAGACAACACAGATAAAATAATTCTGTCACAGACAGATGACTATAGAAGATAAATTGTTTAGCCTGTAAGGGTAATAAAAAAAGATTGATAGATAGATTACCTGGGTTTGCCGGCGTCCTGCGTCTCCGTGCCCTCTTCACGACAGTAGAGACCAGAGAGTCCATCTCGGACCCGGAGTCCCACCGGGGCCTCAACGGCGGCGGTCTCAACGCCCGCCCGTCGTCCTCCGTATCCCTATCACTACTCGTCGGCGGCAGGTTCGATTCGTCACTCTCTGTAGGCACACTGTCCACTAAGACTTTCACATCCCTATTGAACGCGCCGACCGCAGTCACATCCCTAATGTCGTCTGTGCACGTGAACGGGTGGGTCAAAGTTCTCCGGATGTTGCTCTTTCTGTGTTTCACTTTTGCCGACCCCTCGGACAGCGATCGCTTGCCCTTCTCGTCCGCACATTTCAAGTCGGACGGCGATAAAGACTTCTTTCTAGAGCTGCGCCTTTTGTTGCTGCGCTTTTGTCCCGATTCGCGTGCGGACTGCATCGTAGCGACATTGGTGGGATCTGCAACAAAGAGAAATAACTTTGTAGTGTCTTCTTTATTATAGTATAACTACAAGTGGTGTAAATTGGTGTATTGATGCCAAAAAAGGTAAAAGTAAAGTAAATATTGTATGTGTTTCATGTACATATGTATATACATAAAACACACACAATCACGCCAATATCCTCGAAGGGGTACGCAGAGGTGAATTAACACCAACGTTTCGCCAATAAGGTTAGTTCTCATGTAATAGGTGGCAAGCTTATATTGATATATCTGTGGTGGGGAGCCTATTGCCATTTATCAGGCACGGAAATCGCAGTACATTGCTAGGTGGCATAAGAGTAACGCTGCTGCCCATTACTCATTGCTGTCTTAACCCTTAGTCACCTTGTACTACACCCGCGGGAGAGATGAGGGTTCTTTATAGTATAATTATGTTTATGTCATATTATCAAACCATTCTGACTAGTTTGCAACGTCACATTTGATCCAACACTTGAACCAAGATACTTTATCGTGAGGGCTTAGAATGACGTCACGAAAGAAATACACACGTACGCACAAATAGTCTGTCATTTAGTGTTATCATAGTTGTAATAATATAAAACTAATAATCTTCTAAAAAATCAAATATTAAAGAATTTCTATTCAATTAAATGAAAATTATTAATAATTATTATACATCTAAATATTCATTAAATTTAAATTGAATGAATATTTATTATACCAACAACTAAATAAACTGTTGAATTGTTGTATACAATAATTAAATTATGGCGTCTTGTAACACATTTGAGTGGTGATGAAATGCGATAGAGTTTATTTGAAGATGTACGATTTTGCTTGAAATTTTAAATCATTTTATTTATTTTAGTTTTATTTAAAACAAACAGCAGTGGAACAAAAGCAATTAATTAAGTAAAAAAATACCTGAGACACAAACCGCTAAACCGCAAAACAAGAAACTGTCTTCGTTTAAGTAGCTGAGTGTCAGCTACTAAGATTACTTCAGAAAACATAAGAAAACCGCAAGATTAATTAAAAATAACCGCGCACACACAGAGAGAGAGACAACTTAATTTAAATACTCTGTTATCATTTATCAAACACTGTATTGAACGTTATCTTCGAGAATACACAACACAATCTAACCTGTGGCTGATCACGTCACGGCACTTGTACAAAGAAAAAAATAGCACCTTTTTACTGCAACTTTTTAACAGGCAACGGTGCACACGAATGTGCAGCCGATGAAATAATTAATTTAAAAATTACAAAGGTCATCCCGTCACGGTAGCTGATGGTTACAGCGGAGGTGTGCAGTGTGAAGGCGTCTGTTCTTAACGGTTCGCTAAACCAAACTGTCGGCTGCTTTCCTACACAAGGTATCTCGGTAATAGTGGTGAATGTTTGATTTGATTATAGATGATATTAACACGGGGTCATACTATTTAATAACAGGTATAATGGTATTCTAGGAACAAAACATAAAGTCTTATAGAAAAGTTTTTCTTCTACGTTGATGCATGTCTATAAAATATTAAATTATTATGAACGGCAAAATTATATCAATATCAACTCTATTAAGCAGTCATGTGGTGTTAGTCAATCTGAATTGGCATAGATTTCAATAGAAGGGTAGTTAATTGTTACCCAATTTTAAAAGTTCTTTCTAACCTTATAGGATTCTTGTTTGACTCTCCGGAGATATTATAGGTAAGAATGTAAATCTTTCAACAGTGTTGTTTGTTCTTTAGTTTTACCAAAATAGGATTGCACTTCAAGAATAATTATTATTTTTCTTTTTTGATATGCTTGTAACACGTTGTATTGAAAAAAAAACTTAACAAATAACAATCGTTGTAGACTCTACAGTAAAGTTATTTATTATACATATGTAGAGTATCTACAATGTTTATAATTATTTTTTCAAAAATATTGATCTTGTTAGAAAATATTAAATAAACCTATTTCAGTTCCTAGGTTAGGCCAGGAAACGAACAATGAATAGCAACTTTTAACCTTGAAACCAAGGAAGACTATCGCAAGGTTGATACGATATGCATGTTGCACTTGCACGAAACTGATAAGGCCTATTCAAACATCTCGCCGGCAATACAAGTTCTTCAATTATCGCAGCCACTTTTTTTCTAGTATAATTATCAAGCTATTCAACTTCTTGAGTCCATAATATTGTTAAGGTATAAGTATAAGAGTTGAGTAGCATTAGCTGCTTTGAAGAAATGTTGTCCCTTACATCTAATATATTGCTCCCAAACGTTTGCCATGGCGATCTGAGTAGCTTTTCAAACCGTAGTTCTGTATTGCTTGATAACATTGTGTTATTTATTGATAAATCTATTATAGGACCGGCAGTAGCTAAATTGTTGCGAGAAAGTACCATATGCAAAGAAGTAAATGATGTTGAAAACTGTACAGACAGACCACATATAATAACCGCGAAACAGGCCAGTCAAATTGTGATGGTGCCAAAAGTATATTGCTGCCTAAATCATCTGGTACTAAATCGACTGGACCTGTGATCTCTGATTAAACAGCAATGCTGAGAGAAACCTTATCGAAGGAGGTTGCTTCTCAAAAAATTATCTAACTTAAAATAATGCATGTGGTGACGACGGCAAAGAGAATACAATTGTCACCACCCCCAAATCTCTTAGCCAGACGCCCAAGTGTACAAGGCGATTAATAGTAAAGGCAGTCACGTCAAATGGGCAGTAGCGTGTCATACCACCTAGCAATAGGTTTACGTGCCCGATAAATGACAAACAGGGTCCTAGTGATTATGTAAGTACCATGTATGCAATATAATGTTACGTTTCTTACTGTATAAAGAAAACCAAAAGCCAATTGACAGTGCCACCACGCCATCTAAGACGACTGACAGCACAATAAGCTGGAAACGAGAAAAATGTTGAATCTTTGGCGCAAAAATAGTCTTCGACAGAAGCAATTTACCGGCTTCCATATTGGGTTAGTAACTAGTGCGCCGTGTGGACGTGTGGAGGTGAAGAATGTTGGCGGCGTCATAAAAATGTCTCTACACATTGAAATTTTGCAAGAACTCCCAAGTGGTCAGTCAATAGCGGATAAACTAGAAAAACC
The DNA here is from genome assembly GCA_963931975.1 of Cataclysta lemnata. Classification (NCBI taxonomy): domain Eukaryota; kingdom Metazoa; phylum Arthropoda; class Insecta; order Lepidoptera; family Crambidae; genus Cataclysta; species Cataclysta lemnata. The sequence continues at coordinate 9,719,870 of OZ008347.1, forward strand.
GCTGACGGAGCTAGTCCTTGTTTGTTGCTGTTCAAAACAATGGCTTAGGTAGATGAAAATCCACCTGTAAAAAATACGTTTTTAAAACGTTATTTATTTTATTTTACTCACCGCCAAATATTATTTCTGTATGCATCTATCCGGTTGAATGGTAGAGAATGGCATTTTTGTGTGTAAAAAAGTTTTAATCAATAAATTAAAAAAAAACATGATTTTAACGCTGTTGATGACTGGAGGAACGGATTAAAGTACGCAAGACGGATACTTATCAGATCGTCAACACGGGTTATTAATATAATACTTAATTTGTTTCGCGATTTCAAATATGACTTAGTTTAAACTTTATTTAACATTTTAAAGACTAAAGTTAAAAAAATTACAAGCCAGTAGGTATTATTAAGATCTGCAAATGGATAGTGTTTTAAAAATAAACCTTTATAAATGTCAAAAACAACAAAAAAAAACAATAATAAACAAAGTAAAAATTAACACAACACAAAGTTTTCAATAACATAATATCCCGGAACAACAGTAGAATCTCTTGGTGTATTTTGAAATTATTTATTTAATTATGTCAACAAACAGTGAAGTGCCCTCTTGCGTTCGCTAATGAATGACTAGTGTAGATTCCTGACGTAATTAAAATCAGGTCTGTTGAATAAACAACAGTTATGGCAGTAATAACGCGTTGGGATCTTGACAAGTTCACCTTCCCATAACGGCCAGTTTCCCATGCCCATCACAATGGGAACTTCTTGTGTCAAGTGCGGCCCCTGCGGACTGATACAAAATCAGATAGAAAACTGATCATGTATGATTTATTTCAATTTCCTTAAGTTCTACCTGGCGATTACATCTTATTCCGTAGGAATATACTCATTCATCACCAGCCCTTTATACTGTATTGTCCCCACTGCTGGGGCCTTTCGTATGAATGGAATTACATTGACTAAGTTATTCCTTAGGAATATCATCATCATCAGCCCTTCATACTTCATCGTCCCCACCGCTGGCGCACAGGCCTTCCCTATGAATGGAAGAATACATGGAGATTGGGCCATAACTTTGTCTCGTAGGAATATGTCACTCGTTGCAATTTAGAATTTTATCTCTTCTGTATTTGTAACATAGCGAGCGAAGCCAATATAAACGTTTCTATGTTTTGGAACATGTTAGAAAAGGAAAGCTGAGTTCTAAATGCAATCCGAATCTCTCAGGGAGTGGCCTGATAAGATGCTAATTTGAAAATATAAGCTGTCGCGTTTTTTAAATAAGGTACCCCTAATCAATGGACTTGTACTACCCTCTTGGGAGAAATGGGGAGGGGTGTCCGATACATTCTGCCGTGACCATACCTATACCTTTTTTCTTTTAGCGCACGCAAACAAAATGTTCCATGAGGCCTTGTTCTGTTTATCACAAGCTTTATAGTTTTCATAAAACGTTAAACTGATTACCGTAGACAATCTTTGCGAAACCGACTGTTTGTCTAGGAATCGAGCTAATGGCAAAACAGCGCCATCAATATAAAACTTTATTGTTTCACATTAAAACAGTTGCCGCAATACTAATACTTTGTGAATATTATTGATTGCATTGTTTGTAGTACCACATTGTGTGGTGACGGCAGAGTAGAATACAATTGTCACCACCCCAAAACTCTCCCGTGGGTGTCGTACAAGGCGACTAAGGATAAATCATTGATGAGGAATGGGCAGCAGCGTTCCTCTTATACCACCCAGCAATGTACTGCGACTTTTGTGCCCGATAAATGGCAATAGGCTCGCCAACTATTACATGGGACCTGACATATTTGGCGAAACGTGGGTGCTAGTTCACCTCTGCCTACCCCTTCGGGGATATAGGCGTGATTTATGTATGTATATATGTATTGTTTGTAGTACGTCTATATTTTAATTTTTGTAGTAGTTGTTTTTTATTAATACAATCAATATTTGAATCAGACTTATTTCAAATTTAGATACAACGTTTCTACTATTATTTTGTTAGTTGCTTGATTGAGCTCCATCATCGTCATTACCAACCCTTTAAGGCTCCTAGTGCTGGGGCACAGGCCTTGCCTATGGATAGAAGAATAAAGGGAGAATGATCCATAAGCCACCAAGCTGAGCCAGTTCTTTAGAATTCATATATTCTGTATTAAATTCAAATCTAGATTCGATATTCGTAATTTGTCACTGACACTAAAAATAAATCAGACTATCGGCGACCACGAAAAGGGGACCAGCATAATATCTTATGAAGTTGCTACCTATGTGTGTTTAATCTAAAAATAAAGAGCACTCATAATGGCAATGCTTAATTTGCACTTCAGTTGATGAAGTCGTGAGCAATCCAGATGTAATTAAAGCGTAAAGTATTACTCAATTTGCCTAAGTAGCGATGTGATGGTTGCAAAAGTCACGTTATACGTGCTGTTTTCTTCAGTGTCTATAACTAGAACAATTGTTTTATTTCCTACTATAATTATCAATTTGCTTACGTTATCTTGATATTGTAATATCTGAACAAACAATAATACTCGTAGTAATTATGTAGTTAGAAACTATATTTTATAGATACATAGTTTTTTTTCCAAGGTTGTTTAATATAGTTGGTAAGGTAACATAAAGGATTATTCCTATCAGAAGCGGCGGCGGCGGCGGCCGAGTTCGGAGCATAATGCAGGGTAAGAGGGCCCATAATTGCAAAACGGACAGTCTCGTGTATAAAAATTATTTTCAACAAAGATCATGTGGAAATTGATATTCGCATATATATTCTATATTTATACAACAGAGTACTGCTTTATGCAGGATGCTCATTTTAGGCGCCTTCCCCTAGCTCTGCGATGCACGAAGTAACTTAAGATACTACTTATTTGAACAGCCACCTACAAGTCGGTTTATGATGTCATTATGAAATAGTACTTAAATACCAAATTTACAATTTCTTCAACAAACTGTATTTAGAACTTTATGATGACATTGTATTTATAACACACCTCACACACGTGTACGCTGGCTCGGAGAGGAAAGCAGATGTAGATCGCGTTTAAAATTATGTCTAGAATAATTATTGACAGAGAGTTTATTTTTAAATGTATTTGCTGAGAGCGACTATAGGCCGTTTAAAAAAAAATGAAATTAATAAGAAATCTTCAAAAAATGCTCTCCTCTCTGAGCCGGTCTGTGTGAATGGATCCTAAGCTGATCGGCGCTCTCCTATTAATAGGCCTGTTGGCCAAGCAACTATTGTCAATAGTTGCTTCTCCAATAAGCTTGTAGGTAGGAGAAACAAATCCGTTTACATTTTAATTGTTTTACTATCTGACATTGCGATGGCAACGAAGTGTGAAGTTCGTGACAAATCCATTGTCCCTAGGTCTTGTAATTTACATCTACTTTTATTGGAGAGTCGTTACGGATGATCCGCTCCCCTGAGCATTGACGGAAGTCAACAAGTGTCACTAAAGTGGATTATTTTAGCAATATTAGTAACAGATCAAGACCGCGTATTATGTAAGCCGATTTCAGTTGCTTTGGACTACCCGTCACTCTCACACTATTATTCTCGATGAGTGAGAAAGACGGGTAGACCAAAGCAACTGAAATCGGCTTACATAATACGGGGGCTGGTAACAAAAATTATTTTGTTTTGATTACACCTATTTAGCCCCGAAATGTATAGGCAGATGTGAACATGAACATACATATTAAGAAACAGTTTTCGACAACTATGTTAGGTCCGATGTAATGTACTAAGGCCGAGCCTATTGCTTTCTAGCGGGCGCGTAAATCGCAGTAGGTACCTTGCTAAGTGTTAAAAGAGGAACGCTGCTGACAGTCCGTCCGACGCAGTTTTATCCCTTGGTCCCTTTGTACGGCACCCGCGAGAGAGATTGTGGATAGTAAACATCTGTATATTCAAATCAAATCAAAATTCGTTTATTCATATCTGGTATGATTACATTACACTCATGAATCGTCAAGACAAGAAATTTACGCCATCCGTTCGCAAACTACCAGGAGGCCCTGTCCTGAGAAGAACGGGCAAGAAACTCAGTCAGGTTTTGTCCTCCCTTTACATAAAAGTAATTTAAATTAATTAATAATTGAAAACTGAAAGATGTCAATAACTTACAACGTCAAGTAATAGTATGTCAATAAAGATAAAAATTCTGAATTTATCAACATTTCAAGATACAAATTCTGAAGTTATCACATTCTGCTCTGCCGTCTGCCGTCACCAAACGATAATAATTTACATCATACCAACCAAACCAAGATCGGTGACACCAACTCAACCGATGTATTCTGTCTGTCTGACCTTAGACAGACATAAAAACATTAAGATTGAAGTGAAAAAAAAAAAGTTTTCTAAAAGTAGGATGTTATAAATAAACATACTATCGCTTTCATTGTTATACAACTGGAAAGAATTATGTTATTTAAAATTAAGATTTGAGTTTAGAAAAATTTGATCTGCAATAGGTATCTCAGCCGTGTCGTGAAGGCAGAGTAGAATACAATTGTTACCACCCCAAATCTCTCCCGTGGGTGTTGTACAAGGCGACTAAGGATAAATCAATGATGAGGAATGGGCACCAGGATCCTCTTATACCATCCAGGAATAGCAATGAACTGCGATTTTTGTGCCCGATAAATGGCAATAGGCTCGCCACCTATTACATGGGACCTAACATAATTGGCGAAACGTGGGTTCTAGTTCACCTCTGCCTACCCCTTCAGGGATATAGGCGTGATTTATGTATGTATGTATGTATGTATGCAATAGGTATCTGTATTCCTAGTTTTTGTGGACATTTTATTCAGTTATTGACGACGTCATTTAGTTTCCAATCATGTGAATTTGGTTAAAACCGTGTAGCTAAATGGAAAGGAACTAATAAAATTCATATCACGAATCTAATCACATGTTCCGTACATAGAGTAATCTACTTTTTTACGCTGTCTTAAAAATTAATCATTTATTTGCGTCGTTGATGTTGATATTACTTGGTTAACTGTGCAATTGCATTTAAAAAGCAATATTAATGATATAAAAAAAAAACAATTGCATTGAATTGGTTCGATTCCCGGTTGAGGTAGGCGATTTTAAAAAAATCTGTGAATGCCGTTCTACTTATTATTAAAAATAAAACGATGTCTTCTTTTAGTAAAATATCCTACGTTCAATATTTAATATACTTTCCCTCCGTGTGGCATGGCCGTGGGACGCCCTGTATATATTATATATCCGTATATTTCAATTAGTCCGTTATCGTTAAAGAAATATAATATTCCATTTTATTAGGTCGGCACTACTTACTAGCAGATTGACTTTCCACCACTTGAGCACTTGAGAGTGGAGTCATAAAGAGAAGCAATCGGTTGTATTTCTAATTAAATAAATACAACACCCGGAATATCGAAAAGAATCTGAACTTTTACGTGTGGCGTGCGTAGTTAATGGAATTCTCAAGGAAATTACAAGTTCCCAATTCTCATATTTAGTGTACGGAACTTCCGATAATTTTGTTGTGCCCACACATCATTGTTAACTAATTTGTCGCCTTGATCAACCGCTCTAAACATAGAAAGACAAGGCTACCAAGCTTCATTATAAATAATTATAATATTTCTTACGCTCACACCTATCATCTGTCCAAAGTAAGTAGCATACTAGACGACAGACAATACAAACATATTTGTAACATACTACATAAACATATAAGAATGCCTCGTGAACAAATGCCTGTGTTCATCACAAAGATCATCATCCTACCAGGATTCAAACCCGGGACCTCTGGGTCGATAGCCAACGATCTGACAACTCGACTAAACCGGCCGTCTCATTAAAATCATTGCACTCTTATGGCGATTTGAAAAAAATATTTATTCAGTATTTTGTCAGTTATTTTGTCCTCTAAATTTAATGAGAGAATGCCATGTTGCTAATACGAAACATGCAACATGCAACAGTTTGGTTTTGCGAGCTGTATGCATTTAGCCTTTTTTATAATAATATGCACCGTAGTTGTTCAATTAAAAAATAAGTATTAAACCAGGACTGACATGTCTGTAAAGATAAAAGTCCTTCAAAATAAAGAGAGAATAAAGTATTAAACCGGCAAATTCTGTCCGATTATTCCGTAAATACGTTTGGGTCACAAGTCCCAAGCGCTATCACTGACTTCCGCCTCTGCCACAGGCACAGTACCTATGGATGGATGGACCCGAGAGTTATCTTCTCAAATGGCATTACGTGCATCGTTAACACTTTCGACTATTGGGAATCAAAAGTTCCGTTCGTTAATAGTGTTCACGTACGAATCTTAGGTGAGGTTTAAGTTAGATGTTCATGAACAAACCAATCTAGAGCTGAGCGAGCGTAGCGAGCGTGCCGCAAAGCAGCCGCATAGTGCAACTTTGATGATCAAAGTTCAATTTCATGAACAATATAAACGAAAGCGCCGCTCTCTTTTGATTTCTAAATATCAAATGTTGACAGAGTACTGTTTTCAAGAGGAAATAACAGATAATTTAAACGTATATTAGAATCACAACACAAACTTAATCTGAAACGATTGCATATAAGGTTTCATTTTATGATCTCACAACTTAAAGGCTGCTGATAAATAGAAGTTTTAGAGTAATGTGTAAGCTGTTTCCCTTTGGACTATTCTTACAATATAGGTAGAGCAAATAGGGATAGAATAGATGAAGACAGAACGTACAAAATATTTCATATTAACGATTACGACTATTTTCTCCGCAGTCCGTTTAACTTTTTATGTCGATAACAATATAAATAACAAGACATGTAATCGTAATAATTGTTATTGTAAACCAATATTTGTATGCTGAATTCTCAGCGAAACATGTTTGAGACATAAGAACTATTATGTAAGATCTGACCATGTACCATGTTTCTTAAAAATAAACATATTTCATTCATTTGTGAGAAAACTATAGAACTTTCCCAAAATCCTTTTATTTTTAAATTTCCATTTTAGCTACAGATTATGGAGACTATACTAAAACATTCCTCCAATGTTGACAAGTTAGTACAAAAGTATGGTAACGAGATAGCTGGTTAACGATATTAAATGTCTCGTACGACAAGTATCTTGACGCTTACAGCACTGAGTTTGGCTATCAAATTATTTATTCACAATTATAAATTCGTTACCGCAGTCCGTTTAACTCTGTTTAATTAGGTGTTACTGCAATGATATCACAAGATTAGGTGTGCCAATTAATAATGATTTTAATGTGATTGTATTTGTGTATCGATTTGGCGAAGAAACTCGTCCGCGTGCGCTGCAATTGCTTAAACTGAGCAATGGTCGCAAAGGTCGGTGATTGAACGGGTAGCCACAAATACGTTAATTAGAGTTAAGTCTAAAACTTCGGCTTGTCTAGAACTTTCGTAAGTTCTGCACTGGAACGTCTAACTGCCGCACTCAGAGACGTCAATTAACTTTAATGAGTACTTAATGTCAAAAAAAAATTATGAAATTCAGACCCAGAAAAAATAGAGACAGTTCTGATTTTTTGACATTTAGTACTCATTAACGTTAATTGACGTCTCTGAGTGCGGCAGTAAGGCCTAAATGTCTAAGGCCGCTTTAGCAAAAACTTACCAATTATGCCTGGGCAAAAAGAGACGTTGGGGTGGCGTAGGTGAGTGTTGACATGTCGTTGTACCGTACTTACACTTGGGTCACAAGTCCCAAGCCCTGCTTTGGGCTTCCTATTTGCAAGACTATGAACCCGCCACCCGCACGGTAAATCCATAGAATGTTAAGAGTTTCCAGAATATTAGGATTAAGGAAAAAATCTTTAAAATCGCCTCCTATTCCGGGAGCTTTCTCTTAATCCAGTACAATATGTAGTCAGGTCGAACAAGTCACGAAGAGTTGCAGAGCATATGAGGACATTCTAACGCCACTGGGTTTAAGTTTACCTTGAACTAACGGCTTTTAGGGCATTAGCCAATGCTATTGTATTGTCAGATTAACATAATGTATACCACGAGTACAATAATAATTATCAAGAGAAAGTGCGTTTGTCATTTGTAACCGCATGAGCAAATGAGATTGGATTACCTGCCACATTGTGTCGAAGCCTGGTTTCTTTAAAGCCTACGCAGGCGAGGGACTTTTGTTCGTCTAAATAGATCACTGTGTCGAATAAAGTACAGAAGACTCAAGTTCTGCGTACAAACGATCCTCTTAAATAACCAAGGTTGCCGAGTGAATAGACTGCACAAGAGTTCCAGAATGTCCTCGCCATTGGCGTTTGAGTGACTTTCTGCCATGTTTCGAGACCAATGGTGACACACACGTATTAAACAGACACTCATCTTCAGACGTTGCGGTAGATGGGCCGAGAATACGCCGTATAGCTTCCCGAATGCCACCAAGTTGAATTTATTCGTCGATGGACCTCTTTCTGGAATTACCAAGTTGGTCTGTTTATTCCAGGAAATCATAATTGTCTATTTTGTTTTGTAATAGAAACGTACAATAATGTCTTTAGCCCTTACCTCTTTATATCTAGGTTCAATCTAACTAGGCATGAATAAGCTTTCACTTCTAATAATATGACTTGTACTTTACGCCAAGGAAGCGTACATTGAGAATCTTTGGTGCAATTTCGACTTTTACGGATAGCATTACGTGCTGTTTATTTTGCTAACACGTAATTAGTGAAAGCGTTATTGGTTTTAAATTACAAGATGACGTCATTGGACAGTGGACCGTCGTCTGGTGTCCAATTTTTACTCATGCATTTTGCAAGTAATGAAAAAAAACGTACAAATAAATTATGACCAAATAAGAGCGTGCATTCATTTACCAGTTCATTTTCCGCCGATTGAGTGTAATCATAGCGTAGTAGTCGAGTATTTATCTTGCAATTTTTCAACCTATACGGGTGCTAATTCACTATAATTAAAACATGGCTACAGAAGCAAAAATGTAAGAACTTCGCTAATAACATGACCTCATCGATTATGAGAATTCAGCGCACATTTTGCACAGACTTTGATGTGGACAATTTGCGACTAGGTCATCCTTACCATCGGGCTGTAGATATTAACACTTAGCGTGTTCATACTTATAGATTTAATAAATGCAAGATAAAATTTACAATAGTAAACACAATAACACTGAGGATTAAAATGACCAATAATTAGTAGTTGAAAGGTCTGATTTAAACATAAATCTTTAGTTATCTATATAGGTAGTTATTAGAAACTGCTAGTCAATAACGTCTGCTGTCTCAATAGTCGATCGTCTTGACTTCGGTAATGTCAGAGTTTCGTCATATTATTATGACGTCAAAACTACAACTATTCTTGCCCAGCAAGAAGCCTCGAACCGGCGGGAAAGGCTATAGTGCTTTTGCAGTAGGGAGGGGGTAGCCAGAGACTATGGACTGCTGTATTGCCCTGTTTTCACACAACTCCCTTGCCTCACAGTGAGTGAAGATAGCCCAAAGAGGTTATCCTATCTAAATTCTCGTGAATAACCAATAAGTACGTTAAGCTGTTCCTATTATACGTAGGAATTGGAATCCCTCCGAACCTTACAAAATAGAAACTACCACGTCATATTTAATAATACATTAGTCTACCAAAATGGTCAAACAATTGAAATCTTACTTTGGTCACTTTAGGGTAGGTAGTTCAGAAAATCTATAGGTATCAGCTAAAAAAAATTGGATTATCTGGACGACTGTTGACTGGATAACTGAGCTCATTGGTTGTGTCTGCGTTAGTTAACGATCCCAAGACAAATGACGATCGTAAATTAATTACCGACCATTAGACCGATGACAATAGTGTTCCTATTGAGTCATATATAGGTGCGCGTAGGTTGTTGATTTCAGTTTCCATCACACTCATTACATTTTGTTTGAGTACAAGGGCGGACACGGTAATAGTTTGAATTTACTTTACCAATCGTGTCTATTTCATAAAAATATATGTTATTACTATTAATACAACCGTTTCATTAAATGAGACCAAAATAACCAGTATAATAATAATTATAGGTACCCATGACTAATAAAAATGTACGTATTCTATGTATGTACTATGTATTTTAATCTCAAGAATTTCAAACACATACACATCAAACACTTTTATGTCAGCAGTACAGGTTAAAAAATAGAAAGAGAAATGCAATTAAAATTATCATGTTTCAGGTCCTCTGGCATCAGAATACTTGGGAAATAACCCGAATGCAAGTCCATTGCAAATCAAAGACTAATACTTACGCATCTCCTAACAACTTGGTGTCAGTAACTTAAATACATTTCCTTGTACAATTATCTGTGCATTATCTAACCGTAATCCTTAGGTGCAACAAAACAAGGTTGATATTGGTCTGCAGCTCTTTGAAAAGGAACTTGGGTGTTAGTATGCGAGGCGATTTGTAGGAAATAACGGAATGTACCAGTTGCTGCGACTGTGATTATTGATGCCTGTACATTTATGTATATTTTGAATTAGTTGAGTCGATCTATACGCATTGTTTACCGTTATTAAAAGTTGTACAGACTTCATATTTAAATATTGATCTGATCATGATCTTAAAGAGGATTGGCCGCCTGTAAAACCTTAGTCAAAACCTTGATTGCAATATTGTCATGTGCAGCGGTCTCTCGACATAGTTATTTTTTATTACTTTTTATACAATCATCACTACCTCTCTGGTGTGATGAATGATTCGAATCAGGATCAATTGGAGTGGAGGGCTTGATGATAACCGATATTAATAAAAGTCAAAAAAAATAATAAAAGTAAAAACACTGCGCCGACCTCAGGCAAACTGGAAACAGAGTAGTAAGATGAATCTGCCTGTGGAATCTAAGAACCTCTAAGCGATAAAGAGGTTCTAATAAGTTGTGGTACGACATTACCAGGGAAAATTTTAATTTAAGTGATAATTTACGTCTATAAATTATGTAAATGATAGTAAAGTTACCAACAGTCTTATTCACCCGTAAATAGGAACCATATTTAAAGAGAAGCTAAGTAAGTAAGTAAGACTGCCAGTGTCTGTAGCAGTACTGACTGACACATCCACCATATTAATATTCTTAATTTGCATTTTATGATTATAGAGGTTTACTAAGAATTTAAATGTCGTTTGGTGTTAACAAGCCAAAATTCTTCTTACTATGCAAGGAATAGGACCTAATTCTGCAGAATTAAAGTAAAATAGGTAGCTGTAACTTACTAGGTACTTAGGTATTATAGAAGTATAGTGCTGACGCAAGCGCGGCGGTTTGTGCGAGATCCCGAGCGTGCAGCTCATGAGTGAAAATTGGTATTTATTTTGATAAAATTGCGTTCCCATAAAATGCGTTTTTTTACACACAAAACTATATGATTTTGACATCAATAATGAATAGTTTTTCCTGATTCGCAGTGTTTTGTGAAATATCTTGGAAATATCAATGATTAACTTATAAGTAAGTAATTACAATGTTTTAGCACTAAAAATTCCTGATTGATGATTCATTCAATCACGACGTTTTGTACAAAAAGTCACTTACATAGATTTCTTTACTATGGTAAATAACATTAATAACAAAATATCATAACTAAAGATCGGATAAGAAATTGAGGTCGTAACACGTTTTCTCCGTGCTAAGCTATTGACGATCGAGATTTAGAGTATAAATGGTTAAAGTACGGTCTAAATCATACTGAACATGATCTTTGTTTTCAATTACAGTTAAGTTTCATATCTCAATATGTTTATTGGAACCAGTTGGCCAAAATAGTAAGTTCTTGAAACCGTTCAAGTACCTACGTGATTGTTGGGTCGAACGATGACCTACTCGTTGTATCGCTCAAAAACCACCTCTATTCCTAATGAAATATAAGGCTCTTAATAAATTATGCTATGATAAAGCATATTTTGGCTGCGAAGTTTTTGCGTCCTTAGCCTTCAAGTAATAAAGCTCTAAACTGCGTGAACCTGAGTTATCAATTACAGTCGTGTAGTGCACGATATTGGCTTCAGTGCATATTTGGGTCGAGAGGTCAGAGCTGGAGCTCTTTATTCAAACACAATCAATAATTTTTTTAAATATAAATAACATTCACTGATGACTGTGATCGTCTAGGAGAAGCGGCTTACGGCTACGATTGCGTAAACTAAGCAATCTTCACCCTGTCTTTGTATGGGTGGGTGATACTGTTTGTCGATTACTGCAATGCTTCAGATCAGAGGGTACGTGAAGTCATAGGTCCGTAATGCATCTGCAGAGGGTCACCAGTCCTTTAATGTCCCCACTACTGGGGCACGGGTCTTCCCTTTGGATGTAAGTATTTAGGGAGAAAGGGCCATAACATAAGCCCATCCCGCTGGCCATTGGTTGGTCGTTAGAGTAAAACCACTAAATAATGCTCTCACTGCGAAATAATACGCAATGCTTTTCATTTCGTTTTTTGACGGCAATGTGATATAATTGGATGTTGTCTCTAAGATTACATACCTACATAAAATCACGCCTTTTCCCCCTGTTAACACCCACATTTCGCTAGCTCATGTCAAACTTTTATGCTGGTCTGTGAGCGGACAAAATAACGTAGAATCTCTCACTCGACTCACGTCGACATTAACGGGTGTCGTAAATGTCGACTAAGGCAGATTGCTAGTACCGTTGTAGACCAATAAAAATCCACCTGAATGGTGGAGGGCAAACAACCAACAATAGTATACTTACCCAAAGAGGGTTGGCGTCAGGCAGGCGGCCGGCCTAAGCCTAAAGCTTGAGCAGTATGAATTGATTCTTGTCTTATCATCTTTCTAACTCTCTTGTCCATTAATTCATCACTAGCACCCTAGAAGTGTGATGGATGATACGAGATGGATGAGACAATCTAACTCCCACTAACTCCCGAGATAAAAAGGTAGTGGAAAGAGATTTTGTCCACGTCCCGTGCTAGCTAGGCCTATAGCAGTAGGGAAGTAAAAGAGCAGATGATGAGCAGATGTAGCCTTTATGCCTTTTATTAATAATATTGTCACATCAGCCTTAAGATTATTTCAAACAAAAGAACGTCGATCGTTTGGTGACAAAACTCCAAAGGTTTTACATTTCATTCACACGGTGTTTGTCTGACTCAGTTATTGGCTGAATCATATTCGCCGAAGTAAGACAAGTCAAGTTTGCAAGTGTTTACATATAGTTTGTAACAAGATTCCCTGTGGATTGATTTTTCAACTAGAAATGTCGTAATAAATGAAAATTGAGATGATTTACTACTGTGATTTTATAATAATTATTATCATTCATGTGATATTAGTAAAGAGTTCTTATTAATCTGTTCATTGTCTCTCTTAAGTAAATAATAAACATTAATGTCGTCTGAGGCAGGTTTTATTTATATTGTGGTATTTTTTCTGATTATTTGATACCAGAGGGCCTAGTGAAGTGGATTTTGTATTCGAATGCATAGAATACAAAAGTATGAAACTGACGTTTGGTTTTCGCTGTAATACGTCAGTTTCATACATTTGTTTTCTATGCGTTCGAGTAGATTGGCCACTTGGATAGGGCCACTGTTAAGTTAAATAATGCATAATGATGACATAACACCTACACGGTTATTTCACCTAGGTGCACATAGTTGAAAAATTTGGCTAGTTTCGGTTAGAATACATAGTGACCATCAAGGACTCGCCATTTCCACAGTGCATATGTGATTAAATCTCACCCAGGTTTATCCAATTTTATCGTCCACTATAAGTATAACTGCATAGTAAGTAGGCGTCTGGTATTTTTAATTTTACAATCTGATAAGCAAGGCAACGACGCCGCGCTCCAAGCTCGATCAGTTACAAAACATACCATTAAGGCTATTTTGCAGTGTAATATTATAAGAAGATATTCTCACTGGTTTGTTTGAAAGACGCAAACGGGTGCAATGTCCTGCCACGTCCATGCGTCTGCGCCGCATATTTAATACGCCTGCTGCCACAGGTTGTCGACCACAGACTATATTGGGAAACTAGATTTTTATAGTGAGAACGAACATTTCGGAATTACCATCCGTGCAGACTGCAGACCAAGGCCCTAGAAGTGAATGTCACTGTCACCATGCCCGGGAAGTAGGTAGTAGAGGATATAAAAAAGTTCATTTAAACTTTGTATTGACGTTAATATTTAATTACTACGGGTCGCCCCCGGCTTCGCTCGCGTTAATGTCGGTTGTTATATATCCTTCCACGATAAATGGACTATTCAACACACATATATTTTTTCAATTTGAGTCAGTAGTTTCTGAGATTAGCGCCTTCAACCATTTATAATATTAGTCCTAGATGGATGGACCTCGAATGAGTGAAAGACCGATGAAGTAATAGATGGATTGCGTGAAAGAAAAATCAAATTGGAAGTCCGTTAAAAAAGGGCCAGGTCAAGAGTACCCGAAACCGACGGGTATGCATGAAGAGATTGAATGAAGCGAAAGAAGTATGTAAGGACCGTAGCAAGTGGAAAGAAGTGATCTCTGCCTACCCCTGTGGGAGAAAGGCGTGACATATTATTATGATACGTATGTATGTGAAAGATATTTGGAAAAAGGGAGTTTATGCTGAGTCTGATAGAAGAGAATGGAAGAGAAAAACGTTGTGCCGATCCCGAAATATTATTGCATATATTGCTCTATAAAATTCACCTTGCCAACGAGATTTAAATACTAATTAACCAAAACACATCACATATATGTACACTTTTTGTAATAAGATCTATTTTTGAATTTCAGTTCTTGAGACTGTTTTAGAGTGCTCTATGCAGTGAGTCCACTAATATATATCCACTTAATGAGACTTTTTTTAGATACTCAAGAGTCAAGTGCATTGCATTCCTTTCTTTTCAGTGTTTACAAATAAAAGGTACGAGGTGACATAAAATATCACAGAATATCACATATTGACAGAGTACTGCACGGTTAATACCAGTAAATACAAAATTTTTCGATTTCGATTAAAGTTCCCTAAGAATATGCTGGCTAAACGGTGTTAGTTAATACACCTCTTCTTACCCCTTAGGGGGAAACGACGTGATTTATGTATGTATGGCTGTACGTAAACATTTTCGGGTTTACCACAAAAGCCAAAGGTATTAAACAGATTCAATTATCGTAGAAGAGGCAGGATGTTTAAGCTATGTTTGTTTCAATGTAATCGTCAAAGTCTAATATTATTAAATCGTGAAAGATCCCATAGATCCGGGTGTGCAATATGATTTCCTTCAAAGATTAAAAAAATATATATATATATATTTCTGCGTTGCACAACGTCGCGAGTAAGTACAGAGATTAGAACTACAGGAAATACAATGTTTGGAGTTTGTTTCCTATTCCTTATACGAATTATGTAGACATAAAGTAGGTAATCTATCTAATATAATATATCTAACTTGCCCGTGGTGACACTAGCTCAGCCACCCTAGCCAAGTGGCCAATCTATTTAAACGCATAGAATACAAATGTATGAAACTGACGTAGGTATTACAGCGAAAAAAGCTTGGCAACCGCGGTGTCAAATGTAAGTGAAGCTGTCAAATAATACATATATACATAAATCACGCCTATATCCCTGAAGGGGTAGGCAGAGGTGAACTAGCACCCACATTTCGCCAATTAGTATGTTAAGTCCCATGTAATAGGTGGCGAGCCTATTGCCATTTATAGGGCACAAAAGTCGCAGCACATTGCTGGGTGGTATAACAGGGACGCTGCTGCCCATTCTCATGATGCTGATTTATTCTTAGTCGCTTTGTACGACACCCACGGGAGAGATTTGGGATGGTGACAATTGTATTCTACTCTGCCGTCACCACACGGCACTGAAATAATGATATTTGTTTTCTATTAGTTCGAATAGAAAGGCCACTCGGCTAAGCCCCCAGAATGCAAATAGAAAACCCTTTCCGCGGGCGTTGGTTGTGGGTGTGCCGGTAGTGGTGGAAATACGCTTGCCTCCCTATAGCTTTGGGATTATAACGAAATCTAGCCAAGATTATTCAAATGCAATGCCTACACTTAGGGCCTGTTTCACAATCGAGAAGTAAGTTCTAAGTAGCTTACTTCGCAGATCATTTGACAGTTGTAATATGAAATTTAAGTCAATTGCACTGCAAAGTAAGCTACTTCGAACTTACCTGTCGATTGTAAAACAGGCCCTTATCAAAATAACTAGTTATATCACTAATTTATTGTTCTGATTATCACCCATCCAATGACCGACCTTAACGAACGTGGCTTAGTTTACGTAATCGCAAGTCGAGCGTGCTAAGAGCCACTGCGCCATCGTGCTAATCTAGATGTTAGACTGATCTTAGATATGGAAATATCCTTAAAATTAATTACTTACACAAATAACACCTATTCATTCATCCCCGAATCGGTAGGCAGAGATGAATTAACGCCCACGTTTCGCCAATTATGTAAGGTCCACGGAATAATTAGGTGGCGAGCCTATTGCCTTCCGAAGCACGTAAGGTAATTTAATTTAAAATTTAATTTATAAATTTTTAATTTAAAAAAAATCTATAATTTTGTGACCTCAGTTTCTTTGAAATGATAAAAAGCCGTGAATTCAGAAGCCAAACCAGGTATAGTTCCCGGCGCGAAAGTTGAACCAAAATCACGGTCGTCTGCGCAGGTTTATTTGAAGGAAAAGTGTATAAACTAAATTTTGAACGCGCAGAAGTGGGTATCCCTACGTTGCTATGGTTACAGACACACTCGCACCGCATATACAGAACCTCAATTAATACCTGAAAATGTTTTTCTGCGCTGCAACTTTTGTGCCGGGTATTGTACACGGTTGCAATTGACTCTACAGCCACAGTATGGATAATATGGAACTACAGCGGTGATACCTATATGTATACCTACAGAAAGTTGCGTCAGTATGTCCGCAGTCCCAGGTGCACCTTAGCAACCATGTTGGGTGGCTAATGCAACATTCATAACTGGGGCACAGATCGCTATTACTTTTTCCTCAGCAGACTTACAAGCCTCAGTTACTAAATGCTAGACAGGTTTATGTAACAACTGACAATTTTTTGTTGACATTAGATTATGGCCCTTACAATTTAGCTTATCTATGTCAATATTACTTCATATTAAATACATACATAATTCACACCTATTTGTTCCCGACGAGACAGGCAGAGGTGAATTCACCGTCAAGATTCGCCAATTATGTAAGGTGGAAAACCTTGGCAAACCATGTACCGGGCATGTAAATCGAAGAATTTTGCTATGTGGTATAGGAGGAACGCTGCTGCCTCATGCTCATTGCTGTCTTTACCCTTGTCGCCTTGTACCTACTACACCCGCGGGAGATACTGGTCTGTGATGGTGACAATTGTATTCTGCTCTGCCGTCACCACACAACATAGCCTATGTAGGTATGTATAATACAGCTGAACAGAACGATAGTAAACAATACATAGAATATGTAAAGCAGTATTACTTATTATAAATAAATACCTAAAAATAAGTACATAAGACGATGTCACACAATGAGTGGCGCGCTCGGACTGTGATTGTGTAAACTTAGCAAGCTATTTCTAATGCATCCAGCATTTAAATCCAGCCGGGCTAGCATGATCACCCAAAAACGATATGATATAGCCAATTATCGCATTGAACAGTGTAAAATCATTGGATTATAACACTTCAATAAGCCTGAATTGAATAATTGAAACCTCTATATCTCATAAAGATGATTTTTGTAATGAGTTACATTTAAATACCGTGTCACAGTGGTTGTTCGTAAAAATTGGTGGCAATTATTACTGTGCGTTCGCAGTCTTTGGTATCAAAGAGGGCTAAAGTGGTAAACTTATGATGCTGACCGTACCTTTATTATTGTAATAATCTAAGTAAGCAAATGTAAACTCTACAGCTGAGACTCGAACCTACAGTATCTGGTCTGGCAGTCGGGGTCAATGACCACTCAACAGACGGTCGTTAATCGGAAGTCGTTGTTTACAAAATAACGCGAGAAGAATATTAATGTAATATCATTACTTAAATACGTTATACTGTTTTTCACGGACATAGCCTCGGCATAGAGAAGTAAGGAGTCGGGTTGGCGAAGGTGAGAGTTGACATCCCCTGTACCGGCTGTCCCGCGGCACAGGACATGAGCAAAGGCATTTCCCCCTAAAAAAGGAGATTTGACATGTTGTGAAGAGGCCCCGTAAACCTTCACTTAAGTAACAAGTTCCGAACGCTGCTCCAGATTTCCAGCACCAACGTTTCGCCAAATATGGTAGGTCCCATGTAAGAGGAAGCGAACCTATTGGCCCATGGTCGGGCACTTGCATCGCTGCTGCCCATACCCACCGCTATATTTACCCTTCGGTCTCGGTGTGGGGGGCTCGGGCGACAGCTCGCGCATCTTGATCAAAGTTCATAGATTATATAAAGCTGTTCTCGACGCCAGCAGCGGGCGGCGCGGCCCACACCGCTCGCTGGCGTCCAGGGCGAGGCTTTAGTCCTCCCTCAAGTGCGACATCCGCTGGAGAAGTGGGGGGAGGACAATTATTCTCTTCTTCAATTATGGGTGTTCTGCTCTGTTGAAGGTTTGTTGAAGGCCATTCGGGTGACCCATAGTGCTTATTGGTCGGCACCAGACAATGTCCCTTTCTCGACTTTTACGACACCCGTGGAACGACGCGATCGATGTGCCCACATGCTACGTCATTTTTTCGCTCCCACGCACGGAAGGAATTAATTGATTAACTTAATTATGGTACTTAGCAATTAACGTATTTAGCGAAATGTGGGCGCTAACTAGCTAATGAACCTCTGCTAATACCCTTCCTAGGTTAAATAATATAGGCTCATGATAGATTTTATAACTCATAACTGTAGACGATACGTACTGGAAAATGTTTAACTTCTGCCCGGCTAGAATGACCACCGAAACACGATGTTTAATATATAGCCATTTATCGCTTTGAACAGTCAAAAATCATTGGATAGGTTGAAAAGCCGTGTGGTGACGGCAGAGTAGAATACAATTGTCACCACCCCAAATCTCTCCCGTGGGTGTCGTACAAGGCGACTAAGGATAAATCAATTATGAGGAATGGACAGCAGCGTTCCTCTTATACTACCTAGCAATAGCAATGCATTGCGACTATGGTGCCCGATAAATGGCAATAGGCTCGCCACCTATTACATGGGACCTAACATAATTGGCGAAACGTGGGTGGTAGTTCACCTGTGCCTACCTCTTCGGGGATATAGGCGTGAGTTATGTATGTGTATGTATGAAAAGCCTATATGGCTTTATAAATAGATTAAGCCTTTTATCGCTTGGAACTGTCAAAATTCCAATGATTTTTAGCTAAGTATGTTCATATCGTGTTTCGGTGGTCTTGCTGGCTGAGCCGGGTGAACGGCTAAACAGCCCAATATGAGCAGGTTACCTTCACTGTTTCCAACGAAACGGCAAGTCTGTGAGACAATTAAGACCGGTAACGGTGTTTTTACTTGCCCAACAAGTACAGCCTCGCCACCTTTCCAAATCGCCATATAATGTTAATTGCAATAATGTTCAAAGATACGATATGTATTTACTGTCAGCTTAACACGTCAGCCTATTAGAACTCACTACAGACTCTAAACAGTTATAAAATGCGTTTTGTAATAATGAATTCATGATTTGACAGTCGCAAACATCTTACTTGGCCCACTCTGGTAAGCAACTGAAAAACTCAAATCGTAAAAATGCATAATCGCAAAGCAGCAATCACAATACATTGATTTCAATTAAAAAAATAATGTTGCTAAAGTAAGCCTTCAAGACAACAGCAACATAAAAATACTGATTCTAATTAAATTATCATTAACGTCTCATTAGAACAGTGCTATCTATAAGCCGTGTGGTGACGGCAGAGCAAAATATAATTTTCACCACGCCGAATCTCTCTCTCGGGTGTCGTACACGGCACACAAGGCAACTAAGGGTTAAGTAAGGCAATAGGCTCGCCACCACATGCGGCCTAACAAAATTGACGTAACTCTTCTTCTTCTTCTCCCTGCCCTGTTCCCAGTCTATCTAGGGTCGGCGCAGTATGTTTACTCGTTGTTGGTGGTTTGCCCTCCACCATTTGCGGTGCTAATTGGTCTACACCGGGCAATCTCTCTTAGTCGACTTTTACGACACCCATGGGATGAGTCGGGGCTGGCCTATTCTACGTTATTTTTTCGCTCCCAAGCCAACATAGAAGACGTGGGTGTTAATTCACATCTTCCTACCCACAGATATATCAATTGTATCATAAAATCTATGTGCCTACCACTTCGAGCATAAATGGGCGTGATTTATGTTGGATCTATAAGAATAGTTGAAGAGAATCTGGCTAAAGACACAATTAGAAAACACAATTGCAAACTTCAAGTCTATCATGGTTTCAATTCTTGTCGGCGCGAAGGGTTTATGATGAGTCACCAAAAATGTATGCACAGTTCGATAAGCCTTTTGTCACAGGGTCTACTAGCTGACAAATAGAATAGGTATTATGGTCAGCGAAGAAACTAGACGCAATTTCTGTGACTTTAGTTTGGTCACATGAGTAACTGTGGCTTGGTGTGATGCGTAAATATTAAATGATTCTGTAATTAGGTTTAGTTTAAAATATTATAGTGGTGATTAAATTGTACTTGTGCATAATTTATTGAAGAACCAAAATAAATATTATATGTTTGCTATTTGAACACGATAATACCCATACCTATCTCCTACTTACTAAAATTTATTCGAAATTGTTATATTACATACTATGTCTGTTTTTACGTTAAAGACAACAGAAGAGTTGTACATAATTCCTAAGACTAATGTGTGCAGATTTAAACGAAGTAAGTAGGTATTTCGTCATAGCCGTTCGTAATGTACAGATGGGTTGCTTGCACACATAAACTCCAACTAAACCAATACAACTTGGGTCTGATGGCATTTTTAATGTGAAACGATAGTTCATACAATAAAACAGCTATTTCCCTATCTGGTTGTATAACACCTCTGTAATTGTCACACCGTTGGTTTTATTATGATAGACATCCTTGATAGACATCCAGGTCCTTATCGTATGAAGGCCAAGGGCTTCCCCCTTGGCCTTCATACGATAAGGACCAAAGATGGAATCGAGCTTCACCTGGATGGAACCCTCAACCACAGAGGGGCTGGCCAGTGAGTTATAAGGTACGCTAGTAAATGTAGGTAGTTCAATGGGGCTGGCTATCTAATCAATCACAAATTTTCGGAGTCGGAACATAAAAAAGCTGTTAACATTATTATTATGGCGACAGATTTTGATAAGACGGTGGTAGCTAGCTAGCTAGGCGTAACTTGAAAAAAGTCCTACCACCAACCTAACCGAGAACACAAATTTGTACTCCTCTGGTGATTGAACCCGGGACCGCTGAACGGAGAGACCACGGAGACTGATTAGTATAACAAGATTCCAATCTGCTCAAGGTTTCCTTGGGTATGCTGTTGTTGGTGGTTTACTCTCCAGCATTCGGGTGCCCAAAGGTGGTTATTGGTAGGTATACATAGTACATAGGACGATCTCCCTCATTCGACACCCCTGGGGTGTGTCGGACGGACGGAACTGGCTTACCTATTATGTTGTTTTTTCCCTCCCAGGAAGGATGGAAGCAAGCCAATGAACATTACTATGAAGTACACCACCACTTCAGTAGATACTTTGTCACAATATTAGTTTATAAAATATATTGTGGCTACTTATAATAGTAACTGCGCAAACGGTGTCGTTGGTATGACAGGATACTAAACTTTTCAGCTACTTTTGATGCTTACTGTATTCATGTATAGTTCATTAATATGGCATTAATAATATACCTACGAATAATGAACAGGCATAGTGTTTTGGGTATTCTTAGTATATTCTAATGGACCAGGTAATAAGTGGGGATTTATACCTATGTGGGTACAGATTAAAATGTACGTTCAAATCTATACTTAACATAAAAAGCACCCAGTTATTTTATATAGGTACTGAAGTAAGTACAAACTTCTCTTCTGTTAAATTATATTAACAGTTCATTTAACCGGAACAGTTTACATAGTTACCTAATTAAAACGTCTAGAACCGAAGAACCAGTTTTTTGTGTAACATATTCGATTATAATAACAACAAAAAATTATAAGTAAACAAAACAACATTAGTCTGTACAGGTTTTAAATATAGACTTACCAGTTACTTTGTGCGACGTCCGTAGAGGCATATGAGATAAACTCCACAGAAACACAACAAAACAATTCTTGATTTAGGTATTTGGATCTCAATACCGTTAAGCACTAAAAGCTAAAATCAAAGGTACTAATTAGAAACGTTTACTAAACTTCACTGAGCACTTGATAGGACACTATTGCATTTTATTTAGAATTAAATAAAATAGGATAGGTTCGTTTGATGGAGGCGTTCGTTCGATCGTTTTTGTCGTTCAACCGGTACGACGAGGGCCTATACCTGCCTTGTACCCGTCCAATAATCGACTGTTCGATGCTGTGCTATATTATGTTATACACCACGTGTTTACAGGCAAGCAGGCTTTGGTTGCTGCTGTGTGTATTGATAGAACGCACGTGAGAGCGAGATAGAAGGCTTCGCCGGAGTCCGCCGCGACCGCTGCGCGTGCGAACGTACAGTGTTGCTAGTTTATTAAAATTACCTTTATAATGTGCTCTTCCAGCCCGGCTAGCATGACCACCGACACACGATATAAAATAGCCATTTATCGCGCTGAACAATAAAAAATCATTGGATTTTGGAATAAGCCTGAATTGAATAACGGAGTCAGCCTTTATAGTAAGGATATATCTTAAAGACCATTTATAAACGTGATAAATGGCTACATCATATCGTGTTTCGGTGGTCATGCTAGCTGGGCTGGTGTCTCGGAGTATATTGTTGCTGAATTCACACATGTACGAACAATTTATTTTTGAACAATAAAATTTAATTTAAAATAAATATTTTAACAGAACAAGTGTATTATTTCCAGGATATGTTATATTATATCATTATAATAAGGTTTCAAAATGACGAAATAAAGTATGTTTTGGGTCTGTATGGGGTATGACAGGTATTGATGGTGTACATATTGTCCACTTATCTTTATAAGCAGTGCTCAAAATTTTAGTAGCGTTTCTGTATTCGGTGGTAAGTCTCTCTAGACTTCTCTAGCGCAGCAACAGCGGGATTCTCTAATCCCGCTGTTGCTGCGCTGCAGGGTGCTATGAATTGGAAGATTCGTAGGTTGGAGAGCGGCAGATCTGACGGTGCTTTTGCGTTTAAAGCTGGGGGCCTACCGCCTAACCCGATTGCTGAAGCAAAAGCTATAGTTAATGACGTCATGCTATCATTTCGCATCAAATGTACCTAAACTATCAGCGATAGCTTTGAACGAATGATCACCGAATGATTTTATATGAATTCGGAAGAAAATCCGTACCGCCTAAAAATTCCAGATGGTTGCTAGCTAAATTTATAGCCATAAGCAATGCATTGATTTAAAGCTATCATCAGCAATCAAGTTAGGCGGTAGGCCCCCTGGTCTGCGCCCTACAGGCTGATTACGTGACTCTGTTGTTCTAACCATTTACGATGGAAATTATTAAAATTTTTGCTTTGCGATTATGTATTTAAGATTGAAAACTGAAACTGTAAAATCATAAATCCTAAGATGATAAATCCGAAGATGTTAAAATATAATATCCTAAGCAATAATTTCATTGATTTCAATTTAAATCGAGAATTTTTGGCAACGGACTACCTAAAACTCTCAAATTTCTTCCATCGATTGTCGACTTAAACTATTTGGTAGTAACGCAAAAAGTCGATGAGATAAATTGACATTTCATGGTAGCCTGACGTGCTGTTGACTGTATCTAATACTTGCTCTCACAAAAACTCTATTCGGGTAAAATATATTTAGTAATGGCTATACCGGCATACTGTGTTTGCTTGCTATGAACACGAACACACACGTTCACGTAGGTGTAGTCCTAAAATATTTTAATAAGACTGACCAGTGACCGGATTTTATGCATTTCGAAGCAAGTTTTTATTTCAAAGAATAAAACTAAACAAGGAGCCTCAACTGGTTAGGCATAAAATAAACTAAATAAAATATAAACTAGTCTCATGGAGAATTATTTCCCGAACTAGTTATATTATGTATTAAGTGAGTATGATGATGTATTTTGATATAACATTAGGCAGGTACGATGGCAGAGCACAATAGGTACTAAGGCACAATTTATTGTTAGAGTGCGCGCCAGATAAGACTGCGCGCGAGGGGTGGCGCTGCTCGGCATTGAACTACTATTACTTACTTTATAACTCAATGCTGCTCGGTAACATTGATACTCTAGCTAGACAAACAAAATAGCAGACTAAATCTACCACCCCAAATCTATACCGCAGGGTATCGTACACGGCGTATATGGATTAAAACTACAGATATATTATATTGATATACATATCTGTGATTAAAACAGAGTAAGATTATACCCCCTGGTTAGCTGAGCTGAAAGGTCAGTCCTAGCGACAAAAACAACCATGTGACTAACCAGAAAATGAGAAAAAGTAATGGGCTTCATCGGTAACGTCGCTCCACAGATATATATCAATATATCAGATATTGATATATCTATTGGTCGCTCCTTTTGGGCGAAGTCCCGAAGATCCGATTCAGTCAGGACCGATAGATGCAGATTGGCAGTCAATTCGTCGATTAGAGTGACATCTATTGTAAACTTTGAAAAATGTAAGATAAAGCGTTTTATAAGTGGCTACTAGATGGCGTTAGTAGTGTTGTTAGTTCTTATATTAATTAACGTAACAATGAATGTGGCTACTAGATGGCGCTAGTCGTTTTTTTAGTTCTTTCTTTTATGAATTAGGGTAGTCCGTGCCCCGTGAGTGGTAGAGTGCGTGCCAGATAAGTCCGCGCGTGGTCGAAATTGGAACTAAAGTTCGCTCTTTGTTTGTCTAGGAGTGTCAATGTTAGCGAGCAGCGCCACCCCACGCGCGCGGACTTATTTGGCCCGCACTCTAGGTAGAAGTTTTTATTGGCGAACGACACTCCTGACAACCATTTTCACAATGCGAAAAAATGTTATAAATTCAAACGCACTCAAAGAAGAATAAACGTGGAAACAATAAATAAAAGGAGAATGACAAAAAGGATTTATAATGGCAGAAGTGAATGAAGAAAGACCTAGGCGGATCTCTCCTACCTACTTAATCAAATTGGAAGTCTAAAATGAAAAAAAAATTTACCTAAATGGCGGGGTCCTGAAATTTTAAATTCTCCCTTTTCGGGGAAGGCAAAAGGATCTAGCCCATACAGCCATGTCTATAATTACTAAACTTTTCCTCAAATTTTCATTAAAATGTCGATGTCATACATTGGCGCAGTGTGTTTCCTCTTCCATTCATATCGGTTAGACGCAAGCCATCCACTCCCTTTTGATTCGATCAAATCATCTCCCACGAAGTAAAATTACTGGCTGTATGGCCTAGATCCCTTTGCTTTCCATTAAAGGGAGAATACATGTGAATGAAACATTTTTATACACAAGGATCCGTGTTCGACATTAAAAAAATGTAATGGGTTTTTAGCACATCATAATGGCAACTGGTGTTGCCATTATGATGTCTGTCACTCACCATTTAATTAGCGATAAGCACTATGCACTAAGATTTTGTGCGGTGAAAGTGGTGTTGTTGTGCATCAACACAAGCATCCGTGTTGATGTGCGATTATGATAGTTGAAGTTGAAAATTTTTTAGTGGTTTTCACCACATTATCAGTCACTATCATGAACTCTTTTTTTCAGCCGAGAGTGACACCCATATTTTAATGTAAAATTCATTACATTAATTCATTTCACTCACTCATTCATTCATATGAATATAGAATAAAAATATTTAAGATATGGTTGTGTGGGCTAGACCCTTTGCTTTTCCTAAAAATACAGTAAGAATTAAGAAAATAAAAAAAAAACAAAAACTTATGGCGGTTTTTTCATAGCTCTGTTCTGTCTGTCGTGTTCGTAGGTATCTTTTGTCCTGGTTCGGTTTCTTTCTGCTTTGCTTTATTTCTTTTATTGCTTGTCGCTGGTCCTTAGTGTAAGCAAATTCAATAACAATTGCACGGCTAAATTTCAAAAATAATAAAATACTATGGCTATAAGTTGTACTGTCGACAAATAACAGTATCTCAAGATTACTTACACAAATTTTGAAAGTTTACAAGTGATTGAACTTAAAGTGATACTCCTCAAGTCCAAAAATTGTAATTGGGTTGTCATCAACAGGCGAGACGTCCACAATAAAAGTTAGGTAGGTACTCACCTAGGTGATTTCAATTTTAGTAAATAAATAAAGGGAATAAATAAATAGGTACTTCTTATGGTTGTTTATGTAGTTTGTAGACAAGTACCTACCTACATACATGTACCTACGAAGGTGTATTCTATGAAATTAGTTTTTTAATTATGCCATGTCATTCAGATTTATTGAATACAATAAATTAATTTTATTTGAAAAATTTTGTTACATTTTGAAAACTACCAAATAGGCACCTCTATCTATATGCTTTAAAACTTTGTAAGAATCTAGTTTCGATAAATGGTTTTTTTATTTGTGTCGCCAGAATTATTGTACCAAATAAAAGAAAGATTTATAATTTTTAGATTCATTTTATTTTCAATAACATAAAAATGTTATATTTTTTTTGTCATTTTACACAATTTCGAAACATATTTCATGGGTATCCATCAGATTGCTAAAATGTTCACATTAATTTCAAAATTTAAACTACAGTACAGTTTGGCTTTGTATTAACTTCTGGGTCATGGGCTTAAGTTGGGAACCTTATATTATTTAGAATTCTTTTTTCACTTATTTCCAAATGCTGTTTATTTTTTGTACCAGCATGAAATCTACCCCGTAGTAGTTCATCATAACTTTCAACAAAATATATTGTAATAATTTACTCGTTTGGATGAATCATTCAAGTTGACTTTTGTGCTTTTTATGTGATATGCTATACATTTTTTGTGATATTTTTGATTTTATACAAACAAATTCGTTATTTTTAATTACCTAAAACAGGTAAATTTGTAAAAAAGTACTATTTGGTCTTACAAAAATCAATATGTTGATCCACCCAACAGAAGTATACACTACAATAAATAGAACTAGCTAACTGGAATTGAAGGTCCCTTAAAAGTATATATTTTTATGTTAAAGCAGTGATCAACTAGACATACATAATAATATAACAAATTAAATGACCAGTAACTTCGAATTATAATTGGACTTCACCAAAGAATACCATCGCATCTGTGTGAATAATTGACCACAGCTTTTTATAATTCTAATTTTATTCTTTTTTGTAATAGATTGACTAACTCTAAAGAGGCGTCCATATTCATAGCATGAAGTAAAGATGCGCAAATCACCAATTTTTACATAAGTTAGTGAAAGGATTGACAGTTTTACATACAACTCTAAGTTAGAGATACTTTATAAACTGTTAAATTTTAACCTTATTAACAGCATAAATTATGTTGATAATTTTACAACATCTAAATGAATTATGGAGAAATGATTTGAATTTTATGGGAACTTAATTCCATTTAGAATTTCCATGACTAATTAAACTCGCACTTAAAATTGTAATTAATTTATAAAAATTAAATAGGTAATATTTTCATATGAATTAAAGTTTTCATAATAATTGAGGAACAAATTGAGAGTAAAATATAATAACAAAACATTTGAAAATATGTGAAATAAGTAACTTGTCGATTGATGCTCATCACAATTTTCTTTAATAAGTATAAATATATTATGTACATACATGAGTTTATGAATATAAGTAACAATATCATTCTATTCGTGTCCAACTTTTGTTTTCTATTTAGGTACTTCTTTTTGAATAATAATTAATTCTGGAAATTACAGAAAATATTTACAAAAATTTAGATGAGCATACTCAATGGACAATTACAATGCATTGGCATATTTGCACTTGTGAAAAGAAAATATCATCAGAGTATAGACTGAATTTTGTTAATAAAGAAATCATATGCACTCCTTTATTAAAGATTTTGTCAACCTTGTCTGTAACACTATTGTTTTACATTATATCATAGAAAATATTTAAACTTTCTGATTAATTTACTTAGGCATTTATTTTATGAATTTCTGCAAAAATGGTAGGTAGTTTAGGAGTACATTCGTGTTTTGAAAAAGGCCAAAATAGTCAAATTGGATGTAAAGCTCTAATCAAACTACTGAAAATTTTTCTACCAACATGGTATATTTTTCTAGGTTGCATTAGCATAATAAGTGGTCCACACTTATTCAACTGTCCATACTCTGAATAAATATTGACTTGTTGTAGAATGTGGTAATTTGTATTATGTACATGTAAAACCATGTGTAGATTTTTTAATTTTTAGTAATACTATACTAAACTGGCCATCGTATAAGTATCTGCCATGTTCTCTTAATTATAACTAGGTAATATAATATTCTTAATTAAATTCATATTTACAAATAATACAGTTCATTATTATTTATATAGAAATTAAAATATATTCTATCATTCTTCGATTCACATAACGCAAAATAATTTAACAGAGTTTCATTTTTGCACTCACATTTACAATATAGTTTAGTAACATATTTGTTACTATTTAATTTGTTGATTTCAAACAACTCATTAGATTATATCACCCATTATGCGAGTACCGCTATACTCACTAATCCTATCATTTCTTACTATTTAAAAATGCAGAATATGCGAAAACGTCAAGGAATATGTTACAGTAATGGCAATTGAACATTATAGTTCGCTCGCATCCAATAGGAACTATAAGATTCATAATGCCTCCAAGCAGGTCCACGATGCACGTCTTATGCTATATATACAGGTTGCGCGACGCAGAGACCTCGCTTACGGTATCAACTAGCACAAATAATATAATCCTCTTTATTTACATACAGCGAATTATTCACAAGTAATGGACACAAATCTAAAAAGTCTACTCGATTACAATATATCGAATAAGAAGTTGAAATATTTTAATGAAAATTTGTGTCTCGATTTATGCTAGAGTTTATTTAGAATATAAGGAGCTCAGTAGCGCCACCGTGTGCGGCGGTGCGAGGAACTATACATGCACAACACCGCAGTGTCTATGGCCGGCGCGGCCCACGCCTTGCCTCAAATACTTTACCTATATACCTAATAAAGGTTCTCCAACATCATTGTTTCAACAATTTGTGTGCGATTACATTTTACATCGCAGTATAAGATGGGCTACACTTGTAAAACAAGTCTTAGAGATTCCGATAAACTAGGTTTATTCTGCAATGTTTAACGTATTCGCAAATGGAGAAGGAACTAAAATCTAGTATCACAATGTCGGGCATCTCTGGCCTGAACGCGAGTTAACTTACACCTCTAGAACACAGAATCATAGGATAAATGAATACGTGGAACTAGATTAAATAATTAATTTCTGTTTTAGTTAAATGGTATGTAGACAGAAAGTGTTAAACACTGCATTACTAATGAAGACAGTGCAGTATGTGTATTTTCGTGATTATAATTGACGTTCTGATATGACGACAAAAAGTTTGTTTTGTGGAATTGTTCTGTTTCACGTACTTAGCGATAATTCTGTGTTGTGGTAGAGGTTTACTCAAAGAGCGCTAAAAGATCGTCGGAGGAAGGTGCTCGCGGTGGGTGCGAGCCTGCCGAAGACGACGAGGAAGGCGGCGTTGCGAGCAACTCACCAAGCGCCGGTGCATCCAAATATGATAGCAGCTCCATAGGATCTACGCTTGTTTCAGGCAACAGCTGTAAAAAATAATAACATATTATTACTAGAAGTTATAGTTAGGGCGCTTTATTGGTTAACTTTGTGAATGTCGTACATTTTAACAAATAGTACTGATACTCACGTTGAGATTGTCGGTGCCCTCGCCATCAATGACGGCCGCTGGATCGAAGTTTAGATCAGCGGGAATGTCTACGTCAGTTAGGCTGTGGTGGCCAACTGATGGCGGTCCCGGCGTATGTGAAGAGCCAGGCGTGTGCGCACCTCCGCCACCACCGGGCGTATGCGCCGACCCTGGTGTGTGCGGCGTATGTGGTGTATGTGGCATCTGAAAGAGTATTAAAGGTATTATTAAAACGTTTCTCATTATTTTGAATTTCATCAATTAGACAAATAGGTACGCTATTTAAAATCACTATACCTGTTCATTTAAACTCTTCTCCATAGCGTTCAAAGGATCTAAAGAATTAACGCTATCATTAAGATGTGATAGGGGGCCGTTTCCGGCATACTCATTGCTCCCTGGTCCATTGTTCATTCCGAAATCGTAATTTTGACTATTGGATCCTGAATTTCTATTTTGTCCACTTTGATTATATGATGAAATCATGGAGCCACTTGCAATGGTATTCATATCAGGTGGGAGGTATGGTGACAGTGCTTGGTTCATATCCCAATTATTCATCGTTGGCATATTCATCGATCCAGGTGAAACCGCTTTTCCTCTCTTTCCAAAGCTGTTATCATTGCTGTCATCTTCTTGCTGCAAAGTAAAAAAAAATTTAATCAAATTTCCTTCATTGCGGGGTAAGAAGTACCTAATACATATTTACATTGTATTTTAATTTACCTTTATTCCTCCGTTGTTTGGACTTTTAGCCGCCTTCCAGTTTGCTCCACTGTCTATTGTAACTTCGTCTACATCGGAGCTATTTAACGTGTTGAGTATACCCCACATGTATTGATCAACTTCTAATCCTTCTAGTTGCGCTGGCTTACTGTGAAAAAAAAAACAATCATAAAGTAAATTTTATTATTTAATTAAAAAATGATATATGAATTATGTTTCTAGTTTGAATAACATACTTGCAAACTGGACATCTCCACGATCCTCGTTCACAATTAAGTTGCAAATAAGATTCTAAATCGAAACACTGTATGTGTTTGCACTCGTGGCCACGTGCAGGCAATGTGATTTTCTTGAATGTGATTGGACATTTTAATGACACTTTTAAAGCTGTCTGCTCAACACTGTCCCTGTCGTTGCCTGTATTAGAGCCATTATTTGCGGGCGTCTGATTAAAGTTCATCTTGATTTTTGCAATACAATGGTCTGCAGTCAATAGCCTCTTTCTGAGCAATCCTTGCAGGACACTCCGAACGCTCGGTCGGTGGACTAACTGTAGTACGAATAGATGTGACTGAAAAATAAACACGGATTTTATAAAAAATGTCATTGGGTTCCATTTTTGTGAATTTAAATCAACAACCATAGTAGATGTATTAAATTTTACAAGGAATGGAAAATTACTTACACAACAACAGGCAGATACTGTAATCTGTATCGTGTTTCGGCCTGGCTGGCATACTTCTTTCAGGTACAGTGGTTTGTGTGATGTCTTGTTCTCCCCTCTATCTATCATGAGTGGTGTTGCATTGACTGACACCTGAACACTCGCTGGCCAATTTGTGTTCATCTGTCTGTCTTCATGATGGAAGCATTTGAGTTGTAGTTCAAGATCCGACCTGTTAACGATGAAAACATATTAGTTTTGGGCTGCAATACATTCAAATGTTTGCATGCTTATGGTGGAATTTTATAGTTTTACAAACCTCCAAATTAATGTTGAATGGACCGTATGCTTCAATTGGAATACGTGATTGCTAACAGCTAAATTGTGTTCTAGTCTAAATGGTGGTAAAATAATACCATCTCTTACAGGGAATGTTAACCGCAGTTCGTCATCTGAAAAAAAAACAACACATTTAGAGAATACTGGGTTTATTTAAATTTGCAGTACTTGGTCTAATTGATATATACTTACTCTGCATGGCCATCGGTGGTTTGAGTTCATTGAAATGAGGCTTGACATCGGCATTTGGGCTAATGTAAGGCGGCATACTACTGGCAGGAGTTAAAGGAGGTGTAGGATTTCCTGGCACTGGACTATGCTGATAGCTCATGTTCGTTCGCATAGCCACTTCTTGCGCAAACTGTCCACTGTACTGTCCTCCATATTGCCCATTGCCACCAGGATGCTGCGCGAATTGTCCAGGCACACCTCCGTTGAAATATTGACCCTGATTTGAGTAAGGCGGCGTTGACTGTCGCATATTCCCCCTCATGTTTGCCCCAAAGTTTCCAGATGGCCCGAGTGGTTGTTGAGGTGGGTATTGACTTTGAAAACCTGGTCGACCGCCATAAGAAGTAGGATACTGCCCTGGCCCGAAGCTTGGCTGACCGCCCATATACTGATTTTTGCGACTCATAATCATAGTTCCAGATGGATAAGGTGTATGCCTCTGTCTATATCCTGGGCCCATTTTTGCTGAACCAGTCATTTGACCTGGTCCCATTTGAGAGGGCATCATATTAGCGTGCATACCCATGTTGGCCATCTGCGCCATGGGGTTCATGCCGTTCATTCCAGCATTGCCCATTTGACCCATATTGGTCATTCCGTTCATACCTCCATTACCTGCCATCCCCATGCCGGTCATATTTGGGTTATGACTGCGCTGCTGACCATAGCCGTTCATTGCGCCATATTGTGGGGTCCCCATCGTCATATTGCTTTGCATCTGAAAAGTGAAATATGTAATTGTTATTAACTACACAAAAATTTAATGCCTAGTAATAAGTACAATGTAAAAGTGTTTTTGTTTACCTGTGAAAATGGTTGCGAGTCCTGCATCGCGGCCGTTGTGGCCGCGGCGACCATTGCGGCGGTGGCGCCGAACTGCGCGTTCTCGCCCCCGCCGCTCATCGCGCCCGTACCGCCGGCGCACCCATAGCCGCTGAATAAGACAATGCACAGACGGTTTAATTAAATGTGTGATTGCTTGTAAACTAACTAGATCTTTTTATTAGCTTATCTATATGTTTTTCTGTATCTCTAGGTATAATTTTGGCTTTATCGAAGTGTCAAAACCAACGAAAGTATGGTTCTTGATTTAAGATAATTGTACCAACATGATAATACGAAGATATATCTTTCAAATAGTTATTTAATTTCACAGTAAATTATAGCAGACGCAGTTATAGACCAAGGAGGTTTTGAATGTGAAATCGGTCCAGTTAATTTTATTTCACTCACGATATAAGCAGTTTCTATTGCAAGCGGCCTTGCAGAGTCGAACATTCCACACGTTAACGCTTCGATTATTAATAAACTCGACCCAATATTCGACCCAAATTCTATCAGCGCAAGATCTTTTTTTAATGTGCACGAAGATTTTATTATTTTACTAACAATGAGACAAAAAATCAATATGAATGTACAGTGACGCGTTGTTACCCCTGTGTTTCTCTCGGGATCTGTTTGATTTTTTGTATGGCGCCGCGGAGTGGGAGCGCGATTCATGTGAACAGCTTTTGGGGCGAATTCCCGAGCCGTCCCAGAGCCCTTCCTAATAATTCCCATTCGACAAATGCACGACAAACACTCGCACGGGCTACCCATTGTTACATCGTTTCTGTGTAGTAGTGTAACAATATTCGGCTTTACATATTTCGTTCTATATAAAATTATGACTGTGTGTGATAGATTGTGGCACAATATAAGTAAATTTAAATTATGTGCCTATCTGCTTTCTCCATATTAATTTGTTGAATCATCTTTTTTTATATTTTTAACATAAAACAATTGGTCAATCCATGCGAAGATCAACTCTTTTAAATTTTATTTGAAGGATACGCGGGATATCGTTGACTGTTAATAAACACACGAGTCAACATCTCAAATCTATGTGGGCTCTATTCATCGTCGTTGTAGATGATTTATAAGGGCCCTTCCTTAGGTAAACTTGGGTCGACCTGCACTTCTTTTATACGTCTATCTTTTTTCCTTTTGCCGAACGAATGTGTACCTGACAAAAAAATCTGTATTCAGGCGCACTTTTTTGTGAAAACTGGTACCACATCCGCGTAATCATTTACGGTCTGTTCAAAATATTTGGGATCTTAAATGCTAGCAATTAATGCAGGCGAGCCTTATGCGACATTTCTTAGAATTGAATCAATAATACAATGCCCATAATGTCGGTTAGGAAAGAAAGACATCTGCCTGTTCTTTAAAACTTGTGCGAGAAGAATGTATATTACTGATTTTTGTAGATTAGTTAGTGCACTAAACACTTAAATATGAATGAGCATGTTACTATTTTGAGAAGCTGGAAGGTGTTTGGCATAGTATTGAGAGATGTGCGAGTAACGCGTTGGTATTTTGATGCATTGGCTGCAGTTAATTTTAGATTGCTGCGCGTGTTGGATTCCTTGTTTAATTGGCAGTGGAGATAATCGAGCACTGGATTAGAGGGATATTAACAGTAGTAGTCCAATCGAAAAAAATATTTCACTTATTTTTCTTAAGGTTAGCTTCTTCTAGTTGCATAGGATGTGTCACATGCGCCTGTGATTAGTTATTTTTACGTTACTAATTTTATTATTGAAGCTACTAATTTTATTATTGAAGTGTTAAATAAGGCATTAATCGCGAGTCTTGTATAGATTACTATCAGGGTAGTGTGAAGCCATGGCGTGTTTCACCCCTGTTTCGGCGACAGTTGGTCACCCCCATTTAAATGCCACTTCACATTGTGGCTTGTATGCACATTGCTTTTGCTATAAGTTTTAAATCTATGTCTAGCGTGGTTTGGTAACCTCTAATTTAATTATATTTCTACTGATAGTAAATGGCATTAAAGTGTAAAATATAATCTGCTACAGTATCTAATAGGAAATGGTTTTGAAGAATATTTTGAACTTACTGCCTTTATGTACAAATTCACTGTTAGTCTATAATACATAAATAAGTATTATTATCACGTTGGAAGATAATCCAATAGCGTTATTTATTGTTCGTAATTAATATCTACATATTTATACTTTCATGTCATACTCGTCAATTGACGCTGGGTTCGAGATAGAATGAATCACGCTTCAAGGAGCGGATTCCGAGGGTTACAAATGGAGGCGAGCGTTCCGGGGTAAATACGGCACAATGAACGGGGAAGGGTCGGCGCAGCGCGCTTAGGGTAAGTGGGCCCGGTCACGTCAATATGGGGCTTTATTATGCTCCCGATAATAATTTGTTTGTCTGTGATAAAATCGACCCGAAACAGTTTTCTAATTTAATGAATTTCTATGATTTAGATAATAATTAAATTGTTTCGACTACCACTTTAAATCCAAAAATTTATATCTTTTACATTTTTTTAAAGCCAATTTGTAATTTTATATATGCATTCACAATGGATAATATCATATGCTGCATAGAAATTGACAAAAATTTAAAAAGTGGTAAAATATCTTTGACCTTGCTGCGCACGTGGTACATTCGTCGTGACACAACATCCGCCCCCGACATTATCCTGACATTTTTTCCCACGATAACTTAACCAGAGAAGTTATAAATCTGTTAATGGCCAACGATGCGTTAACACTGAGAGTTGGCTTTGTTTCATTTCTTTTAAACCAATTGTTGGCTAAAAGAAGTGCCGCAGATATAAATATTTTATACGTTAATAGTTTGCCTGTAAGGCCACCCTTGAAATGAGGTAGACTTCCTGTGTTCTGTTCACACAATCTCGTTACCGGTCCCGCTGTTATTATTATTTACTTATTGGTTTTGTATAGAGGCAGGCAGCCATCAACAATATGTCGTTTGTAAAGGTGACTACAAAACAAAGCCGTTGAACGCTCGGCTTAGCACCTGCCCAATTTTTTATTTATATAATATGTATTTTATAGTTCATATTATAATTATTGTAGACAGCTTTCTGTTACGTACTAATATTACTATCGTTTAGGGATTTGTATAGTGTAAATGTTATATTTACTTAGTAAAAAAAATAAGTTTGTTTCTAGTCTATATTATGTTTGTTTGTGTTTATTGTAAGCGTTAAAGTGCAGTCACCGCATGCATACCCATTGTAAGTTGGTGTGAGTGAGCATTGGGCATGTGTGCGTAATTGTGTGGCGGTGTGAGTGCCGCAGCTTGTAGGTGTGTGGGTGCTGGGTGCCCTGAAGCGTTTGTGCGTGTGAATGGAAGAGCACATTTCATTTATAATAGCAGCGATGTGCGGTCGGCAATGTCACACTTGCTTGTATGCTTTTAAATTACCCTCAATTTACGAAAGGATTCGTTTGTTTTAGTTAATTTTTATCGAGATTTGTTTTAACTATTTTCAATACGTAGTACGTTCGATAGTGTTGTAAATTCCAGATTATTTATGTTGCGTATTCAAAAATATACTTATTATTAATTTTTTGCCGATAACGTGGTTCAGGTAAACCAGTCGAGTTTCGGCATTTTGTTGAAATGTAAACAAACTTGTTCCGGATAAGATAACACATAATTACGTAGGTACGCTTGTTTTAATACGATACTGATAAAGATTAATTGTGTAAATTTTATGAACATTCCTGACAACACTTTTAATTAAAAAACGTATAGGTATGCGATCTGATAGTACAGAAATACGATGGAAACATTATTTGTTTTCATAAAAAAATCACATGCTCATCTCGTAATTGTATTTATTGTTTATTTGATTGGAAAATAACGATCGTATCTATAAATTTGTTTTCAGCTTTAATTCTAAAAATTATATTATAAAGATTACCTATATTTTTGTGAGATGCCTATATCTATACTAATAAAAATCTAGACTCACCTAGGGTTGTTAAGTCGGTATCCAATGGTCCCTTGTTGAGGGTTGTGCTTGCCCGTGTCAGGAGCTAGGGCTCCCGCGTAATTGGTCAAAGACCCTGCGTAGCCGGCCGTGCTACCAGCGTTCGCCGTCCTGACGTTTCCAAGTCACCCCCTGAAACACCACCACGATGTAGCAACTTGCAGACAGCTCTTTAAAATCCAATTGCTTTTCGAATTCCAGCCTTAATTTTTACAATTATGTATTGCGTTCCTGTCAGCTGCGAGTGCAACATTATTTTCTGTTATCGAGTGGCGAGCGTAAATTACTCCAAGCCGTTCGTTATGGAACGTCAACAATAATCGAAACGTCCATCGTGCGAAACAATTGTTCAAAATGTTTTATATTCTCTCTTTTTCGAGACAATTTTAATTTCTTCTTTGATTACGTTCACATTTTTTTCCCTTTTTGCTCACTTTTCACGATTTCAAAAACACTTTCTGAACTTTTGAAATTATTTTTTTTATTTGCACATATTATTTCACTACGATGAACGCTTCGACGGTGCTCTACTCGATCAGCTGAGGTGAAATCCAATGTGTACGCCAAAACTACGCTGGCTATGACAGGTGGCAGGAACGTGCAAGTTGCTTTAATTTAGACAAGCTTCGTAAAATAAGTATTATAATTTCATTTGACTAATTATAATATGGACCAAGCTTGTATTGGTAAATATTTGTAATAATAATTTTTTTCTTGTAATAAGGTAAACTTGTCTAAAAGTAAATCTACAAACACCTTCAAACTTTTTTGTTATCACTTTTATTTACTTTATTTATCACTGCACGTTCTGTAGCAACTGCAGACACCCTGCAGTTTGTTCCGTCTAAATCCAAAAATTGTCACAAAGTTGCAATCCTTTTTGAAGTTCACTTCACTATTTATTATAGTAAAAATCCGTAATTGTCACTTTTCACAATCCATAAAAACATCCAAATCCAGGGCACATCAACTGGTTATTTTCACTGTATTCCAATAATTGATGAGTAATGACTTATCGTCCACTCACGAATCCGACTTTGAAATCACCGAAACATCATAGACGTGTTGCACGAGTGTCGACACCGACGTCACTGACGGCGAACGACCGCGCGTTCGGCCGTCAAAGGTAACACTGGATGATGGCGATAGCGAGCCGGCGACGGTGAGAGGTTGCGGTGCGGCGCGGGGTGCTCCCACCCGCTCGCGACGTTGCCAGCTCGCTGCGATAAAGTGGCGCACCCCCGCGCCCCCCGCTCGTACGACGTCTCGGCACTCGGCAATCGGCCGCATTCGGGCGCCACCGTCGCGAGTCGCTGTATCGGCACTCTGCCCCGCCCCGCGCGCTGGACGTTTTCACGTAACGGTCCTCAATCGAGCGCGATACTGCCAGTGCGATAGTTGCAGCGCTCCGTTGTCATTGAGATTAGTTCAATGATCAGCAGAATGCCTTTTATGAAAAATGACCATCGACCATGATGATTGAATAAAATTAATGAATTGGTAGCTTAACTTTAATAGCAAAATGCACAGATACGCTCTGACAATGACAATGTATTTTTTTTATTAATTTAATTAGTTGATAATAATGTAGATACTTGCATACTACAAATAACCCATCGTATTATGCTGAGGTAGACATCACGTATCGAGAGTTTTTGCGCAGCGGTGGCTCCGCGACGCGGCGGCCTGCAAACGTCTGCGTTGAGGCATAATAATTAGCATCGATAAACAATGGGCATGTCGTCCTCTGTTCGCTACCTGCGCATGACGATAGAGGACGGATGACTCGTCCTGCGATGTCCTTGCGAGGCGCCCGCCCGCCAGCGGCGACTACGTATCACGCGATTTGAGATTCCATATCATTGTACATTTGTGATATTAATTTGGAGGTATTTAGTCGATTTTTTATCTTTATTATGTATATTTTTGAATTGTTGAGTATAAAAATATGATTGAATTGATACATACACATTCACATTTTGTAATTTGTTTCTTGTGAGTGAAATTAGGTCCAACAGATTCAATTACAAATCGAATGATTGTTAACCATATAATTATAAATATAAGCTGCATTTTTATATTTTATAGTTAATTTTGATTATGAGGTAATTCTGTTATCCAAAATAAATAAATGTTTTTAGATCTCCACCTTTATTGTGTATTTTTTATTTGTATATTCATTCTGTAACATTAATGAGTTCCTTGTTATTGGATAGATATTTTTTGACAAAAAAGAAGATTGTATAATTATAATACAATTTCCAATTTCTTAGAGATCCGCCCTCTCTATTCCTTGTAACTTTTCATAAGTACAAAAAAACATACATATAAATATTTTTTATACATAATAAAACGCGGAGTTTTTAAAATGTCATCCGAGTAGAATGCATAGTAAAAGAGTACAAGCACACGCCTATCTAATTTATCGTTATTAGATAAGGAAATTTACTTTCCCCAGTGAAAATAGGAGGTCGACGCAGGCATTTTCGTCAGCACGCGCGGTAGTATCGGTGGAAAGTCGGGAAAGCGGCGCGGGCGCACCGTCCGCGTTCCGACGCGGCACTCGACCGCCCTCGGGCCCATTCATAAAAATATAATAACGCGACGATGCTCAGCTTGACGACTGTTGTCACTTTGAACGTTATTTGTTTGTTTATATTACTCACAACCTTTCTGGTTTTGCTAATACGCCTAAATATGGGTTTTACGTCGTCATTAGCTAAATCTTTTGGATAAGTATCTACTAGAATTATGCGTTTGGTAACAATGTTTTGTGGGTAAGGTTTAAATATTAACTGAGTGAATTGAAATTGAAAAATATACTTGTTATGTTTTGAATAGTAGTATAGTCTTGAATTAAACGAAGGCTTTTTTATTCTTAATACTAATATTTCATATTTTCCAGATTTTATTCAACAATATTTTGCTAATATTTTAGTAAATAGGTATAAAATTCATACATATATCACGGCTATTTATCCCCAGAAGGATTGGCAAGGGTGTATTCACACATAAAATCACGTGCATACAAAACTGTATCCCGCAGTAATGTGAACTATTTGAATTATTACTAGACACTATTAATTATTTATGTAACTAATGATTATAAATATTTTTACTGTATAGTATAGTATACTATAAGAAAAT
Source organism: Cataclysta lemnata (assembly GCA_963931975.1). NCBI lineage: Eukaryota > Metazoa > Arthropoda > Insecta > Lepidoptera > Crambidae > Cataclysta > Cataclysta lemnata. The sequence goes on from OZ008347.1 coordinate 9,759,885, forward strand.
CCCGAAGAAGAAATTTTTTGGAAAGATTATGTTTATTTCTCGAAATTATCAATTAAAGTTTTCTAGATTTTAGTAATATGTTTTACAATTGACTTTGCAATACTTTTAATTAATTGACCACCTAGAAGTCTTTTTTGCAGTGTTATTCACTTGAAATTCACACGTGGATACGTGACTTTCAGACAATAAACTGATGAATGTCGGAATAGTGCAAATTTGAAAATATATATTTCTGTAGTTGACGTGTTGTTTCTTTTTGATTCCACCACAGAGAAAGACCCTAAAAAACGGAAATCTTAACATATTTATGACAAGAGGGAGTTAAAGTATTTGTAAGTATGTAGTTTTGTGTAAGTATACCTAAAGAAATTTGTAGTTAGTAAAAGTTCTAAAATCTATAGATGCGGCAATTGATATTTAAGTATAATTATCAGTGTATAGTATACAACAAATTCACGTTTTAGCTTTTTTTTGGTAGGTAGGTACCACCTAAGTATACAGTACCTAAGTATACAGTACCTAAGTATACAGAGTCTTCCTCGTTCTCTATGAATAATGATAAATAGATGTATACACTTTAATAGGTGTTTATGCATCAATCTAGTCACACAATACAGTGAGAGGTCACGTGTAATGTTAGACGTAGCGTTTCTAGTCAGTTGCCGTTCAACAATAGCTCATCATCAAAGCGTTGAAAACGTACAATTAAAAAGTAAGTTTTTCCTCGCCCGTTGACAACTGTTATAAATCACTGTTGCCGTGTTTATTTTACGATCCAGCTATAATCGTCAACTTGGCGGTTTTGCAACGGCCCCGCGCGGCGGCCTGTGCGTCCCAAACCAATGCGCACTGGTAGGGCTAGCGAGTTGAATAATTTCAATCCAGGAAGTGGTTCAAATTGTCATAGAGTGAGCGCCAGATAAGTCTGCGCGAGGTCAAAATTGGAACTAAAACTTTGTCTGCCATTTTGTTTGTCTAGGAATGTCAATGTTAGCCAGCAGCACCACCCCTTGCGCGCAGACTTATCTGGCGCGCATTCTACCAATAAATATCCCTTACTATGTATTGCTACATTGACTATAAATATTATGGTTAGAACACAATGAAGTGTTCTATAACAAATTAAGAGTATTGACTAGACATTACAGTTCTAACAGTCGACAACCCTGTGAACGCTAGTCGTAAAAAACAGATATAGTTGAACATGCACATCAGCTATTTCTGTATCGGGCTGCACTTAAATCTTTCCAGTTGTGGACAAATTATATTTCGTTGGTGTTATTTCTCACCAAAGTAATGCGTAGTTAGTTAGGATGTAGGTATTGTTTGTTGTGTAGAAACCAGATATTAGGAAGTCGCGATTAGAATGACGACATAGTGATTTCACGGAAAAGTCCGATAGTGACAGTGACTTTAGTGCATGTTATTAAATTTATCAAATGACAGATAGCAACATTGTTTTATTCCACCGAAAACTTATAACATAATTTTGAATTTCCTGAAAATAATACATTTAATTGTTCAATCATTTTAGCCACTAGCAATTATATTGCAGATTATAACGTTTACCTTACTACCTTTCGGTACAGAGCTTATAACATTCGGATTGTTAAATTGTTAGAGTGGTTGTAAGTGGCACATAATGCAGTGTGGCAAGAGCATGTCTGCGTGGCGAGCGGTTACATGCACCTCCCTTATGCGCAAACGCAAGTCTCAAACCTGTTTCGCGATTCGCTTGGAAAATATGTCGTCGATCGCGCGTGCTGGCCAGCCTGTTTCCATCACTGTTCGTTACAGTAAGGTATTTACATTTTTACGCAATACCTATGTGTGGGTACTGGCACTCTCGTCGTGTGCGAAATACAATTCTGGAATTATTCTTAAGGACGTTTATAAGCCTAAGTTTATTAATATTGCATGTTTTAGGAGCGATTAAAGAAAATTTCATAACAACAAGATAAGTTCTTGTCACAGATTTTACTGACGGAATGATGATATTGAGGCAATGAAATACAAATAGAATTTTAAGAGAAACTATCAAGGATTAAATCAAATCCTTTAACGTAACAACAGCTTCTGTGGCTTTGTGATATACTTTGTTGAATACAATGTTAATGTATGGGGTCCATTGTTATTTCTTTTTATTTCAAATACTAAAGCCAGCTATAAAAAAATGTTACATCAAAGCTTTGCGACCTAGTTAATTGAATGGGTTGGATGATAGCTGATTCCGCTACTGCTTCTGCGTTTGCGCCGCGTACAGACTCCGAACGTGAAACGTGTCTATATTTATTATTTACAGGCGGTCGATGATTTCCATTCTTCGCGCTCGGTGTCGCGTCTGAGTCGAGAAAGCCAGACAGAACATGAAAACAACATTCTTGGCTGTCTAAACGTTTTGTAGTTTTGTTTATGAACTTTAATTTGATAGGCATATTACACAGGCAGATCGTATGTGTCCACCACGCTATATTAGACGTTTCTATAAAATATTTCTGTCGATAATTTACTTTACATCGATAAGGTGAAGTCCCAAAGAGCATTAGAAGAAGTTAAGACTAATAATGTAATGTACGTGAAATTTAAAACAAACTAATGAGCTGTGCTGCTTGTGCTTGTTATTCGAACGCTTTGAACAGTCTATCGAAGGCTTAGTGTGATCCACACAAATGATTGTCGAGAATTGAATTTAGACGCATTTCAAGAGGTAAATTAAAACAATGATGCGCGCAAAGGGTTAAGTATTTTACGAAAATAAAGGCTACAGAACGGGCACAATGACTCAGATGGAATTCAGTGTTGCCCGCCATACCGCGCTTCGTCGGAATCAGAAATACAATCCTAATTATAATCGCACGCATCCGTCCAGCACCTCAATCGCTCGCTGAACGAAACCGAACCGCCATGAAACGACTGAGAGTGTTAAATGCCGGAGGTATCAGTGATCATGCTTTTATCGATTTTACTTATTACGTCCTTATCTCGAGAAGCGTCACATTCACGATGCAGTTGTTAGAAACATATTCATACATACATAAATCACGCCTATATCCCCGAAGGGGTAGGCAGAGGTGAACTAGCACCCACGTTTCGCCAAATATGTTAGGTCCCATGTAATAGTTGGCGAGCCTATTGCCATTTATCGGGCACAAAAGTCGCAGTAATTTGCTATTGATAGGTGGTATAAGAGGAATGCTGCTGCCCATTGCTCATAATTGATTTATCCTTAGTCGCCTTGAACGACACCCACGGGAGAGATTTGTGGTGGTGACAATTGTATTCGACTCTGCCGTCACCACACGGCACTGTTGATATACATAAACATATACAGTTGATATATTTTACAAAAGATTATGTGTAGCATAAGAAGATATACCCTGAAATAACTTCCGTCCTTTATAAGTTATGTAATGAGTCATAGGGCATTACCTAGTCTTGACTTCATAATTACCTGCCTCCAACAATTGTATAAATTTCTTACGTTATCACATTTCCTCAAGTCCCAAAATATATGGCTATGTATAAGATTCATACTTCAACAGTTGCTTATATTGCAATGATAACTAAAATTGTGTACCTACGTAGGATATATCAATATATATCTTATTTCTATCGGCTTATCCTACCACCGAATCACACTGTTCAGAAAGACACTTAGCGACCATTAGTTCGGTACAAAAGTCTTGTTTAGATATTCAATGTATACACACAGGAGCAATGCCGCAATGCGGTGGGCCGGTCGGTGTCGACATATAGTTTCTGCCCTTTCCTGGCCCTACAGTCGATCGTCAGGATTTATATTGGGGCTAAGGATGAGATACGTTCAGAGATGCGTGAATAAATTTCGTTAAAATAGGTTATCTTGTTAGTAAACGGATTTTTCAAAATGTTTTACCAAGAAAAATACTAGAGTCCGATTATTTTCTTAGAAATATATTATAATAATATGATAAATTCTGATTATTTCTAAGGAAACTATTTACCAAAATTATGAATTGATTTGGCAAACACTTTCTGTCGAATGCCTTATAGGGATTACTCCAGAGATCCTCTATATATTGACGGCCGCCTTGGTCGAATGCTCAGATTGCTGGGTAATGGCCAAGAGGTCCCGGGTTCGAATCCTGGTAGGTGCAAACTTTGTGTTGACCACAAATGTTTGTTTCCCAGTCATGGTTGTGTATATGTTTATGTAGTATATTTTCAACATTTATATACATAATTATATTAAAACATATGTCCGTCATCTAGTATCCATAACACAAGTGCTTAGGCTTCTTACTTTGGGCTGGATGATAGGTGTGAGTGTAAACATATTTATTATTTATATTTATGATATACATGTACAACTAGACATATAATCACTATAAACATCTCGTATCACAATGTTTGTTAAAAAACTCCTCCGAAACGGCTTGACCAATTGTTATGAACTTTTTTGTGTAAATTTGGTAGGTCTGAGAATAGGTCGTAAGCTATTTTTTATACCCCTAGTTGCCGAGTCAGCTAGTAAATATATATAATACACGTAGATAGCTTTTTTTATTATACATTTATGTCGGGAGTCGTATCCAGTTGTAATACATTAGCAGAGCGTTGATTTACACGGGTAACGTGGGCGAGTCTATTCATAGGAATAAACTAAATATAGTCCCCGATTCCCTATTATTTTGCTACTGACTCACTCTGAGCAGTTCCTTGCTTGAAGTGTGAGGTTGTGTCAACCAAACTAGAATATATATATGAAAGTGAGTTCAAACTAGCGTGAATTTTTGAAACGTATTTTGTTTTCCAGCCACCCGAAAAGAAAATAGTTACCTAGTTCTTGGAATATCATCATAGAAAAGGCTAGGTATCGTGGCACAAGGCTTGCTTACATAAGCTGGCAGTGGTGGAGTTACCTAAATAAGGAAATTGAAATTGTTTCTTGTTCAAACTTAAAAATAATTATTACATTATCATTAATAATTAATTAACCTTAAAATTCATTTAAAAATATTTCACACATTTTGATTATCATCTTTTAAAAAGAGCTATTTTCACAGGGACAAAATCAACGTAAAATAATTAATTTCATAACTTGTATGGGATTTCCCGTTACTAATTAACTAAAATTTGGTGCATTTACAGAGGCGATTTTAGAGAAACCCAGCGCTCTCTGTTCGCTGTTACCATAAGGAAATTAGTGATTGATAATTACTTGGCCATTGTACTCACTAACCATCAACTGTGAAGGATATTTAGCTTACATTACATCCATTTCAAGAACAATATTTGTTAGGGACACTTTTATTAATTATTCGTTATTTTTCATTTTATAGCTCTTCTCTCACATCCCCGCTTTCCAATCTGAAACACTAACTTCACTCATATTTCGACCATTTAATTCAAGTAATTTATTTCATTTTGCTGTTGCCACCTATTGAAGTTACGACATGGATCTATGAGAATGTAGTTAACTGTTTAAACATTACCGCTTATGGTAAAAAAACTAGGCCATGCACTTTGATTTGGAAAAAGAGAAGTACTAAGCTATCGTTTTCCATGACTATTCTATATTCTTTATCGTGTGATTTTGTATGTAGGTAATACAAGTATGTATAACGTTTCGTATCGCTTAGGGTTCTCAATATCGACAATTAGATAATCAAAGAGCGAGAAAGGTGAAGCATCTGAGGATTCAAGGACAGTGCGCCGGGGTACATATGCAAACGCAGACGCACGCAGGTACGGCCGCCCCGTGCCGCACATCTGCCCGGCGCACGCGCGGCAACCATAGCTCGCAGCCGTCGTCGATTGCGCTTGAGTCATGGGATGTGCGAGGGTGTCAACCTATTAATAGTGTCTGTAGTTTATTTCGATTTTTTTAATTATGGTAACAGCATTTCACGAAACAAAACAGGATCGCGTACTTTATCTTATAATAAATTCAATCATTATTTTAATTTTTTACTTGAACATTATATAAATGATTGAAAAATTGTTACTTTGAAAAAGGATTTGTCTTTTTTAATTTTAAACATTTAACTTCCACTGTATTAGTGTTTGGTTTGGGCAAAAGAAGAATATTTTAAGTTGATTATCCACAATTTTTTGCTTCTTAAATACTACTGATGAAAAGACACATTAATTTGCTTACATTTTTCCTATCAACTTCAAATAATTATTTAAATATTATAAATAGCCCAGAGAGGCCTAAATACATCAGTGGATGCCCTCAGGTTGAATGGTAACAAATACCCGCTCAATCTTACTACTCGACCCGCACCCCAAGAGTCAGAAGCGCGGCTAATTATAATCGACTAAACATCATCGAGTGTTCGTAACTTAGGGTTGCGCCACCGCGTGTATTTTTGAATATGCTTTTTCTATACTTCCTATTCGTGTGCTCGAAGTTGAATCAGAAAATAAGCATCTTCGATTACTAAAAACAAACAATTGAATGTCGTTTTTACGTCTCTTAGTTTTGACCTATGTTATGACTATTGGTTTATAGGTATCGAGACGAATAAATAAATATACAAACAACGCTAATAAACAGATGGCTTACTAGATATTTCATTAATATCAAAAATACTAAGAATAAGATGGTATTGAATTACAAGTAATATGAAACAGTATTTTCTACTGTGAATATGGTATACCTATAAATCTGTTTGCTTGTATTAATGGTTATCCAGAACTAATAAGATATAATACTTTACTAAACGTACATTTGCAGTATTTATCAACCCTAATTTGCCATATTATATTGGCTCGTCTCGACGACTGGCGTGAGGCGCGGTCGCATCTTTTGCCCACCTCAACGTCGCACCTTGTTGTCAACTTGACGATTGCACATTTGCGTTATTATATCTGAAAATATAATACCTAGCTTACTTATTGTACTCTTCATCACACTGTTCACCAGTGTTGTGGAATTTAGAAATTTTAGAGTACTACATCATCATGCATCTAATAAGTTATCTTCCTACTCGTGATCTATTTATTCAATATTATCTTGGGTCAGTGCCAGGCATTCTAAATACCATACGTGGTCTCATTAGATTTTGTGTTTGTTGTGTTAAACGTAATAAGAATCTGTAAGTTTCCGTGGAGACTGTGCCGGTCTCTTAATATTTCGAGGTTATTATAGCGCATCAGCGATCTCGATTTCTTTAATCTCGTATTCCTTGTAAATCTTAATTCGCGTGTTCCGTTACTGTAATATCCAGCGTGAGGGCAGGACTGTACATTTTTCTCTGGAAACGTATCACCTTGTCGTCGGGTGGCTGCTTACTTACAATTAAAAAGCGAAAAGAGCGCGGATGCCGCGGCGAATTTCGAGAAATAACACTGGGGTCGACGAACCATGTCGACGCATCGTCCCCGCGCCTCCGCGTATGATTTTTTACTTACAGTTGGCATTATCTGGACGGCATCTGACGAGATTTCTTGACTTTTGTATTAGAAAAGGTCGCGACTGCTCATTATTATGTGCAAACTTTTTACAGGTAAGATGGTAGATATGTACCCAGTCACTTTATTGCATTAGTTGTTGTGTATCCGAGGACTTCGAATTGGAACCAAATGATAGTAGAACGTGACATGGTTTCATGAGCTAAAATAAAGGCAACTAGATTACTGTTTAGGATGAGACATGAAAACTAGCGGACGTTTGGATAGTCATTAAATGACATATTAGGTATCTAGCCAAGTAGATTTTTTCTGATATTTTCCCTGCTTCAAAAGTGAACCTTAAATCAAGAAAAAGCTCATGGTAGATTAGTATCTAATCATAAAAAACCTAACCACACAATACCTAATACAAAGTGTTGTACGTTTACCAATACGATTGATTAAATTACAACCTAGGTTCGTGTAGGTAAATATTCTGTTACGATAAACTGTAGAATTTATTAAAATAATTTTATGAATGTCCTTTGCAATGGAGCCGGATTTATCTCAGAGAGTTTAATTATTTTTTGCGTGCGTCTGACAGAATGCAGTGATCGATTCTCAGTAGCTCTACTTTAGGAATGGTTTTCTTCATTGTATACTGCAAAAAAAGCTATTTATTTGGCCGAAGACAATCATTTTGTTTAATTAGAAACCCATCATTTGTTTTGGTATGTAAATAAACTAGTCTATAGCCTGTTTGAAGATAGAGCAAAAAACAATCATTCCTAACGAGCGACAATAATTATACTTACCTAATTGTTTTTGTAGATAGTGGTTACAAAGGTTTTCTATTTAATGAAATCCAAAGTTTATTGTTTACAAAGTTGTAAAATTTTATTGCAACTAAATGTTGCTTTAACTCTGTAAAAATAAGGCTGGTCCCTTATTAAATTTAGTTAAGTATTGACCATTTTTGTGAAATATATTCTAGCATATAGTCATTTCAAATTATTTTCAATACAGTAACCACTGGAATTGCCTCGTGCTGATGTTAAATAAGGTTTTTAAATAAATGCGCAATACTCAGAAGTATTGGTACTTGGGTGTTGTTAAAGTTTATAGCGTGTAGCGATTAATTCAATACTATAACTTCCCAGCGGTAGGTGGTACACGCGTTTCTTGCTAAAACTGCACACACTCTCACAGCATTTCATTAGTGTAACATTGGGTGCTGAATGTGAACAATAAAAATATCACCGTTGAAATAAATAAAAGAGAGGCCAGCTGCGGGGCAGGTGGAATAATTGGCGATTCTTTGTCTCAGTCTACACCAGCAACTAAAACCTACAGATGCTTAAATACCTCGACACGTTGACGTCTTATTTTATTATTTTTTCAAGCACAGGGCGCGGGCGAACCTCTGTGCGTGTGGGGGTCGATTAGTTGTAAGTATTCTTTGTAGAATGTTTTAAAATACCTAGTCACCAATTATTCAGTCATTAGGGATTTTTTAATTTATAAGGTGCATTAATATCTCGTAAATTAATAATTAAAGAAATACTTAATAATTTTAAAAAATAGGTCTAGAAAACTTGTATGATGCTTCTTTTAGTGACACACATACCCATACCAATGAATATAGTAAAAAAAATTCGTTTATTTGACAGAATTTTATGTTGTAAATTATTCACCCATGCTAGTTGAAAACTAGTTTTCATGGAGTGTTAAGATAGCGTACCTTTACATGATAAAATAGCGTAAAGACGCAACTTTCAAAATTATATGCAGTACCTATAAGTCATTATTTTAGTTATCTGTAGAACAAACTAAGAATCTGACGTCGGCATGCATCTTAGTGAAAGAAGGCGTACGCGCCGAGACGTGTGTATGTTACATAAAACTGGAGTTGGCTACCTACTTGTGATACATTCTACGGAAATGCCATGAAGTTAATCTAGAAGTTATAACAAATACGTTGTAGGCGTGGCTAGCTTGTGGCTGTTGCTTGGAATGTTAAGAATTTCTTATTATTTATATTGTTTAGAAATGAGAGTCTATGTATTTTAACATTTATGTGGAAAGTGATAATCGTAGATGCATACAAAAGATGATAAGTTCTGCTGCTGAAACTTTGGTGTCACCGCCTATTGATTTTATCACATTTCATTTTTATTAATTTCATCTACTCACACCGGTAATTAAGATAAGCGCTGTACGGCACTATCTGTTCCTAGACTATCTGGGGTCGGCGCAGTATGTTCCTCTTTCATTCATATCGGTCAGACGTCATCAAGCCATCCACTCCCTTTTGATTCATATCATTCATCACATCGTTAAGGTGCTAGTGATGAATGAACGTATAGAAAAGAGACGGAACGGACCATGTCGAGAGACCGATGAGCGGAGAGAGTGATTGGAATGACAATATTCTAATCCATACTGCTCAAGGTTTTGGCTTAGGATTTACAGCCAGCCGCCTGCCTGACACCAACCCTCTTTGGGTATGCTGTTGTTGGTAGTTTGCCCTCCACCATTCGAGTGCCCCAAGGTGCTTATTGGTCTACACCGGGCAATCTCCCTTAGTCGGCTTTTACGACACCCATGGGATGAGTCGGGGCTGGCCTATTCTACGTTATTTGTTCGCTCCCAGGCCAGCATAGAAGACAGCTTGAGGTTAAAAAAACTTAAGTATTGTAACGAAGGATGAACTAGATGGCGTAGTAGTTTAGCGCGCACTGCCTGCGATTGCGTAAATTAATTAACATTCACTAAGGGCGGTCATTAGATGGGTGACTAAAAATGTATTATCTCGAGTTCCTCCGCACTCTAAAACCACATTCAGCCGGTAGTCCGGCTGCATTTGCATATGTCAATACCACACTGAGTCAGCGTAGTGGGTTATGGCCCATTCTCATATATTCTTCCGTCCATAGGGAAGGACTGTGCCCTAGTATGGGAACATTAAAGGCCTGGTGATGATGATTATAACGAAGAGACGCTACGAGCTCATCAAAGTATTAGTTACCCAATCAATGTTGTACTCTTAACTTATGCTATAAGTACGTAGAGTCACGTAATTTCGTATCGTATAGTCACGATCGCCAATATGTAACTTATGTTCGTAAGTATATAATCGCAATTATGCGATATGTAATTTCACATTTAATTGATTGCCTTTTGTCAAGCGATTGTGAGAGAAAGGAATTCTTTATAATATCGCGTGTGATGTCGCTAAAAACCTATGAAAAATTGTGAAATGATAGAGCATTCATAGTCATAATATGGATTAATAAATTGAGTGTTTTGTATTGAAATGGTGAGTGACTTATGTGTCGGACCTATAATTAATTTGGCTGTTTCCAAATCGGTCCGAATTTTACTGAATTTTTTGGAAAAAAAAATGTATAATTACATACATAGGACTACTTAATTGAATATCGTCAATCGACACTCAAATTATTTATTAAAAAGGTGTCATTTTTTATTAGGCAACATCAATGAAATGGTGTCCAATGAGCCGATTCCGTGGCCAGTGTGTATTGGATCACTATGTTACGATTGTCAACGCTGTGAAATTCCGGAAGACAGGAATGTGGGTGAGGTAATTCGGTCTTTGCACATGCGCCGTGATTTCTGTTTAACCCGGCCAAATGACGAAGCGTGTTGGGCTTCACACTGATCGTTCCCCACGTTTTTATCTGCAACTTGGCTGGATATTAACCTCATTGTGCTAGTAAGGTATCGGCCATGGTTAAAAGCACAAACGTGCGAGCTGAAACGCTTAACTGCTTGTGATAGAGTTGATTTTCGATTGTTTCGCCTAGGAATAGTCGGATATTCCAGCTCAACCCGGTCACTTGGCTTGTACGCATATTATCTCCATTTGCATAGCACGGACAAGTAGCGGTGTCGACTTACGCGCCACTTCCGCATGTAATACCTTTAAGTGCATTAAAAGTAGATCACAGTTTCACTTCAAAACTATAGTTAAGTAAATCCTCAATATATACAAGCGCCGTCTGTGTCAGAAATTACGAGACAATTTTCATTATGTATTTATTTTTATTAGCAATAACTGAATAAAAATTTTCCTGACGACCCTTTCAGGAAAAATAGACGTGTTTTATTTATATGTGTAGGTATCATCATCTAAGGCTTTAATCATTTCTTTTATTTTAATACGAAGACATATTCTTACATATCCTTGCAGATAAAACCATCCGTTAGCAAAATGAAGAAAGTCTGAATTCAGATATTCTGTAGCGTTCCTATAGGTAGGTAAGTATGGCAGTATTAGGTACGCGATTTCAGGCATTGATAACCCTCTGCTTGAACTGAAATATTTCCCCCTATTTACATACATACATATACGAGTACCATGCCTATTTAAACCCGAAGAGGTAGGGAGGGGTGTACCAAAACCCACATTTCGCGAAGTTTGTTCTATTTCCCTATTTGTGTGATTTTTTCTAAAATGTAGCAAATGGAGTGTAGGGTACAATATAGGTACCAACAGAATATTGATCATTGTGGTATACTTAGGTATGTATGTATGATTGTCGTTAGAAGTAAAATGCATTAGTTACGTATAAGTACAACCTACAGGGTCGAAAGTAGGGCGCGCTCGGTGCAGGGAAAGTGGATCTCACTAAACTTTTGACGTCGTATTGAAAAATAGTAATAACGCGCGCTAAGACACTTTTGAGAAAACATTAACTGCCTAATGGTGTTATTTGAATTCTGAATTGAAACTCGACTTTCGAGTGGTATAGATAGGCATCTGCGCGGATTGTAAAAGGCGCGTTATTTGATATAATTTTTCGTAAATTTCTGACCTTAATTTTGTTGTATTAATTTTTCTAAAATGTATGTAATGTTCCTGTAAAAGCGTAAACAATTAAAAAATGGACGATAGCTTATGGTGCCTGATTAGGTTATACGTATTCCACATTATAAATCAACTTTCCAATAATAAATAACTATTGTTTAATATTATATTACTGAACTACCTTCTATAAGTAACCGTTGTTGTTTTTTTGTGTCATTTTGTTCTTTTTTCTGTCACCAAATACAGTTTATATATGACTCGATTTGGATATTTAATTCGTTATCTTTATTTTTTTTAGCTCAAAATACTCTTCTTCTCCATTATCCCACTCTAATCTAAGCACAACATGTTTTGTTTTTCTTCCACTCTCCTCTATAAGACGCGAGTTCTACATGAACTGCCCTATTCATCTTATCATCTTTCACATAACCCATCCATCGCATCGCATTTTGACCACTGCTTATAAAGTTAAATGGACGCTACCTGTCAGAATTTGTATGGAAAAAGTCAATTTTGACAATACTTAAATGTTAAGCAGGACTCAAACTTTGAGTAGCGATTCTGTATTCGGGGGCAAGTAACGTAGGTAACATTCATCACTCCTCATCACATGCCCGTACCACGCTAACCTCTGTGCTCAAAATACTCTGATTTTAAGGACTATTATTTGTATGAATCTTTCCACGGGTTAGTTGTTTCTCTAATTTCTGGCATCTAGGTAACATTTTTACACTCGTTCTATAGGCAGGTAAGCACTGTACTATTATTGCTTTTTGAATAGGAACGTTGCCTGTTTAGCTTTTCTCTTATCGTGATCCACATCGCAGCGTAAACGTGAACTTGCAAGTTGTTACCACAGTTTTGCAACCTGTTTTCATATTGTGTACAGTGAAAAGCACATAAACCGATAGCAAACTCTTAAATACCCTTAGTAAATTATCCATTTTACGACAAATATTATGTAACAGTTGAAAATCAGTTGGATTATTCGTTTCTTAATTGCAAAAACTGTTAATAATTTAAACTTCAGATTCAAAAATATATAATAACAAGTTTTAAATCAAACGAATGAGATTATAGAACTACCAGAAACTGATACGTTTCATTAATTTGGTGGAAATAGTAGGTAACAATGTAGTTTTCAAGAAAATAGTCGCTTCGACCCTTAACATCGAATAGGCCACGTGTTTTACCCGCGGATGAGGGAATATAGGTAAATATGGCCATCATGGCCCAGTGTGGATTTATAGTGTAGTCAAATCAAACGTTCGGGAACTATCTCAAAAACAATTTAACACTAATGTACTTGAAGCGGCATTGAACACAACAACAATGGTTATGAATGAATGTCGCTCACACATACTTACAACCCGGATAATGATGTTATTTGCTATGGTTTCCGTCATCGCGGATCACTGCTGTAAACATGACGATCGGTATATTCTTTGTACTCAAATGTTTCTATGTAGGTAATTAAGTGTAGGCATAGATCTAACTGATTCTTCTGAGAATTGTTGTGGTCAAGCTCTTAGAAATAGGACTTGCTTAATTTGTTTTGCTTTTCAGTAACAAGAGTCAAAGTAAACATTGCAAAACTTGCAAACAGAAGACAATTATAATAAAAAATACAATACTAACATTTCAATAAATATCTGAATAAATTGTTTATAAATAAATCAGGATCCTTTGTCATCAATAGAAATGTTCTTATAGAATTTTAAGCGAGAACAATTTTTCTAATAATTATCACTATGATTTCTAATTAAAACGACTTTGGTTTCATAAAGAACATTCAGTAAAGGTACTAGAATTTGAATCTTTCACCTAATTATATACGAGTAATCCGTGAGCAGTACTTAGATTTAAATAGTTTATGAAGTGTAGGTACCCAACAACAAAAAAAGGCCGAGTGTTCGTTAGGTACTGAAGAAGATTCACGACAGATTACATCGCGTGCTTATAATTGCAACGCCCAATTCTGCCTGGGTTATCATTCATTTACAATGTACATCCGGCTTATGGTCTACAATAAACAACATTGTCTTGTCAAATACATAAAAAAAATGCATTTTCATACAAATTTCAGTTCCTAATGCAATAAAATAGAACTATGGATGGACAACTAACAAATTTTCCGAATAATAATGATAAAATTATTTATATATTTCTTTAAGAACTAACAAAGATAATTTTCTTAAGTCCGCTAAATTGAATTTTTCGTACATATGTTTGAAAATCTTGTTTCATGTTACCACATGAACAATAAAATCTAATAATGATACCTCATTTCAGTAAACAAGCACGGTTTAAATTTTATCTACTGCTTCAAAATTTAATAATTTCACTCTCCACTAATAGCATTTATACCCGAAATTTTTTAATAAGTATTAAATGTCATATTTATAAATTACTATAAGCGTGCAATGATAACTCGGTTATTCCCTTACGTCATCAAAGATTTTGTTTGTAATGGTTACAAGAAGTTAATAATATGGGTAAAGTTAGTTTGTATGGAAGTACAGCAGGTTTTCCCCCATAAAATCGTCTTCTATAGTAAAGGATGCGGTACTTTTTAATTACTATCAAATTAGTTAGGAATTAAAATAATTTGGTGTTCCAATAAGCTCATAAAAATGAAGAAATTTATATTATGGCTTTTAGACTATCTTGTGTATACTGTCTTTTATTACATGGATGATTTACCTATCTATTGGTGACCGCAGAGCTGAATTCAACTGTCTGAATCCCTAATATCTCCCGCGAGTGTCGTGCAAGGTGACTAAGGATTAAAACAGCGATGAGGAGTGTACAGCAGCGTTCTTGTTGTACGTAGTGCCCGAATTGTGGTTGTTAATTCACCTATACCCGCTCCTTTGGGGATAAAAAGACGTGGTTTTTCTTTGTATTGGAATTTACCTATATAAGTATTATCAACTACAATAGTTTAATATTTAGATATTCTTATTAAGGGGACCTACTTACTGAATTTCATTCGGACCTACTACCTAAATTTAATATATTAAGTTAAAATATTTTATGAAATATGAGCGGGTTAGAGACTATGAACTGAATAACTTTAACCAACTGTTTATTTATTTCCGTCTAATTTACCATTTGTTAGTATTCAAGGTAAATTCGCTCAATCAACTCAGGCCCCAGTCAAAGAGCAGCGCAATTGCTAAGATATCAATCGCCCTTATTTATTATCTTACTTTTCTTGTAGTTTCCTAGTTTCGTACGTGTCGTATTTTATAAATGTCCCGTTGGAAATAGAAAAGTATTGTAGTAAAAGTATTATTGATCAATGTAGTCAATGTATTTTATTGATGAAAATCTTTTAATTTTTTCTATTAAAATTACGTTGAAGAAATGTAATAATTTTTTTACAAAAAGTTCGCAATATTAGGAGAAGCTGCGTGCTCTCGTAATTTTGAATGACCAAAGGAATTTGATGATGTCTTGAATAAGTTTACCCAATTGAAACATCGCAATCGTAATGTGAATCTTTTACTTCAAATTTGGTAACGAAAATTACAGCGTGTTAGGTAAAACACTTTTAAAAGTTTAAACTCGGCTGAAAGAATTTCTGCGCGCGTAACAGATACAATCGTAAGAAATCTCATTTTGTTTGTTTGGCATTGACCCCGGAAAGTTTTCATATTGACCGTTCCACTTTTTCTAAACACGCTCCACTGTTTAGTATAGGCCTTGTGGCTTTTACTACATCAACGAAATGAATATTCATAAAGTTGAGTATCAATTGCCTTATTTTATTTTAGTAAAAGTTTAATTACACCTACCAATCTCTACTGGGTCTGCGTAGTGAGTTAGCCCATTCTACGCTACCCAGGCTACCGTAGCCTCAAGAAAATCTATATAAAAAAGAACTCTATATTCTTCCGTAAGAATATACAGTTCTTTCGTCCACATTAAAAGGTTGATTGTGATATTGATAGATTGTCATATTTAACTATTAAACTTCAATTGATATAATCTGTTTATAAGCCAGTACAATAGGTACGTTTAATTCTGACGCTTAATACTTACGCTATATGTAGGTACTGGCATTGTTATTGTCGAGTATGTGTAAACAAGGACTGTGCTGTGACATATGCATAGCCGGCGTCGATACTAAGACGTTAAATCAACTTCCCAATTATGCATTAACATGTTCGCCTAGCATTAATAATTTCCGTTCGTTTATTGGGTAACTAACTAATTAAGTCCGATTGTAATTGAATTAAATATCGAACGTTTAATTTAAAAAGTTGCAACTTTTTAATGTTTATCATAAGTCTGTATTAAAGTTTGTACTAAATCAAATGGATTGCTTGCTATTTCTACACTACTTACCTACAATGTTTTAAGTAATTTGTGTTTCGTCTCACCAGCTTATTAGATGTTGTGTAGCTATCGAATTACACGAGTATACCCTGTAGTTGAAAAACAACTTCATAAACACCAAATAAGTCCAAAAAATACAACTCCTCTTATTTTGAAACTTTTTGCTTTAGTAAAACGTCTTTATTAATACCTACAACAAATTAGCTGGAAAAGTCTGCTCGCAAACTTTCGTTAACTCCTGTCTTTCATCTATAATGTCTGCAAAGAAAAACTGCTGTGCCGGATCCTGTAAAGGTGGAGGTTGGGAGCTCTTAAATATTGTATAAAGATAAAGTTAAGATTTACTCCGAATGTAGAGATCAGTTTAAATCAGTATAGAGAGGCAAATTGAGGAACATTTCTGGACTAGTGCATTTTGTTGCACACACGCACACATTAGCACCATAGATACCATTATTTAGAAGCTCGCTAGCGCAGTGGGCATAAACTAAGCAATGGTCACCAAGGCCGGTCATTGGATGGATGACCAAAAATTTATTATCTCGAGCTCCTCCGTGCTTCGGAAGGCATGTTAAGCCGTTGGTCTCGGCTGCGTCTGCAGTCGTTAATACCCACCAACCCGCA
This sequence comes from Cataclysta lemnata, assembly GCA_963931975.1. Taxonomy (NCBI): domain Eukaryota; kingdom Metazoa; phylum Arthropoda; class Insecta; order Lepidoptera; family Crambidae; genus Cataclysta; species Cataclysta lemnata. The sequence continues at coordinate 9,777,061 of OZ008347.1, forward strand.
CTGGGTCAGCGTGGTGGGTGAAGGCCCAATCTCCATATTCTTCCATTCCCGTCTCCAGCAGTGGGGTCATTAAAGTGCTGATGATACCATTATTATATAAAAATAATCGGAAAACTTATATAAATACCTACTACTACGTGTGAGAATCTAACTGTCCGGTTGTCTGACGTTGCTCAACTAGGGACCTAATTCTAGTGAAGTCAGTCACAGTCGTGGTGTCAGTGGTGTTTCATTAAACTTCTATAACTTCTATAGTGTCAGAACTCAAGTGGCGATATTAAACAAGGACTGTGAAAATATATATTACTACTCACATAGTTCCATAAACCTGGACTATTCAATCAGCACAACGTAATTTTGAAAGTGATTGAACGTAGATAACCGCTGTTATATGGTAGCTAATTAATCTCTTCAAGGATTCATGTCAGTGTGTCATTGTTATTGAGTTATACTCAATGTACCGCAGCTTATACGTAATGTTTAATCGATAAACAATATTAGTGGGATTTTTGCGCATCAGACGCGTTGGATATTGTCCATAATGATACAGATCAGATTTTTGCCTTTAGAACAGAAAGACAGTTAAAATCGTTCTTCTTGACCTGTTCCCAGGCTATCAGAGGACACAGCGTGTTTCTTTTTCCATTCATATTAGTGCAATGCAAGTCTTCGGGTATGCTGTTGTTAGTGGTTTGCCGTCCACCATTCGGGTGAGGCAATATGCTTATTGAAGTAAATGACCAGTCTCGCTTAATTGACATATATGACAGTCTGGGTTGAGTCAGGGCTGGAAAAAAAGAAAAATATTAAAGACGAATTATTTTTCCTACTGTAGGTATGTCTTTTGTTATACTACTTTAGGATTTGGTTATGTTTACCATTCGCGCTTGATGGAAGCAGTTGTACTTGAGGATCGTCGAGTGCGGTAAAATGTGAAGGTCCATAGAAACCTCTTAGTCACCCTCTATGACATACATGATACACGGTATAGTATTGTGCTCTGTTGTCACCCCGTCTGCAGATACCTGCCTCCTGATAGTTAGACAAGGGCTTGGCATACCTTCCTAGATTAAAAAACATTCTTATATCTACTAAGGCGACATAAAATGACCAAAAAGCCATTTGTTTGAGCATTTGCATTATTGAAAATTATTATTTGGTATTGCCTTGAGTTTTAGCCAGAACTATAACTTCGTAATAAGTCGACAAATGTGAAACTACGGGAATACCGATAATAGATTTATGGATGGTTCTGCACATTGGAAATAACTGTTCTTAGCATGGAGTTGGGTATAATGACGCGATCGATGGCTCAGCTGACTAAAATACACCTGAACCCACCATGCTACCTACATACGTAAGTACGCACACAAATGATAACTGTAAAATAATTCTAGTTTAGATCCGTGAGTCACTGTGGTAGATCCGATCGATAACAATTTGTGATGGTAGACTGGCAAATCATGAATATTTTAAGAACGGATTTCATTTAAAAACTTCAATGTAAACGAAGTTTTCATTTCGATATTTTCATTACATTTTATTCTGTAATTGTATTAATTTGTTACATGGATATTTATGTTACTGTTTCATATCCTCAAAATATAATTTTGAAAATTTGATTTAGTTTTGGGCTGCTATGAATGATGAAAAGAATCATCATCACAAGCCCATTAATGTCCCGCTGCTGGAGGACAAGCTTTCCATATGAATGGAAGAATAAAGGGAGAATATGCCATAACCCACCACGCTGGCCAAGTGCGGATTGGTGCGTATTAACGACTGCAGATGTAGCTGGGACTAACAATTTAACATGACTTCCGAAGCACGGAGGAACTCGAGATAACATATTTTTGGTCATTCATCCAATGACCGACCTTAGTGAACATTGCTTAGTTTACGCAATTGCAGGCCGAGCGCGCTATGGCTAAGCGCTATTATAGTAATATACATACATACATACATAAATCACGCCTATATCCTTGAAGGGGTAGGCAGAGGTGAATTAACATCCACTTTTCGCCAATTATGTTCGGTCCCATGTAACAGGTGGCGAGCCTATTGCCATATATCGGGCACATAAATCGCAGTACAAATTGATATTGCTAGGTGGTATGAGAGAAATGCTGCTGCCCATTACTTATTGCTGTCTTTACCCTTAGTCGCCTTGTTATGACACCCACGGGAGAGATGGGGGTGGTGACAATTGTATTCTGCTCTGCCGTCACCACACGGCAATAGTAATATACATATAGTATACTATGTACTGAGTATTCTTAGAAGCGAGATGGCACATGATTAAGCAATCTAAAAACTTTACAGAAAGTGTTTCTCGGTAAAAGCTCAATCGATTATTTTGTAATGTTAAACCCAAAATGACTGTCCGGTTTCGGTAATCATTATTTTTTCCATGCTGATTGTTTATTTTAGATAATTACTGTTGGTCTATTTATTTTTTATTTATTTTATTTTCTTTGGATAGCTAACAGCTGCTAAACTGCTAAATTAACAAATATTTAGGAAGTCTTCCTTGACCACTCGAAAGGAGAGCGCGCAGTAAGCTCTGGTCCATAATGACGGGTTTCTAAAACCCATACACGACACGATCCGACCACGATGCATTCAATACCAAAGTTGATACTCAACATAGGGCCTAGAGCCAAGTGGCGTATCTATTTGAAAGCATAGAAAACAAAAGTATGAAATTGACGTATTATTTTCTCTGTAATTGCCTTCTATGCTGGCCTGGGGGCGAACAAATAACGTAGAATAGGCCAGCCCCAACTTATCGGGTGTCGTAAAAGTCGACTAAGGGAGATTGCCCGGTGTAGACCAATAAGCACCTTGGGGCAAACCACCAACAACAGCGTACCCAAAGAGGGTTGGTATCAGGCAGGCGGCCGGCTGTAAAACCTAAGCCAAAACCTTGAGCAGTATGGATTGGAATGTTGTCATTCTAATTACTTTCTCCGTTCATGGGTCTCTCGACATGGTCCGTTCAGTCCCTTTTCTATACATTCATTCATCACTAACACCTTTACGGTGGGATGGATGATATGAATCAAAAGGGAGTGGATGGCTTGATGACGTCTGACATATGAATGGAAGAGGAAACATACTGCGCCGACCCCAGATAGACTGGGAACAGGGCAGGAAGAAGAAGAAGTTTTCTCTGTAATACGTCAGTTTCGTACATTTTGTCTATGCGTTCGATAGATTGGCCACTTGGGTAGGAGGGCTGGACGGGAGCCTCGCCAGCAGCAACGACACGCAAGTCACTCGAAGAGAAAGCCATTCCTAAGGATGCACCTTTTGAAGCACCATACCAGCCGCTAGCTAGGCGACTGGCGTGTGTGTGACTCGCCAAGGCACGAAGCGACCAGCACTTCCCACTAAACCACTCCGGTGTTCCTCTTAGCCCTGTAAGAGGGGAAAGTCTGGGAACTGCCTCGCGGCAATTCACCAGTCTCTCCCCAGGGCCGCCCAGCTTACGCCAGGGTTAGCGCCGAGGGGGACATGTCCGAAACACTGGACATCCCCCCAGACGGGGCGGCCTGTGCCATGCACACACGGAGGCTAACCCATGTGTGCAGGCCACCCTTGACGGACCTAGGGAGGACGAAAATGAGCTCGCCTCCTTCGGAGCGGCAAGAGCATCGTCTTCCCGGTCCCTCTCCGCTGCCTCCTTCTGCGACATGACAGTCTCACAGAAGGAGGCGGCAGCCTCCCAGAATCTCTCGCTCCCAACCATGGATCTAACCAAAGTTGGGAGCGAGAGATATCCTACGAATGCACCTGAGAATATAGGGTAAATGGGCCACGCTAGCCCAGTGTAAAGTGATGACCCTTCCAGCGAGCGGCCGTAGTGTGGTAGCCATTACGTTATCGAGCTCCTCTCATTTCTTTATCAAACCGATATTTAATATTCTGATGGATGAGAGTGGATAGAGACAGCAAGGAGAAGAAGATCTAAATTTAAATTTCAGCATACTAAGTTTAAAGGTAGCGTATTCACTATTTCGAGTGAGACCCACAGTACTTTAGGGTTGAAAAAGAGGCTGTTCGAAATCCGTTAGTGATTGAATATGGAATTTATATTTAATTGAATTCTTTGAAAATTATACCGAGAACAGGAAAATGTTAGCTCGGTTTTGTCAAACCGAGTGTCACGGATATAAATCAGTATGTTTTAATTTTTATTCCAACACGACGACTTCTTGGGAGACGGTGCCTTATATACAAAAAACGCTTCAAACAAAAGATAGCGGCCGACGGTCTTTATTAGCTTAGTAATATCTTCTTAAAATTTGAATGTGACCGCATGAGGTCATTTTGATGTTTGGAAACATACGGCTGGTGACTCATGTCAACGAGGTGTGTGGACATTACAGCGACTTCAAATTCCCCCCAGACGAAGGTTTGGTTCATTGACGGGCTTCAATTGTCTCATTATTCCCATCACGGTTGGATTTGTTTATGTAAAAAAACCCAATCCATACTTTAAATAATAAAGGCGGTGACGGTTCCAAATTTGAATGATTGAATTCTTTTGCTTTTATAAATTAAATAGCCTTATGATAGACAAAAATTATCAGACCCTATGGTCTGATAATTTTTGTCTATTTCAACAGTGTTGTAATAGACAAAAATTATCAGACCAATAAATAAACAATGTAAACTTTCAACAGTGTTGTTAGCTCTATAGCTAACAACACTGTTGAAAGTTTACATTCATATTTATCCCGGAGAGACAAACAAGTTGGGGCACATGAGTTGTCTATGGATATGTAAGCATATAGGGGGCATGGGCCATGACCCACCACGCTCGCTTAGTGCAGATTGGTAGGTATTGACGACCTATTTTCAAACCTACCAAATAATATACACAGTACTTTTCATAATAATAGGTCAAATCGTTTCGGGGGAGTTCGATAACAAACACTGTAATATGAGATTTTTATATATTAGAATGTATATTTGTCCGTAATTTACTATCCATAACATAAGCGTATAAAATACATACTTAGGCTAGGATAGGTGTGAGTGTAAAAAATACTACATACATACATACAATCACGCCTATATCCCCGAAGGGGTAGGCAGAGGTGAACTAGCACCCACGATTCGCCAATTATGTTACGTCCCATGTAATAGGTGGCGAGCCTATTGCCATTTATCGGGCACAAAAGTCGCAGTACATTGCTAGGTGGTATAAGAGGAACGCTGCTGTCCATTCCTCATCACTGATTTATCCTTAGTCGCCTTGTACGACACCCACGGGAGAGATTTGGGGTGGTGACAATTGTATTCTACTCTGCCGTCACCACACACCAAAAAATACTAACCATACATAAATCGCGCCTCTTTATCTCCGAAGGAACAGGCAGAGGTGAATTAACACCCAGGTTGCGCTAATTATGTTAGGTCCCAGGCGAGCCTATTGCCATCTAACGGGCACTTAAAACGCAATATATTGCTAGGTGGTATAGGAAGAACGCTGCTGCCCAATAGACATCGCTGTCTTTACCCTTACTCGCGGGAGAGATAACAATTGTGTTCTGGGGGCCTACCGCCTAACTCGATTGCTAATGCAAAAGCTATAGTTTATGACGTCATGCTGTCATTTCGCACCAAATGTACCTAAACTATTAGATAGCTTTGAACGAATGATCACCGAATGATTTTGTATGAATTTGGCACAAAATCCGTGCCTGCCGCCTAAAAATTCAGGATGGCTGTTATAGCCGTAATCAGTGTATTGCAATATAGCTATCATCAGCAATCGAGTTAGGCGGTAGGCCCTCCGCTCTGCTATCACCACGCAGCAAAGTGTAAGAAATTTCATATTTTTCCTATATTTATTTTGTGCGTTTGGAAACAGATGCTGTATATTTATTAGCCTCTAAAAGTTACGCGTGTTCGTGTACAAGCAGTAGTTGGTTTCAACGTCTTTTGTTATCAGTTAATTTTATGTGCGTATGCTATTTCTCTGATTTTTTCACGCTCAATGTGCGCCGAGCATTGCTGCTGTTTTGAAGCAAAATGATCTTTGTTGCCCATTGTTAGGACTCAAAAATATTTGGACACTAATGTGCGTATTGCTACGGCGCACGTAAGGTCAGAATAGTGTTACCGCAAAATTACCATATCGATAATGATGGACGTGCCTATATTATGTAAGCGCCTCCATTGCACGGTAGACGACTGGGTAATGAATTAAGCCATTTAGTCAACGAGAGTGTTTATTGAAATCATTTAGGAATATGTACAATGTACATAGTTAGATTTAGGTACATCCGTGATGCATAATTAACAATAACATTTTGAAATAAGTGCTAAATCAATTTATAAAATAAGTGAATATTTAAATAGACCTTCTATTCATTTAACATCACCAAGGGCCGATTTCACCGCAGAATAAAACGTTGAAGTTGATATGCTCTAAACTGAGTTCCGCTACCAAGTTTGCATTAATCAAAACAAAGTTTTATTAAACTCAGTTTCTATGAGAGACAGTGAAATCGGCCCTAAGTGAGACACCTAATGAAGGAAATATAAATAGATTTTTCGATTCGATATTGCAAGACTTTGATAAAAATATCAAAGATATATTTTACAACTTTGTACTTATAATAGTGGGGATATTTGGTAAAATATTAATATAAATCAATTTAATATAATACCCTTTGCATCGCATTGTAGAGGCCGCGGACAAAAGCAATTAAACATTCTTTTGAGAATAAAAACAATTTAGTTATTTACCCATGTCATTATTATCAGCATTATTGCTTATTTGTTTTTCAAAATGGTTATTTACAGAGACAAGTTACAGAAATAAAATAATGCCGATCGCAACTTTATTTCGATAATGTCAATATAATTCAAAATACGGAATGTGATCGAATATCAGTTCAAACTATTTACTAATGAATGATGTCATAAATATTACCAGCTATATTTAGAGTCTAGCGTCCGAAGATGTCGATGTGCTCAAAATTCAAACTTAAATTTATTAACACAATTATGTGTCTTAATTGACAATTTGAATGGGCTACACGTGTGGCGTTGTCAAAACGGGTTGAGACTTTTGGCTTGCCGTTTGTGCTGTAGTACTATTGTGCGTAATTTGTGCATTGTAACTCTGATTACGTGATCTTAGTCAAGTTACGAAAGTTACGAGTCGCACTGAAATGAATTTAGCGCATTGTGAAGAGGAAGTAATACCCTCCGAGGAGCGTACGCGCAGGTAGTTTTCCCTGGAAGTGTCTATTGTTCTGCGTTTCAATGAGGTTTTTTCGACATTCCAACCTATGCGGACGAGACGCGTTGGCACCGGCCTTTAATTCTGATAACTAGAATCTTCTATCTACTATATTTAAAAGAGGTATTTGCATATTTCTTCGGTGACTCAATACGTTGGAACCTAACCACGATTTTAAGTAGAGGATTCACCTTATTTGTCCTAATTCGCCTCCGTACACCTAAAACAAATAACTCTCGGCACCCCAATCGTTATAATTTCTACAAAAAAGTTACTGTATTTGCTATAATTAAAATATCTAACGAGGGAACAACAAAAATTAGCTAGATAAATCTACATGTTAGGCACAAAACAAACAGTAATAATTTACGATAACCTATTTAGCAGTGTCGATGAGTTATATTTATTTGCCGCGTTTGCAACAGGATTAAATGAGTCCTAATTAAACAGTTATAAGTACCGATATAATGATGTTCTTTCGTATATTGCTAACTAGTAACCATAGCTTATCATTTAATAAATAACTACATTTAAATTCAGCCCTCTGGCGATAGTATAAAAGGTTGATTAAGTTTATCGTTAGTGTAAATGTGAGGAGGCAGTAAATTCTCTTCACATCGAGCACTGTTTAGAATTTCTTTAGTAGTGTCTGTGTCTACTCGTCCGTGATTCTAAAAAGATTTTTATGAGTTATTAAAATTAATTATACTATCTATCACCTGTGACCTAAGCCAAAACTTTGAGGACTGGAAAGCTGTCATCCCACTCTCCCTCCATTGATCTATTTACATGGTCCTTCTCTTTTTTCTATAAATCTCTTAACTTTCATTCCTCACTAGCACCTTTATGGTGTGATGGATGATATGAATCAAAAGGTAGTGAATGGCGTGTTGTTGACCCCTGATCGATAATTTTATGAATTTAAAAGGTAATATACAGCGCCAACTCCATAATAAGTAGGAAGATGGGGATGATGGCGTTATCTATCAGACATCACATAAAGATCGGGATAAAATATATAAAGTCGGATCTCTGACTAAGCATTTAAATGCTTATCTCCGAAGTGGTAGGTTTACTAACAGTCATTATTTGTAACGCAGCATTATCACCAGTTATGTTAGGTCCCCTGTAAGAGGCGAGCTATCTGTCATCTGCCGGACACTTCTCTCTTCGTAATAACCTTTAGCTAATATTTTAGTTGAGCAGCATCCTTTGCTGGCTCAATATGAATACTTAACTTAATGCAACGCGGTGACTGTCGGTTTGCCAGCGTAGCACTAACCACGCAGATTGGTCATTTACTGCCGCACTCAGAGACGTCAAATAACGTTAATAAGGACTTTATGTCAAAAAATTACAATTCAAAACTAGTCGCTATTCTTGCCGGGTCTATGGTCTAGATTTAAATGTTATGTTTTTTGACATTAAGTACTCATTAAAGTTAATTGACGTCTCTGAGTGGGGTAGTTAGAGTTTTTCAATTTTGAGGTTGAAGTAGTGAAGGAAGTATAATTAAGCATTTGAATAATTGAGCAAATTTGGAGCCCGTCAGGTAGATGGTGTGCTCACTTACTAACATTAAAATCCCCATGCGCCATGGATATTTTTGATATGGTTTTTTACACTTTATTCCCCACCCAAAACAGACATAATAAAAAGTAGTATGTCCGCTTTAGTAGTCCCTTTTGATCGTGAGCTTTACTTATGGTTCTATTCAGTATCTACAAGTTCGGTCTTGTTTTATGAGCTCTCGTGTCTACGAAACTATCAGCCTGAATAATTGTGTCCAAAACTAAAAATACCATTAAAACACGACGTTATTTTACGCTAAAACCCAACTGGTGAAACAAACCAGTTGTAATTTCAAGCGTAAAACAAGGAGACGTTCTGTATAAAGTTTTGTCACCTCTCGTGCACTAACAGCGCTCATGTCGACTAAGACGCTGAGTTTGTTGCGAATTAATTGCAAGGTGATTGAATAAATTATTCGTCGGGTCACGCCTGCCGCTTCCATTGGTCCGTTATCCGTGTTATTTGGTAAGAAGCGCGGTGAAAGTGATTGCGTTGATGTCGCGTGCTGTGAGCATGCACCCGGCGACCTTGCCATATACGAGCCGCGTCGCTCGCGCATCGCCCCACATCGCTACGCATTGCACTTACAAGTGCTGCTTTTTGCTGCTGCACGCTTAAAGTATAGCATCGCGAAAAAATCAACCAATCCATTGACAAAGAAAGCGGGTCACATTACACTACTAATCATTAACAAGTAAGATGACTTGTCTATGAAAATATCTAACGGCTAGACGTTTTAAGTAACCTATTAAGGCTGGAGTTCACCAAACACATAAAGAGGCGATTATTATTTAGTTAACCGTCAGAACTCGAGCTTAAATCATTTTATTAGCTGTTTATTTAAACAATGTTAAACTAGCAATTTTTGAATAGAATAAGCATACCAACACTTCTCTTCTTCTTTTTCCTTCCCTTATTCTACTCTAAATAGGGTCGGCACAATTACCGACTTAATTTAACAGATTGGTCCTTTCAGCCGGACTTCTGTTTATTTAATGTTTTATTGAAAAATACTTTTCTTTAGTCCCTATAACTTTAAGGTTGCCGGTTGAAAATAAATAAGATTAAAAATTAGGTGGTGGTTACAAGTTTACGTCACTGTACACACAATTTTATATTTACAAAATCATTTTCTCATCTTTAACAACAATAAACTCGTAGTGTTAAAACCGCCACAATGACACAGAATTGGCGCCCCACTGGGAAGTTTGTATATGCGTTATTAATTTATAAATAGCCCCCGTTACCTTATACGACTGTCTTGCTCTTGTGCATCGACCGATATTGACTGTGTTGACACATAAAGACTGCGTGCGCCCTTGTCGGATCTCAGGTACTGCAGGCTGCGGATAAAAACAACAATGGATTACCTACTTTACTTCCATGGGGGTCGTGTTATGATATGTCGTTTTATGATAGCCTAAAGGTGCGCCACCTCTGCCTTTATCGCGGGTGTCGTACAAGGAAGGCGACAAAAGACCTAAAATATAACGAGGAATAGGCAGTAGAGATACTGGTGTACCAATCAGCAAATTACCTGCAATACATACATACATACATAAAACACGCCTATATCCCCGAAGCCCGAAGGGGTAGGCAGAGGTGACCTAGTCCCATGTAATAGATGGCGAGCCCATTGTCATACATCAAAAGTCGCAGTACATTGCTATTGCTAGGTGGTATTAGAGGAACGCTGCTGCCCATTCCTCATCATTGATTTATCCTTAGTCGCCTTGTACGACACCAACGGGAGAGATTTGGTGACAATTGTATTCTTCTCTGCCGTCACCACACCTGCAATAAGCTGGCTTAAATAATACGTAATATTTTTGAACGATGGAAGGAAAATTACATCAAACGACATATTTCTAGTTTAGGCTAAATTAGCTTAGATGGCTTGGTTTAGTTCAATCATAGCGTATTTTTTGGTTTGAACAAGCTTCTGCGTGAGAAAGAATGCCGATATGGACAGGGTGAGAGAACTAATAGGCAATGAGTCACAGGTTTTACAATGATTCATTAACACAAAACCCCTTATCTTAATACATTGCCGGTACCTACAATACAATAAAAAACCCAAAACCATTTTTACAAAAACGCATTAGTTCATTCAGCATCATTATGTTGCTACCTGTCCTAACAAGTCCAATTTTTGTTTGTTCTATAAGCAAGAAAGTTCTTCAAAAACAACATGAGTAATTTTTCCCTGCTTATATAGTCATAGTGGTCGCCCGTGACTTCGCTCGTGTTAATGTCGGTTGTTATATAGCTTATAGCGTTCCTATATAAATGGACTATCCAACACAAAAACATTTTTTCAATTTGAGTCAGTAGTTCCTGAGATGAGCGCGTTTAACCAACCAACTAACCAATCAAACAAACTCTTCAGTTTTATAATATTAGTATAGGTAGTAAGATTGGAATGATCGGAAATAATAACACGTGTATTGTAGTCACGTATCTAGTATGAACCTTTTTTAGTACCTAATCTTTAAAAAATACAAGAAAGTCACTTCTATCAACCGATGGACTACCTATTGCTGGCATAATCGTCGTTGATTTTAACTCAAACCATGATCATTTCACAGCGACAAGAATCTAATCCAAAGTATGTAGCCTTACGGCGGGTCCCAATATTCTATCTACAGTTAAAAGTAAGGTAATATACCTGGCATTTTTTGTTATATTACCTACTTACGATAAATAAGTTGCTAAACAACTGAGATGTAGTATGACTATCTTCAACTGTTGATTGAATATTGGGACCCGCTGTTTTTAGTGGTTATTAGGTGATGACAGCTATGTAACAATTGTACTTATTCTATACACCTTCTAGATCTAGACATTGCGAAGTTGCCTCGCGGGGCAAACTCGCGGTGTGGAGACGTCCTTGCCGCACGAGCTAATTCGAATGAAGCCAAGGTATCTTAACCCTTAATCGCCATATACGACATCTGTGGTAGAGACTGGGGTTGCTGACAATAATAATAGTAGATACTATTACTCTGTCGTCACTACACGTTATTAACTTTACAACTGTCTATTGTAATTTCAGTATACGCACTTAAAAACGATAGTATAGATTAGGTCGTATATTTAGTTGTAAGCGTAGCTTTTATTTCGTCCCGACGTTTCGATCACTTTACAGCGGTCGTGGTCAAGGGCAGTGGATTTGTATATAAATACTCTTCACTTGTTTGTCAGTCGTGAATTGGAAAGTGAATAACGGATTGAGCATCGACTAATATACGGTTTTAGTGCTTTTTAATGCTATATTTTGAGTTTTAATGTCTTTTTCGACTTTTTTTTACTCAATAATAATCATTTATTATCAGGCTACATAGACCCATAGAATATAACTAAAACTTTTTTTAAAAATAATGATGAAATCATTGTTGTAATAATAATACCTTGCGATATCTATAGGTAGATGATTCTTTATACAATTTTTTCAAAAGAAAACTTCTGCACCAAGACAGTTCCGCGTCAGGACATAATATTTTGGCCGAATTTTTGTAAAGGCGATAGTAGTAGTAACCGTAATTAAAGTAATATCACTTCGCATATTTCTCCTACTATTGAAGCCATAATTAGGGCTCGATTGCAGAAAAGGAGGAACTCTACAGCACAGTGGCTTATTTCTCACGGCTTGCGATTGCGTAAACTAAGCAATCCTAAAGCTGGTCATTGGATTGGTCACCAAAAATTGATTACTTTGAGTTTCCCCGTGCTTAAGAAGACACGATAAGCCGTCGGTTCTGGCTGCACTGCAGTCGTTAATACCCACCACTCCGCACCAGGCCAGCATGGAGGGTTATGGCCCATACTCCCTATATTCTTCCATCCATAGCGATGGCCTGGGCCCACCCAGTAGATCATGATTGGAGAAAATTGCTACCAAAACGTGGACGTGACAAACGACGCTTCTGTTAATATAAAAAGTTATTTATTGTTAATATAAGCGTGCAGGTTACGAGTAATCTATTACAAAGAAACATACATATTTGAATTTTTCCTCATATCGCGTATGAGGTTTTATATAACATCAATGACAAAGAATAGCACCTACGTAATTACTTGTTATTACGTACCTACGTACAATTTAGTTGCTTTTAACGAACTATAGAAAATACTGGTGGTAATTATTACATTTATTTATTGTACAAATTAGGTAATGATTCGGAGGAAGTAGTTTCAAATTTAATTAAATTTTTCCTTAATATATCGCTGTACTATTCGCGACAAGAGAGAAGGGAGATACGGGGGTCTTTATCGACGGCAGATCTCTAGACCAATAATATCGCTGGAAATTACAGTCTAAATAGTTTTCTGTGTTATGATTGGCTGGAAGGACCGGCGTTAACGGTGAATCACGTTTTTTAATTGCCTACGTCGATTTCTTTGCGTCGGATGTGTTAAGTGTTCGTACCATCAAATCAAGGACTAGTGTTTTAGATACTTTGAAAGTGACAAGCGCTTGATGACGGTGACAATCAACAATATCACGTTTTAATATGGGACACGGAAGTGCCAGTTTTTTCTTACACGTGTATCATTCTACTTAGTAATAGTTCATTGCGGTTAACACCAACCTAGAATTTACTGTGAGCATTTATTCACATACAAAAACATTAGGTACTTTGTCTAATACTTCCTTTATCTGGGTCCTTGAAATTCGTTGGCATTATTTATTATTTACTTTAATATTATACAAGAAATAAAATCATTTTATCATTTGACTAAGTTAAATTTTTGTATTAAATTTAGTAGCGCTTGTGAAATTTAGAACAGCAACAAATGTTAAAATATTACTTTAAAGAGGAAACGTTAGAACATATTCTCTGTAGTACAAATCGCAATCGATAAAACGAAATACCTATTGTAATATAAAATTTTTGTGACTTTTAACAGTACGAGTTTTAGTTACAGCTAAAAATTTCCTGTTCATTGTTGCAAATAACAAAATGTTAGCAAAATTATTAGTCAGAAATGGGTTTTATCAAGAAAGGTGCGAAGTTGAACATATTTTGTGGGGTTCTGTGGCAGCCATTTTGTAAGATATGAATGGAAATATATAAAATTATAGAAGTCTTGATGCGGGAAATCGTATTGTCGTATAGCAATGGTTCATGTACTGACAGTCGAAACACCCAGAAAGTGTCTCAGGAAAAAACTAGCCCTTCCGCTGAAGAAAATGCAATATAACTAGCTCTAGGATGAGTTATTACGGTACAGATAATTGTGAATAGTACTATGCACTTAGCCGTGTGGTGACGGCAGAGTAAAATACAATTGGCACCACCCCAAATCTCTCTCTCTCTCAAGGCGACTAAGGATAAAACAGTGATGAGGATTGGGCAGCAGCGTTCCTCTTATACCACCTAGCAATGTACTGCGGCATTTGTGCCCGATAAATGGCAATAGGCTCGCCACCGATTACATGGGACCTAACATAATTGGCGAAACGTGGGTGGTAGTTCACCTCGGTCTACCCATTCGGGGATATAGGCGTGATTTATACAAGGTGTAGTCATATTTGAAGGGATTATTCAGGCCATCAAACTGAACAGTTTTCGCTAAGGGACCAAAATTGAAATCTCAGAAAAAATAAACACTCCCCCAACTGATGTCAGCTGGTTCTCGGTTTAGTGTGAGAAAGTGTTTATTTCTGAGATTTCGATTTTGGTCCCTTAGCGAAAGTTGTTCAGTTTGATGGCCTAACCCCTTTAAATATGACTACACCTCTCTGTTACACCCAGTATATTTTGTATGTATGTACTATGCACTCGGTGGGAGCGTGTATAGCCGAGGTGCGCGCGCGCAGTCAGTCACGTGCAGTCGAGGACGCGGGAGCACCTCCGCGTTTCGCAACACTTGATTGAATTGTTCTAGAGATCTATCCGGTGATCTTGTACACTTTCAGCCGGTTGTACTGTGAGCGGTTGTATGATGTCACTCGTTTAACTGGTATTGTTTAACTCGCATGGTATGATCTAAGCCTAGTGTGTTAAACAGTTATTTATTTTATTATGTCTGGCAACACTCAAAATTTGACGTCAATCAGCAGATACGAACCACGGCATATAATTCGACGGCCGATTTGGTGGAATAGAGGATGTCTGCTGCCCATTTCGCTTTATATTTATTCATTACTCAGTTTCAATTAAAGAGGTGCTCGATGGAGCAGTGGCCACTGGCTTAGCACGCTTGCTCTGCTTTTCGGTAAACTAAGCAATGTTCGCTAAGGCTGGTCTGGGCCGCCGCATTGGGCCTGCGAGGTGGGTTATCGACCGATCTCCTTATATTCTTCCATCCACAGGGGAGGCCTGTGCCATAGTGGGGACATTAAAGGGTTGGTGATGACGATGATGACTCAATAAAAAATTTGGGTTTTCTAATTACTGTTGAAACATCAATGCGATTTTGAGTTGTATCTCTTTTGTATTTATGAAGCAATAGCAATATGATGTTTTTTAATTGAGTAAATTGTAACCGCAAAAGATAGGGGAAGACTATATCAGAAACCATAATATATGCCATTATTAAAACAATTTGGGCATAATTTCACAAAGTCGTTAATTAATTTTGGCAAAACAAAAACAGATATGACTTGTTAAGTCGATTGTACCATCAATTTGAGGCTATCACCACTTTAAATAAGTAGCTACCTATGAAGCAGTCTCTAAAAGTGCACGTCTAACTTATTTCAAATCAAATGCTAAGGCAACTAATGGACACGGATTGATTTCCGCAGTAAACAAACATCCTCAAACAACAGCCGAGTTAACAAGTACAAGGCCAATTGGTCGTCAACGCGTAGAATTGGAGCTGTTCGTGTAAATCACTTATAAATAAGGTCAATCAGAGATGTGCTACGAACGTGAGACTAATAATGGTAAGTGAATGGCAATGAGAGAAAATAGTTGGTTGTTTCGTCATTGGAATTGTATCCATAAGTACCAATGCGCCGCCGGTTCATAACATCAAAGTATTGGCAAATAAGTGAGCATTTGTTTCGGGGCCGACGCGTTAGAACGGGCGACCTCTCGCCTCCGCGGGCGCGCTCGCTGTTGACTAGCATTGAGGCATTTACCTTTCTTAGGTCGGACTTGTCCTCAATTCAGGCTAGAAGCGTTGATTTATTGCGATGCATGGAATGCCAGCTCAATTTAGTCACAAATTTTGTGCAATATGTAGGTATCCGATTTAAGCCAATGTTTGCGCTCCCAGTCTCTGGTTTGGAATATTTATCTGTATATCAACTGAAAGACTCTTAGAAGGTTTTTTCTAATCTCGACGGATTACCTGGTATAAAAATATCATAATGACACACAAGTTATCGTATGTCTATTTAAAATAATTAGGGATTCCATTATTATTGTTACAGATAAAAGAGTTATTATTCGCATTAAATACCTACAGTTATAACGACTTTTTGACAACCTTTTGATTTTTTGGGCAAACTATACTTTTTGTTGGAATTTCACAAAGGTTCGATGTGGAGACGCCAGTGGCAGTGATGAAATTGAATTCGCCCTCAAGTAAACCTCATCTTTATATCTTACAACATTCGGCTGATATCAGCTTCGGTAGAATTAGATAGGTACGCTGTGGGTTGGTAGCGCTCCGCTGTTTTTTCTTCTTACTAATAGTGACTTGCGAAGATCTCTGTAACTTACCCCCGAATACAGAAACGCTATTCAAAGTTTGAGTCCCGCTTAACATTTAAGTATTGTCAAAATTGACGTTTTTCCATACAAATTCTGACAGGTAGTGTCCACTTAACTTTTTAAGCAGTCCCCTAAATTTGAGTAGCGTTTCTGTATTCGGGGGTAAGCGATATAAGCAACTCTCGTAATACGAAGCAATTTTCGCCGTGTTATTATTTAAGATAGAAAATAAAACAAAATTCCAGCTACTTCATCAGAAGGTAAGCGGACGTTTTTAGGACCTTCTTTGTGTTGCTGGTTTTTCGATTAGTTAGACCCTTGCCTAAGGTAATTTTCAACGATAGAAATATCACAAATAATATTGTGGTTAGAAATACGCGCGGGAATCGAACCTTTGATCGGGAAGCGAATCCAACGCGGATTCGATTCCCGCATCGAGACTATAATTTATTGAGCTTTTTCTAACCATAATATTCTTTGTATTAATTTTTATACATATGTACATACATAAATCACGCCTACATCCCCGAAGGGGTAAGCAGAGGTGAACTAGCACCCACGTTTCGCCAGTTATGTTAGGTCCCATCTAATAGGTGGCGAGCCTATTGCCATTTGTTGGGCACAAAAGTCGCAGTAGGTACATTGTTAGGTGGTATATGAGGAACGCTGCTGCCCATTCCTCATCACTGATTTATCCTTAGTCGCCTTGTACGACACCCACGGGAGAGATTTGGGGTGGTGACAATAATTGTATACTACTCTGCCGTCACCACACGGCACCTCTACAGAGCTAGCGAGGAGCCTAGGGCTACGAGGAGCCTAGGGCTACAAGCGTTGCTGAGGTAGCCGCCACTATGAAAGAGTATTAGCACTCCTGTTCTTCAAGTGCGATGATCATTTGTAGCTAGTACACAGGATAAGGCGCTACAGGCACTAGTTGGCCAGTATAATGTCCTCTAGCCGTCTAAGCACTTCTGGGTCAGCGTAGACCACGCCCAGCAGAAGCATGCCTATAGGGAATTAGTCCATTGCCTTAACGATCAGTAAATTTGTGTGTGGACAGTGTGGAGCTTTGACGAAGTAACACCTGAAGGCGTCGTTTATTACCTAAATTGATGCGATAGCTACGTACTACATTGGATTGTTACTGTAGTGGTTTAAACTCGTACTATGATCCAACTCTGTATTAAAGAGCATTGTCGAAAATCAGAAATTCAAAGTCGCTGAACGGACTAGAGAGCTATGCTCGGACTCTCAGCAGGTCTGTTGACTGCCATTGTTCTCTGGACTATCCTCCAGACAACAATGGTAGCTGACATAGCTTACCGGATTAGCAAGCTGAAGTGGCTGATGTTCCTCTATAACCAATAATCGGTAAGACGATAATCAAAACCGATAATCGAGATCCCTCGATTGCAGACCGCGAAATGGCAATCATTCGTTGGGTAGCCGGTCAGAATTTCATAAAAAACGCCAAAGACCGTACTCAATGGGGTACTTCTTAGGAGGTCCATATTATCCTTCACTGTATAGGATTATGAATCAGATATGATGAAGCAGTTAATATTGTCATAACCTTCCAGAAGTCACGCCGACTTGTTACGACTCTTTGCAATTAGGTAATGGCGCACTACATTCTTTGTGTCCTCTTGAATATAAGTGGTTAATTGCATGTCACCTAACTGCTCGTTAGTAATGCTGTTGCCCAGTAAGTTAAGTGTCCACAAAATTTTCCATTACATGATAGATAGGCGGACAATACGATCGTTATCTTAAACAGGAATTATGAAACCGCATAATATTGTTGTTAACATTTTTTAACAACGTTGACAGTTCGGTAGCGCGCAAAAGAAACAATTTATTACTATTATTTAACTAGCTGCAGAATTATTTCCGCTGTCAACATGTGTGAAGTTATTATTTGTATTGCCTTATAGATTAGTAGCGGAAATCTGGTAATACTTATAGTAGAGGACCTCGGCATACGATTCCCGAAACTAAATAATCTTCGCTAAGGTGGGTCATTGGATGGGTCCCTCCGTGCTTTGGATGGCACTTAAAGGGCCCAATGCGCACTGGGCTAGGCGTAGTGGGTTAAAGGACGGATAGTAGTAGGACTTTTAAGAAATCTTATTAGTTGGATTTTGAACGTCAATGATGAAGGAAGGTAGTCTGGCTCTTGTCTGGAAACTCCTATGATGGGTAATTTGAAAGACGATACATGTGTCCATAATATTATTCAAATGATAGGATAGGTAACCAATGACTAATTATAGTACAAAAACAATGCAAAATATAATAAATAAAGAGAACTAAATTATACTGATTGCAGTGAGCGTTAGCAGATAAGGAAAGCGTATTTTGAGACTATTACGGATGTGGGATATTATTGGCCATTAATATTTGGGAGCGCTTTTACACGATTTCGGTTTTAAAGAATACATTTTGTAAGGTATATGGCATGTCCAAAAGTTTAAGTATTGTCGATTTCAATTTTATTGTTTATAAATCTTAATGGTGTGATTATAAAACGTTTAGTTAGTTCATTTCAATTAACATTTTAGACCCTCATACATCAGTCACGTCTATATCCCCGAAGGGGTGGCCATAGGTAAATTATCACCCACTTTTTGCCAATTAAGCTAGGTTCCATGTAATAAGTAGCGAGCCTATAGTCATCTATCGGGCACATCAATCACACGGATCAAACAGACTTAAGTTGTTGAATTACGGATACTTGATGTCAGACATGACAATAGATTATTGGAATAAATGTAAATGTAAATCAAGGAATTTACCTGTTTGTGTAAAATTAGTGCCATTTTAGGACTAATCGAGTTTTACAGATAAAATAACAAACAAGCGATTTACAGTTTTTGTAACGACTTATAAAGACACTGCCGTGTGATGATGGCAGAATACAATTGTCACTACCCCATTCTCTCCCATGGTTTCGTACAAGCGACTAAGGTTTAATTAAAACAGTGATGGGAAATGAGCAGCGGTGCTTTTGTTATACCATCTAGCAATATACTGCGATTTATGTGCCCCATAGATATATAGAAATAGGCTCGGCGCTAACATGGTTGGCGAAATGTGATAAGTTAATTCAACTCTGCGTATCCATTCGGGGATAAAATTAAATAGGTGTGATTTATTTATATACAAATACTTACACGTTAAGTAAATAGACTTAAAGCGAAATCGCATGAAAATCATCAGTACAAAGTTCAGGAAAACACCACTTTGACTTTGACTTTGACTTTGACATCGTGTGCTCTTTCAATGTAGACTTAATCGATAGACACTCACTGCCGCACTCAGAGACGTCAATTAACTTAAATGAGTATTTAATGTCAAAAATTTTCATTCAAATCTAGACCATAGATCCCGCAAGAATAGCGACTAGTTTTGAATTGTCATTTTTTGACGTTAAGTACTCATCAACGTTATTTGACGTCTCTGAGTGCGGCAGTTAATCATTGCACTTAATTCTATTTAGAATACTTATAGGACTGTTTAATTTAAAAAATAAGTACAAAATATTTTATTTTATATTTTCTTGTGCTGTCCGCCTTTTGAAATAACAAAGTTGCCGCTGTGTTTTCTTTCCATTCTGTGTAATATTGTTATTTCAATCAAATAAATGCTTGTCATCAAACACATATAGGCGAAAGTCAAATGAAAATGGATTTAGAACATTATTATTTGATATTTATTTGAACATTAATATGTTAGAAAAAATATTACTAAGAAAAAGAGGTCAAAAAAGGTTATAACATTAATAATTTTTGTCTAAAAATTATTGCCGTGATGCGTGATTTGAATTCGCGTTCCGCAGCTTTATTTGCTTTTAATTGCGTACCTAATTTAAATTGGCAAACGCTGTTGCAACAAACGCTGTTGCATATTCCTCAGCATACTATGGCTGGCATCACTCATCGGAAGCTTAGTACCACATCTAGAGGGAGCTAGGGTTGGTGACAATTTTATTCTGCTGTTCTGTCACGAGACGACGCGAAAGTTATTGTTTGAGTCGCAGAAACAACATTTAAAAACCGATTCCGCGTTTCCCGCATTTTAGAAACGTATTGACAATTTTCATCGTGTAATTTTCTCGATGAAGGCAGGAAGTAACTAGTCCTGACGAAGATCTACAGTTTGTTACGTGAGAGCATTCGCGACATCCATTACTGGAAAAGGCATCCGGGGATGTGATTTTATTTCTGTCTTTATTATCTATGCAGTTTGATAACAATGTCAGTTGTTCGTTTTTACAACCACTTCCAGGCTCCCTGTAAGATACACTAAAGAATAAACCTAAAATTTGTTGGCAAATCTATCTTATTTAAAAAAATATATCTAGTTAGGGCTGTAGGTACGGAGTTTTTTATTCTGAATTCTTATTTGTAACTAAATGAAGGTTAGTTGTAGTTTAAATATTAGCAGCCTCAATAAAGTATATAATCGTAAGTTTTGGTGCGTTTTTATTCCTCTAAGCCGGAAAACAAACGTCTCAGACCAAGAGTGACATTGAAATCGAGTACAACACAAGCGGACGAGTCGCGAGGCTTCGCTGCCCGTTGTCCGCGCGTATCTCATTATCTTAAAGTTCTCACAGATAATAACTATTGACTAATTGCTGATGTTCATGGAACGAACCGAACGCTGCTTTAGGCAAAAAAAAATGTTTCTGAGTTGGACTTGACAGTGTTGGCGACTGTTAGGTAATCTGCCATATTGCGTCATTTCATTTTATAGCCAACACAATGAAATTCCTGCTTTAAGTGTAGAAGAATACGTAAGCAACTATGTATATAAGTCGCGTTTCTTTCGTTAGAAACCCTTGCGTTGTAGACATAGGAAATAATTTACAAACTCGCGCCTTCCGATTGATCCCTAGTCGATGTTTCTAATCTTTTAGAAATGTTGATTCGATATTAGCAAATTTGGTCTGGAGCTGTTTAAGAGCAGGTCTCAGTATACCTACATAAAAACATCACAAATCACGCCTGTTTATACCCGTAGAGTTAGGTATGTAACAGGACGTTAGGCTATTGTTATTTCCCGGACACATTATTCGTAGTATTGCTAGGTGGTACATCAGGAACGCTGCTACCCATAGCAACCCATCATATTATAACCATGAGTCACCTTGCACGACACCTGGGTTTGAGATAGGCAACCCATTCTCTCCCGCGGGTGTCGTGCAAGCTAGCTGGCAATGGCGATAACTTTTGGATTCTGTTTTGCCGTCACCACACAGCATTTAAGCCTGTCTTAAGCTTTGGTCTCTTGATCGTAACGCACAACGCTGCGGTATACGGCATGCGGCGTTTGCTCTTTGCCGCAGACGCATATTGCGAGGGAACAAGAGACCAATCCAGTAGTTTTTGATACAATTATTGCGTCCAACGCCGCAACTTTGTGCGTTACGAACAAGAGACCAAAGTCTAAAAAGTCTGTTTAGTCAAAACAGTCGTTCTTTACATTTAATACCGCTACGTCTTAGAAAACTGTCATCAAAGTGTCAAAATGTTTGTAATAAACACTGCTGATCTGTGGACAAGTGCCGAAGTGCTCGCCAGTCTGGGAGCGACGGCGCACGCGACCGAGAACCGGAGACACCGGTTAAACTCACACCATTTCTGATAGCCTTCATTGTCGGTCATTTGGTGTGGTACAAGTGTCGAATAGGGATGGATGACACTAACAAAGAATCACTGATATAATTATTTATAATAATAATTTAGGATAAGGAGACTTGTTAATAGTCACTTGTTATCTGATTATACTTGTGATTGATATCTATTTTATAAAAATAAAAATACAAAACTTAGCAATCCGCCATATTTGCTTAAACGCAAATATGGCGGATTGACGTCAATATTTCGTTAACTCCATTTTGACATTTTATTATATAGTCTACTATAGAAACAGTCATTTTTACGAAATAGTGACGTCACACAAACGCCATTGGCGTTTTATTTTGGCGTATTTTATTCGGCGTTTTGGCGGGTATTTTAAATTCCATCAAAACATGGAACGAAACACGTGAAAACAACATGGTGTAGTTTTTCAAAATTAGTCATCATGCCTATTGACGGCATTAATATTGTCAATTCGTAATTATCCTAATTGATTGACCTATTTTACGTTTCTTAATGCTAAGGATTTTCGTATGACTTTATAATCTATTTAATTCAGGCCTTCGATAGACGACGCAGATATCAATGCATTATTATATTAGCGGCATGGCATGTTATTAGATAAAATATATCTTGATATTTAGATGTCTGTTTCGAACGTCACACATGTCACATTTATATTAAATCGAATTAGTTTTAAGGAATACGACCAGTAATTGTTTTACAATAATGTTAAATTAAAATTACGCATTCTTGTAAGGAATTTTGTGAAGCATTACCTTTATGAGATTTGATGGCTACTATTTCATGACAGTGAAACCTAATATTTCGAATTCCTCCAAGCTTAGCTCTTGTAATTGTCAGTTTAGTATCTACTAATTCGTTTTGTGGCGGTCTGGTACTAAGGCAGTTATGGAATTTTCACTCTGCTTCGATTAATAAAAGCCGTGCTTCATTCAGCCTGGCTCATGCAGAAGTATTCCATTCTTAATGACGTGGACTACGATATTATAAGTATTACTTTGCAGTCTGCACCTACTCAACTTTCATAAAAAATGTTGAGGGTAATTCTTAACGACATTGGGTAAAGTTTTCTTGGGCACACCTGCATACAACAACATTGTCAATATCATGGTCAATCACAAACGCTTCAGTCTGTGTTTTGCGTACGCAATTTCTACATGCACCGCTACCGTTCGAATCTCTTGTGAGTAGTGAGTATAACTTATAGGGAGCCATATTTTACGCATTAACACTGTCGTTGGCTATTGATGGCTGTGATGATTATTAATCAGTTTTCAACTCAACACAGATTTAATTACTCGTTTTGGAAAATCAATAAAATATAATTTACAGTCCAATACACAAACCTTGTCATTACGTAGTATAAAACAAAGTTGCTTTTCGAGTCTGATTGACTGTCTGGATATCAGCAAATCAGGTAGAAAAATTTTCACAGAAGGATTATAATTATAACTTTAAGCACCTCAAGAACAAAAGTATCTTACGTAAATAATGCCAACTATATTAAATTATATATATTTTTTAAATAAAACTTTGCAGTCATTTATTTTTTAATGTGTCTAGCTAGAATGTCATTAACTTTTGATAACGTCACCAGAAAATTATTGAGTGCTTGGTAATTGTTAAGTTGTACTTTGTGTAATTTTAAATTTATTTTTCAACCAATGCCTTGTTTACGAAACAAGGTAAAGTGAGCTAATGATAAATTTGTTGAATAAATTAACAAATATTTAAAACAATTTTAACACTCAATTTTTTCTTTATTTCATGTTGTTTCTTTATGTTCACCGACGTGTATTCCTAAAAAAATTTATTGTTTAGAAAAAAAAAACAAGAAAAATATTTGTACAAACAAAATTACGTCAATCAAAATCCCAAGAACGGTATATTACCTTTGATTTTTTTGTACAATTAATCTCCGACGCGCCTAAATATGTGGTATGCTCGTGTTATGGCAGCCGTAAATCAATATCACAATAATGTAAATCGTCGCGATTGTATCTTGAGCTGCGCGGACGCATGATGTCACTGTAGTTGACGAGGTCATGCGCATACTAACTTTTTATGACAGGACAGTTTAAAATCATAAATACATTATCCTTTCCGATCGCCTATGATTGACTTGTTTTAGTTTTCATACTACAATGAGAACATTTTCTGAATCATTCGGTGTATCATTGTGAGCCAAGTGAAATATTTACATTTTAGTTATATACAAAGAAAATTACAGAAGAGAAAATCCTTCACAGTCTAGGAGACTAACAACAATTGACCAACAACAATTAGTAACAACAAATGTTACAAAAACCTTTGTATGAGGCCTAACAAAGCAAAAATACTTAAGATATTGACATTAATATTGTTGTCCTAACTGTTAGAGTCAAAGCACACGTTAATACTAAAGTGTGGCTGACAATGAAAGCAATGATACTTTGATCAATAAATATTATATGTCCCCATCACAAAAAGTCAGCTCTTGACTTGCGAGTTCCTACTATTATAAAATTAAGAAAATAATAGTCAAATTTTGTTTCACTTGTAACTTCAGACCGTCTTTTGTCTGTGTGATGTCATAACAGCCATAATCACTGGCCGATGTTATATAACAATACAGGTTTCGACTAGTTTTTACGTTCTCATTTTACTATGTTACTCGTTTCCTAGGCACAAATTGTTGTACCTACGTACGTCGTACGTATTCGTTAATTATTTATAATGTTTATTTGTCTGTAACTACGCCGCGGCCTTTTGAAGGTGACAACGACAAAAACTTGTCTAACTTGAAAAACGTTATTCTATTGCATTTACAAATGAGTGATTTTTATTATCTGTCAATCAACAGGGAAGTAGCGATGCCGACACGCCTAATATTGTGGTCTCGTTGGTGCACGCAATGTTATCTGCGGTCGGAGGCCAATGAGATGAAATAGCTTGAAGCAACTTCTTCTGTTGTTCAGGAAAATCATCTTCATAATATTATTATTATTCACGGTCATCACTGAAATGATACATTTCAGTCGAGTGACGTGACGCCCACTGTTGGGCCTAGCTGTCCTGCAAGGATCTCCAAATCGATGTCCTGCGCTAGAATCCAGCGGCTTCTCGCGAACTTTACTAGATCCTTGTGAGGGCCTACTAAATCTATAACTATATAAATTACATAAAATATGGTATTTACCGATCAAGATTTTGGTAGTTAGAAAAAGAATTTCGAAAAATTAGGGTCTTGATGCGGGAATCTACCCGCGTCCGCTGCTATCCGGGCAGGTGCCTGACCGCCCGGCCAACCAAGACACTCTATTCTTTTTCTAACTACCAAAATCTTTGTACTAATTTTTCTAACATTTATATAATGTTAAAATTAAAATCGAATAATTTACCGATAAGTTATTCCACTGTATATACATACACGCACAAATAAATCACACCTTTCTTAGGTGTTCGTCTCGTTGGTAGGGGTGTTTTAACTACCGTGTTTTCTTATGCCTGCTTATTCCTCGTTAAATTGTAACTCGTAGCCGCCTTGTATGATACCCACGAGAGAGGCCAATAACTGAAGTCCATCAATAAATAAACTTATAAAATTTGGATAAGTACCTACTGAAAAGAGCGTTTTGATAATCGTTGATTCGGAAGTTAAACTGTAAACTTACATGAAGTTTGCTAGTCCTGGTTTCCTGTCAGAATTCCTCTATCAGGCGATGGACCTAACTCGTTCCTAAATTGTTAAACAGTGTAGTCTCGCCTTAACCTGTTATGATAAGAAAATTCCATGCGGGATACCTAATCAATTGAGGACCCATTTTTTCGTTCTTCTGCGATGCAAACAAACATTGGTGCTATCGTCGCAATATCGTGTCGCATCTCCACCAATTACCTTTGCAAGTAGTTAGTTATAATTGCGATAGGCGATAGCCAGCAGTACGTCTGGTGTGACAGGGCGACATTTCACGTGTCGACTACATAGAATACGACTTAAAAGGTTATATAGGGATTGCAAAATACGCATCATACGTTATACGAAGCACGATGTTCCGAGTGACTCAATGAGCTGCATCAAGCTAGTTGCTTATCAGATTTGATAATTATTTACGTAGGTGAATGGAATTTTTTCCGTTACTACATACTATTATCTGACCTAGAACATTGATTGAGAACCTGAATACAATTGTCAACACACCCAATCTCTCCCGCGGGTGTCGTACAAGGCGACTAAGGGTAAAGACGACATAAGCAGCATCAGTTCTGGTGCGCCATGGAAGAAATTGCTA
The DNA here is from genome assembly GCA_963931975.1 of Cataclysta lemnata. Taxonomy (NCBI): domain Eukaryota; kingdom Metazoa; phylum Arthropoda; class Insecta; order Lepidoptera; family Crambidae; genus Cataclysta; species Cataclysta lemnata. The sequence continues at coordinate 9,803,507 of OZ008347.1, forward strand.
CATTTCTGGTGAATTAGAAGAGACTTCTATTTCTCTGGACCTAAAATCGGCTAGATAAATATGGATATTAATACACACCCCTGCTTACTTACCCATTAGGAGTGAAAAGCATCAGTGGATGTATGAAATAATGAAAAGAACAATATTTTTATAATAATTATATATTGTTGGCATGTATGCTGTTTAGGAAGGGTACACCAGCTTAATTGCTATTATATACATTACAAAAAGACCTTGGCTTGTCTAGAACTTTCGTAAATCCTATACTGGAACGTGTGTTAGGCGGCTTTCACAGAAACTTATCAAATATCGCTGGGCAGGGAGAGAAGTCGAGGTGGTGATGGTTAGTTTGACATGTTGTAAAGGGTCCCCGTAAACCTACACTTGAGTCACAAGTCCCAAGCACTGCTCCTGACTTCCCGTATTATTATTACGAACCCTGCATCTGCACGGTGAACCAAATCTACGACCTATCGTCTCTATGGTAGGGACTATTTGTTTTATAATACATATAAGTTTCTATAGTACGAATTCTGCACATAGGTGTTGAAGCACCGAGCTTGTTGTGTAACTTAACTGCGAAGTAACTAGTAACGAAAATATGGAAGTGTCGTCAGGGCCGCGTGACGCAAATGGTTCCATTGAGAATAGGTAAAAAATCTAAGCAAGTAAATCCTAACATCAGCTTTGTGCTGAGGGCCTGGAGGTTGGCGTTTGAGAAGATTATGCAAGGTGACAGTCATTTGTTTGCTTATGAATATACATATTAAAAATAAACAACATACAACAACTATGATCGACGTCTCTAAGAAAACACTAAGTTCTTTCTACGATTTACAAGAACTAATTTATACCAAAATGTGTAATAAAAACTGCGTTACAGAATGTACAAGAATTCTCCTTTATTGATATGTAATGATCGTGTAGTATCAGCAAAGCAGAATACAATAGTTTCATCTTGGTTTAAGCAAACCATGACCAACATCATACCCAAAGAGGGTTGTTGTCAAGCAGGCGGCCGGCTCTAAAACCTAAGCAGTTGGAATTGTTGTTGAAACAGTTGGAACTTGAGCAGTTGTAATAAATAAAATAAATAATATTTTTTTTTTTACACTCACACCTATCATCCAGCCCAAAGTAAGTAGCCTAAGCGCTTGTGTTATGGATACTAGATGACGGACATATTTTTAATATAATTATGTATATAAATGTTGAAAATATACTACATAAACATTTACACAACCATGACTCGGGAACAAACATTTATGGTCATCACAAAGTTTGCCCCTACCAGGATTCGAACCCGGGACCTCTTGGCCAATACCCAGCGATCTGAGCATTCGACCAACGCGGCCGTGTAATGGAATATATCATCGGCATATAATCGGCCTTTCGACAGGGCCCTTTCCATCAGCATTCCGGTGTGATGATAATAATTATGCATTAAAACATATTCTTGGTCACCCATCCCAATACCGGTATTGGCGAAAATTGTTTGGTTTACGCAATCGCAGACCGCCACCGAGCTCCTAGGCGTCGCATATAAAAATATTTTGGCTTAAAGCCCTCAATTTATCGAACCAACTACCAAACTGTCCAAGTAGCTAACGCTTTATGGCACCCGAGTTAGTTTATTAGCTTTTGTCAGCAAATAATAACCTCCGTGTTACTGTCGACTGTAAATTAAAACCTCAAAGAAATTTATAGTAATTGCGGGCAGGTGAAATAATTTATTGTGGTGGTAACTGCCCTGGGACAATCGCTCACTGCGTGGCCTTAACACCTCGATCGGCGTGTGTGAGCTTAAGTCGCAAAACTATTCATGTAGCGGAGTAGCCATGACCTTTGCTTCAAAGAGTTTTATCTCGAAAATTAATTTGCGGACACTGTCCACAATGGTGAATGCAAGGAAAATAAGGCCTCTTGTACACACACGGTTTTTCGCCGTCAAAATATACGGTTAATTCGCCGTGTGTAGGCATGGTCGTCAGTGTTGTATGTTGTTGTCTGTTCAACCGTACTGCGTGTTAGACGTACGTTTGAACAACCGTGACGTGGATAAGATGCGTAACACTGATCATTCTGCGTTTGTTTTGACTCATTTTCATTATCATCATCGCCAGAGATTAAATGGCCCCCCCTCCACTGGAAGAATATATGGAGATTGGACCATCATAACCCACCACACTGGCCCAGTGCGGATTGGTGGGTATTAATGACTGCAGAAGCGGCCGGGAACAACGGCTTAACGTGCCTTCCGAAACACGGAGGAACTCGAGATAATAAATTTTTGGTCACCCGTCCAATGACGGGCCTTAGCGAACATTGCTTAGTTTACGCAATCGCGGGCCAAGCGCGCTTGCCACAGCGCTAGCAAGCTTCTCATGTTGTTTTGACTGTCATTTCATTAATTGTTTCGTTATCGAGTCAACTTAAATGCGTTTCGGTTTGCTCCGTCATAAACGTACCAACGACCCAACACTAGATGCACATCTCTGTGTTCGATCGTCACAACTGAAGTCAGAAGTGTGGGTGAGATTAGTAATTAATTCAAGTATATCAACCAGGGGACGTGGGCGTCGTTTTGTAATAAAAACGGCGTCCGTTAGATGTTACTATTTACATCTCGCTTGGTGCATTGCATCTAGTGAAATTGCTTGAGTGTCTCGAGCATATTTGATGCAGATTATAGAGAGAGCTTTTTTTTATTAAGCTCCTCTTCATTTAAAAAAAATATTGCCTGCAAGATTGATATTGAATAAAGTCTAAAGTGAAATAATTTTATCTGGAATTTGAGTGTAGCTAGATTGAAAGTAATCTTGTTGCGGAGAAGATTTTGCACCTTATAAAGTCTGTTTGTATTGAAGTTAATCTGTGATTTAGTAGTTAGTTAAGTACCTACATTATTTTAATGAGCAACGTGTAAATTTAGGTCCTCCTTGTTTAGCCAAGCGGGGTGAAAAATACAGCCTTCAAGCTGAATATATTACTGAAAATTTGTATATTTACTTGTTCAATCAATGTTAAACGTTCAAGTAGTAAAAAAAATGTTAATTGCTTAAAGATTAATTAATTACATTACACGAAAAGATGCTAAAGATAATTTGTTATGCACACATTAATAGGACACCTGAGTAACTGTGTTGTTATACTTATTATGTAGAATGTCAAATTACATTGACAATACATTTGTTTACAATGTCGAATAATAAATAACGAAACAAACCTATTCAAGTTCCTATGAAAATAACAAGTATAACGCATCCAAAACAATGTAGATCATTATACACTTTGTGGGCGGGCTGCATGTAACAAAAGTACAAACGATGCGCGCGCGCAGGCGATCGTCAATCTGTTGAGTTTGTAAGGTTTTCCTCACACTTTTTAGTTGAATGTAAGGGCAGTGTATATAAAAAGCAAGATATATAAAAAGCACTGTTGAATTCTGTAGTTTATATTTATAACTTTGTTAAAAAATTTAAATAAAATTAGGACATAATTTTTCGATTTTTCGCCAACCAAAATACACTTAAATAAAAGTGTATTTTTGTTTTTGCCATAAAGAAAAACTTGATTGCGAAAATACAACTTTTTCAAGGACATGTATTCGCGAAATATCTTAAAAATATTACTTTAATTTGAACCGTATCCAATTAGTTATCTACATCACGAAGATAAATAAGAGTTAAAAATTAAGAGTTTGAGTTGAGGTAATTTTGTTACTGTGTGATTTACCCATAATTTTTATTAAGTAAAAAAACCCAATAAAATAGAACTAATATCTTATTGGAACAGTCTTTGAATGTTACCAAAAAATACGCCTAACAAATTTGCGAACATTGCTCTTAAAGCCAACACAAGACTCTTGATTATCATTATTTAGGACAATCGTAGCACGAAAGGTTGAGTGTAATACTCAAGTGGCGCGCACGTGCCGCTACTAAACGCCTCAGATACATCGATATACGTTCTACATCAACAGTCAAACAAAATAAAATCCACACCTGAGTAGGTCGCATGTAGATCATTTGCGTCTTTGAAAGTGCGCGGGAGCCTAGGCAGATCACAGTTTATATCATACATTATCCATGATTAAATTATTAACAGATTACTTAAATAATAAATGGAAGATCCTTAGTTAATCATTAGTTAATAGGAGGTCGAATGGACCTTTTTGTAGGTAAGGTCCAATTATGGAGGTCCATTGGGCACCAAACCGTAAAAAGTTCTCATAATCGTGTTCATAAAAGATTAAGAGAAAATAATTGACCCTCAAAAGAAAATTCTATAGCTGCTGCTTGTTGTATTTCTCAAAGTATTTCTGAATTGTCACCATTCCCAATCTCTCTCACAGGTGTTGTTACAAAAGTGACGAGGAATGGGCAGCAGCGTTCCTGTCTAGTGATATGCTGTGATTTGCGTGAAAATATTAGTTTATTCTATTGTAATGTTTATTGACTAGGTTTAGAATCCTCAGGAATTCTAATCTGTGGCCAACTTGAATATGCCCGAGTTACCACCTAAGCCTTAGCGTCTGCTTCCATCCTACATCTTCGTTTTCTTTAACATTATTCACTACAGATCGTCGTATAATTGGACTCAGGTGAGCCTCCGATTTTAGAAAGTTGAGATGTTTGAGATGGTTGCAGACAAAAAACCCGGTTCAGTTATTAAAGAAAATTTAATCCATAATAGCGTGGATAATCGTCACCAAGTCAATAAGGTGAGTTCAGGCGTCGGTTGTGACACCACTTACTATTTAATATTTCTCTTTTTATTTGTCGATTTTATATTTTACAGTTGCATTACGTGCGCGGGAGCATCGTGCTATCGATGGTCTGCTGGTATTCAATGGAATTTATTTCAAATACATCTTGTGCTCAAATTTAAAACGAATGGCTTAGGTGTTAAATTGTCACCGCCAAACATAATTGTATCTATATTAACAGATATTTTACCTAAATTAACAGATTCTTCGTGAATCTATGGTTTTGGTGATTTCTAACTTTAAATGTAAACAGAATTAAATCTAATTCTGATTAAATTTTTAAAGCGCCGAATTAATTTGATAATTATAACTGGAAGTAAACGATTATAATTCCATCTGTTTCTGCCCATGTAATTAAATTATTACATGGTAATTTATTTTACATATTTATGCCGGAATGTATGTAAAGCCAGTGTAGTTCGTTTGCGGCTGGCCTTAACAATACGTGCACTATAATCTCTAGAAAGCACTTCAACTGACTTGTGTTCATTTGCTTAAATTTCAATTTGATTTGATTTATGCGTGCATTTGTTTTCGCGAAACTTTCATTTTACGCAGTTTTTTGTCTGTCTTGTGAAAATGTATGGATTGTTTATTGTTTTTTTTGTTTCCAAGACAATAAAATGATTTGTTAGACGCTGTCGAGGTTGGTTCCTAATTCTGGAGCTTTTAGTTTTATTTCAACTTAAAAAAAAGGAATAAGCATCAATTATTGTTTCACATAAATACTATATGAACATAATTAAATCACAGCAATCTAAATATAGTAAAGTAGGTATATCATTATCTGTAAGTATATACCTACACAATCTCATACAAAGGTGTTTACTTTTAAAGATGGCTACAAAACAGTGAATTACGTCGGAGCGATGAACAGTGTTATAAATTTCCCTAGCATTCCCACACATTAGCTAGTTTGTACAAACACGAATTTCGTTTCCATGTGTGGGTGTACGTAGCGTTATTACAAAACTTTTACTGCGGTCCGTTGTGGAGTGTGGGTTTCGTTTCGCGTTGTAATAGAATCGACATTGGGATGGCTGCTTGTAAATTTGTTGTACTGTGGCCGTTAGTGCGGGTGTACCGTATTGTTTCACGTTTACGCGGCTGTGTGTATGGTGAGGTTAAGTAGAGCGGCGGCGTTATCTCGGAACAGAGATTCCATGGAGCTCACATTATTCAGACTTGGACTCGGATGAGACCAGTTATAAATATCACTATCGTTGTCTAATGTTTGAAAGATTTATTCCTACAGATCTACTTATTTCTAAGCTTTAGCTCTGACTAGTGACAATTGTGAGTGAAGTAAAGAGCAATAATTTATGAGGCGACAAAATTTTAAATATAAAAATGCGACCTACAAAACGCCGACGCGACCTCTCGGCAGAAGGAAGTATAAGAAACGAGGACTCTGGTGAAATATTTAAAGATGAGCCTCGACGCGGAGTCAGGGTCACGAGCACACACAGAGATAGTAGTAACTGGCAACTTCTAATTGAAGCTCTGTTTACGAAACCGCTCGTCTAACAAAATACGTTTCATAATTGCTGGGGGGTTTAGCGCATTGTCCGTCCACTCTAAATGTCATCGAACGGGGTTTCGCAAGAGCGTCAATCACTAGCGGAGCGGTCACCTACTTTCGCGATCAGTTCACGGCGATTAGTTGACTACATTCACCGCAGCCTTAACTTACCTCTACGCAACAATTGTTTCTGTAGGAATCTTTTATTTATGGTAGCGGCTTTTGTCTGTGTGCGACGGCTGTAGGCGACGCCGTCCGTGTTTTACCTGTCCGCCGGCGCATTTGCGATAGTGCTTCTTGCTGCCTCCAATCTAAGGTCGATTGTTGCTCAGTTGGCGCGTGACCAGAAATGCCCTACCGGTAATAAGTCAACGCTCGAACTCGCCTGTTTGACAAGATTCCAACCGCGTCTGTCCTGTTTGTTTATTGTAATCGGTTTGACAATGAGCTTAAGGTGCGGTTTCGAGTGATCTGCCCATTCGCGCTCTCCTGTGATTGTTCGGCGTGCGCCTGTGTTTGTGTTGGTATGATACGTCATGTATACCGGCTTACTGTAGATTCGCTTCTTAGCATCCATAATTGCTTGGCGACCGGACGACTTTTAAAGCTCTTTGTTGATTAGTTTTTCTTGTTGATTTATTTTGGGTGCGTTCAAATTTTTCGTGTGTGCATTTGAAACGGCACGCTTGATTGTTTGTGCATTGCATTTTGGACTCCACATTGAATTAACATGTCACCAAATTTATAACGGAAACAATAATAAATAAAGTCAGCGTGTTAATATCGGATTAAAATTTCAAGTAAAAAGAAATTACGATAATATGACTTTGAGTGAAATAGCAAATAGCGCACTTGATAAACAGAGCACACAATGCAACGATCACAATACTGACAATCCTAGTGTAGATAACGGAAGGTCAATGAGAGACGTCAGAGTGAATCGACTCCGCAGGTCGCCGGGGGGTGGGGCGAGGAGGAGGGGGAGGTATTTCTCTCTCTGTCCCGCGCCGACCTCCTTGGATGCGCGGCTCGCAAGGTCGGCTACCTTAATTAATAAACCCAGCGTAAAGTATTTGAGGCCGATCAGAGTAACTACAATCTTTCGGCTTTGTCTAGCCGCGGGCCCGTGACATGCCCGCTTTTTTTTCGAACGAAACCAGCGCTTATGACGAATGGATTGGTTCGAAATCAAATTTTGATCTCCTTACGGCATATATCACTGCGCGCATTGGTAGTATTATTTAAATAGGCATTGTTCCTTTATATTTAAATATGGAGTTACTTATGAAATATTCAGAAGTGAATTATATTTCAGTAGTATCATTAGGTATTATTTGTGGCAGTAATCATAACCAAATCTTATTGACTCTGCACATTGTTCCCATTGCATTTTATTATTTCATTAATTAAAATAAAAGAACTACATTAAATAGTAAGACCGCTGGTTCCACTTATTATTTTTATTGTTTTATTTCTGGAATATAATAATAAAATTGAGATTCCTGATTTACAATTTAATAACTTACAGGTTAGGTTTTAAATTTATTATTAATATTCGCAAGAATTTTCTTTTTTTTCATTTCCAGAGCTTCAGGAGATATTTTCTCTGTAACATTTTCATTAAATTACAAATAAAATTAGTAAAAAAAATATTGTATGACAAAGAGAAGAGGTTAGAAATGAAAATTATTGTCCTGGTGTGAGCCGGCATCCTGCGAAATTGGGAAGCTGCCTATATTACGCTAACTAGAACGTCCTGGTTGACTTTTTTGTAATATTTTTTCTAGCATTAATAATAATTATTATAAGAACCTTATCAATGATGAAGAGCTGACTGCGCAGTGTTTAAGGCCTGTCATTGGATGGGTGACCAAAATTTTATTATTTCAAGATCCTCAGTGCTTCGGAAGGCACGTTAAGCAGTTTTGGTCCCGCATCTGCAGTCGTTAATACTTACCTACCAATCCAGACCAGCCTGGTGGAATATGGGCTTATGGTCCATTATCCATACATTCTTCCATCCATAGGGACGGCCTGTGCTGTGCCCCAGTAGTGGGGACATTAAATGATGATAATGTTCAAATAAGGATCGAATAATCATTTTTAATAAATTCATAATTTTCATAAGATATTATTATGTTGTTGAGCATTGCGTTTTGTTTACGCAAACAAAACGCAACTTAATCCCCCATAGACAGCTCAAAAGATGTAACAAGAGGGAGCAGTGTTGCTAGATGAGAAAAAAACACAAAAGTTGTTGCTATAACCAGCACTTAACACAGTTTTTTCTTCCGCCTTGAATAATCCGCAGCATGACAGGCATATTCGTATCACAGAGGAAGTTGTATTTGCTCAACAAGTTTACAGCAATCTTGGGAACACAGCTAAAATAATGATCTCTTAGTTAGCTCCTAAACACAATTTGTGTTAAAAAACGTACAGACAAAAAAAACGCTATTGCATCTCAAGAGAACAGCAGGTGTTATTTTTCTGTGTGTCTGATACTTTATTAGCATACTTAGGCGTTTTAGATAGTATTGTATCAGATTACATCAGGTGTCAGCACTTAGATTGGTCAAGGTCTTGCCGGTTATTCCTCTTTATTTTGTTTTGGCGTTTGTTATGTACAGTAGAGGTCGTACCTTCAATAGTACATGTTTACAGATTTAAATTTAACTGACACTATATAATAAACAAGGTTTTCTGAGGTAACCTTTTAATCGCAGAGTTACTACATACGTAATGAGCGTGTTAATGTTAGATAGAGCCGTGTGGTGACGGCAGAGCAGAATACAATTGTCACCACCATTAAACTACCTTGTAACTCAATGGTCACCACCCCCAATATAATCATAATTATATTGTATCTTAACAACTTTTGTCCAATTTGTATGAAATTCACATACATAAATCACGCCTATATCCCTAAAGGGGTAGGCAGAGGGGCATTAACACCCACGTTGCGCCAATTATGATGTTAGGTCCTATGTAATAGATGGCGAACCTATTGCCATTTATCGAGCACGAAAAATAGCAATGAAATTCGTTGTCTATCAAACACAATTTATTTCACTAAGCCAGTATCCATATCTATTATTAGTATCCGAAGTTTCTATGTCTCGTTTCTGTCTAGAGTACCTATTTAAATCGTTTATTTTTTTACGTCAATGTGTTAATAAGAATTTTATCCATTGTTGTTATCGATTCGCGATTGCTTGCTTTAATATTGTCCATCGAAATATTTATTTTGCCGAGAGTCGCTATTGTTTTCGTATGAATTAAACTGCACTTAACTTATGCACCGGTGCTATAAAGTTATCGTCATCAGAGCTCGTTACGTTATGTTAAAAAATGTACACAAAAAATCTTAATGGGCGCTAAGTCTTTAGAATTTAATACACACGGGGGCGGGTCATACATAAAATTATCATAAAACTTGTTAATACTACAGTTATAAATTATGACTTGTTTAATATATCGCCTACTAGCAGTGTCAATGGCTGGTTGTGATGACTCTATCGAGTGTGCCCGGATGATTTATTGTGCCACCATACATAATGCAACTAAATAAATTTGTTCCTATATGTTTCATAATTCTTATTGTGATGGACATTTGAGTGGTCAGATCCGTTGACTAACAAGAGATCACGGGCTTAGTCACATTTGCTTTTGGGGCAAATGTTTATGTGGCGAACATACATACATAATTAACGCCTATATCCCCGAAGGGGTAGGCAGAGGTGAACCAACATGTCTCCCCAATTAGGATAGTTGCCCACGTAATAGGTGGCGAGCGTATTGTCATGTATCGGGCACGAGAGTTGTAATACATTGCTACGTGGTAGGTATAAGTGTTACGCTGCTGCCTATTCCTCAACTGTATTAACCCTTAGTCGCCTTGTACGACACCCGCGGAAGAGATGGCATGGCGATAGCCTCGCCACCTATAACATAATTGACGAAATGTGTGTGTTGATTCACCATTGCCTACCCCTACGGGATAAAGGCGTGATTTATAATGTCTTTGACAATGATCTAATTTACAGTACGATGGCATAGTACCATACTGAGCGCTGTGCTTTCATTGTCTATGCTCAGCTGCGTTCTGAATCGTCGGTCTTCTGATGGGTCAACGTAAATGTATTATTCCGAGTTTGTCCATGCTTCGAAAGGCACGTTAAGTTGTTAGTTTCGACTGTATCTGCAGTCGTTACCATCCACTGAACAGCTTCTGTGAATTTCTATCCGTAGAAAAGGCGTGTAACCAATTGGCATAACCAAAACTTCTTGGAAAGTAAGGAAATAATGTATTTGACCTTTTAGAAAGAAAGAAGAATGATGAAGTGCATTTTGTCTCTTGTCAAATAGACGTAAGTGGGAGAGACTTGGTACAATGGGGACATGACAGATGATTAGAGAATTTCGTTACTCCCAAGACTTTGGAACTACAATGCAATGAAGAATAGCCAGCCGCAGACCCGATGCGAACAATCGATGGGAAAACTATAGTAATAATTGCTATAATAACGTGGAAATGTTGACCTCTGTCGCGGGCACAATGAACAGAGGGTTTAAAAAGGCCACTTTAAGCAATATCGCCAAAAGTAATTCCTTTCCTGAATCCAATAGCTATTTACGGATGTATATTCAATAAATATAATGTGAACTATACTTATTCTTATAGAAACTCTCATACTGGTAAATCGTTACCTGGGTTCACCATTATCCACCTAATGTAAATTGACGCCAAGTTTTAATTTTTTTCTTCCTTTACCGTCAAACCTCAATTGGTCAGTTTGGTATTTTCATGCAAAGTAATACAGTTTAAAATTCTTTCCATCTAAGAACTGTTCTCTACCACTGATAGTTTCAGATTTATCAAGAAGTTCCAGACATTTAAAATTTGAAAAGCCACTAAATTACATTTCTTGGCTTGATGTAAGTTAAAATACCTTAGCTGCCTAATTCACCAAATATTTCTAGACCATTTTCTCAACTGAAAATACTTTGTTTAGTTCCAACGAATCCAGATTTAATGATCTGCAATGTGCTTCATAGTATGATCATAAAAGAAATGGCTGATGCTGCCTTTTTAGACCCCCAGCGGTTGTTTTGGACGCAAAGCGATGCCGCACCGGCGCGGCGATGTAACCGAGTCCAAGCATTTGTCGAGCTTACGTGTCAATAAACTTGATTCGAAAGTGGAAGACGCTCCGGCTTATATAAGCCGGCAACAATGTGAGACGCGCCGAAGAATGGCCATAGATTAAACAAACAGTTGCGGGGCACGCTCTCCAAACTTCTCACTAAATAGAGTAATTACGTACGAAGGCGTTCTAAAAGAGGCGCGGTTCTCCTTATCGATTAAATCGATTTATTGGTGGTCAGCGTGAACAGGTTTCAAATGCATAGTACCTATTATACTTGTATGTATTACTTAATAGTCAATGCAGTGTGTGTACAAGTACATTATTTCAAAATGGCTGTGATAATTTTTGGTCACTGTTCAAATTATTTTATTTTTATTAATTGATCACAAAATTTAATATTTTAATGTTTTTTTTTTATTTACAAAGTTTTCTAAAATAAAAATAAGACCATTGCTTTCCTAAGCTTTTGTGACGATTATCGCAAGTTGTTAGCTTTGACCCAGTTGAAAACATCATCCTCAAAGATAATCATTAGTATCTTGTTATTGTGCTACCCTGTTTTCAATACTTTTTAGGTCGGTAAAATGTAACTTATTATTTTCTATATTTTTTTCTTCTATAAGGATTAATAAAGTCCAATTAACAGCAAAATTCTATAAGGGAAGCTTGATTCTTAATAACTGATTTTTTTAAGGGAATGTTTTAAACTTGGTATAAGCAAGAGGCGACATACGCAGCGCATAGCGGTGTCTCACTTACACTACTAATTTTACAATGCTTATGAGGCGTAGTTACCCCCAGATCTCATTTATCGTGCGGCACTGGCATCACATGACTAAATAAAAGGTACAGAGTGACAGCTTGTCCACTGGCCGCTAGGCGAGACTGGAAAAAACCGGTTTACGCTCAAACAGCCAGTGGAGAAGCTGTCTCTCTGTTTCGTTTATTTACTTATGTGCTGGCATCGTTCAAAAAAGGTTTTGTTCTCTGCGTACCTACCCACAGTTCGGTAGGTAATTAACATCAGCACTTTTTGTCGGCTCTACTTGTACGTTCTTTCTTTGTATCATTTACTGAATACAGGTCTCGACACGGCTACGGATCTCAGCAGTCCAGTTATTTGCAAAACCGCTATTTATAGCAATCCCATAAGTAATTGAGCATTAGACGTAGTAACGTTGATTCGTGTAGTCGTCTTGGTCGTCTGGTGCAATGTGATGGCCTTATTACGAGTTGAGCATATCGCTTATGTAAAGACAGATGTAACTCAAACAATATTTATTAATATTGTGTGTTCTATATATATGATAATAAGACTTACTGGTCCAGGAATGCAATTTTGAGTTGTGTCCTTTTTGTATTTAAAATGTGATATCCTGCTGCTACTACTGCTGTGTACAGGGCTTCCCATACACACATAACGC